>LR738711.1:537464196-537553795 GCA_902687465.1 Secale cereale | reverse complement strand
CCCTATATATACGCTGCCAGCCCCCTTCTCGCCATACCGCCGCCGCATGTCACGCCCGCCACCGCAAGCCGCCGCCCGCTAGTCATCGCCGCCGAGCCGCTGCGCTGCGTCGCCTCCCCTCGCAGCGCCCCGCTCGTCGCCCCGTTCGCCGCCGTTGCCGGACGCCACTGCCACCGTTGACCGCCGCCGCCACCGGAGCTCCACCCCGCTGCCCGCCGCCCAACCAGCCATTGTATCCGCCCCGAACAGGTAAACAAACTGATCCAGTTTTCCCGGTTTCCTTTAGGGTTTTTTAGAAAACCCTAGATCTGTTTTTTAGGTTTAGTTAATTAGTGAATGTCCGTTGTTTAGTTCCAGAAAGCGAATGTTCGTTATTTAGTATTCTTCTTTTTCTGTTAGTTTTAGTCAAGGACCTATCCGTGATTAGGTATTTCTCAGTTTATCCCATGGACTTCAATCTAGCGTTACTTTTTGCTCGTTAGTCGGAATTAGATGAAATGAACGCCAATCTCTTCATTGCGATCTCATCTATCTAGTAATCCAACATAAATATAATTTTTAAATATGTAAAATTTGGTTCAAACCGATTTGAATTTGAATCTTTTTTTGATCGTAGTTTGAGTTTTGTAGCTCCGTTTGAGTTGATTCTTTTTGCAAATCGAAGCTCTTGACATAAACTTTCTTATAGGGAAAAATCCACTTAATTTTGGTACTGTCAAAAATTGTGTTCTGTTGCAAGAGTCGTTTGCTTGTTTTCGAAGGTTTCGAGTTCCGTTCTTCGATTCTGTTGCATGATTGCTTATGTATATATGCTATTGTTTGCTTGTGATAGAATTTCTAGAGGGCCAAGCTTGCTACTACGAGTCTCTAGGTTTCAATGATCGTCTAGCAAGGCAAGTTCATACTTTGATCATACTTTTCAATACCCAGTTTTCATTGCAATAGTTCTATCCTCAAAGATTTGCATGAGTAGGACTTGGTTACATGTGGTATTGCTGAGTAGTTCATGAGGTAGGAACCCAATGATTTGATATCGACCCCATGAAATATACACTTTGTTACTAATTGCTTAGCCATGCTCGTAGACGTGGATTGGTATGTGAGATTCATGAAAGTTGTGAGTGTAATAACAACTAAGGGAAAGTTTTAAGGTGGCAACTTTAATACACATCTGGGTGGATTGGTTGCATAGCACCTGGAGAATCCAGTGTTGTCCTAGGATATCTCGGAGGAACCGTGTGATCATCCTATGGAATGCCACCCAGGCTCAAAGGGATCATATATCATTCATGCCTAGAAACTTCCATGTGCAGCCACAAGCCATTATGGGCTCGGGCATGGTTGAGTATGTTGTGTGAGCTCTTGTAGTGGTGGTCTAGGAGATGTAGGGGAAAGTTGGTGTGCCGGTCTACCTAGGGTATGGAGTGAATGCTTCTGAAAGGCTATGTCTCGATCTTCAGATCATGGATGCGGTCGAGTGTTGTGGGGAAAAGTGTGAAAACCTGTGAAGAGTGTACAATCTATTCATGAGAAGCCATGTCCTCGTTTATGGACATCTTGAGTATCCTGGTATTTGAATTATGTACTGATCTCAACACTCTATTAAAATAACTTGTTGTGTTATTAATGACATTGTGGATTTTGGGATTGAGATGGAGGAACCACTCTCAATATTGATTAATTCAACTGATTAGTAAATAAAATTTATTCTTTTGTTGTAGGAAAAAACTAGCTTTATGAAAAAATAAACTTTACAGCCTCCACCAGCCAAATATGCAGATAGTTGTAGATACTTGTTCATCATTATTGCTACAGTGTGTTCTTGCCAGCATATTCAATGTGCTGACCTACACGGCTGCAACGTCTCATGTTGCAGAGTTTTCCGACAAAGATTAAGGTGCGATAGGTCGTTGTCATGTAGTAAATGTTTGCGGTGGAGTTGGATGGACTCAACTTATCTTCGATGCTTCCACAATTTAGTTTAGTTTTACTATTGTTAGATGGCCTTCAGCCATATTTTTGTAATAAGACACTTTATGATGATCTCGATGTAATAAGTGTGTGAATGAAACTCTGTTATAAATCCTCAAGTACTTTGTGTGTCAGCATATCGATCTAGGGATGACACTTAAGCACAGAGACTCTGATCCATTGGTATCGAGGTCGCTACAAGTATCAAGCAACTAAGCTTGGGGATGCCCCCGAGTGGCATCCCCTCTTTCTTCTAACGACCATCGGTACATTACTTGAGACTATATTTTTATTCATCACATATTATGAGTTTTTCTTGGAGCATCTTGTATGATATGAGTCTTTGCTTGTTTTGTTTGCTATTTTGTCACAATCATCCTTGTTGTACACGCCCATTTGAGAGAGCCAAAACTGTGCTATGATTTGTTAGAATTGCTCTCTGAAAGTGCAAGTTATCGACTAGAGGGGGGTGAATAGACGATTTTTATGAAAGTCTTCAAAACACGGGGGCTTTGAATACCAACGATAGAATTGAACCTATATGATAGGCAGCGGAAGATAAACGTACCCAGGCACACAATAGTCAAGCAAGCATCATGAAGATAATACGAAGACTATTGACAGCTGGATAACATGGATCAAGATGGAAGATATAACTGAAGCTAAACAGTGAACATTCTTCAAACAGTGAAGTCAAACAGATTAGACAAACAAGCAATGACTTCACGAAGACAAACTGAAATGTAAATGGAGTTGAGGATAGAACCGGTTGCTTGGTGAAGAGAAGGATTTGGTAGACTAGTTGCCGTTGTTGTGTCAACTATACATCTTGTTAGGGCGGCTAGGTATTCAAACCTGAGGACACACAGTCCCGGGCACACAGTCCTCACCATATTCCCCTTGAGCTAAGAACACACAATCCTCGCCCAATCACTCTGGTAAGTCTTCAAGGTAGACTTCCGAACCTTAACAGACTTCGTTCACTGGCGATCCACAATCACTCTAGGATGCTCAGAACGTGATGCCTAACCGGATGGAGGAAACACAATACTCAAGTGTAACAAGTCTTCAGGTCACATAGACAGAAAGACTTCAGTGATGCTTAACTCTCTTTGGCTTTGGGTGTTTTGGGATTTGTCTTCTCAAGGATCTTTTCTCTCAAAGGCTTCGGAGGTGGGTTGCTCTCAAACGACAAAAGCCGTGTACTAACTCTGAGTAGCCACCAAATTATGGTGTAGGGGGTAGGCTATTTATAGCCATGAGGCAACCCAACATGATACGTACGAAATGACCCTTGGTGACTAAGGAACTGACACGTGTCCAACGGTCGGATTGTGAACACATGTGGCAACTTTACTTGAGCTCCAAGTAAAGCTGACTTATCCAGCTCTGGATAAGATTTGCTCTCATTTGTCTTCGCTTGAAGACATAGGTGTTTTGGTTGAGCATCACATCAGTCATTCGACTATGTTCACTTGGACCCCACTTAACAGTACGGTGGTTCCTATGACTCAAGAACGAATAAACAGAACTACGAAAGAAACTATGTCTTTGCATTCTATAGTCTTCAATGAATGTCTTCATAGGTCATTATCTTCACGTGAACGTCTTCACGCACCACCTCTATCTTCAATGTCTTCACACATTTTTAGGGGCCATCTCTAGATGTTAAACCGAATCTGTGAGGGACTAATACTTGTGTTATCCTGCAATTCTCACAAACACGTTAGTCCCTCAACCACGTTTGTCGTCAATACTCAAAAACCGAATAGGGGGGACTATATGCATTTACAATCTCCCCCTTTTTGGTGATTGATGACAAACATGTTGAAGTTTTCAACGGGGATAAAGTATGTGAAATTATGGATAACACGATCATGGCTTCATAAAGTTGAGAGGGCTCCCCCTGAAGATGTGCACTTAGTAGTTTTGCTTTTGAATGCAAAGGCGCATGGAATGTTTTGCTTTGTGGAGATCTCCTTCAATTTAATGAATACAATCCATCATGCATACAAAGATGTAGTGAAGATAATGAGATGCATAATGGAAAATGGGCATCTACTGAATGAGTTCATGCTCATAGGATAGATATTTAACCAAGTAGAAGAAACAATAGCAAATGTAGCAGGCGGCCATCAAGTTTTAAGTGTTACAACTCAAGAGCCAAATGTTTCAAAACAAGAGTTGTAAGAACTTAGCAAAAATAATGCACGACCCTTATGGACCCACTTGAAGACTATCAACTCATATGCTTCTCCCCCTTTTGTCAGTAAGGACCAAAAAGGTTTGAAGACATAGAGTATCTATGCGTTCCCAGGCGGAGAATATGCTGGTGCAGTCAGGTCGACGGTGGAGTTTGGTGGTGCAGAGGGGCCTGACGCAGAATCGTGATGCAGTGAAGCGATTGGTGGGGAAGTGGCTTCGTCTTCTTCATCGATGACACGAGCAACAACAGTTGCAGCCGAAGATGAATAATCAGAATCTTCAATAGATGGGGTTGGACGCCAAGTCGCAGCTTGTGGAGGACTGAAGTCAAACTTGAAGCGCTCAAAGCCATCTGCTTGAAGATCAGCTTGAGAGCATAGCAGGGTAAGGCTCTTCCAGGACCACCGACAGGGTTCATGTGCAACAAACAAATTCTTTGTAGCCTAGTTTCGAATGCGATTCAAATCCATGAGAAGACTTTGCATTTGCCGCTTCATCCAGTCATGATGCCTATCCTGCTTCTGGTGAAGTGAAACAAGAAGCTCTCGGTCATTCAGGACACGAGAACGCTTCTTCGGCCGTTGGGCAATGGTGCTACCAGTGGCATCAGTATTGGCACGATGTGGGAGGCGCAGATGCCCGGTCAGAGGATAAGCAATAAAATTGGCATTGGGCACATTCACACTGTCAACCTGCTGTGTGAAGCTTTGGCAATCAGCATTGTGCAGTTGAAGTGGTTGCTTGGCAGGCTCAACATAGATCGCTTCGTAAGATGTATCAACCTCAGGAAAGAAGACAACATGGTTGTGTGCAGAAGCTTGATAGCTGACAGTTGAATGAAGCTTAATGAGCCTCATGATCCAAGGAGCATAGAGCTTGAGGCCAAACAGATCAACAGCAGAGGCAGCCAATTGGCGAAGGAAGAAGTCATGAGTATTGAAGCGGATGCCATTGAAAATATAGAAGACCAAAGTCTTCATATCGTTATTCAGTGTAGCTTCAGACGAGTGTCCCTTGACAGGCCAAAGAGTACGCCTCAGAATGTGGTATATGGTGCGAGGCAAGTACTTGAGGTCTTTGACGAAGAATTCCTTTGGAAGATCAACATCAAGGGGCAATGGGCTTCATCATGCTAAGCATTTCACTCATATTGGGTTCAGCTTTCTTGAAGATGCTTTGAAGCTCTTTTCGATGTCAAGAACAACCTGTTTTGTATAGCTCACCAGTAGTTGGCAGGGAAGTGAGCTCAAGTAGTGTCTGAGCATTAGCTTCATGATGAATGTCACCTGTCATCCACTCAAGGACCCATGTCTTTGGATCCCTGTTGTATCCTCTGATATGTAGAGTAGCATAAAATTGCAGTAGAAGCTCTTCATTCCAATGTTCCTTAGTAGTAACATAGGGAAGCAATCCAACTTCTCTGAAGCAGTCAAGGGCTTCTTCAATGCAGGGCAGTCCAGCAATGGCATCAGGATCAAGACGTTGATGCAAAAAAATCCGATCCTGATTGTATAGAATGCAAGAGTAATAGCTTCGTTGCTGAAAGCTCCAGAACCTATCAGAAGAAATCTTGGGCTTCTTGTATGGGTTCTTAGCAGAATCAAAGAAGGTGTTGTTTGCCCTGAAGCTATGCACACTGAATGTCCCTTGTGTAGCTGCAGTGCTGGGAAGCCGAGGTAGTCTGTGCTTGGGCTTCAGGGTTTGAGGCCTCCGCTCCACATGATAATCATATTGTGGGCCTGGGGCAGCGGTAAGCTTCAGAAGTGGCCATTTGACAGTGACACGCACATCATCTTTATTGTAGGATTGGGCCATGGTGTAGGGTTCAGAAGAAGGAGTAGTCACATCAGGAGCAATCACTTCAGGAGCAGCAATGACTTCATCCTGTACATTGGCTTCAGCCATGACAGTGTCATTGGCTTCAGCGTTCAATGATGGAGCAGTCACATTTGCTTTATGGTCAGTGGCTTCAGGCTGAGTGGCCTCACGCATGATACGTCTCCAACGTATCTACTTTTCCAAACACTTTTGCCCTTGTTTTGGACTCTAACTTGCACGATTTGAATGGAACTAACCCGGACTAACGATGTTTTCAGCAGAATTGCCATGGTGTTGTTTTTGTGCATAAATAAAAAGTTCTCGGAATGACCTGAAAATCCACGGAGAATTATTTTGGAAAATATAAAAAATATCTGCGGAAAGATCTACGTCAGGGGGCCCACACCCTGTCCACGAGGGTGGGGAGCGCGCCCCCTCCCCCTGGTCGCGCCCCCTGCCTCGTGGGCCCCCTGATGCTCCACTGGTGAACCCCCAGACTCCATATATTCACTTTCAGGGAGAAAAAAATCAGAGAGGAAGAATTATCGTGTTTTGCGATACAAAGCCACCGCCAAACCCTAATATCTCTCGGGAGGGCTGATCTCGAGTAAGTTCGGGGCTCCGGAGAGTGGAGATCGTCACCATCGTCATCATCAACCTTCCTGCATAACAATTTCATGATGCTCACCGCCGTGCGTGAGTAATTCCATCGTGGTCTTGCTGGACGATGATGGGTTGGATGAGATTTACCATGTAATTGAGTTAGTTTTGTTAGGGTTTGATCCCTAGTATCCACTATGTTCTAAGATTTATGTTGCTATGACTTTGCTATGCTTAATGCTTGTCACTAGGGCCCGAGTGCCATGACTTCATATCTGAACCTATTATGTTTTCATGAATATATGTGTGTTCTTGATCCTATCTTGCAAGTCTATAGTCACCTACTACGTGTTATGATCCGGCAACCCCAAAGTGACAATAATCGGGACCACTCCCGCTGATGACTGTAGTTTGAGGAGTTCATGTATTCACTATGTGTTAATGCTTTGGTCCGGTACTCTATTAAAAGGAGGCCTTAATATCCCTTAGTTTCCACTAGGACCCCGCTGCCATGGGAGGGTAGGACAAAACATGTCATGCAAGTTCTTTTCCATAAGAACGTATGACTATATTCGGAACACATGCCTACATTACATTTATGAACTGGAGCTAGTTCTGTGTCACCCTAGGTTATAACTTCTACATGATGAATTGCATCCGACATAATTCCCCATCACCGATCCAATGCCTACGAGCTTTTCACATATTTCTTGTTTCTTATTTACTTTTCCACTGCTGCTATTACAAAATCTACAAAAACACCACCGTTACTTTTATTGATGTTACCACTATCTCCATATTACTTTGCTACTAAACTACCTTGCTGCAGATACTATGTTTCCAGGTGTGGCTGAATTGACAACTCAGCTACTAATACTTACGAGTATTCTTTGGCTCCCCTTGTGTCGAATCAATAAATTTGGGTTGAATACTTTACCCTCGAAAACTGTTGCGATCCCCTACACTTGTGGGTTATCAAGACTATTTTCTGGCGCCATTGCCGGGGAGCATAGCTCTATTCTTTAAGTCACTTGGGATTTATATCTGTTGATCACTATGAAGAATTTGAAGGACTCAAAAACCAAGATCTATCCCTCAACTACGAGGGGAGGTAAGGAACTGCCATCTAGCTCTACACTTGATTCACCATCTATTATGGGTAAATTTGCGACACCTACTCCTGCTATTGAATCTGATATGTCGTATGTTCTTGATGATGCCACTTCTGCTATGTATGATGAATTTACTTCTATGCCTGATAATACTGTGCCACTAGGTGAATTTCTAGATGAAGAAATTGCTAAGGTTAGGGAGAATGCAAATATTGAAACTGATAATATTTATCAAAGTGATAATTAAGCTTCTCCCCCTAGATATGAATTGCATGTTATTCCTGAGGGTTATGTTATGGACGAAGAAACTGCTAGAGACTTTCTTGCTTGCAACGATAGATATGATCTTAAGAAATTATTAGCTAAGCTGAAAGAAAAGTCTTTGAATGCTGGAATGAAATATGACCCTGCTTTTGCTACTTCACCTATCTTTGTTACTAATAAAGATTATGATTTCTCTGTTGATCCTGAGTTAATTACTTTGGTTGAATCTGATCCTTTCCATGGCTATGAGTCTGAAACTGTTGTGGCACATCTTACTAAGTTGAATGATCTAACCACCCTGTTTACCAACTATGAAAAGATTCGTTATTACTATATCCTTAAGTTGTTCCCGTTCTCGTTAAAGGGTGATGCTAAGAATTGGTTTAATTCTCTTGATCCTGGTTGTGTGCGTAGTCCCCAGGACATGATGTATTACTTCTCTGCTAAATATTTTCCCGCACATAAGAAACAAGCTGCCTTACGGGAAATATATAACATTATGCAAATTGAAGAAGAGAGTCTCCCACAAGCTCGGGGGAGGCTTCTCCAATTACTTAATGTTTTTCCTGATCATCCTCTTGAGAGGAATGATATACTTGATGTCTTTTATAATAGACTAACCGATGCTTCCGGAGACCACCTGGATAGTTGTGCTGGTTGTGTTTTTAGGGAAAGAACATTTGATCAAGCTAAATTACTATTGAATAATATGCTGGCCAACGAAAATAATTGGACACTTCCTGAACCAGCCCCTAAGCCAACTCCGAAGAAAAGAGGTATTCTATTTCTCAGTCCTGAAGATATGCAAGAGGCCAAGAAATCTATGAAAGAAAAAGGTATTAAAGCTGAAGATGTTAAGAATTTACCACCTATTGAAGAAATACATGGTCTTGATAACCCGACACAGGTTGTAAAGGTAAATTCTCTTTATAGATTTGATGAAGGTGATATCCCTCGTTATAAGTCTAATAGCCAATGCTTAGATGAGTTTGACAATTTTATTGTGAAGTAAGAAAACTTCAATGCTTTTGTTGGTAGACAATTGCAATGTAATGCTTATATGATTGAACGCTTGAGTGATTATATTTCTAGAGTTAAAGGTGAACTGAAACTCATTAGTAAACATGCCTCTATGGTTACCACTCAAGTAGAACAAGTACTTAAGGCTCAGAATGATTTTCTCAATGAACTAAATGGTAAGAATAATGACTATGCTGTTAGAGTTGCAACTAGAGGTGGTAAAGTGACCCAGGAACCTTTGTATCCTGAGGGCCATCCTAAGAGAATTGAGCAAGATTCTCAGAGAGCTAATTTAGATGCACCTAGTTCTTCTAAGAAGAAGAAACAGAAAAATGATAGAACTTTGCATGCTTCTAGTGAACCTGTAGCTGACACACCTGAGAATCCCAATGATATATCTGTTTCTGATGCTGAGACACAATCTGGTAATGAACATGAACCTAGTGATAATATTAATGATGATGTTCATGATGATGCTCAACCTAGCAATGATAATGATGTAGAGATTGAACTTGCTATTTATCTTGATAACCCACAATCAAAGAATCAACGTTATGATGAGAGAGACTTTGTTGCTAGGAAGCATGGTAAGGAAAGAGAACCATGGGTTCAGAAACCCATGCCTTTTCCTCCTAAACCATCCAAGAAAAAGGATGATGGGGATTTTGAGCGCGTTGCTGAAATGATTAGACCTATCTTTTTGCATATGCGTTGGACTGATATTCTCGAAACAAGTTCTTATGATAAATATATGAAATATATTATTACCAACAAAAGAAAGATACCTGAAGTAGAAATTTCCACCATGCTTGCCAACTACACTTTTAAAGGTGGAATACCTAAGAAACTAGGAGATCCAGGAGTACCTACTATACATTGCTCCATTAAAAGAAACTATGTTAAAACTACTTTATGTGATCTTGGAGCTGGTGTTAGTGTTATGCCTATCTTTTTATATCGTAGACTTGACTTGAGTAAGTTGACACGTACTGAAATATCTTTACAAATGGCTGATAAATCAAGTGCTATACCTGTCGGTATTTGTGAGGATGTGTCTATTGTAGTTGCAAATGTTACTATTCTAAAGGACTTTGTTATACTTGATATTGCCGAGGACGATAGTATGTCTATTATCCTTGGTAGACCATTTTTGAATACTGCAGGGGCTGTTATTGACTGCAACAAAGGCAATGTCACTTTTCATGTCAATGGTAATGAGCAAACGGTACACTTTTCGAGGAAACAACCTCAGGTCCACAATATCAATTCTATTGGAAAAATTTCAACTATTACTATTGGAGGTTTTGAATTCCTCTCCCTACTATAAAGAATACATATGATATTCTTATTGTTGGGGAAATGCATACCCCCATTGAGGTAACCTAGTGTTATTCGAAAATTCTCCGGTTTCGTGTTTTTCCGGAAATAGTTTATTAACAAGACCTGATCAACCTTGTTAATGGATTCCTTTTGATGAGCATGAGATGGGTGAATCTAGATAGCACAACCTTCTGTACCCTCCTTTTACTTTCTGTTAATTAGAATGAATAAAGCAATAATAGTATTTTTTGTTTGTTTCTAGACTTATCCGTGCAATAAAAAAATACTCCGAAAATAAAAGTTCTCCAAATGCCCTGAAAATGAAATATGATTTTTTCTATAATATTTGAGAATATATGGCACAGAACACACAGCAAGGGGAGCCAGCACCTGGCCACGAGGGTCCAGGGCGCGCCCCCGTGCCTCGTGAGCCCCACGTGGCCCCCCTCCACTTATTCCTGCACCCATTCCCTTCTTCTTCCTCCCATAAAAATCACTACCCAGCTCAAGCACAGGTTCTAGCTCATCTTGCTGCCATTTTCGATCTCCTTGCTCAAAGCACCATTTACCAAACTGTTTGGGGAGATTGTTCCTTGGTATGTGACTCCTCCATTTTTCAAATTAGTTTTTGTTCTAGTGCTTTAATTATTGCAATTTTTTGCTGCTGTGGTGACCTTGTGCTTGAGCTTGCATGTCAAATTTCTTTGGTCCCAAGTAGTTCTAATGCATGATATAGTCTCTATGCACTAGTAGGAGTTGTTGCTATCAATCTTGTTGATTTTGGTTAACTTTTATTTGGAGTTACTAAAAATTTCAGAACTTTTCAGAGGAGGAAAATGATAAAGAGATTGTTGAGGGCTCCTCAAGTAAAAGTTCAGAGGATAAGAAGAAGGAAGAAAATAAGAAGCCCAAATATAATCTTCCTCGCATGGCGGAAGTTCGGCCGTGTGAATGGCCTTGTAATGAGTTCATGAGAGCCGCCGGGATTTACGAAGACTTTTATTATTTGGCAAACAATGCAGGCCTCACCGACTTCCTCCACGACCAGTGTGAACAGTATCTCTTACTCACTAATATTTTCACGCAAAATTTTCATTTTCATGCTAAGAAAACACCACCTACAGTGGAGTTTCATTTACATGATGAGGTTAAGGAGATGTCATTCTTTGAGTTTTGTGAAGTATGCAAGATACCTTTTGATGGTAGACTTGATGAACCACGTCGTGAAGACGTTGAAGGCTTTATTGACATGATAGCTGTAGGGGAAACTAGACAAGTCTCAGGGGCAAGAATTACTAGTATACATTTCCCTGTTCTGCACTACTTTGCTTTATTTACTAGTAGATGTTTAATTGGTTGCGGGAATAGTGGGAATCTTAGTGCCCCTAATATTGTCATTTTACGTCATGCTTTGTTTCGAGACACAACTTTTAGCTTGGGTGCCGTCGTTGCTAAACGATTAAGTCTGAACCGCACCAAAGGTCCGTCTTTGGAGGCATCTTTGTTTCTCGCCTTGATGAACATTTTAGAGTACCTATTAGACATCATGAGAAGGAAGAAAAATTGCTTGCCCCTGTTTATCTAGATTATAAGAGCATGATAGCACATTATTTTATTGTTAAAGACAAAGAGAAGTTGCTTAATTATAAATTAAGGTTTGATGAAAAGTATTGTGAGATTGTTACCTTGCCTGCACCATACCTGTTTGATCTGTCTATAGGCATATATCTTGTTACATCAGATGCTTTCTACAAGCACCAGAGCCAGGCACGAGCTTCAGAGCCGGAGCCGGAGCCACCACCCGATCCTTACGGTCAGCCTGTTTATGGGTGGGATCTGGATGAGCATGCCAACCAGTGGCACCCAGAGGACACATCTCAGTACACTGGAGGGAGTAGCTTCGATCTGTGGCCATAGACCAACTTAGGCCAAAAGCCTAAGCTTGGGGGAGTACGTGTTTCTCACCGTCAGTACATTCATGCTCACACACACTTATTCTAGTTGTCGGTGCTCACACTCTTTCATTGTACTATCCATGTTTAGTTTCAATTCTTTTTCTTAGTCTTTTTCTTGTGTGTCAGAAAAACCTTAAGAAAACAAAAAAAATCAGTTGTAGCTTTTAGCTAGTTTACTTTCCTTGCTTGTAGTAGTAGTAATTAAAAGAAAACCCAAAAAGATTTCTCGTTCTTCTTTTGCTTGTTGGGAGCTTTCCCGTGTAAATAGTTTCTTTTCTTTTCTTTGGGGGTCAAGAGTAGAAGACCATGATTAAAATGCTTAGTGGCTCTCATATGCTTTATTGTTGATTTAACCTTGAGCCATATTACCTTGTCTTCTCTCTTGTATTAAATGCTCGCAGATTCCAGCTTAGTCCAATGCACGTGCACTATTATTATTATCCGCACCGTTCGGTCGTGCGAGTAAAAGGCAATAAGGATGATATATGATGAACTAATTGAGATGAGAAAAGCAGGTATGAACTCGACCTCTCTTGTTTTAGTAAATATGATAGTTCATCATTCCTGATTCAGCTTGTTATGAATGAAACATGCTTGCAATGACAATTAGAGATCATAGCTGCTTATGCCATGCTTAAATAGCTGAGAGTTTATAATTGTCTATCTTGCATGCCAACATGATATTAAAATGGTGGTGATGTGGTATGATGGGGTGATATCCTCCTTTGAATGATTCAAGTGGTCTGACTTGGCACATGTTCACGCATGTAGTTGAAACACAATCAACATAGCCTCCACGATATTTATGTTCATGGTGATTTATATCCTACTCATTCTTGCATTCATTGTTGATTAATTTTAATACAGGTTCATGACTGTTGTCGCTCTCTAGTTGGTCGCTTCCCAGTCTTTTTCTAGCCTTCACCTGTACTAAGCGGGAATACTGCTTGTGCATCCACTTCCATAAACCCCAAAGTTATTCCATATGAGTCCACCATACCTTCCTATATGTGGTATTTACCTGCCGTTCCAAGTTAATTTGTATGTGTCAAACTCTAAACCTTCAAATGAAATTCTGTTTTGTATGCTCGAATAGCTCATGTATCAACTACGGCTGTCTATATCTTCCATGCTAGGTGGGTTATTCTCACGATGACTGGACTCCGCTCATCATTCCTGACAAAATGGCTGGTAGTCGGGATGCCCAGTCCCATGCTCAAATCATAATAATTAAACAAAACTCCCCCAGGGTTGTTGCTGGTTTGGACAATACCCGTTGTTTCGGGCTAGCCGTGGAGTGTGCTTGTTGGTGGTTGGGGGAGTATAAACTTTACCGTTCTGTTTGGGAACCGCCTATAATGTGCGTAGTATGGAAGATATCGAGATTCTTGGTTGTTATGTTGACAATGAGAGTATACCGCTCAAAATGTAATTCATTTCCATTTAAAAATCGATCTCTGGCACCTCTACAAATCCCTGCTTCCTTCTGCGAAGGGCCTATCTATTTACTTTTATGCTGAGTCATCATCCTCTTATTAAAAAAGCACCAGTTGGAGAGCACCTCTATCATTTGCATGTATTGATATTAATTTGCATTGAGTATGATCATGACTGGATCTCTTTTACCATGAATTACAATGTCTAGTCAGTCCTTGATCTTTAAGGGTGCTCTGCATTTATGTTTTGCGGTCTCAGAAAGGGCTAGCAAGATACCATCTTGTTATATCATATTATGATTGTTTTGAGAAAGTGTTGTCATTCGAGGTTTAGTATTATTGCTCGCTTGTTGATTGTGCCATTGATGTGAGTAGACATGAGACCTGAAAGTTATTGCGAACGTGGTTAGTTCATGATCTTTGCTGAAAACCTGAATGCTGGCTTACATATTTACAACAACAAGAGCAAACAGAGTTTGTCAAAGTTTTTCTTTATCACTTTCAGTTTATCAACTGAATTGCTTGAGGACGAGCAAAGATTTAAGCTTGGGGGAGTTGATACGTCTCCAACGTATCTACTTTTCCAAACACTTTTGCCCTTATTTTGGACTCTAACTTGCATGATTTGAATGCAACTAACCCGGACTGACGTTGTTTTTAGCAGAATTGCCATGGTGTTGTTTTTGTGCAGAAATAAAAAGTTCTCGGAATGACCTGAAAATCCACGGAGAATTATTTTGGAAAATATAAAAAATATCCGCGGAAAGATCTACGTCAGGGGGCCCACACCCTGTCCACGAGGGTGGGAGGCGCGCCCCCTCCCCCTGGGCGCGCCCCTGCCTCGTGGGCCCCTGATGCTCCACCGACGTACCCCCAGACTCCATATATTCACTTTCAGGGAGAAAAAAATCAAAGAGGAAGAATTATCACGTTTTATGATACGGAGCCGCCGCCAAGCCCTAATCTCTCTCGGGAGGGCTGATCTGGAGTCCGTTCGGGGCTCCGGAGAGTGGAGATCGTTGCCATCGTCATCATCAACCTTCCTCCATCACCAATTTCATGATGCTCACCGCCGTGCCTGAGGAATTCCATCGTAGGCTTGCTGCACGGTGATGGGTTGGATGAGATTTACCTTGTAATCAAGTTAGTTTTGTTAGGGTTTGATCCCTAGTATCCACTATGTTCTAACATTGATGTTGCTATGAATTTGCTATGTTTACTGCTTGTCACAAGGGCCCGAGTGCCATGATTTCAGATCTGAACCTATTATGTTTTCATGAATATATGTTTGTTCTTGATCCTATCTTGCAAGTCTATAGTCACCTACTATGTGTTATGATCCGGCAACCACAAAGTGAAAATAATCGGCCGGTGATGACCGTAGTTTGACGAGTTCATGTATTCACTATGTGTTAATGCTTTGGTCCGGTACTCTATTAAAAGGAGGCCTTAATATCCCTTAGTTTCCACTAGGACCCCGCTGCCACGGGAGGGTAGTACAAAAGATGGCATGCAAGTTCTTTTCCATAAGCATGTATGACTATAATTGGAATACATGCCTACATTTCATTGATGAACTGGAGCTAGTTATGTGTCACTCTAGGTTATAACTTCTACATGATGAATTGCATCCAACATAATCCCCCATCACCGATCCAATGCCTACGAGCTTTTCACATAATGCTTGTTGCTTATTTACTTTTCCATTGCTGCTATTACAGAAACTACAAAAACACTACCGTTACTTTTATTTATGTTACCAGTATCTCCATATTACTTTGCTACTAAACTACCTTGCTGCAGATACTAAGTTTCTAGGTGTGGTTGAATTGACAACTAAGCTGCTAATACTTAAGAGTATTCTTTGGCTCCCCTTGTGTCAAATCAATAAATTTGGGTTGAATACTTTACCCTCGAAAACTGTTGCGATCCCCTACACTTGTGGGTTATCAATGCACAATAGTATCTGGGTGGATGGGTTCTTGCATGACGGGCACCTCTTCTTGAGAAACAGTATCTTAGAGAGGGGGAGTGACTTCATGAGTGTCCTCTTTTGCTTCATTGGCTGATGCAGCCGGAATATCTTCAGCCAGCTTGGCTTCGGATTTAGGAGCAGACTCTGAAGGAATGGAGTCAGGAAACACTTGTCATGCCACTGAGCTAGAGTTTTGTTCTCCATCTTCAGGAATGCTTGACATGGAGGCTTGAGGCCTGAGACCTTTGCGAAGCCTTTGAAACTTCGGCGACGCAATTGGTGAAGCATTTGCATTGGTCTGCTCCATGTCTTCTTCTGGTGTGGTTGTTGGAATCTCAAGTACCTGATTGGTAGTAGGAGATGGAGGAGTGCGAGGAATGACCTCATGTAATGGGGTGTTCTGGTGTTGTTCTTCCCAATATTCATCTTGAGTCATTGGCGTCGTGGGACCGCTAATGCTTATGAGTTCACTGCTCGTGAGAGCAGGTGATTGAACAGGTTGGGGTTCAAGTTGAGGAAGAACTTCATCATTATTTACATTATCATCATGACCAATGTCTTCAGCTGCAGGTGAGTCAGCAGCTGGAATATCTTCAGTCTGATGAGCCTTTGAGGGAGCAGGTTCATGGATTACCGGACGACCTTCACGGTTGGAGGAGGCAGGTAAGGCAACAGAAATGGGTTCGAACACCAATGGCCCTATGGAGGAAATGTGAGGCTGCTGTGAAGCCTTTAAAGCTTTGAGCTTTTGCTTCTTCTTAGAGGGAGCAGCAGCAGAGGCATCATCATGCTTGCATTTCTTAGCTTCAGCTTCAGCCTGCCTCGTCTTCTTTTGAGCAGAAGCTGCTGATGGGACCTTTGGCTTCAGGCTAGTCATGCTAACAGGGAAGACAATGCTGGGCCTTTCCTGCCTTGGAGATTCAGTGTCTTCGGCAGTAGGCTTCTTCTTCTTCTTCTTTGTCTTCTTGGCAGCTATCTTGGGGTCAATGCCAGGACTGCCAAGAGCTTTCCCCTTCAGAGCTTCATTGTGAGCTTGGACACACTTCTTAGCATAGTGCTTGAGACGGTCCCTTGAGCCCTTTGAAACTTCACGGCGCTTGGCAAATTCAGCCTTGAGGCCAGTCATCATGGTCTTGAAGCCTTGGACTTCTTTTGCACTGAGGCTTGCCATGTACTTCTTGAACAGAGCCTTCTCATGACCAATTTTGTTCTTTTGCTCAATAACCTTCTATGCAACAGTCAATTTTTGAGCAATATATCCTTGGAAGGTCACACTGATATCAATTGGTAGTTAAAGATCATCAAGTGAAAGAGATGTATCTTCAAGCCATTCATCAATGAAGTTGTTGATGATATCAGCATCAAAGAGAGGCAAATCATTGAAGATTTCGGCCTGTTGCTTGCTCTTAATCAGCACTTCTAGAGCATCATCAGCAAGATCTTCATTACTGGACAAATCTATGACGTCATCATCATTGCGCGGGATGCTTCCAGGAGTGAGTCCTTGGCCAGATGGATTCACAAGCTGCTTTGACCTCTGAGAGATGCGAGAGTGATCCTCAGACTGCACACTAGATTCAGGAGGTACAATTTTCAAAGGATTCACATTTGAAGCTCTTGGGGTAGCAGCAGGTTTGGAAGCCTTTGATTCCTTCTTGGGCTTCACACACTCAGGAACAACTTCAGGTTCCAAGTGTTCAGCAATATCTTCCATAGTTGCTCTTTGAGCAGCAATGTGGAAGAGCAATCCATCAAGGCCATTGAAGGGGCCGACGCGATTTTCATTGGCTTCGCATGATCCATCAGACCGTGGCCGAGATGGGCCAGGATTGAAGTTAATGCCCAATTCTTTCCTGTTCTGAGTTGCAGAGTTCTTGGCAAATTTGTAGTTTTCTTCAAATAATTCATCATCACGACACCATCAAAGACTAGATGGGTCAGCATTTGAAGGCATTGGTCCTCTGACCATGCACGGAAAGAAGTTCTTGGCAATGGCTTTAGACTCAGTCTTGGGCTGGAGCTTCTTGTAGACAATATCACCCCATGGAGGGCGAATGGCATTCTTTGAAGCATACTCAGGGGTCACAAATTTTTATAGAAACCATTGCTCTACCCAATATCTTCGAATCCATTGGATTCTAGACTTGCATTTTCCATAGGTGTCAGGACCCCGATCCTAAGTCACACCGATCTAGCTTGTAACACGTCATATCACTTTGCGGCCTCACGCACGGTATCCCCACGGGTGCCACCTTACCTGGCCCGGGACCGTTTGCGCATTTTGGCACACGTATATGACGGTGTCGCTAGCATCCACATGACAACGAACCCGGGCCGACATGGCTAGTTATAAACCAAAAGTGGCACTAAATTACAGAGACATGCATCCATGACCCAGCAACGAACGTGTCGGTCATCAACGTATGAACCCAAGTCGTAGCAAGCTACATGGACTTAAAGGAACAACGCGTGACATTTCCCATAAGGGACAGACACAGGAACGAAGAAGGAACCATGCCGGCCAGCCTACGTGTTCCGAGCAGTAGCAAGCTACCAAGGCTCAGTGGAAGCACTAGGAGGCATTTCCCTGTAAGATAGGCTACCAAAGGAAAACAACTAGGTG
Source organism: Secale cereale (assembly GCA_902687465.1). NCBI lineage: Eukaryota > Viridiplantae > Streptophyta > Magnoliopsida > Poales > Poaceae > Secale > Secale cereale. The sequence continues at coordinate 537,535,496 of LR738711.1, read as the reverse complement.
TCGGATCCCACACATACCAAGCATTTCAATCATACACACAATATCCTCGATATGTGCAAATACAACATTGCATCACAACAGAACTCTATGACTCAAAGTACTTTATTTAAGAGGCTCCGAAGAGCCATACATAACATATCCATACAGGTAGGGGTCACATGACCCAACACTCAAGTCATACAATCATACAAGCACAAGCGGAAGCTAACATGTCTGAGTACAGACAACTTCGAAAATAAAACAGGCTTGGTGTAGCCTGATTATCTACAAGGCCCTTCACAAGCTCAGGATCTCCGTTTGGGTAGCAAGCTACTCGTCGACGTCAACGTCTATGTAGAACCCATCAGAAGGGGCAGGGTTCTCCTCTACAACAGTTATTAAGCAAACATGAGTACAAATGTACTCAGCAAGTCTTACAACAGAACCTATCATACATGCAACATTATCAACAAGGGATGTGGAGTTCATAGCAGCAAGCCAGCTTTGACTCTTGGCTAACCTATACTATGACTCTCAATAGATTGCAAGATAATACTACGTACACGAGTCCTCTACTCACCACAACAATACACCACCGTGGATCCTCTCCCGTCATCCTACGGAAGGGCCATCCACGGCACTCACACTTGTCTTGAGGCTTTTAGTAGTATCCATCAACTTGTCTATGAACTGTAAGAGTAACCAAGTAGTCCGTACCGCGAACAATGGCTATTCGAATAGATTGGTAACCCTGCAGGGGTGTACTTCTTCACACATGCTTCCACCACTTATCGCCGATTACTCGACATGTACTCGGCAACCTTCAAGCGGAAGCCCAGTGAGGGTGTCGGCCACGACCTGACTAACCACACAAGTCCCTCGTCCATGTTTATCGCCTATTTGGGTTCCATCCGTGGGGAGATCCAGCCGGGGTGTCGCTCACGGCCCCAAACGATGTGTACAGGGTTCCCGAGTCACCAAACGGGCGACCGGTACACCGTGCCACGTACCTGTCGCATCACAGCCCACCACGAGGGTCAGCGCTGTGCACGACCACCAGTAAACTACAAACACCAGAAACTAATTGCAACTCCTGGACAGAGGTCAAGGGTTGTTAATAAGCCGAGAGGGTCAATTAAGGATCCCAACGTGTGGTAGTAGCTGGAACTTGAACCACACATACAGATCTCGGGTCCTATGGACGATTCCAATGAAACAACCCACCACGTACTCCTACATGGCCTTTCATCGATACCTTTACCAAACATGTTCCACACTTCCCTCTCTTTATCGAGTATGATCATTTCACTCTGATCCATCACCCATATTAACCAGACCTGACACAACTCTAAGCATAGCACGCAACATAAACAAATAGCATGGTGGATCACACATCACATGGCTCAATCAACTCCTACACATGCTAGTGGGTTTCAACTATTTACTGTGGCAATGACAGGTAATGCAAAGGAATAGGGTTCAACTACCGCAGCAAGTAGCAGTTCACACGTTGTTGCCTTAATGCAATAAAAGAGAGTAGGAGCGAGAAGATGGGTTTGTATGGGAATGATCAATGGTTGCTTGCCTGACAGAGTGGTTGTCTGGTACTGCTCTTCAGCTGGATACGCGGAAGTATCCTCGGGAGCAGGACCTAACACGGAGAACACTGGCAATAAAATCAATAAGGAAACAAATGCAACAATATGATGCATGCTCATGATATGGCAAGATGCATGTGTTTTGGGCTAATGCAACTATAAACAAAAGGGTTTGAGCCCATTTGAATCAAAGATTAAAATTTATACCCAAACTATTATTTATTTAAGTGCATTATCATGTTTTAATGTAAACAGCAAGGTTAACTTGCTCAAACATGCATGAAACCAGTGCCATTGGAAAGATTGGATTTTTCTAATCAATTTTCATATATAAACCTTTTCCATCTGAGCTATAGTTGAATTTATATGAATTTTTGAAGTTTAAAGCATTTTCTGGAATTTCCTGAATTGTTTTTAAATCAAATAATCCCAGAAAATCATTTACTGCGTCAGCATGACATCATGCTGATGTCAGCAGGGCAACATACCTGGTCCAGGTCAAACCTGACTGGTGGGTCCCGCATGTCAGTGTCAGAGAGGCTAATCCCGGTCAAAACTGGAGTTGACTGGGTTTGACTATGCGGTGGGGCGCATTGTCAGTGGCTGTGGTGGTTAAACTAATCACCATTAGCTCCTAACTAACAGGCCATGTCTGTCCGCCGGAGTTTGGCCAGCGGCGACCATTTCGCACAGCGGTGACACGCCGGAATCTCTGTTCCGGCGACCATTTGTCGCGCGGATGGGTTCTATGTGCTCCTGGGGATGCACCTCATCCAACGATGCCACTGGTTGGTCGATTGGTTGCCCGAGTTGACAGTGACGAGCACGTCCGCGGCGGCGCTCGCATGGGGTTGGCCGAAACGGCGTTGTGGTGCACGGAAGGAGGAGTTAGGGGTGGCGTTAGCTTGCTGGCGAGTTGCTGATCCTAGTGGCGTGCTTGGCTGCGAGGCACAGCGCCTGTGGCCACGGCGGCAAGTTGGCCGGCGGCGGTGGGCTTCGGTCAGCAAGGGGGCGAAGGCTACATGGCGTAATCGAGCCCGGAAAAGGGGGGGGGGGTTTCGAAGCGTGAGCTCACAGCGGTCGTAGAGGGCGTCGACGCAGGCTTGGGGAAGGTCGGGCGGCGACGTACGGGCATCGGCGATCTCCGGTGCCGAAGGTTGAAGACGACGGCGAGGACAGCGCTACGGGGCTTCTGGCGTCGTGTGCGTCGGTGGGGAGCTTCAGGGCGATGCAGGTAAGTGGGCCTCAGGTAAGTCTCTGCTTCCTCTTTTGTTTATTTACTTTCTGTTTCATTTCTTTTGCAACTTTGTTGAATTAATAAAAATACTAGAACATTTTTATAGCTCATAAAACTAGTCATGCCCACTGTATATAATATGAATAGTATGGAACATTTTAGTTTATGATTATTTGGGCACATAAAATATTTTATAGCATTTAAATGCCCAAATGCAATTACAACAAGAATTAATCCAGAGACCTTTGGATGTCCTAGAAAATTGTGCATCATTTTTGGCAGAGGTTTAAGACCAAGGCAAAGATGATGACCATTTTTGAAGGGCATTTTGGGTACATTGGAAAAGATTTTATCAAACCCTAGTTGTTAGAAGAGGGGTGCTGGGGTTTCTGTCATTCCCATTTCAAGTTTCTGTGGAAAGTAAACATGATGCACACTCTAGCTAGTCCTAATGCAAGCACTGACTAGGGATGTGACAACACACCCCCACTCAAAAGAATCGCGTCCCGAGATTCAGGTTCCCCCGGAAAGAGGGTGGGGTACTCAAGTCGAAAACGATCCTCCCTTTCCCAAGTAGCTTCACTCTCGGAATGATGTGACCATTGAACCTTGAGAAACTTGATATTACGACGTTGAGTGGTACGCTCAGTTTGATCAAGAATGCGAACGGGGTATTCTCGATATGTGAGATTGTCATGGAGATCAAGCATTTCGTGGTCCACTCCGCGGATAGGATCCGAGAAGCAACGCCTGAGTTGAGAAATGTGGAAGACATCATGAACTCTAGATAGGTGCGGAGGTAGTTCCAATTGGTAGGCAACTTCTCCTCGTTTGGCAAGAATGCGAAAAGGACCGATGTAACGAGGAGCCAATTTGCCTTTGATACCGAAGCGATGGGTTCCCTTAAGAGGAGTAACCCGAAGGTAAGCCTTATCACCGACTTCAAAAGTCACAGCCTTATGATGACTATCATATTGGCTCTTCTGGCGAGACTGGGCTGTTTTCAATTTCTCACGAATGATGTGAACTTGCTCTTCTGCTTCCTGGATCATATCCGGTCCAAAGAATTTTCTTTCCCTAGTTTCTGACCAGTTAAGAGGTGTTCGACACCTTCGTTCATATAGAACTTAGAAGGGAGCCTTGCCGAAGCTGGCTTGATAACTATTGTTATAAGCGAATTCGGCAAATGGAAGACACTTCTCCCAATCCATACCGAAAGAGATGATAGAGGGTCGAAGCATATCTTCCACAATTTTGTTGAGTCGTTCCACTTGACCACTTGACTGAGGATGAAAGGCGGTGCTAAAAGAGAGATGAGTTCCCATAGCATTCTGGAAACTTTCCCAAAATCGTGAAGTGAAAAGACTTCCACGGTCGGAGTTAATCTCCAACGGCACACCATGAAGTGATACTATCCGAGATATATACAAGTCTGCTAGCTAGCTAGCGGTTATACTCTCTCGAACAAGTAGGAAATGGGCTACTTTGGAGAGGCGGTCGATAATGACGAAGATAGCATTATTCCCTTTCCTGGTCCTTGGAAACCCGGTAATGAAATCCATACCGATCTTGTCCCATTTCCATTCAGGAATAGCTAAAGGTTGAAGGGTGCCAGCAGGCCGTTGATGCTCTGCTTTGACTCGACGACAAACGTCGCAATTAGCAATGAACTGAGCGATTTCTCTCTTCATCCTAGTCCACCAGAACCTCTGGCGTAGGTCCTGATACATTTTGGTACTACCGGGATGAATTGTGAGAGGAGATTCATGAGCCTCCTTAAGGATCAACTGCCGTAGTTGTTGTTTCTTGGGTACCACCAAGCGGTTCTCGAAGTACACAACACCTCGATCATCCATAGAGAAACTTTTAGTAACACCACTAGCAATGTTCTCCTTGATCTGTGATATACCTCTATCATACCGCTGGGCAGCTATGATTTGATCCATAAGGGTAGGTTTCGCCACCAAGGTGGAAAGGAATCCTTGAGGAACAACGTGAAGGTTAAGCTTTCGAAATTCCTCATGGAGAAGTGGTTTCCCTTGTTGTAGCATCAGGTTGTTACAATAAGACTTACGACTCAGTGCGTCGGCCATGACATTGGCCTTCCCAGGGGTGTAAGTGATTCCTAAGTCGTAATCTATGAGCAACTCAACCCAACGTCTTTGCCTGAGATTCAAATCCGGTTGGGTGAAGATGTATTTTAGGCTTTGGTGATCAGTGAAAATTTCACAGCGATTACCAAGAAGGTAATGTCGCCATGTTTTGAGTGCGTGGACTATAGCTGCAAGCTCTAGATCATGTGTAGGATAGTTATCCTCATGTGGACGCAACTGTCGAGATGCGTATGCGATCACTTGACGATCTTGCATGAGTATGCAACCTAGTCCTTGTCGCGATGCGTCACAGTAGATAATAAAATCCTTGGAAAAGTCTGGTGGTACCAGTACGGGTGTAGATGTCAGACGTCTTTTCAGTTCCTAAAAGCTGGAGTCGCACTGTGGGGTCCACTCGAACTTTTTATCTTTCTTGAGGAGTTCAGTTAGAGGTTTAGCAACCTTGGAGAAATTCTAGATGAAGCGTCGGCAATAGCTCGCTAAGCCAAGGAAACTCCTAACTTGTTTGACCGATTCAGGGGGAGTCCAATCAAGGACGGCTTGAACACGATCGGGATTGATGGCAATACCATTACCAGAGATCAAATGGCTTAGATAGGTCACTTCTGGCAACCAGAATTCACATTTAGAGAATTTGGCATAAAGATGGTGCTCTCGAAGTTTCGTCAATACCAGCCTTAGATGCTCGGCATGATCTTTCTTGTTCTTGGAGTAGATGAGTATATCATCGAAGTATACCACGACAAATTTATCCAAATACTCCATGAATATAGAACTCATTTGCCGGGAGAAGGTGGCTGGGGCATTGGTTAACCCGAAGGAAATGACGGTGTACTCATATTGGCCATAACGAGTAACAAAGGTCGTCTTAGGAATGTCCTCGTTCTTGATTTTGATTTGATGGTAACCCAACCTCAAATCCATTTTGGAAAAGACTGAGGATCCAGCGAGCTGATCATACAGATCATTGATCCTGGGGAGCGGATACTTGTTCTTTATGGTGACCAGATTGACAGGTCGATAATCTACAACCATCCGTTCCGTTCCATCCATCTTCTTGACGAAGAGGACGGGACAAGCCCAAGGGGAAGAGCTAGGACGGATGAAACCCTTTTTCAAGGACTCATCGAGTTGTTTCTTAAGCTCTGCTAGTTCTAGGGGTGCCATCTTATAGGGTCTCCTAGAGATTGGGACAATTCCTAGAATAAGATCTATCACGAACTCGACATCTCTGTCAGGTGGAACACCTGGTAGTTCTTCCAGAAAAACATCCGGAAAGTCACGGACTACCGGGATATCTTCGAGTTCTGGTAGAGGGCTGGCATTAAGAGAGTAGAGTTGACGCTCAGCCATTCGGGTCAAGACATTGACTGTCTTGCCGGATGGGTGGGTAAGTTGAACGGTCCTAGTGTAGCAATCAATCTTGGCGTAATGAGTTGTCATCCAGTCCATACCCAAGATAATGTTTATATCCGAGGACTTGAGAGCGATTAGTGATGCAAGGAAAACAAGTCTATCGACAATAATTTCATTTCCATGGCTTACCCTAGAGGTTTGCCACTTTGAACAAGGAGTTTGAATAACCATGGAAGTGGGCATGTCACAAAAAGTCATGTTGTGCATTCGAGCATAGCTCTCAGATATGAACGAATGAGATGCTCCAGTATCGAAAAGAACAGATGCCGGATGGCAGTTAACAAGAAGCGTACCAAGGACGACGTTAGGATCCTCATAAGCTTCCTCAGCAGAGACATAGTTGACATGACCACGTGCAGTGGGGATTGGCTTGACATAGTTTACCTTGCCGGTTGGCTTACCACGGCCAACGGGTTTTCCTGGCTGGTTCTGAGGACACTCACGCATGTAGTGCCCTGGTTCTCCACACTTGAAGCATGTCACAGTGCCAGTACGTGGAGCAAAGTTGGTACGTGGTCCTCCATAAGTCTTGGCAGGTGCATACTGTTGGGTTGGACGAGGCGCCTCATAGGATAGCCTCGGTGTGTACTTGGGTGGCAGAGCAGTGTTAGGAACCCACACACGGCGCTTGTGAGAGCCAGAGCTGGATGAGGAACCAAAATCACGAGGATGCTTGCGTGTGGCTTCGAAATCAGTCTGTCCTGTCTCAGCACTGATAGCTTTGTTTACCAACTTCTGGAAGGAGGTGCACTCGTGCAGACGTAGGTCTCGGCGAAGTTCAGGGCTGAGTCCCTTGCGGAACCTTACCTGCTTCTTAGCATCAGTGGATACTTCCTCAGGTGCGTAGCGTGCCAAGTTGCCAAACTCGCGACTATAACCATCCACGGTTAACCGGCCCTGGGTGAAATTGCATAATTCCTCCCGCTTGCGATCCATGAGACCTTCCGGAATGTGATGTTCACGGGATGCCTCACTGAACTCAGCCCAAGTAGTGATTTGGCCAGCGGGACGCGTAGCCTCAAAGCTCTCCCACCAGAGACTGGTAGGGCCCTCAAGATGGTAGGTGGCGTAGGTAACCTTGTCAGCTTCGGCCACACGGGCAGAGTGTAGCTTATGGGTGATACTGCGAAGCCAGCCATCCGCATCCAGAGGTTCAGCGGAGTGATGGAACTTCCGTGGGCCCATCATTATAAAATCATTGATTGACACCACGTCATTCCTCTGACGGAATCCAGTGTTCTGCTCTATGTGTTCCAGCAGACGGTTGGTCTCTCTCTTGTTCCGTTCTACCTCGAGCATAACTTCAGCCAAGGAGGGTGGCTGGGGCAGATTCTCATTTCTAGCCCCACAAGCCTCACCCTGCTCCTGAGTAGCAGGAGTGCTGCGAGTGTTGACCATCCTAGGAAAACAAAACAACGATTTAGATAAGGATGGCAAAAACTTGACATAGGAGTGCAGAATGTAATGGATGACACGGAATGCAGAGACGTTCATCCGTATGACATGGTAATATAGAAACTGCCATATATACACCAGTGGTCATACACACCATACATAGTTTAGTACAAGCCAAGGCTAAAGTACAACTGCGGTGAAAGACGATACATCTCATCAGAGGCATTCCAAGCTCCTATAAATTATTTAACTACACCTCCGGAACTCAGTACTAGCTAAGTCATATTCCACAAGACACGCAGGACTGTGGAAATACAACTACTACGATACTACTACTGTCACGGTCAAGCTCAGACATTCCAGTAGTAATCTTCATAAAGATTACCACCGTAGCCTGGAAGTGGAACAGATGGATCTTGAAACTCTCGAGCACTCGAAGGCTGTAGACCATAGGGACATGGATGTGGCCTTGGTCCCGATGCTGGTGGTAACCGATGCCCACGCGGAGGTGTAATACCCCCAACGTCACGCCAATCCATACGATCAGGCAGACGAGTCCGCACGGGATACAAATCCCGCATATCCAGATATCCGGCGTGCACAGCAGGTGCAAGCCGTGTCAAAGTAGTCCAGTGGGTGGCTCGGGTGTTATACATCTCCATCCGGAGGGCATGGACCTCACGGTCCCTATCCTCCAGCATCTGGACAGTAGTCTGAAGCAGTGGCACCTCATGAGTAGCATCAGTATACAGACTAGTGTAGTAGCCTTCCTCTCCAGGAAGTGAGGCTGGCATGTAACAAAACTCAGTGTTCAGCAGCAGTGCATGCCTAGCCCGGATGATGGTCATCATCGAATAAGCGGCATCCTGCACTGCCATCTCGATAGTAACCCCGAGTCCATAAGACCAATGGATGGGGTCGTTAGCTCCGGGATACGAGGGGTATATCCGGACTGTGCAGAAATACTGACTCTGGTTGAAATCCCGTTACAGTTCCTCCACGGTGTACACAAAATACCAACGGTAGCCGGTCTCAGTCAACACACGGACTAGCATGGCCGTGTGACCGGGCACATTAATGCACCGAGTCAAACGGACCACCTGGTGAGGTGTGCGGCCAGACATTTGAAACACGAAGTAATGCAAAGGCATTATAATTTCTGGAAGAAATCGGGCAGCATAACAACTGTAAATGCTCAAAAAAGATTTTGAGACATCATACAAATGATAGCATAGCTACTCAACAATATCATATCAAGGTTCCGGGTCCAACTAATCACCATAATAGAAGGGTAGAAACTGAACTGAGGCTTGAAATCAACAATCCTAAGAGTCTACGGATTAGTAACACGTGAACCTAGTAAGGATGAGAGGCCTAGTCCTAAACCCCCGTCGAAAGAATAGCCTGACTCAGATCAGAAGGGCATAAGGTAAAAAAGTAAAAAGAGCCTTACGTTCCCTTCCACAATCAATTCCCCTACATATAACTAATAATTTTCTAGACTCAACATCGACCAGTTTGGCTTGAGAAACCTACAGGCAGTCCGGCTCTGATGCCAACGCTGTCAGGACCACGATCCTAAGTCACACCGATGTAGCTGGTAACACATCATATCACTTTGCGGCCTCACGCACGGTATCCCCACGGGTGCCACCTTACCTGGCCCGGGACCATTTGCGCATTTTGGGACACGTATATAACGGTGTCGCTAGCATCCACATGACAGAGAACCCGGGCCGACATGGCTAGTTATAAACCAAAAGTGGCACTAAATTACAGAGACAGGCATCCATGACCCAGCAACGAACGTGTCGGTCATCAACGTATGAACCGAAGTCGTAGCAAGCTACATGGACTTAAAGGAACAACGCGTGACATTTCCCCTAAGGGACAGACACAGGAACGAAGAAGGACACATGCCGGCCAGCCTACGGGTTCCGAGCAGTAGCAAGCTACCAAGGCTCAGTGGAAGCACTAGGAGGCATTTCCCTGTAAGATAGGCTACCAAAGGAAAACAACTAGGTGTCGGATCCCACACATACCAAGCATTTCAATCATACACACAATATGCTCAATATGTGCAAATACAACATTGCATCACAACAGAACTCTATGACTCAAAGTACTTTATTTAAAAGGCTCCGAAGAGCCATACATAACACATCCATATAGGTAGGGGTCACATGACCCAACACTCAAGTCATACAATCATACAAGCACAAGCGGAAGCTAATATGTCTGAGTACAGAGAACTTGGAAAATAAAACAGGCTTGGTGTAGCCTGACTATCTACAAGGCCCTTCACAAGCTCAGGATCTCTGTCTGGGTAGCAAGCTACTCGTCGATGTCAACGTCTATATAGAACCCATCAGAAGGGGCACAGTTCTCCTCTGCAACAGTTATTAAACAAACATGAGTACAAAGGTACTCAGCAAGTCTTACAACAGAACCTATCATACATGCAACATTATCAACAAGGGTCGTGGAGTTCATAGCAGCAAGCCAGCTTTGACTCTTGGCTAACCTATACTACGACTCTCAACAGATTGCAAGATAATACTACGTACATGAGTCCTCTACTCACCACAACAATACACCACCGTGGATCCTCTTCCGTCATCCTACGGAAGGGCCATCCACGGCACTCACACTTGTCTTGAGGCTTCTAGTAGTATCCATCAACTTGTCTATGAATTGTAAGAGTAACCAAGTAGTCCGTACCGCGAACAACGGCTATTCGAATAGATTGGTAAGCCTGCAGGGGTGTACTTCTTCACACACGCTTCCACCACTTATCGCGGTTTACTCGACATGTACTCGGCAACCTTCAAGCGGAAGCCCAGCGAGGGTGTCGGCCACGACCTGACTAACCACACAAGTCTCTCGTCCAGGTTTATCGCCTATTTGGGTTCCATCCGTGGGTAGATCCGACCGGGGTGTCGCTCACGGCCCCAAACGATGTGTACAGGGTTCCCGAGTCACCAAAAGGGCGACCGGTACACCGTGCCACGTACCTGTCGTATCACAGCCCACCCCGAGGGTCAGCGTTGTGCACGACTACCAGTAAACTACAAACACCAGAAACTAATTGCAACTCCTGGACAGAGGTCAAGGGTAGTTAATAAGCCGAGAGGCTCGATTAAGGATCCCAACGTGTGGTAGTAGCTGGAACTTGAACCACACATACAGATCTCGGGTCCTATGGACGGTTCCAATGAAACAACCCACCATGTACTCCTACATGGCCTTTCATCGATACCTTTACCAAAGATGATCCACACTCCCCTCTCTTTATCGAGTATATCATTTCACTCTGATCCATCACCCAGATGAACCAGACCTGACACAACTCTAAGCATAGCAGGCAACATAAACAAATAGCATGGTGGATCACACATCACATGGCTCAATCAACTCCTACACATGCTAGTGGGTTTCAACTATTTATTGTGGCAATGACTGGTCATGCAAAGGAATAGGGTTCAACTACCGCAGCAAGTAGTAGTTCACACGCTGTTCCCTTAATGCAATAAATGAGGGCAGGAGCGAGAAGATGGGTTTGTATCGGAATGATCAATGGTTGCTTGCCTGACAGAGTGGTTGTCGGGTATTGCTCTTCAGCTGGATACGCAGAAGTATCCTCGGGAGCAGGACCTAACACGGAGAACACCGGCAATACAATCAATAAGCAAACAAATACAAAAATAGGATTCATGCTCATGATATGGCAAGATGCATGTGTTTTGGGCTAATGCAACTATAAACAGAAGGGTTTGAGCCCATTTGAATCAAAGATTCAAATTTATACCCAAACTATTATTTATTTAAGTGCATTTTCATGTTTTAATGTAAACAGCAAGGTTAACTTTCTCAAACATGCATGAAACCAGTGCCATTGCAAAGATTGGATTTTTTCTGATCAATTTTCATATATAAATCTTATCCATCTGAGCTACTGTTGAATTTATAAGAATTTTCGAAGTTTAAAGCATTTTCTGGAATTTCCTGAATTGTTTTAAAATCAAATAATCCCAGAAAATCATTTACTGCGTCAGCATGACATCATGCTGACGTCAGCAGGTCAACAGACCTGGTCCAGGTCACACCTGACTGGTGGGTCCCACATGTCAGTGTCACAGAGGCTAATCCCGGTCAAAACTGGAGTTGACTGGGTTTGACTATGTGGTGGGGCCCACTGTCAGTGGCTGTGGTGGTTAAACTAATCACCATTAGCTCCTAACTAACAGGCCACGTCAGCCCGCCGGAGTTTGGCCAACGACGACCATTTCGCACGGCGGTGACACGCCGGAATCTCTGTTCCGGCGACCATTTGTCGCGCGGATGGGTTCTATGTGCTCCTGGGGATGCACGGCATCCAACGATGCCACTGGTTGGTCGATTGGTCGCCGGAGTTGACGGCGACGAGCATGTCCGCGGCGGCGCTCACACGGGGTTGGCCGGAACGATGTTGTGGTGCACGGAAGGAGGAGTTAGGGGTGGTGTTAGCTTGCTAGCGAGTTGCTGATCCTACTAGCGTGCTCGGCTGCGAGGCACAACGCATGTGGCCACGGCGGCGAGTTGGCCGGCAGCGGTGGGCTTCGGTCAGCAAGGGGGCGGCGGCTACAAGGCGTAATCGAGCCCGGAAAAGGGGGGGTTCGAAGCGTGAGCTCACAGCGGTCGCAGAGGGCGTCGACGCAGGCTTGGGGAAGGTCCGGCGGCGACGTACGGGCGGCGGCGATCTCCGGTGCTGAAGGTTGAAGACGACGGCGAGGACGGCGCTACGGGGCTTCTGGCATCGTGTGCGTCGGTGGGGAGCTTCAGGGCGATGCGGTGGAGCTGATGGGTGCGTCGGGGAGGCGAGGGGGTGGCTTAGGGCGCGGTGGCAGCGATCGGCGGCGACGAGCCCGCTCGGTGGAGCTCGGCGGAGGGGAAAGAGGAGGGGGTAGACACGGGGGAGAGTGAGAGAGGCGCCAGGGGGTGTGTGGCGACGCCTAGGGGCGTCGAGGGCGTCGGGGGGAGTAGCCAGGCAGGCAGGAGGTGGCCGGCGCGTCGTCGGCGCTCGCCACCGAGCTGCTTCGTGCGCTCGCACGGGGAAGAAGACGGGCGTGCCCCTGGTGGGCTGGGCCGTGCTGGGCCAGGCAGGTAAGTGGGCCTCAGGTATGTCTCTGCATCCTCTTTTGTTTATTTACTTTCTGTTTCATTTCTTTTGCAACTTTGTTGAATTAATAAAAATGCTAGAACATTTTTATAGCTCATAAAACTAGTCATGCCCACTGTATATAATATGAACAGTATGGAACATTTTAGTTTTTGATTATCTGGGCACATAAAATATTTTATATCATTTAAATGCCCAAATGCAATTACGATAAGAATTAATCCGGAGACCTTGGGATGTCCTAGAAAATTGTGCACCATTTTTGGCAGAGGTTTAAGACCAAGTTAAAGATGATGAACATTTTTGAAGGGCATTTTGGGTACATTGGAAAAGATTTTATCAAACCCTAGTTGTTAGAAGAGGGGTGCTGGGGTTTCTGTCATTCCCATTTCAAGTTTCTGTGGAAAGTAAACATGATGCACACTCTTGCTAGTCCTAATGCAAGCACTGACTAGGGATGTGATAATAGGTTTCTTCTAGGTCAGATTCGTACATGGTGAACAGATCAGGGGGGAGATCTTTGGCGGTGTCAGTATGTCTTTGCCTGCCACCCTTCTTGGATTGTTTCTCTGAAGCCATTGGGTTCAGACAGAAAGGCTTCACAAAGCAGTTTTTCTTCCGGCGACTGGTCACACAAGAACTAGCTTCAGGAGATTAAATGTGATGCTGTAAGAATTCTGCAAATGAAGGCAGACTATGAGAACCAAGGGATTCTCCCACGGACATGTACATGTGACAACATTAGAGGTGCGAGGGAAGGAGAAGAGGTCATATGCATTCTCAGAAGATTTTGAAGATTAAGTAGGATTGAAGACATTGACCTCACAGTGCGAAGACATTCACTTATATGGAGTGAGTTGGTTCCAGATTTGTACGAATCTAGGAATAAGTACACGTGAGGAATCTAACTAGTAGTGAAGCATAAGTGAAGACGGCGGAGAGACGAGGTCCACGGCCAGCGTGAAGACGACGTCAAAGAAGTCACGGCAGCTAAGCGCTTCGTCTCCGGCGTCGATTAGAGCTAGCAGAGGCGCTAGGGTTGAGCGAGATGGCGAGAGGTGGGAGAAGGAAACAATGACCGCGAGGGTGGAGTATTTATAAGGAGGGGTGATGGAGCAGTGCAATTACGCAGGTGCCCCTGGCGGTTCACATTTGAGCGACACATGGCTAGCATGCATCTTATGGAGAGTTGAGCCACGATCCCTCGCACGCCTGATATGTCGGATGGACGTTTGGGTTCCTCTGTTTTTCGGGCAAAAAGGGATATAGCATTAATGACGTTTTAAATAATTGTCTCTATATCTTCAGCTGACAAGGACACAGTGAAGACATTCAACAAGTGTCAATAGAATGCATATTATGAGATAGAGAGAGTTGGAGAGATAATGCATAGAGAGGAACAGGGTCCGATCACATTCCCTTAGATTAAAAGGTTTGAAGACATAGCTATAAGTGAATGTTGTAGAGGACAGAATGCCTATATATGTATATATTAGAGAAGCCAAACAGATCATTCTGAGAGAAGGAGTCTTGAGGACAACCAATGTTGAAGACAAATCAAGTATGAAGATAAAGCAATCATGACGCCAAATGAAATCTTCAGAAAATTTTGGTGGTGGCGTTACCCACCGTATAGGAAGTATTAGACCAGGACACGACACACAATTAGTGGGGCGCTCCAGAGTTAAATTCCACATTAATGTATTCACACTTAGAGTGTAAGTCTTCATGAGTTGAAGACATACGTTACTTAGTGTGTTGCATATATAAGTTGTCAAAATGCATAAGAGTTAGGATGTGTGTCCAATCACATGACATTTGAGGATTTTAGGATATTTAGCTCACACCGCAACTTGCAAAACCTTTTCTCATCCAAGGGCTCAGTGAAGTTATCTACCAGTTGCTCTTCGGTGTTGACATGTATGAATTCAGTATCCATCTTGATCACACGATCCCTGAGAAAATGCTGATGAATTTCAATGTGCTTTGTCTTCTAGTGTTGAACGGGATTGTGAGCAATCTTGATGGCGCTCTTCTTATCGCAGAAGAGAGGCACCTTTTCCATGTTGGTGCCATAATCCTTGAGAGTTTGCTTTATCCAGAGAAGCTGAGCGCAACAAGATCCAGCAGCAATGTATTCAGCTTCAGCTGTGGAGAGAGATACTGAGTTCTGCTTCTTTGAAGACCAACAGACAAGAGATCGTCCAAGAAAGTGACATGTGCCTGAGGTGGACTTGCGTTCAACTTTGTCACCAGCATAATCAGCATCAGAGAATCCAACAAGATCAAATATAGAGCCCTTGGGATACCATAATACTAGAGTGGGGGTGTGAGCCAAGTATCGAAGAATTCGCTTCATAGCAAGGTGATGCGATTCCTTTGGTGCCACTTGGAATCGGGCACACATGCAAACGCTAAGCATTACATCAGGCCTAGATGCACATAAATATAGTAAAGAACCAATAATGGAGCAGTATACCTTTTGATCAAACTTTTTACCATTGTCGTCGAAGCCCAATTGACATTTGGTTGGCATTGGCGTTGTGTACCCTTTGCAATCTTGCATTCGAAACTTCTTCAGGTAATCTTTGAGGTATTTCTCTTGAGATATGAAGATGCCATTCTTCTATTGGCGAATTTGGAGACCAAGGAAGAACTTCAGTTCACCCATCATAGAGATCTGATATTGCTCTTGCATCATGTATCCAAACTCATCGCTGTATCTTTTGTCAGTGCATCCAAAGATTATGTCGTCCACATAAATCTGACATATGAACAGTTCTCCATCATATGTCTTCGTGAAGAGTGTGGGATCCAATGATCCAGGTTTGAAGCCTTTGCTCTTCGAGAAGTCTTTGAGTGTGTCATACCATGCAGGAGGAGCTTGTTTGAGTCCATACAGTGCCTTGTTGATTTTGTAAACCATGTCAGGATGCTTTGGGTCTTCAAAGCTCGGAGGTTCTGCAACATACACTTCTTCTTCAATTTTCCCATTCAGAAAGGCGCTCTTCACATCTATTTGATACAGAAATATGTTATGATGGTTGGCGTATGCTAGCAGTATGTGAATGGCTTCAAGTCTGGCAATAGGAGCAAAGGTTTCACCGAAGTCAATCCCTTCTACTTGAGTATAGCCTTGAGCAACGAGACGAGCCTTGTTTCTGACGACTTGACCATGCTCATCTTGTTTGTTGCAGTAGATCCATTTAGTGCCAATGATGTTATGTTTCCGCGGATCAGGACACTTTACAAGTTCCCAGACATTATTCACCTCAAATTGTTGAGGCTCTTCTTGCATAGCTTGAATCCATTCAAATTCCATAAAGGCTTCATCAACTTTCTTGGGTTCAGATATTTAGACAAATGTAGAGTGACCACATAAGTTGGCTAGCTGAGTTGCTTTTGAGCGACTGAGTGGAACAGTTGCATTGATGCCATCAAGAATCTTCTCAATTTGGACTTCATTTGCGACTCAAGGATGAGTTGGGCGAAGACTTTGCTCATTCTGTTGATTATCTTCATGTTCAGTGTTGGCTTCAGGCTGAGCATCGTCTTCAGAATTATTGGGTGGAGAGATGATGATTTCATCTTCAGTTGGTTCCTCGGTGGGTATGATTTCACCTGTACCCATTTGTTTATTAGATTCACTTGGAGAAGCTTCATCTAGCACATTTGACAGGTGCTCTCTTTGCGAGCCGTCTATTTCATCGAACCGCACATCTATGATTTCAACCACTTTATAGTGAAAGAGATTGAAGACCCGATAGGTGTGCGAGTACTTTCCATAACCGAGCATAAAACCTTCATGTGCTTTCGGTGCAAATTTGGAAGTGTGATGCGGATCCTTGATCCAGCAGTTAGCACCAAAGACTCTGAAATAGCTGTCGTTTGGCTTCTTACCAGTCAGTAGTTCATATGATGTTTTCTTGAAGAACTTGTGAAGATAAACTCTGTTGATAATGTGACATGCAGTATCAATGGCTTCAGGCCAGAATCTTATTGGTGTCTTGTATTCATCAAGCATAGTGTGTGCCATCTCAATGAGAGTCTGGTTCTTGCGCTCGACGCTACCATTCTGCTAAGGTGTGTATGGAGCAGAGAACTCATGCGTGATGCCGAATGTATCAAGATAGGTATCAAGCCTAGTGTTCTTGAACTCAGTTCCATTGTCACTTCTGATGTGATTGATCTTGATGCCATAGTTGTTCAATGCCCGATTTGCGAAGCATCTGAAGACATCCTACACTGCAGTCTTAAACAAGATTATATGCACCCCAGTGTATCTAGAGTAATCATCAATGATCACAAAGCCATATAAGCGAGCAGTAGTAGTGAGAGTAGAGTAGTGAGTAGGGCCAAATAAGTCCATGTGAAGCAGCTCGAAGGGACGTGATGTAGTCATGATTGTCTTTGAGGGATGCTTGGCCCTAGTCACTTTTCCAGCTTCACAAGCACCACATAGATTGTCTTGAACTCGACGCCTTCGATGCCTATGACGTGCTTCTTATTGATGAGAGTGTGTAGGTTCCTCATGATAGCATGACCAAGTCTTCGATGCCAATGCCAGCACTTTGAAGCTTTTGCCAGAAGACATACTGCAAGCTCTGGCCCTGTAGAGAAATCTACCATATACATATCACCTTTTCGATGTCCTTCGAAGACTAGAGATTTGTCAGATTCCATAAGCACAAGGCAACGGTATTTTCCAAATATCACAATCATATTTAGATCACATAGCATGGAGACTAACATTAAGTGGTATCCAAGTGATTCAACAAGCATTACTTTGTCCATGTGTTGATCCTTTGAGATAGCAACTCTGCCAAGTCCCATTACCTTGCTTTTACTATTGTCAGTGAATGTGATGTGACTTTTGGGAGAAGGACGTAGAGTTGAGTCCATAAGAAGACGTCGATCACCAGTCATGTGGTCGGTACATCCATTGTCAATTATCCATTCAGTGGCTTCCGAAGCAGTACCCTACAGATCAGTTAGCGACATAGTCTTCACAAAAAGAAGTGTGAAGCATAAACATTTGACGAATAAGCGGGTTATAGAAGTTTAGGGCTTTGTTAGGCAATATAGGAAGCTTGTCAAGAAACCATGGGACGAAATACATGGTTAAACCATTTGGACATTTGATCCTGCGTCCCAGAAAATGTTTAAGGTCCCCAACATTGGCGTCAGAAGATGATTTTTGGCTGGAGACCCTACCCTGCAAGAGAAGTTAATTTTTCTTAACCAACCACATCTTTAGGGGTGGTTTAGAAGCAATAAGTCTAAGTGCAGCATGTGATAATTTGGCTTCGGAGCCCTAGCAAATAGCCTGGTAGGAGGTGAATAATAATCATATGAATAAGCAGAAAAGTTCTTAGTTTTATGAACATAGCGGTTTGAGGAAACACGCTCATATTCATAGGACCGAGTATGATTTTCCTACAAAACATTGGCATTAGGGTAACTCTGTTGAGTCCTATGTCTATATGAAGCCTTGGGACCATATGAAGCCTTTGTTCCTCGGTTTGTCTTCTTCCCAGGTGGTGTCATGATGACATTCACATGAAGATTCTCAAGACAACTTTTGGGCACCCAGATCTTCTTCATAGGTATCCCATTCCTATAGTTAGTACCAATATACCTGGCAAACACTTCACCATTCTGATTCTTAAATAGTTTATAGTTTGCATCCAGTGATTCATCAATAATAATTGGGTTAGCACAAGTGAAGCCAGATAAAGTGGATGAATCTACTGGTGGACCCTTTGCAGTAGCCCATGTGGTTTTGGGATACTGCTTAGGCTTCCAGTATGAACCATCAACATTCATTTTCCTTTCGAAACCAACACCCTATTTCCTAGGGTTTTGGTTCAGAATCTGTTTCTTTAGGACATCACAAAGTGTCTGATGCCCTTTAATACTTTTGAACATTCCTGTTTCAAGCAATGTCTTCAACCTGGCATTCTCATCAGCGATAGTAGTGGTATCATCCTTAAAGGGGTTAGTTACCACATCAGTAGTTGAAGATATTGCAGTAGTAGCAGCAGTAGAAAATTCAGCAACAGAGTTAGTGTTATCACGCTCAAGGCATTTTAGACATGGTGGTTCAAATCCTTCCTGAGCAGGACTGATCTGTTGAGCATGAAGTGACTCGCTCACTTTTTGCAGATCTTCATGAGCCACTCTCAATTTCTCAAGTTCTTGCTTCCATTGAAGATAATCATAGGAAAGCTTTTCATGAGTAGTTGATAGCGTTTCATGACGACTTTCAAGTTCCTTGTACTTAACATGAAGATTTTTTATGTCTTCAATTAAGGACTGAGATCGGGTCATTTCCGCGTCCAACAGATCATCGCTTTTGTCTAACAGTTTTGAATATGTTCCATAGCTTTCTGTTGTCCAGTTGCCATTTTAGCAAGTGTCTTATAGCTATGTTTGGATTCACAATCAGAGTCATCTTCACTTGAGGTTTGAAAGTAAGCATCACGTGAGTTTACCTTGGCACCACGTGCCATGAAGCAGAAGGTGGGAGTAGAGTCATCTTCATCCTTGGCATTTGTGTTGGTGACGAGGCCATGGTCTTTAGTGTTGAAGATGGACTTGGTGACATATGCTGATGCCAGAGCCAGGCTTGCCACGCCTGAATCGGACTCCTCCCCGGACTCCACCTTTGCCTCCTTAGAAGCAGACTCCTCCTCTAAATCCATCTCTTTGCCAACAAAAGCACGAGCCTTGCCAGACGATCTCTTTTTGTGTGATGAAGACTTTGACGAAGACTTGGAAGAAAACATTGATAATTTCTTTTTCTTCTTTTCGTCAGAATCATATTCCTTGCTCTTCTTCTTCTTGTTGTTCTCATTGTCCCACAGTGGACAATCGGAGATGTAGTGACCAGGTTTCTTGCACTTGTGGCAAGTTCTCTTCTTGTAGTCACGAGAGGAAGCTTCATCATTTCTTGAGCTGGATCTTGAAGACGTTTCAAAGTTTTTCTTCCTTGAGAACCTTTGAAACTTCTTCACAAGCATCGCTAGTTCTCTGCCAATGTCTTCAGGATCGTCAGAACTGCAGTCAGATTCTTCTTCAGATGAGGAAACAGCCTTTGCCTTCAAGGCGTGAGTTCGGCCATAGTTGGATCCATAGATGCCTCTTTTCTCAGATAGCTGAAACTCATGTGTGCTGAGCCTCTCAAGTATGTCAGACGGATCGAGAGTCTTGTAGTTAGGACGTTCTAGAATCATCAGTGCTAGGGTGTCAAATGAGCTGTCAAGTGATCTCAGGAGTGTCTTGACGATTTCATGTTTTGTGATCTCAGTGGCGCCGAGTGCATGAAGCTCATTGGTAATGTCAGTGAGGCGATCAAATATGAGCTAGACGTTCTCATTGTCATTTCTCTTCAAGCGGTTGAAGAGGTTGCGAAGAACACTGATCCTTGAGTCTCTTTCGGTTGAAATGCCTTCGTTGACCTTGGAGAGCCAGTCCCAGACTACTTTGACGTTTCCAGAGCACTCACACGGCCATACTGTCCTTTGGTCAGATGACCACATATGATATTCTTGGTAGTTGAATCCAGCTGAATGAACTTCTTGACATCAGCAGGAGTGACACCTTCACCGGACTTGGGACACCGTTCTTGACGATATACCAGAGGTCGACGTCAATAGCTTCAAGATGCATGCGCATCTTATTCTTCCAGTAGGGCTAATCAGTGCCATCAAAGACAAGACACGCAGAGGAGACTTTGATTATCCCTGCAGTCAACATAGCTAAAACTCCAGGTGGTTAAACAGAATCACACAGAACAAGGGAGCACCTTGCTCTGATACAAATTGAAAGTGCAAGTTATCGACTAGAGGGGGTGGTCAATAGGTGATTTTTATGAAATTCTTCAAAACACAGGGGCTTTGAAGACAAACGACAGAAATGAACCTATATGATAGGCAGCGGAATATAAACGTATCCAGGCACACAATAGTCAAGCAAGCATCATGAAGATAATACGAAGACTATTGACAGGTGGATAACATGGATCGAGATGGAAAATATAGGTGAAGCTATACAGTGAACAATCTTCACACAATAAAGTCAAACAGATTGGACAAACAAGCAACGACTTCACGAAGACAAACTGAAATGTAAATGGAGTTGGGGATAGAACCAGTTGCTTGCTGAAGACAAGGATTTGGTAGACCAGTTCCAGTTACTGTGTCAACTGTACATCTGGTTAGGGCGGCTAGGTATTCAAACCCGAGGACACACAGTCCTCACCGTATTCCCCTTGAGCTAAGGAAACACAGTCCTCGCCCAATCACTCTAGTAAGTCTTCAAGGTAGACTTTCAAACCTTCACAGACTTCGTTCACTGGTGATCCACAGTCACTCTAGGACGCTCAGAACGTGATGCCTAATCGGCTGGAGGAAGCACAGTCCTCAAGTGTAACAAGTCTTCAGGTCACACAGACAGAAAGACATCAGTGATGCTTAACTCTCTGTGGATTTGGGCGTTTTGGGATTTGTCCTCACAAGGATCTTTTCTCTCAAAGGCTTCGGAGGTGGGTTGCTCTCAAACAACAAAAGCCGTGTACTAATTCTGAGCAGCCACCAAATTATGGTGTAGGGGGTGTGTCAGGGATATTACTAGCAGGTATAAACCGGCTAAGGAAAACCGGATTATGGTAATATAGTTGTATAGTTAAAAACTCAGTAGAAGTTACGGCCCATGAAGGCGTAGGGCCCATGTGTAAAGTTTACAGTTTGTAAACCATCCTATCATGTAACTTGAGATACAAGGAAGAAAGAGCAGAGACCGAGGCGGACAAAATTATGAGCCGGCCTCGGGACTCTGTAAACCGGACCGGGCGTCGCCTCTTATATAAAGGGACGGCCCGACGACGGTTCAGGGATAAGCAACGATCTGTCGAGAGACAGGCAAGCAATCTGCTCCCTGTTCATCGACGCTCAAGCAATACCAAACCAAACTAGACGTAGGCTTTTACCTTCATCGAAGGGGCCGAACTAGTATAAACCATCTGTGTCCTTTGTGTGCTTTTAACCTCTTCAAGCTAACCCGTGCGATGGTTCCACAACTAAGTCCGTTAAACCGGACATCTGCCGTGCTAATTCCACGACAGTTGGCGCCCACCGTGGGGCTTTCGCACGATGGTTTCGAGTTCTTTAAGGGCGGCTTTGAAGGACTCAAGGGCTACGCGGTCGGCCAGATGACCAAGAGTCGCCGTGGCCGGATCTACATCGACGACGCAGGCTGGGGCCCGGAGGCCGATTCAATCAAATACGGGTACCGGGTTCCCTTTGGTGGCATCCATGTCTTCATCGGCAAGATTGGTGAACCGGGACCTGAGCCGGACATCTTCTCCGACATCATCGAGCCGGCTCAGCGTGCGAGATCGGCCCGGATTCAGCCTGCCATGAAGTACGTTTTCGTAGGAGCAATACATGGAGTCCAAGCCGAGGACGGATCGGATTCTGGTGGCAAGATAGTTGTCTATTCCGATGATGAATCCTCATCCGGAGAGATGGAATCCTTGTATCTGTTGCGGGACGGCCGATCCAAGGGTATGTCCGATGGAGACAGTATTCCGGACCCCTTTGATTTGCCAAACCGGGTGGCTGTCTTTATGGCCGGATCACAACCTATGCCGCAGCCCACGGTGAACGGGGCGATCACAGCAGAAGCTGGTGCAGGGGGGGCGGCCATGCCCCCTCGCCCTCTGACGCTCTATCCGCCTTAGTAGAGGAGTTGACAACCCGGGCAGTAGCAGTGGTGGCTCCAGCAGACAAGGCGCAACACGATGCAGAACTCCTTCAGCTGAGGGGCCGGATTGAACAAGCTAGAGATGATCTAAACGCAGAAAAAGCTATGATAGCGACAAGGCAAGCAGAGCTGGACTCTCAGGCTTTCCAGCTCAGGATGGATCAGGCCTCTGCGCATGGGGTGAGGAATAGAAGGTATCAGTCTCATCTACCGCCGGTCTATGAGGCGATGAATCTCTTCGGGACGCTAGGAGCGGGAGCCAGCAATAATCCGGAGGTAAATCGGAGGGGAGCCCCAGTGACGGGTGAACCGGTTCTACAGCCCACTGTGGAGCAAGATCGACGGATGATGCCCACGCCTCATATCCCCACTCCTCTGGGCCACTACTCAAACCCCCTGGATAACATTGTCGCCGCCGCTTCACGCCTGGCCGCTTTACCCATTGAGGGGACATCCCTCGTGGCGATGGAAGCACGCAGGGTCAAGGATCTACTCAACACAGCATTGACACAGCAGCAGGCATACTCCTACAGCAGGGAGAGACTTCATTCAACACCCTGCCACAGCCGGAGTTATACTAGGCATTGGGATGAACCGGAAGTGTCCAGTAGTGAACGGAGGAGACACCGTCACAGACAGGATAATCAGGCAGGTGTAGAGGCGCAAGCCCGGGAGGCGGTAAACCGGGCTAGACCTACGGCCCGCGAGGAGATCCGCCAAATAACGCCGGTTCACACAACCACAGTAGAGACGGGAGTCACGGCGAGTTCCTTTGGAGTTCAGTGTCTTGTTCCCGCTTTACGAAGCGTAAAGCTACCC
The DNA here is from genome assembly GCA_902687465.1 of Secale cereale. Taxonomy (NCBI): domain Eukaryota; kingdom Viridiplantae; phylum Streptophyta; class Magnoliopsida; order Poales; family Poaceae; genus Secale; species Secale cereale. Next base: position 537,512,015 of record LR738711.1, on the reverse strand, counting down.
AAGGATTTCAAGGGTCCACGGAAAGTGCCTAACTACACAGCAGATTTGGCTCCAGAGGCTTGGATCGAGAGCTATGAGATGGCTATGGAGATGCTGGATGTAGATAAAGCGGCATGCGCAAAGTATTTTACCATGATGATTGAGGGTACAGCCCGGACCTGGTTAAAGGTCTTACCACCTAACTCCATCGGATCATGGGGTGAGTTGCGCCATCAGTTCATTAAAAATTTCAAGGACACGGGCAAACAGCCCATGTCAGTGGTGGACCTAGCGGCGTGTATACAAGGAGATCAGGAGCCTACAAGTGCATGGGTACGACGAGTGTCAGAAATCTTGCACTCTTCAAATGGTATCAGTCCCAGTACAGCAATAGTGACGCTGGAAAACAATTGCCGGTTTGAGTCTCTGAAGTTGAAGCTGGGAAGGCTCAAACGGGATTGTAATGACATGGGAACTCTCATGAGCGCTTTGGTAAAATATGGGGACTCTGATAACACTAAGTATCCAGAAGCGGATGGAGATAAATCCGGAAAGGCAAATAAACCTGCTAAACCGGCGCAAGCTAATCCGGTCGGAACAAGCTTCAACGATAAGTGAAAGGCGGAAGGTGGCTCTGATTTTGTGGCCAATACCAGTGTTCAAGGAAGATTTCAACGCAGCAAGGGTAAACCGCCTCCATCGAGCGGCGGAGGGTTCATTAATCTGGAGCGGCATTTGAACGAGCCTTGCCCGAAGCACAGCACGGAGGAACGCCCAGCTAAACACACATGGGGGGAATGCCGGGTTATGATGGAGGCCATGAACCGGGCCAGATTCAACAATGGACCGCCGAGCGGCGGCTCAGGCCCCGGATTTCATGGGCCGGGTCACCAGGGTAATGGCTCCGGATCAGGATACCATGGCGGCAACAATAGCTACAACTCAGGCAACCATCAGTATGGTCAGGGCGGTTACAATAACCAAGGCAACCATCAGTATGGTCAGGGCGGTTATCATAACCAAGGCAACCAACAGCAGGGCCAGGGTAATCACAATAACCAAGGCAATTAGCAGCGTCAGCACCAGCAGCAATCCGGATATCAGAGTAATCCGAAGGAGCTAAGTAGTGCACAATATCATGTGTTCACGACGAGTTTGTGCAAACGAGATCAAAAAATCCTAAAGCGGGTAGTACACACAGTTGAACCGGCCACCCCACGATTCCTGCGCTGGTCGGAACAACCTATTGTGTGGAGCAGAGAGGATCACCCGCCGCGGGTTGATAATCCGGGTCAGCTGGCCTTAGTAGTGGCACCCCAGGTGGGTGGCTACAAATTCACCAAGGTACTCATGGACGGCGGCAACAGCATCAACATCTTATATTACGAGACTTTTCGTCGCATGGGGCTGACAGATAAGAAGTTAAGACAATCTAACACGGTGTTTCATGGAGTAGTGCCAGGTAAATCAGCTTACCCAGTTGGGAAAATCGACCTAGAGGTTACCTTTAGAGATGAGCAGGATTCCAGGTCAGAGAAGATAACCTTTGAAGTTGTAAAGATCCGGAGCCCGTATCATGCTCTGTTTGGACGGCCGGTTTACGCCAAGTTTATGGCTAGGCCGTGCTATGTTTATCTGCAACTCAAGATGCCGGGTCACAAAGGAACCGTCACGGTTCATGGGAGTCGCAAGATCGCATTAGAGTGCGAGGAAGGAGACGCTGCTTATGTAGAGGCAGTATGTGCTACGAAGGAATTGAAATTTTACAAAGACAATGTTGATCCGGCAGATATGTCCCCGTTGAAGAAACCAACTACAGAGCATGATCCGGCGCTGAAGTTTAAATCGGCGGAGGAAACCAAGCAAGTCGACTTTGTGCCAGGTGACTCATCCAAGCAGTTCACTATCAGTGCTAACCTTGATCCTAAATAGGAAGGCGCGCTCATCGAGTTCATCCGTGAGAACCGGGATATCTTTGCATGGAAACCTTCTGACATGCCAGGTATACCGAGGGAACTCGCTGAGCACAGTCTTAATATTGATCCGAAGTTCAAACTGGTCAAGCAGTATCTGCGCCGCTTCAATGAAGAAAGGCGCAAGGCTATAGGAGAAGAAGTGGCCAGGCTTTTGGCCGCAGGGTTCATAGTGGAAGTATTCCACCCGGAGTGGTTGGCTAATCCGGTGTTAGTATTAAAGAAAAATGGAAAGTGGAGAATGTGTTTAGATTACATAGACCTAAACAAAGCATGTCCAACCGATCCTTTTGCTCTCCCCCGTATTGATCAGATCATTGATGCTACGGCGGGATGTGAGCGGCTAAGTTTTTTGGATGCATATTCAGGGTATCACCAGATCAAGATAGCAGTTAAGGACCAGGAGAAGACAACCTTTATAACTCCCTTTGGTGCCTTTTGCTATGTGTCTATGCCTTTTGGGCTCAAGAGTGCTCAAGCAACTTACCAGCGTTGTGTACAGAACTTTCTTAAGGGGCAGATAGGGAGAAATGTTCATGCCTATGTGGATGATATCATGGTGAAGTCAAGGAAGGAGGAGACACTGATAGAGGACCTCAAGGAGACCTTTGATAACCTTCGGGCCTATAAAATGATGCTTAATCGGGAGAAGTGTGCTTTCGGTGTTCCGGCGGGCAAGCTCCTTGGATTCTTGGTGTCAAACAGAGGAATAGAAGCCAATCCGGAGAAGATCAAGGCAATCACGTCCCTGACTAAACCAGCTTGCATCAATGATGTTCAGCGTATCGCCGGCCGGATTACAGCGTTGAGCCGATTCATCAGTCGTCTGGGGGAGAAGGCAACTCCACTTTATCAGATGCTAAAAAAGACAGACCGGTTTATATGGAGTGATGAGGCAAACACTGCGTTTGAGGATTTGAAGCGGCAACTGGCGGAGCCACCGGTCCTCGTTGCCCCCGTTGATAAGGAGGCGTTGCTGTTATATGTGGCCGCCAATGCACGGGCAGTCAGCGCGGCAATCGTGGTCGAGCGCAAGGAAGCAGGAAAGGAGTATCCGGTTCAACGTACGGTTTATTATGTCAGTGAGGTTCTTATTGAATCCAAGCAAATGTACCCACATTGGCAGAAGCTGGTATATGGCGTGTTCATGGCAAACCGAAAGTTGAAGCATTATTTCCAAGGCCACCCAATAACTGTTGTCAGTTCAGCTCCCTTGGGGGATATAATCCAGAACAGGGAAGCCACTGGCAGAGTGGTGAAGTGGGCCATTGAGCTTAGCCCACATGGATTGAAGTATGTACCACGCACCGCTATCAAATCCCAAGCATTGGTGGATTTCATCAATGATTGGACAGAATTGCAAGCACCAGAAGAGAAACCGGATCATACATACTGGACTATTCACTTTGACGGTTCAAGACAATTAGAGGGCTCGGGGGCTGGAGTTGTGTTAACTTCCCCACGAGGAGACAAGTTTTGCTATGTTCTCCCCCTAATGTTTCCTTGTACTAACAATGCAGCAGAATATGAGGCATTGCTTCATGGCCTACGGATGGCTAAGGAGATGAACTTGAGCCGGGTCAAGTGTTTTGGTGATTTAGATTTAGTGGCACAACAAGTATCCGGCAAGTGGGATTCTAAAGACCCTCTCATGGCAGCTTACAGACGAGAAGTTGAAGCAGTTGCAGGATATTTCAAAGGATATCAAGTGGATCACATAGACCGGCGAAGGAATGAAGCGGCCGATGCTCTAAGCCGGCTGGGTTCCCAGCGTAAACCGGTGCCACCGAATACCTTTTTGGATGAACTACACAGTCCATCAGTTCAGGTACCGTCGGAGGAGGATTTGGCTGTTCCTGATCCGGAGGCGCAGTTGGTTGCGGCACTTCATGTCCTTCCGGATTGGACGATCCCATATTTGGCATATCTAAGCCGTGGAGAGTTGCCAGATGATGAGATTGAAGCAAGACAGATAATCCGGCGATCCAAATCCATGACAATTGTAAACGGTGAACTTCACCACCGCAGTATTTCTGGAGCATTTCAGCGGTGTGTATCATCTGAGGAAGGCTGTGATATCCTTTGAGAGATTCATGAAGGGGATTGTGGTCATCATGCCGGTTCAAAATCCTTGGTGGCTAAAGCTTTTCGACATGGGTTCTATTGGCTGACGGCCCATGCTGATGCGGAGGATCTAGTCCGGAAGTGTGATGCGTGCCAAAAAATTTCACGGCGTGCTCTTGTTCCAGCACAGGAGCTGCGGATGATACCAATTACTTGGCCGTTTGCGACTTGGGGGCTTGATATGGTTGGGCCTTTTAAACGATCCCAAGATAAAAAAAACTCATCTGCTGGTTGCTGTGGATAAATTTACAAAGTGGATTGAGGCAGAGCCTGTGAGCAAGTGTTATGCGGCAACAACGGTCAAATTCATCAAAAAGGTAATTTTCCGGTTTGGCTTTCCACACAGCATCATCACAGACAATGGCACCAATTTATCTAAAGGAGAGATGGAAGAGTTTTATCAACGGGAGCATATTCGCCTAGATGTGTCTTCTGTAGCTCACCCTCAATCCAATGGTCAAGCTGAAAGGGCCAATCAAGAGATTTTGCGAGGTATCAAGCCCCGGCTTATGACTCCCTTGCAAAGAACACCAGGGTGTTGGGTTGAGGAGTTACCTTCTGTCCTCTGGAGCATCAATACTATGCCGAACCGCTCCACAGGATATACACCTTTCTTTATGGTGTATGGTGCTGAAGCGGTCCTTCCAAGCGATATCCGCCATGATTCACCACGAGTAACGGCTTATGTTGAAGCAGCCAATGAACAAGCAAGACAGGACAGTTTAGACCGGCTAGATGAAGAGCGTGACATAGCAGCAGCATGATCCGCGATTTATCAGCTGGACTTGCGCAGATATCATAGCCGCCGGGTCAAAACCAGGACGTTCCAGGAGGGGGATTTGGTACTCCGGCTCATCCAAGACCAAACAGATATGCACAAGCTGTCCCCGCCTTGGGAAGGGCCCTTTGTGGTCAGTAAGAATCTACACAACGGTTCATATTACTTGGTGGACGTTCGAGAGCACAAAGACTCACGGACATCAGAAGAAGAGACAAAGAGGCCGTGGAACATCGCTCTCCTACGGCCCTACTACACCTAAGCCATGAGCTCTGCTGTATCCTGTGTATATAATATGATTAATGAATCAACCGGCACCCTTGGTAAACCGGGGGATCAGCCTTTTTTCTTCTAAGTATATGTCCTATGAAATTATTTCAGATATTTTGAACAAATTATTTTATGCAGAAGGGACCAAACTAGCGAGCTACGGATCACATATGAATCCTCGACAAAGTCTTTTCTGGTCCGCTCTAAATAATGTTCTTGTCCTTAGGGATCCACCTTTGATGGCAGATGTAATATTCCTGTCCCTTGGTGGGTCAAATCCCTTTGATGGCAAAAGAAAAAGTTCTTGTCCTTAGGGATCCACCTCTGATGGCAGATGTAATATTCCTGTCCCTTGGTGGGCCAAATCCCTTTGATGGCAAAAGAAAAGTTCTTGTCCCTAGGGAACCTTCCTTTGATGGCAGATGTAATATTCCTGTCCCTTGATTGATCATTTCCTTTGATGGCAAAAGAAATAAACCTGTTCTTGTCCCTAGGGAACCTTCCTTTGATGGCAGATGTAATATTCCTGTCCCTTGGTTGATCGTTCCCTTTGATGGCAAAAGAAATAAACCTGTTCTTGTCCCTAGGGAACCTTCCTTTGATGGCAGATGTAATATTCCTGTCCCTTGGTTGATCATTCCCTTTGATGGCAAAAGAAAATTTGTTCTTGTCCCTAGGGTACTTCCTTTGATGGCAGATGTAATATTCCTGTCCCTTGGAAGATACATACCCTTTGATGGCAAAAGAAAAATTCTTGTCCCTAGGAGTACCTCCTTGGATGGCAGATGCAATATTTCATGTCCCTTGGAGTACATCCTTTGATGGCAAAAGAGTACATCCTTTGATGGCAAAGTTCTTGTCCCTAGGAGTACTGATAGTCATCGCCCATTGGGTCGCACCCTTCGATTGGCACATAGGGAGCCTGGCAGCTCGCAAAAAGCCTCGACTACATGGTCTTATTTGCAAACCTGTGTTTTTGTGTTTGTGGTTTTTCGTGTGTTTTTCTATGGTTTTTTGATCCGGAGCTGGACAACTTCAAAGTTGACCACATATTTTTAAAAGTCTGGACAGAGCTCCAGCATTATTTAAACTGGTAGTTCCTGTAAACCCGGAATAATTATTGGGTCTATCCCAACAGAGCCAAGAGCTTCCTCAGAAACTGCCAGGTTCGCCAGATTAAGGATATTAAGCATACTTAATCAAAGGTATGAAGTTCTTTTTGGTATAACACAGACACTCATTTGATATATATGATAACGATTTAATCGGTCCGGTGGTAAACCGCTAGGACATTTTTTTTAGTGTTACCTATGCAGATACAGGTAGCATAAAAGATAAACCATAGCAGACAAAGGATTCAAATTGGCAGAAGCCAAAGCAAAGTTGGGACATCCGGATTAAAACAGCAATGTTTCGAGCTATCCTATTACAAGGCACAGCAAGCCTGAACGGATTAAAGTTTTTCTCAACAAAAGAATACAGCAGTTCTAAAGTTAGATTGAGCGGCTTATGCTTCTTCCTGCTGCGAAGGCTGAGGATCGACCTGTTCTGGAGCTTCTTCGTCTTCTTGAAGCGGCTGAAAGTCAGGAACGCGCCAATCGATTTTTGATAAAGCACGGAAGTACATCTCTTCAGTAATGAGATCGGACGGATCAACATCTGGGGCGAAAGTGTGGGAGCGCACTGGTGGGATTAGATTTTTGGTATCATAAACCGGCCAATCCACCCACACATTCTTTAAATCATACGCCGGATGATACCTGGTCAAGTCCGATTCATTATCAAGCTTGCTGGCAAGAGGACGCATTTCCTTCGTCAAAGCATGAAGATCTTTGCCAGAGAAGGTCGATCCATCTTCCTTGGTGCTGGGGTACCCGTTGATGGCTTCTTCCGGATCAAAGTCCGGAACCCATGCTTTGGCTCTAGTCAGCGCTACAAGAGAACCGGCTCGGGCAGCAGACTTCTTCACCTCTTCCAAGCGTACAGGCAAGATAGAAAGCTTCTCCAGAGTGCCTTGGATAGTGGTGGGGGCCGGTTTATTAAAATACATCGCACTTATAATTCTTTGGGCGCCGGAATACAGCTGCTCAAACAGAGTATAAGAGGCCTTGAGTTTCTTCCCGAGGTCATCCCCAAGATGGGCGACGCGTCACCCTGCATATGGTTATCACAGTTAAGCCGGAACGGACTGAAGATTGCAGACATGAAAACACATGCAAGTTCAGTATTTACCAAAGACGGCAGAAGTCATAAGCTCTATTTGCCACTTTAAACCGGTCAGCTCTTGTGTCACCGGGTTAAGGGCTTCCTCAGCATCCTTTGCTCTTTTTTCAAGAGCATTCTTCTGCACTTCCCAGGTTGTCCGCTCCGCTTCAAAATATTTCTTCAATTGTTCAGCAGTGGTTAAGTTCAGCGCCAAATCTTTTTTGGCCTTGGCAGCAGCAGATTCAGTCTCAGCAAGTCTATTCTAGAGCTCAGTTATTTCTTCAGCTCTCTGGGTCAAGTCAGCCTGCAAAGAAAATCAAGTGGAATAAATGACAGTTCAGACAAGTCTCAAGCACATAACCAAGTTATGCACTTGACACTTGGGGGCTAATGAGCAATTGAAGTATCAAAAGAAGACAACTAAAGATAAAGTCTCAAGCACATAAGCAAGTTATCTACTTGACACATGGGGGCTAATGGGCAGTTGAAGTATTAAAAGAGAGATCCAGACAAGTCCCAGGCGCATAAAACGAGTTATGCCCCTGGGACTTGGGGGCTAATGTAAGATCATTGGCACACATTTGAAGTACCGGTTCACCTCCAACAAAGCTAAACCGGAACTTGGGGGCTACCATGATAGACAGAGATATAAAGAAAGCAGGAGCAGAGATAAGTGAAGGAAGGTACCTCATATTTATCCTTCATCATATTCACCAAGCCCTGTTCATAGTTACGGCTAGTATGAAGCCGGTTCAAATACCCGGAATAAAGTTCATGGGCACTCAGTTCGGCATAATTGGATAAGTCCGTGCTCCACTTACCCTTCTCTTGTTGAAGCTTCTCCGCTTTAGTAGTATGCTTGGCTAAAACAGTAGGCTCAGCAGGAGCGGTAAAACCTATACCGGTTATTTGAATATCCGAGGAAGAGGCAGCGGCTGGTTGTGGAGTAGCAGTACGAGGCGGGCTAGCAGGAGCCGGCCTATTCCGAGGAGGGCTAGCCTGTCACACCCTGCATTTTGTAACATGTTATTTTCATCAATGAAGCATGAAAATTTGGACCAACAATTTTTTTTAGCATCATTTGGCTTTATTTGGAATTGGGTTTTTCTCCATGTGCTTTTTCATGTGCTCATTAAAGTCAACTATTACCTCTTGTAGAATTCATCTCCATACCCAAAACTTCTGCCCAATGATCATGCCAAGTGTTATATAACAGTATAGTAATTTCTTACAAATTAATTTGGCCAAAATGTATTTTATAAATTTAGTTTTCCAAAAATCCCTGAATTGAGATTTGCACTGCAAGTGCTTAATTTAGGGTGAGAAAATTATATCAAAAGGTGTATTTGAGACCTAGTAGTCATAGGACTTCGAGAAACCACAAAGGTGTAATTTTAGAAGTTATTTTCCTATTTTATTTAAAAGCTTTTTCTTAAAGCCAGAAATGGTCTTTAATAGGGAAAAATTATTTAAGTATTTCAAAAATATTTGCCAAAATTCAGGGGGACTCATAGGACATATATAGTCCATATATAAGAGTTTCAACACTTGGTCATGTTCAAAATAATGGGCTAATCCCTCTAAAACCATTTTTGGATATTTCAAGCTTTTGAAATATTTACAAAGGAAATACTCTCCAAAAATTCCAGGGAAATTCTATCATGTCATATATGACATATTTGATGATCTTGCCAAGTCCCATGCCTTGGGAAGCAAGAAACCAACATCAAAACCCTTCATAACCATTCTGTCCATATTTGAAGTTTGAGCAACTTTACATTGCCAAACTTATCCAAATGCTCTCAAATTTAGTGCACATGCTAGAAATGCCAATAAGGCATCTAGACCAAATGGCACAAGAATTGGAGTAGAGCAACTTGATCAGTACACCCCAAAACCCTTTCTTTTCAAATGCAAATTTGAACAACTTTACATTACCAACTTTTTACCTGGAGCTTCAAACTTTGTGGGCATGATCAATACCAAACGGCACCAAGTGGTGCATCAAGGGGAGATGATTAGCTTGACTCAAACAAGATGAAACCATTTCTGTTGTTTTCTAGGGTTCACCAAAGTTACATTGGCTAGTTTCTTCAAATGAGCCCAAATTTGGTGAAGCACCCTATTTTCACATGTCATTCAATCCTGTTAAGTGTCATGGCAAGTGGAGATCATTTGCTTGACCAAACACTGATCAAACACCTTCTGCCAAATTACCAAAACCCTCTTCTTGATCACTTTTACTATTTACCTTGGCCTCAACTTTCTACCACACGTTCATCTAGTTACTAGCTGCCCCCAGTAACTCTCCCATGTCTCCAGCTCCATGATTGAGGGGTAAAAACCCTAGTTCACCCTACTGGACAGCCATTTCTACCAAGTCACCAGCTCCTCTCCTCTCTCACAGCATCTCCAGAGCATCCAAAGCCTCAACAGTAGTGCTTGCATCACCCTGGACCCCCCAGACACGGTGGACGCGTCCAGAGGGCCAATGGCATGCCATGGCATGCGATAAGGGCGCTCCAGAGCACGCTACAGTGCGCCCATGCACTGTAGCTTCGCCCAATCACCTGCCCCCGACAGCCTCGAGCTCTCCCCTCGCGCCTCCCAACGCCCCTCGACGTCCGCAGCCTCCACCGGTGCTGTCCCCCTCCTCCTGCGCCCTCCAATGGCCGTCGCCACACGCGCACCAGCCGCCCGCGACGTCCACTCCTCGGCTTCACACGCGCGCTTCGTCTGGAAGCCTCCCCGCTGGTCCTCTCTCCTCTAATGGGCGTAGGGCTCGTCCAGCAACGCCGCAGACACACTCCCGTCGCCTCTCGTGCGCTGTGGCGTCGAGCAGTAGCTCGCCGGCGCACAGGTCCACGGGACCTCACCGTTCCCCTATATATAAGACCCCCCGAGCCCTCCACTCAGCACCAGCAGCTTCACCACATCCTCTTTAGTCCTCCAGCACTGCTAGTTCATCCCCGAAGAGCCCCAGTGCTCGGGATCGACCGGAGCTCCGCCGCGTTGGGCAGCCGGCGATCTCGCAGTACGGGCCTCCTCCGCCCCTCCTTTTGCTCGATTTAGAACCGCCATGCATCACTGATGCGTTCCCCTCCATTTTCCCCTTCTGCAGCTGCCGGAAACGAGCTGGCCAGCAGCTTCCCGACGACCCTCCGCCGTCCCACCTCGCCGTCGACGAACCCGACCTCCCCGGCGTGCCGCACCACCACCACTACCTCCGCGACTCGTCGCTGAACCCATCCCTGCCCTCCGTTGCCGTCGCCGTGGCCGGAATCGTCGCCGGTGAGCTCGCCGTCGCCGTGGCCGTGAGGCTGAAGATGATAGGCGGGCCCCGCTTGTCATCCTCACCCCTCTCTCCCTCCCCTCACAGCCGCTGACCACCGGGCCCCGCCCGTCAGGTTTGAAAGCCTGACGTGCGCGCGCTGGCGCCCGAGCGGCTGTGCTGGATGCCCTGGGCCGTGCAGTGTGGCCACTCTGGCCCAGTAGCATAGGGCCATTTTCTTTTTATTCTTTCTGTAATTATTTCAAATAATTTTACAGAAATGAATATTAGTCCAAATGAAAAAATTCCAACTCCTAAATTCTTGTAATATTCCAACCTATTTAATGGTGTCACTTTCACACATATCTATGAAACTTTCCTGTTCTGTTCAAATTTAAATTGAAATTTGAGCAATAAAACTCCTGTTTTAAAATCCCTAAATTCCATTCTGTAACTCCAAAACTCCAACTAAGAATTTTATCCATCTTAGTTTTCCCTCTAGTATTTAACAAAAATAAGTTGACATTTTTCTGAGCACTTTGATTTTTCTGTTTTATTTGTGGTCTTATTTTTCCTTTGTATTTATGCGACGAATAGATACCGTATTTGACGGAGTTGCTGAAGAAGGAGAAGGAGAAGGATTTGAAGACTTTGAAGACCAAGCCAATCCAGGCAAGCAACCCTTTGACCATGATACACTTGTTCTTCGGAACCCGGTTGTTTCCAATGCATGATGGTAGAGTTACGGTGGTAACCTAGTTGGATCACCACATGACGCATGCCTTGCTCTTAATCTTGCTATGTGCTAGATGACGTGCAAATAGTAATTAGTTATACTTAGTGATGCATGTGTGATATGAACCTTCGTGGTTGAAATCCTTGCATAAAACCCATCTGGTGCCCCTAATGCCCGAGGGTGATGTTGAATTAGGTCATCACTTGAGGAAGAAGTGATGTGCCGGTTAAATCTTGTGCATGGGTGAAATAATGGATTAGATTTATGTGTGACTACCGTCCCAACCAAACATGTGCAACCACACTACCCCTTATGGGACGGGGCTTTATTGATTACTTAGGTCGATACTAGCATGGTGCCCGCATTACTAGTGACGGGAAGACTTGAGGTCTTTCCCGGGACGGGGTCGTGCTTGGATAGACTACCATGACTGTTTTTACAGGGCACCGGACACACCGTTGGTCCCTTCGGGTACGTGTGACATTGAAATTAGGGAAAGTCCCGTGAACTATTGTTTGTACTCGAGGGCCGTGTACCAACGAGTGGACTCTATGTTAGTGTCGTCTAAGGAAAGATAATGACCGGGTGCTTCCCCTGAGTACTTGAAGTACTGCGGGATCGTGGATGACACGAAAGCTTCCCCGATCTTGTGGGTAATGTGCGCAACCTCTGCAGAGTGTAAAATTATTCGAATAGTCGTGTCCATGGTCATGGACAGTTGGGTGGTGCTACTTAAACTATGTCCAGAATTTTACTTCATCGGTGAAAGTGTGTGAGTCAAGGTGGTGACTTGACTCGATGAGTTGAATCATATTCATGTTGATATCGGTAACCTGTCTTCGAGGTTACGAGAAGTTATTGATGCATATACTTGATGGTAGAATATTTATTCTAGCCATTGCTAGATTGCTCATCATTGTTCAATTGCACTGTTACTTTGAACCACATCCTGGGTTGCTTGCGAGTACATTCAAAGTACTCATTGGCTTGCCACTGGTTATTTAATTGGCCAGGCATGGAGGAACATGAATTTGAGGAAGAGTTCTTTGGAGACGAACATGCCAACTAGGACGCTATCCCAGTCAGAATGCCTGTAGGGTTAAGGCAGATGGCATGGGTTCTACCTATCATTGAAGACTTCCGCTATTTGAGTTATTTGCTATTCAGCGTGAGGCTTTATCTATGTAAGACTTGTCCATAATGGCCTTAATTTGTGTAAGACGATATGTATGGATGTAAGACTCTTGTTATTCAGCTTCTGTGTGTTCAGTGAGCATTGATCTCTGGGATCACTGTACACGTGCACTCGGTGATCTCGATTTCTAAGTCGGGGTCCCGGCAGAGCTGGCATCAGAGCCATCCTGACTGTAGGAAGCCTTAGTTAGCATGGGCGTTAGTTAGATGAGACCTTTTTTCAAAAACCTTCTGGACCTCTCTTCTTTTCTAAACCTGAGATTTCATCAGCTTATTAACCCCTCCTATTCCACCTTTGTAGATGGCCGCTGTACCCGAAGAGCACCTGACCACTGGGTTTCCCTCGCTTCTCGAGGATAGCCTCCAGGAGTGTCAGTTCCACCGAGCACCCATCCTCACATACCTTGAGCATTGGGTTAGCGACACTGAGGTGGAGTACCATGTGGAAGTAATCGTGAAGGCAAACGATCCTCCCACAAGTTGGTTCTTCGAGGGACCCCAGATGGCAACACTACCTCTCGCTGTCGTGGCTGCTGCACTCAAGGCACTAACCCGTCTCCGCGAGCTTCTTCCGGAGATGGCAGCCAAGATGACAACTCGCTTCTTACCTTACCGGAAGGAAGGTGAAGAAGAAAGCAGTGCACTAGCCCCTCCACTGAAGGAAGGACTCTCGTTCGATTCCAGACCTACTTCAGTCTATGTGCCGACAGCTTGGCGCAAGACTTGGCCTCGGAATCAATGAAGCTTCGAGAAGAACTTCACAAGACCAAGGCGCTTCTTCGTCAAGCTCAAAAGAAGACTAATAGGATCAAGAAGGAAGGAGCACCTTCCGGACAGTCCGCTATCGCATACCGAGGCGGAAGGCCCTCCGAAGATGTGTCTTCTAAGAATGAAGAACCACCTCGGCGACGCCGGATGACAGCAAGGGAATATCGCAAGCTTTTCCTTGCACCACCGACGAAGCACCGTCATATCCAACTCCTCCACTCCCGCACACCCTCAAGTGACAAGGGGGCCCAGACAGATGAAGACAAGGAGGAAGACCTAGAAGAGCCGGAATACGCGACCAAGCATTCCGCCGCTTAGGCATTATTCGCTACTCGGATATGCCAGTTGTGACCTCTACGGTAGGATAGGTCGTGTAACCCCTATGCGCAGTCGAGTCCTTGTATGGTTCATATGAAACCATCTAGTGTTTGCTTTTGATGTTTGTGGATGTATGTCGTATTCTTCCTTCGGGAATGTGTAAACGACTGCATCACCCATTTGGATTTTTATGAATGTGTTTTGGCCTTACGGCCCTTGCATGATTTGATTAGTGTCACACCCACCCCCTTACTAGGCACCCATCTATCTTGCTTTCCCTCTTCCGAGTCATGAGACCTTTTACCACTCCAACAGGATGCCTGTTGTAACTCGTACTGGTGCCTCTACCCAGTAGCCTGAAGCCGGAGCATCCGCTCAGTCAGAGGCAGGCCACGACCAAGCTCCACCACCACCACCTCCCCCGAACATGGACATGGCTCAGCTTCTCCAAGCTTTCCGAGAGGAACGCCAAGCCAACACTGCAGCCCTTCAGCTGATTGCTCAAGATGTCACCAACAACCGCCAGCCGGCGGGGAATGGCAATGGACGTTCCACGTTGGCAGAGTTCAAGAAGCATGCACCGCCAACCTTTATCGAGACTGTTGAACCCCTGGATGCAGACGACTGGGTCCGCTCCATTGAGGAAATACTGGAACTAGTCGGATGCACCGAAGATCGCGAGAAGGAGGCTTATGCAGCCCACTGCCTTGGGGGGACTGCTAGAGCTTGGTGGGATGGATTCAAGGTCATGCATGCTGAACAAAACATCACTTGGGTCAACTTCAAGGCAGAATTCCGCAAGGCCCACATTCCTTCCGGAATCATGGCTATCAAAAAGCGTGAGTTCCGAGCCCTGAAGCAAGGAAGTGGCAATGTCAAGGAGTACATGCAGAAGTTTAGTGTTCTATGAAGGTATGCCCCTGAAGATGTCAGCACTGATGCTGCAAAAAGGGAGCGCTTCATGGAAGGCCTCAATCAGACTCTGCAATACTCGCTTGTCGTGTGCGACTGCCCAACCTTCCCGGACCTGGTGAACAAAGCACTTATGCTTGAAGACAAGCGGCGTGCTTTGGAAGACACTCGCAAGCGCAAGATGGTCAGCAGGGGAAGTTCCAGCAACCAGAAGCCTCGTCCGTGGCAGTCAGCCCCGGCCAAGCCAACCTATCAGCAACCAAGAGCTCCTGCACCTCGCACCAATTATCAGCCTCAGCAGTATGCCAACCCAAGGCCAGCTTTCAACCCCAATACCAGTGGTGGCAACAAGATCAATCCAAACCAAGTCACTTGCTTTGGATGTGGTCAGTCCGGACACATCTCAAGGGTGTGCCCCAACAAGAAGCCAGATGCCCCGCGCCCCAATGCGCAGAACCAAGGACAAGGCCGCGGGATGCCACCAAGGAACCCAGCTCCTCGCAATCCACCTAACCATGGGAAGGGGCGTGTGAATCACGTCACTGCTGAAGAAGCCCAGGAAGACCCGGACGTCGTGCTGGGTACGTTCCTTGTCAACTCAGCACCTGCAACTGTCTTGTTTGACCCTAGAGCAACGCATTCATTTGTCACTCAAAGATTTGCATTAAAAAGTGGCATGAACCCTACACCCCTGAATAACCCTATGGTGGTACAAACCCCCAGAGCAGAGATGAGAGCCAAGATAGGCTGTAAGGGAGTCAGTATTACCATTAACGGTGTAGATTTCCTAGCAGAACTCATCGTCCTGAGATCACAAGGCTTGGATGTGATCCTATGCATGAATTGGCTCAGCAAGCACCAAGGCTGGTTAGACTGTGCCAATCGGACAGTCACTGTGACCAATGACCAAGGAGTCGAAGTCAAGTTTGCTCCGAACTCCTCTTCCGCTCAAGCCATTCAAGTCAACTGTGTGTCTGAAGTTGGGCTAGAGCAAGTACCGGTGGTATGTGAGTATCCTGATGTCTTTCCGGATGAACTACCGGGAATGCCCCCTGACCGTGACATTGAGTTCATCATAGAGCTCGTGCCCGGGGCAGGACCCATCTATAAGAAGCCTTATAGAATGGGGATGGAAGAATTAGCCGAGTTGAAGAAGCAGCTGGAAGAGCAGCTGAGGAAGGGATTTATCCGCCCAAGTGCCTCTCCTTGGGGATCACCTGTTCTATTTGTGGCAAAGAGGGACGGTACCATTCGCTTATGCATTGACTATCGTTCCCTCAATGAAGTTACAATCAAGAACAAATATCCACTTCCCAAGATCGAAGATCTGTTTGATCAGCTCAGCGGAGCCAAGGTGTTCTCCAAGATCGACCTCAGATCTGGGTACTACCAACTGAAGATCAGACCCCAAGATATTCCGAAGACGGCATTCGTAACCAGATATGTCCTGTACGAGTGCACGGTCATGTCCTTTGGGTTAACCAATGCCCCAGCTTACTTCATGTATCTCATGAATAAAGTCTTCATGCAATATTTGGACAAGTTCGTTGTTGTCTTCATCGAGAACATTCTTGTCTTCTCGAAGTCGGAGGAAGAGCACGAGAAACATTTGAGGATGGTCCTAGACAAGCTTCGAGAGCACCAACTGTATGCCAAATTCAGCAAGTGTGAGTTCTGGCTGCATAAAGTTGGATTCTTGGGTCACGTCTTGACCGAAGAAGGATTGTTAGTTGATCCCGCAAAGATCGAAGCTGTGACCCAATGGCAATCTCCAACGACCGTCAAGGAAGTCAGAAGCTTCGTCGGACTTGCGGGCTATTACCGCAAATTCATAGAAGGATTCTCTAGCATTGCACGACCAATGACTCAGCTCCTCAAGAAGGACAAGAAGTTCGAGTGGACGCCAAAATGCGAAGAAAGCTTCCAAGAGCTCAAGAAGAGATTGACCACCGCCCCAGTTCTGGCAACACCTGATATTCACAAGGAGTTCGTGATATATTGTGATGCCTCTCGAATCGGATTGGGAAGCGTTCTGATGCAAGAAGGTCGAGTCATAGCCTACCTCTCCAGGCAGCTACGACCTCATGAGGAGAACTACGCTACTCACGATCTTGAGTTAGCGGCAGTAGTTCATGCCTTGAAGACATGGCGGCATTACCTCCTAGGGAAACGGTGTGAGATATACACAGACCACAAAAGTCTGAAGTACATTTTCACCCAAAAGGAATTGAACATGAGGCAGCGGAGATGGTTGGAACTCATCAAAGACTATGACCTCAGTGTTCAATATCACCCCGGGAAGGCTAACGTGGTGGCCGATGCCTTAAGCAGGAAGGCTTGCTCTTTGAATGCCGTTATTCAAGAAAGGCAGCCAGCCTTGTTTAAGGAACTCGAACAAATCAGTTTGGAATTGGTCACCCCCGGATTTCTGGATCATTTGGAAGTCAGACCAACCCTGATGGACGAAGTCAAGAAGGCACAAGATGGACACGCAAGCATTGAAGGCATCAAGAAGAAGATGAAGTTAGGCAAGGCCCAGGATTCTCTGAAGATGAGCACGGGATTGTTTGGTACAAAGGCCGCATCTGCGTACCAAACAAGACAGAGCTGAAGAACCTGATCCTGCAAGAATCCCATGACACTCCGTATTCCATCCACCCCAGAGGAACCAAGATGTATCAAGACTTGAAGGCACGATTCTGGTGGCACGGGATGAAAAGAGGGATTGCAACCTATGTTGCAAGGTGTGATGTGTGCCAAAGGGTCAAGGCTGAATATCAGCGACTTGCTGGATTTCTTCAGCCACTCAAGGTTCCTGAGTGGAAGTGGGATAAAGTCGGAATGGACTTCATCACTGGATTACCAAGGTCGGATAGAGGACATGACTCTATCTGGGTCATAGTCGACCATTTGACCAAGGTGGCCCATTTCATTCCTGTCAAGACCACTTATGATGGCAACCGGCTAGCAGCTCTCTACATCGACAGAATCGTAACTCTTCACGCCGTTCCCAAGGAGATTGTGTCAGATCGAGGAACCCAGTTCACCTCTAGGTTCTGGAAGAAGTTCCAAGAAGCCTTGGGAACCAAGTTATCTTTCAGCACGGCTTTTCACCCACAGACCGGAGGTCAGACAGAACGAGTCAATCAAATTCTCGAAGACATGCTCCGAGCCTGTGTCTTAGCATATGGAGCCAAGTGGGAAGATTGTCTCCCTTTTGCCGAGTTCTCCTATAACAACAGTTACCAGTCGAGCCTTCAGATGGCACCATTTGAGGTGTTCTACGGACGCAGATGCCGCACACCCCTCAACTGGTCAGAGACTGGAGAAGGTCTAGTCTTTGGACCGGATATTCTCCGTGCAGCAGAAGAGCAAGTCCAACTAGTCAGAGAACGATTGAAGGCAGCCAAGTCAAGGCAGAAGAGTTATGCTGACACTCACCATCGGGACATGAGTTTCCATGTCGGAGACCATGTGTACCTGCGGGTAACTCCTCTGAAGGGAACCAAGCGTTTCCACGTCAAGGGGAAGCTCGCACCAAGGTTCATTGGACCCTTTGAGATCACTGCACGACGAGGAGAAGTGGCTTACCAGTTGGAACTACCACCCGAGCTATCCGGTGTGCACAATGTATTCCACGTGTCACAACTCCGGAAATGTCTCCAAGTTCCAAACAAGCCTAATCTCTACAAGGATGTTGATCACCAAGCCATTGATCTGGAGCCTGATTTGACTTACCGCGAGAAGCCTATTCGCATTCTGGATGAAGCAGAACGACGGACACGAAGCCGCACCATCAAGTACTCTAAGGTCCAGTGGAGCAACCACACCGAAGCAGAAGCAACCTGGGAACGTGAAGACTATCTTAGATCCGAGTTTCCCGATCTTTTTAAGACCTAGTTTAGGAATCTCGGGGACGAGATTCTTGTAAGGGGGGTAGATCTGTCACACCCTGCATTTTGTAACATGTTATTTGCATCAATGAAGCATGAAAATTTGGACCAACAAATTTTTTTAGCATCATTTCGCTTTATTTGGATTTGAGTTTTTCTCCATGTGCTTTTTCATGTGCTCATTAAAGTCAACTATTACCTCTTGTAGAATTCATCTCCATACCCAAAACTTCTGCCCAATGATCATGCCAAGTGTTATATAACAGTATAGTAATTTCTTACAAATTAATTTGGCCAAAATGTATTTTATAAATTTAGTTTTCCAAAAATCCCTGAATTGAGATTTGCACTGCAAGTGCTTAATTTAGGGTGAGAAAATTATTTCAAAAAGTGTATTTGGGACCTAGTAGTCATAGGACTTCCAGAAACCACAAAGGTGTAATTTTAAAAGTTATTTTCCTATTTTATTTAAAAGCTTTTTCTTAAAGCCATAAATGGTCTTTAATAGGGAAAAAATATTTAAGTATTTCAAAAATATTTGCCAAAATTCAGTGGGACTCATAGGACATATATAGTCCATATATAAGAGTTTCAACACTTGGTCATGTTCAAAATAATGGGCTAATCCCTCTAAAACCCTTTCTGGATATTTCAAGCTTTTGAAATATTTACAAAGGAAATATTCTCCAAAAATTCCAGGGAAATTCTATCATGTCATATATGACATATTTGATGATCTTGCCAAGTCCCATGCCTTGGGAAGCAAGAAACCATCATCAAAACCCTTCATAACCATTCTGTCCATATTTGAAGTTTGAGCAACTTTACATTGCCAAACTTATCCAAATGCTCTCAAATTTAGTGCACATGCTAGAAATGCCTAATAAGGCATCTAGACCAAATGGCACAAGAATTGGAGTAGAGCAACTTGATCAGTACACCCCAAAACCCTTTCTTTTCAAATGCAAATTAGAACAACTTTACATTACCAACTTTTTACCTGGAGCTTCAAACTTTGTGGGCATCATCAATACCAAACGGCACCAAGTGGTGCATCAAGGGGAGATGATTAGCTTGACTCAAACAAGATGAAGCCATTTCTGTTGTTTTCTAGGGTTCACCAAAGTTACATTGGCTAGTTTCTTCAAATGAGCCCAAATTTGGTGAAGCACCCTATTTTCACATGTCATTCAATCCTGTTAAGTGTCATGGCAAGTGGAGATCATTTGCTTGACCAAACACTGATCAAACACCTTCTACCAAATTACCAAAACCCTCTTCTTGATCACTTTTACTATTTACCTTGGCCTCAACTTTCTACCACACGTTCATCTAGTTACTAGCTGCCCCCAGTAACTCTCCCATGTCTCCAGCTCCATGATTGAGGGGTAAAAACCCTAGTTCACCCTGCTGGACAGCCATTTTCTACCAAGTCACCAGCTCCTCTCCTCTCTCACAGCATCTCCAGAGCATCCAAAGCCTCAACAGTAGTGCTTGCATCACCCTGGACCCCCCAGACACGGTGGACGCGTCCAGAGGGCCAATTGCATGCCATGGCATGCGATAAGGGCGCTCCAGAGCGCGCTACAGTGCGCCCACGCACTGTAGCTTCGCCCAATCACCTGCCCCCGACAGTCTCGAGCTCTCCCCTCGCGCCTCCCAACGCCCCTCGATGTCCGCAGCCTCCACCGGTGATGTCCCCCTCCAGTGGCCGTCGCCATACGCGCACCGGCCGCCCGCGACGTCCACTCCTCGGCTTCACACGCGCTCTTCGTCTGGAAGCCTCCCCGCTCCTCCTCTCTCCTCTAATGGGCGTAGGGCTCGTCCAGCAACGCCGCAGACACACTCCCGTCCCCTCTCGTGCGCTGTGGCGTCGAGCAGCAGCTCGCCGGTGCACAGGTCCATGGGACCTCGCCGTTCCTCTATATATAGGACCCCCCGAGCCCTCCACTCAGCACCAGCAGCTTCACCACATCCTCTTTAGTCCTCCAGCACTGCTAGTTCATCCCCGAAGAGCCCCATTGCTCGGGATCGACCGGAGCTCCGCCGCATCGGGCAGCCGGCGATCTCGCAGTACGGGCTTCCTCCGCCCCTCCTTTTGCTCGATTTAGAACCGCCATGCATCACTGATGCGTTCCCCTCCATTTTCCCATCTGCAGCGGCCGAAAACGAGCTGGCCAGCAGCTTCTCGACGACCCTCCACCGTCCCACCTCGCCGCCGACGAACCCGACCTCCCCGGCGTGCCGCACCACCACCACTACCTCCGCGACTTGTCGCCGTGGCCGGAATCGTCGCCGGTGAGCTCGTCGTCGCCGTGGCCGTGAGGTTGAAGATGACAGGCGAGCCCCGCCTGTCATCCTTACCACTCTCTCCCTCCCCTCACAGCCGCTGACCGCCGGGCCCCGCCTGTCAGGTTTGAAAGCCTGACATGCGCGTGCTGGCGCCCGAGCGGCTGGGCTGGATGCCCTGGGCCGTCCACTGTGGCCACTCTGGCCCAGTAGCACAGGGCCATTTTCTTTTTATTCTTTCTGTAATTATTTCAAATAATTTTACAGAAATGAATATTAGTCCAAATGAAATAATTCCAACTCCTAAATTCTTGTAATATTCCAACCTATTTAATGGTGTCACTTTCACACATATCTATGAAACTTTTCTGTTCTGGTCAAATTTAAATTCAAATTTGAGCACTAAAACTCCTGTTCTAAAATCCCTAAATTCCATTCCGTAACTCCAAAACTCCAACAAAGAATTTTCTCCATCTTAGTTTTCCCTCTAGTATTTAACAAAAATAAGTTGACATTTTTCTGAGCACTTTGATTTTTCTGTTTTATTTGTGGTCATATTTTTCCATTGTATTTATGCGACGAATAGATACCGTATTTGACGGAGTTGCTGAAGAAGGAGAAGGAGAAGAATTTGAAGACTTTGAAGACCAAGCCAATCCAGGAAAGCAGCCCTTTGACCATGATACACTTGTTCTTCGGAACCCGGTTGTTTCCAATGCATGATGGTAGAGTTACGGTGGTAACCTAGTTGGATCACCACATGATCCATGCCTTGCTCTTAATCTTGCTATGTGCTAGATGACGTGCAAATAGTAAGTAGTGATACTTAGTGATGCATGTGTGATATGAACCTTCGTGGTTGAAATCCTTGCATAAAACCCATCAGGTGCCCCTAATGCCCGAGGGTGATGTTGAATTAGGTCATCAATTGAGGAAGAAGTGATGTGCCGGTTAAATCTTTTGCATGGGTGAAATAGTGGATTAGATTTATGTGTGACTACCGTCCCAACCAAACATGTGCAACCACACTACCCCTTATGGGACGGGGCTTTATTGATTACTTAGGTCGATACTAGCATGGTGCCCGCATTACTAGTGACGGGAAGACTTAAGGTCTTTCCCGGGACGGGGTCGTGCTTGGATAGACGACCATGACTGTTTTTACAGGGCACCGGACACACCGTTGGTCCGTTCGGGTAGGCGTGACATTGAAATTAGGGCAAGTCCCGTGAACTATTGTTTGTACTCGAGGGCCGTGTACCAACGAGTGGACTCTATGTTAGTGTCGTCTAAGGAAAGATAATGACCGGGTGCTTCCGCCGAGTACTTGAAGTACTGCGGGATCGTGGATGACACGAAAGCTTCCCGGATCTTGTTGGTAAAGTGCACAACCTCTGCAGAGTGTAAAACTATTCGAATAGACGTGTCCACGGTCATGGCAGTTGAGTGGTGCTACTTAAACTATGTCCAGAATTTTACTTCATCGGTGAAAGTGTGTGAGTCAAGGTCGTGACTTGACTCGATGAGTTGAATCATATTCATGTTGATATCGGTAACCTGTCTTCGAGGTTACGAGAAGTTATTGATGCATATACTTGATGGTAGAATATTTATTCTAGCCATTCCTAGATTGCTCATCATTGTTCAATTGCACTGTTACTTTGAAACACATCATGGGTTGCTTGTGAGTACATTCAAAGTACTCATTGGCTTGCCACTGGTTATTTAATTGGCCAGGCATGGATGAACAGGAATTTGAGGAAGAGTTCTTTGGAGACGAACATGCGAACTAGGACGCTATCCCAGTCAGAATGCATGTAGGGTTAAGGCAGATGGCATGGGTTCTACCTATCATCGAAGACTTCCGCTATTTGAGTTATTTGCTATTCAGCCGTGAGGCTTTATCTATGTAAGACTTGGCCATAATGGCCTTAATTTGTGTAAGACGATATGTATGGATGTAAGACTCTTGTTATTCACCTTCTGTGTGTTCAGTGAGCATTGATCTCTGGGATCACTGTACACGTGCACTCGGTGATCTCGATTTCTAAGTCGGGGTCCCGGCATAGCCCGGACAGGATTTGACGGTTCAAGAACATCTTCAGCATTGGTACCTTCAGGAGCAGCAGTGTAATCATGATCCATGGGAGCAGGATCGTCAAGCTGAATTGTAGGTTCATTTTTCGGAGGGATGACCTCATCCCGATCAGATACCGGATCAGCAGTAGCAGTTTCAGCAGTCGTTTTGCTGGCCTTTGCCTTTTTGCTAGGCTTAGGCTTGCTGAAAGGAATTGGAAAAGAAATCAGAGTCACAAAAGCAAATATAATCATAAACCGGATGAGCTAAAGGACTTACCCAGGGACAATTTTCAGAATCGGGACCTGTGTGGCAGTTGATTCGCCAGAAGATGATAAAGGAGTCTCCTGATAGTTAGGATCAGACGGTTTAAGTGGTTTGCGTATAAGTCCGGCCTTGTGATGAAGAAGAGTTGGAGAAAGTAAAACCTCAGAGCGGCGCCTCCGGGCCGGAGTGAGAGATATTCCGGAAGACTCGACTACATGGCCACTATGGCGTGTAGTCCGGCGGGCTTCGTGTTGCTGCTTCTTCAAAAGAAAATTGGGGTCCAGTTGAGCGTAAGGATGAGAAAAAGGATACTTCCGAGATGCCTTACGAATCTTGGGCACCGACGGTTCAGAATATGAAGAAAGAGTGATTACCTCAGTTTCCGCCGCTTTATCAGCCTCAGCCAAATCCTGTGGAAAGACACTGTTAATACAAATCTGGATAAAAGAGATCAAAGCATATTAGGATTAATTCATACCTTAGAATCCGGATCATCTTCCTCAACATGTGAACCGGAGCCAGCAGCTGCCTTTTTCCTTTTAACAGCAAAGGTTTACCGGCGTGGCTGTTTGCCTGACTTATCCTGAGGTTTCCTTTTCCAAAAAGGATCGTCGGCCTGTGTAGAAGCTGAAAGATAAATGGAAGATAATTTAAATGGACGGATTAAGTAAACAGAAGGAATTAAGGCTTACTGCTGGCAGTTTGTTCTTCTTATAATATGGAGCCAATCCGGTTTGGCTACATTCCTCCAAAGAGATGTTGAGCATCTTCTTAGCAGATTCAATAACTTCCTTCTCAGGAAGTATTATGTTGGTATGGCGTTGAGGATCATCTGTCTTACCGGTATACTGACACATCAAACCGGAGCGCCGGCTCAGAGGAAGGATACTCCAAGCGAGCCAACAACGTACGAAGTCAACTCCAATCAATCCGTTGGCCATAAAGGCTTTGAGTTTGGCAAGCTGAGGGGCGAACCGGGGCCGTTCCGAGGAGCTAAGACGCTGCGGCAGTGGATGATCTTCAGGAAGATGATGTTCGCGGTAACCCGGCAGTGGGTTCTCCCCTTCAGGCGAAGTATCTTGCTAATAGAACCAAGAGTAGTTCCAGTCCTTGGGGTGTGTATGAAGAGCAGCGTGAGGAAAGACCGCATCTCTTCTCTTTTGAATACTAATCCCGCCCAGTTCTTGATGAGGTCCGGCAGTAAACTCAGTTCGCCGGTTTAAGTGGAAGAAATCCCGGAACAAGTCGACTGATGGCTCCTCTTGAAGGTACACCTCGGAGAAAACTTGGAAATTGCAGATGTTTGATACGGAATTTGGACCTATGTCCTGAGGATGAAGCTGAAAAGCGGGAAGCACGTCCCGGAAGAACTTTGAACCGGGAGGACTAAAGCCCCGGACTATATGATCAAAGAAAACAATAACTTCTCCTTCTTTGGGAGTAGGGGGGCATTCATTTCCAGGGGCCCGCCATTTCAGAACTGCTTGAGGGCCCAGAGTGCCAATTGCAGCAGCATTAGCTAAGTCCTCTTCCGTAATGACGGAAGGGACCCAGTTGCAAGAAACGAACTGCTTGGCAGACATATTAGCAGAAGGAAAGCACTGAAAAGGTAAAGTGCAAAATCCGGATTATTCAAGTGCCGAAGCATAAACCGGATCATGTTAACAAAATTACATCGACGGTTTAGACAAGGGACTAATGGCATTGACAACCCAGGAGCAGATGAGAAACGAGCTACTACCGGTTTATGATAACAAAAAAGGGGAAGCTCAACCGTCGATTCGTGGTTGATGTGTCGCAGGAGCAACATATGATCTATTAAATCGACAAATAACTTGTAGACTTATCAAGGACGAAGAAACAGGTTTTTACAAGAGGCTAAGGTAAAACAGATCTGAGCGGTAAGAAAAAAGATGAAATTTATGAAGATCTATCGCAGAGGAACAACAGAGGACTTTCTACGGAGCAAATGAATCTAAGGGCGAACTTAGAAATATGAATCTAAGCATAAAGCTGCGGAGTAGGAATAAGTTTCGAAGCTAATCTAAGGTTGAATCTACTACGGGCATGGCGTATGGGATGAACAGCAAAGGTTTTGAGGTCTAATGGAGGAAGCAATGGAGGAACCCTAGATTATGGATCTGCAGCAGGAGAAGGGGAATACCTGAGGCAGAAGGAGACGGCGGCGGAGTGGCTCTGGACGCGTTTAAGGTTGATGTAGCGGCCTGGTCGACGGCGGCGACGAGCTCGAGAACAGCGGAGAAAGCTTCGGGCGACGGAGGAAGAAGACGAGCGGAAGGAAGAAAAGCAAGGGCGCGGCCGTATTTATAAGGGTTGAGGGATGAAATAGCAAGCGCGGGATTTGAGGAGGTCAGAGATTGGATAAAGATTCTCATGTCGCCTCGATTTTCGGGATGGCCTTTAAACAAAGGTAACAAACAGTTGTGCGCAATAAATGCGGAAGTGATGTCACGATCGAATCAAATGATTTCCAGGGATGACGTCATAGCCGGTTTACAAAACAGAGAAGATACAGGGAAGAAGTTTATGCAAGATTTAGAAGACTGACATGAACAAGTTCAAATCATTCTGGGGCCTAATGTCAGGGATATTACTAGCAGGTATAAACCGGCTAAGGAAAACCGGGTTATGGTAATATAGTTGTATAGTTAAAAACTCAGTAGAAGTTACGGCCCATGAAGGCTTAGGGCCCATGTGGAAAGTTTACGGTTTGTAAACCGTCCTATCATGTAACTTGAGATACAAGGAAGAAAGAGCAGAGACCGAGGCAGTCACAATTATGAGCCGGCCTCGAGACTCTGTAAACCGGACCGGGCGTCGCCTCTTATATAAAGGGACGACCCGGCGACGGTTCAGGGATAAGCAACAATCCGTCGAGAGACAGGCAAGAAATCTGCTCCCTGTTCATCGACGCTCAAGCAATACCAAACCAAACTAGACGTAGGATTTTACCTTCATCGAAGGGGCCGAACTAGTATAAACCCTGTGTGTCCTTTGTGTGCTTTTAACCTCTTCAAGCTAAATCGTGCGATGGTTCCACAACTAAGTCCGTTAAACCGGACATCTGCCGTGCTAATTCCACGACAGGGTGGGCTCTTTATAGCCATGAGGCAACCCGACATGATATGTCCGAAATGACCCTTGGTCACTAAGGAACTAACACATGTCCAACAGTCAGATTGTGAACACACGCGACAACTTTACTTGAGCTCCAAGTAAAGTTGACTTATCTAGCTCTAGATAAGATTTGCTCTCATTTGTCTTCGCTTGAAGACATAGGTGTTTTGGTTGAGCATCACATCTGTCATTCGACTATGTTCACTTGGACCCCACATAACAGTATGATGGCGCCTATGACTCAATAAAGAATAAACAGAACTACGAAAGAAACTATGTCTTCGCATTCTATAGTCTTCAATGAATGTCTTCATAGGTCATTATCTTCATGTGAACGTCTTCACGCACCACCTCTATCTTCAATGTCTTCACACATTTTTAGGGGTCATCTCTAGAAGTTAAACCGAATCTGTGAGGGACTAATACCTGTGTTATCCTGCAATTCTCACAAACACGTTAGTCCCTCTGTAATGCCCCGGATGTAATACTTTCCCTTTTGGGCAGTATATATATATATATATATATCTTTGGCTTCATCAGTTCCATTCCGGGTTCTTCGTCTTTTCGGGTTTTCGTCGTTTTGTCGTGTTGCGTGTGTGCATTCATCCATATCATGTAGTCATGTGCATCGCATTGCATTTGTGTTGTTTTTTTGCATCCGGTCCCACTCGTTTTTTTCCGTTTTCCGTTTCGAGTTCCGGAGCTCTCTCACGTGTCTGTGGTGTCCACGAGGCATACTTTGGTGTTTGGCCGTGTAACGTTTCCGGTTTGGCGTGAGACTTGTCGTGTGTTGTTGTTTTGGTGTGTGTAACCCGCCTGTCGAATCTCGTCGCGTTTGGAGTTCGTTTGGTGCTCCAACAGTTATTCTCGTGGGCTGAAAGTACCCCCTCTTTGAGGCCCAAGACACCCCTCCAACAGCCCACCAAACTAACCAAACCCCTCCCTTCATCTAGGCCATCTAATTGTGATCATGTGGCTGAAAACCTCACCTCATTTGGACAACCCTAGCTCCTTGTGCCTATATAAACGTCCATCTCCCCCAAAATTTGCGTCCAGAAAACCCTATGCTTCCACAGTGCGCCGCCGGTGCTTCCACCGTTGAATCCCGGTGCTTCCACCGTTGAAAATCCGTGCTTCCGACGTCCCAGGAAACCATGCTTCCGAGAGTCGTCGCCGTGCTTCCGTAGTGCCGTCGACGTGCTTCCGACCCGATGCGCGGGTCCCGCAGGGTCTTCTTCAACCTCCACCGCCGCCGTTCGTCGTCTCCGCCGCCGGCCAGCACTCCGGCCACCACCGCCGCCCTCTCCTCCATGCCGCCGGCGCCCCGCTCCGCCACCTCCCTCCGCCCGAGTCGCCGCCGGCCTCTCGCCTCGCCGCCGGCCGAGGGCCCCGCCGGCCACCCTCCAGGCCGCCGGCCCCGCCTCATCCGCCTCCGCCGCCGCGGGGCGCGGCGCGCCGGGCTCCCCCGCCTCCTCCGACCAGGGCGCCGACCCGCATTGACCGGATATGCCTGAGAAGGTTGTTTTTCCTCTAAGTCCCTGACGTTTTTTAATGTCTGATGCTGTTTTATAATGTGGATAACTTTTTGTGTGATGGTCCGATTTGAGCAAATGATATGTCAAAATGATCGTGGAGACATGTACTACGTTTCATTCCTTTGTGCCATGCATGTTTGAGGTCATCTAGATGTCTTAATCTTCATGAGAAGAGTGCTACTTGTTATAAACTGCTGTTTGTAGTTGTTTTCATGTCATCTTTGCAATGTGATAACTTGGTGCATGTTTATCCAAATGAAGCAAATGATATGTCCACGTGTTCGTCATGAAATGCTCTACATGTTGGCTGCTTTAGCTTGCATGATAGATTTCATCTTGCCATGCTTATCTCCTTTGCAAAGTGCTATGTGGCTGTTATGTCGTTAAACTTGTTACGAGATGCCTCGTAGAGGAACTCGTTGCTATCGTTGTGTTTGTCCCCTTGATGCATGCTTAGATGTTTTGGATTCACCATCATGTGTACTTTGCTGTGGTGCTTACCACTTGCCATGTTTAGCTTTGAGCTAACTTAAACTTGCTCTCAAAGACGCCATGATGTTACTACTGTTTTAACACTTAGTGAAATTTCACTAAGTCTGGAATCTGTAATTTCCAGATGCCATGTTTGCTTGTTTTTCTAGACAAATCCATGATAGTTTTGGGGTGATGATTCCTTGTTGTATATATTGTTGGCTATCCATTCATGCTCTCATATGCTAATTTGAGTGGTTGTAGCATATTTAACTCTTGCTCCCAAGTTGCAACAAATTACTGCTGTCAGGTTTTGTTGTCAAGTTCAATATGTCATAGCTTGTTGCTATTGATCCATGGCTCCTTTGGGGATGCTCAAATGGAATTGTTTGCTGTAGTATATGTCTAGCTTATGTCCATGGTCATTGCCATGATGTTTGAGTGCTGTAGGCCATTTATCACTTGCTCCGAAGTTGCTATGTGGCTGTTATTTTCAGCTTGTGCATGTTTATTGTTTCGGGTGTAACTTTTAGCCCGTTGCTCCGTTTTGAGCAAGTCCTATATGTAACTTGCTTGATGCATATTGTTGTGCTGTAACACTGTGCTTCCTAAGTAGACTTTCTGTGCATCCATAGTGCATCTGTTTTGCTTCCTTAGTGCATCAGTCATGCATCCAATAATTTTTCTTCGCATTGCATCTTGTTTGATTCGTTGCCTTGTGTTCTTGTGTTTGAGTAGAGCCGGAAGCTGAGTCCGAGTACGAGTACGAGCGCGAGGTTACTCCCGATCTTGAGAACGAGGACCCCTCTTACGATCCCATCGACAACTCTTCAGGCAAGATGACCGAACCCCGATAACATTACTATCTTTGCCTATTGCTAGAAGTCTCGATCTATAGTGTTGCCTCGATGCCCATGTTTTCTTGTCAGCCTCCTATTGTAACCATGAACCTGTTTAACCACCCTACCTATGCAAACCATTGATTGGCTATACGTAGGCCTCGCTCAGCCCCTCTTATAGCATTGTTAGTTGCAGGAGAAGATTGAAGATTCTTGCTTCTTGTTGAAGCTTGTTGGGATATCACACTATATTAATTATTAAATGAAATCATCTATATATTGGTAATGGGTGGAAGGCTAATCCTTTTGCTTGGTGATTTGTTCCACTCATGCCGCCTTAGGAACCGTATAAACCGGTGTTATGTTCCTTGATTATGCGTTCCTCACACTGTTGGGGTTATGGGACCCCCTCGATAAACCGCTAAGTGCTAAGTCTTTTCCAGCAAGTCCCATCATTGGTACTATTTGCCTAATAACTAAAACTTGCATAGGGAGTAATTAACCCTCTTCTTAATCAACAACCCGGGCCAGTGCTCCACATGAGTGTTGGTCCAAACTGGGGGTTACCCGGGGCCACCTCGAGGGAACTCAAGGTCTGGTAAAAACCTGTGGGATCACCCATCCGGTCGTGGCCTGAGACTAGATACGCGCGGCTATTGTCAGGGTGTCGGCACGCCGGGAGGATTTGCTGGATTAGCCTTACCTTAGTCGGAGTATCTTGAGCACGGGATTCCGAGAATACTCGGGCCTTCCCACCTTGGAGTTGCGACTCCGCGGATCGTGGGCTTGTCATGGGCCAAGTTGGAACATCCCTGCAGGGTTATGAACTTTCGAAAGCCGTGCCCGCGGTTATGTGGCAGATGGGAATTTGTTAATATCCGGTTGTAGAAAACTTGACACCATGTTCGAATACACTACCAGCGTGAGTACCGTGACGGTCATTTTCCGAAAGGGATTCGGGAGATGAACACAGTGGGGTTATGTTCGACTTATTAGTTAGGATCACTTCGCGATCATCTTTCGTCCGAGGCACCTTTTCTTCTCGCTCTCTTTTACGTAAGTTAGTGCTAGTGCTGCTGCAGATTCTTGTTCTTTCTTCAGCCTTGTTCCACACCCAAGGCTTGGATAGTCGTGTTACCCGGGAACGGGATTGCTGAGTCCTCTGTGGCTCACAGTTAATTCAACACCCCAGATGCAGGTACGATGGTGAGCTACACAGGCGATGGTACTGAGCTAGACTGGGAGTACGACGAGGAGCGTAGCCGTTACTATGTGAACTATTGTTGATTAGTAGAGCGTCTACTAGGATTTGATCTAGACCTGTGGTTTAATGTTATGTTTGGTATCTTGTCATTTGGATCTTTACCCTTAGATGGGCTGTGATGTTTATTCGGATGATGTTTGAACTTGTAATGAATTTGTGTGACGTGGCGAGTGTAAGCCAACTATCTTTTCAATTTTCCATCCCTATTTTTACATGAGATGTGCAAAGGTACCAAACTTGCGATCATTCCAGAATGGGCTTATTAACTTTAAGTCGTGCCTCGACACGTAGGAGATATAGTCCCATCCTGGGCATTACAAGTTGGTATTCAGAGCCTTCTCCGACCTAGAAGCCCCCACTGATTGATTGAATCATTGACGGTCGAGTCTATGCACACACCGAAAATGTTTTGAGTCCTATATTTATATCGGAGAGTAGGATTTCTTTGCTCCTCAGCCTCTTTCACTCTGGTGAGGACTCCTGACGACTACTCTTGCCTCTTCTACTTTCAAAAATTGCCCCAAAATTTTTTTTAGGAATCTCGCGAATATTGTGGGATTGTTTTGATGTCTTTGTGACGAGAATATTGTTCTCGATGCCTCCTGACATTAGGGGTTGTGGCAGTGTCCCGGGGAGTTGAGCTTCGGGGTATTGTCGTCACAAACATATCGCGGCAATACTAGAATACTTAAGACGGCCGACATCGAAAACTCCCCTATACGGTTAGTGGCAAGATAACCCCGACATCACCCAGTACTGGGGAGGTAGTTCGGGAGTATTGCCATAGCTTTGTATAGTGGATGCTTTTCGAAGGTCCGAGGTAGACGGTTTCCGAGAAAGACTGGTTACGTGTTGAAGGATGGATACAGCTGGATGTAGGATTATAGTTGAGTGCGCGATGCTTCCCCTTTATCCCCAACACCTGATTGCATAACTGGAAACTTTCGGAAATTAATAGGTGGGTTTATCCAGTAGATCGTAGGCATTCTTCAAACGAATGCAGGTTAGCGAGTTCGGGGTTCTACATTGAGTGAAGTGGTTTTATGGCCGATGTTCCGATCGGGAGTTGCATCTTAAAGGGTCCTTGGCTATGCTGATCCGGGGATTGCAAAACCCTTTCGTAACACATTCCATAAGCTTTCAACACAAAGATGTCGAACGAAGCTCCTATCTTGTGTTTGTTCCATCCGTACCTTGTTGTTTTCCTTATTTACCTTTTGTCTCCCAGTGGTTTCTCGTGAAGATTGTTGTTATCATTAAACTGAGAATTTCATTCGTTCCTCTTGTTCGAATGATACTTGTGAAGACTATGTTGCATTTCTATCCGTTGTTTCAGCTTATACCTTCTTGCAATCAAATTGCTGATTGGTGGTCATCTCTTTCAGGATGGCTCCAAAACTGGTTCCCAACGCTAACCCAGAGGGTGAAGAGGTTCCAGATCGTCCTCCTTCCCCTCCTCCTCCGTCTGAGGCCTGGAGAGCGATTATGCAGACTACAAACCAGAACATCCAGATGTTGATGCAGATGATGCAGCAAATGCAAGCAAATCAAGCAAATCAGGGTGCTCCAGGGAACCAAGGCAATTTCTTCAACCAACAGCACCATGCTACGCTCAACCAGTTCTTGGCCAATCAACCAAAGGCTTTCAGTTACTGTGTCGACCCTCTCGATGCTGAAGATTGGATTACCGATATCAAGAAGCATTTTGAGTGCAGCAACGTAAGGCCTGAGGACTATGTGAAATTTGCAGCCTTCCAACTCAAAGACCAAGCAGCTGACTGGTGGCAGCAGTACAAAGACTCCAGAGAAGGGCGTGTGATCTCTTGGGATGATTTCTGCAAGGACTTTCGCTCTCACCACATTCCAACAAGTGTCATCGAGGGTATGCGTGAGCAATTCCGCAACCTGAAGCAAGGCTCAATGACTGTCTACCAGTATAATGTCATGTTCCAAAACCTTGCCCGCTATGCCAAGCAAGACATACCAGATGGTAAGAGCAAGATCTTTCAGTTCCGTGGAGGTCTGAAAGATGAACTTCAACTTGCTCTCACCTTGTTCGAGCCTGATAAGTTTGACAAATTCTATAACATGGCGCTTAAGCAAGAGGCAGCCCAGCTCAAGATGGAGGCTTCCAAAAAGAGGATTCGAGATGCGTTCACTCCTCCTCATCTTCTCAAGTGGTCGCGAAGCAACATAAATCTTGGCTTCCTCCTCCTCCTGTGATCCGAGCTCCCTACAACAACAACAACAACAATGCTAGTGGTCGTGGTTTCTCCCACCCACCCAACCCAAGCAACCAGTCGAAGCATCAGTCTCAAGGTTCCAAGTCAAGTGGTTATCATTACCGTCCTCTCTCAGAGGTGGTCTGCAACAAGTGCACTCAGAAAGGTCACTATGCCAACAAGTGCCCCAACCCAAGGCGCCTTCCGCCTCCTCCACCTGTGAGTACAGCTATTGTCAAGCATAATCCAAAGTCTGCAAGGGTGAATCTGATGAATGCAACGCAAGCGCATAATTCTTATGATACCATTTTGGGTAACCTTCCACTTAACTCTTTTCCTGCTAAAGTGTTGTTCGATTCGGGTGCTTCATGTTCTTTCATGTCATATCCATTTGCATCCAAGCACAACATTGTCACCAAAAGTTTGCCAAGGGAATTGTCAGTTGTTTCTCCGGGCAAACTAATGCATTCAAAGATATTTGCTCCGGATGTATCTATTCGCATGGGTGATTATCGCTTTCTGGCTAAACCGGTGGTTCTCGGCAATTCCGACATCGACCTTATCCTCGGAATGGACTGGCTTTCTCAGCATGATGCTCACATTGACTGTGCACAGAAAGAAGTCAAGATTACTCATTCTGATGAAGATGTGATTATCTTCGCCTCTAGGGATAACACAATCAGGCTTTTCTCTCTCAATGACAAGGGCGAGATTAATGCCATCTCTCAAATTCCGGTGGTTAACGAATACGAAGACGTCTTTCCTGAAGAACTTCCAGGCATGCCTCCACATCGTCAAGTGGAGTTCGTCATTGAACTCGAGCCTGGTACTGAGCCAGCATGCCGGCGTCCGTACAAGCTCTCTCCTAGAGAGTTGAAGGAGTTGAAGAAACAGCTTGATGAACAGGAGCCTATGGGCCTGATCAGGCCTAGTATGTCTCCTTGGGGCTGTGGTGTCTTATTTGTCTAGAAGAAGGATGGCACGGAGCGCCTTTGCGTCGATTACCGGCCATTGAACAAGAAGACAATAAAGAACAAGTATCCGCTCCCCAGCATCAACGAGTTGTTCGAGCAGCTCAAAGGAGCTAAAGTGTTCTCAAAGCTCGATCTCCGAATGGGCTATCACCAGATTCGCATTCGAGAAGAAGATATCCCCAAGACTACCTTCAGAACGAGCTACGGCTCCTATGAGTATACAGTCATGTCTTTTGGTCTCGCCAATGCTCCACCTACCTTCTTGAGAATGATGCACTACATTTTCAACCCCTACACCGGCGAGTTTGTGCTTGTGTATCTGGATGATATTTTGGTATTTTCCAAGAATGAAGAAGATCACGAAAAGCACCTCCGTCTCGTTCTCGATAGACTCTGTGAACATAAGTTCTATGCCAAGTTCTCCAAGTGCGAATTTTGGCTCGATAAGGTCTTGTATCTGGGCCATATCATCTCCGCTAACGGTATTGTGGTAAACCCCGAGAAAGTGGAAGCAATTGTCAACTGGGAACCTCCTCAGAACGTGAAGCAACTCCGAAGCTTTCTTGGTCTTGCCAGCTATTGCAGAAGGTTCGTTGAGAACTTCTCCAAGATTGCCAAGCCTCTTTCCAACTTGCTGCAGAAGAATGTCAAGTACTACTGGTCTCCAGATTGTGAAGTGGCATTCAAAACTCTCAAAGAAAAGCTCGTCTCTGCTCCAGTTCTTACTCCTCCAGATGAGTCCAAGCCCTACGAAGTTTTCTGTGATGCTTCTCTTCAAGGACTTGGTGGTGTCCTTATGCAGGACAAGAGAATTGTGGCATACACTTCTCGTCAACTAAAGCCAAGTGAGAAGAACTACCCCACACATGATCTTGAGCTAGCCGCTATGGTACATGCTTTGATTACGTGGAGACACCTTCTGTTGGGCAGAAAATTCGACATCTTCACCGATCACAATAGCTTGAAGTACATCTTCACACAGCCGAATCTGAACCTCCGCCAGACTCGTTGGGTTGAAATGATCCAAGAGTATGATCCGAGCATCGAATACACACCTGGCAAGGCGAATGTGATTGCAGATGCTTTGAGCAGAAAGGCATATTGCAACAGCCTTCTTATCAAGCCGTTCCAGCCTGAGCTTTGTGAAGCATTTAGGAAGCTCAACCTCCAAGTTGTCCCGCAGTGTTTCTTGCAAATCTTCAAGTTGCTCCTACCTTGGAAGATCAGATCCGTGAGGCCCAACTCAATGATGCTATGGTGCAGAAAGTGAAACATGGTATTGCAAAGGGTACTCCTAAATACAAGTGCTATCGCGTTGATGAGAGAGATAGCTTGTTCTTCGAGGACAGACTCGTGGTTCCCAAAGGTGATCTCAGGAAGCTCATAATGGACGAAGCACATGATTCCCTCCTTTCGATTCATCCTGGCAGTTCCAAGATGTACCAAGACCTCAAGCAATCTTACTGGTGGACACGCATGAAAAGGGAGATTGCCCAATTCGTGAATGAATGTGATGTCTGCGGAAGAGTGAAGGCAGAGCATCAACGTCCAGCCGGTCTTCTCCAACCTCTTCCTATTCCCGAGTGGAAATTCGACCACATTGAAATGGATTTTGTCACTGGCTTTCCTAAGTCCAAGAGAGGGAATGATTCTATATTTGTGGTGATAGACAAGCTTACCAAAGTCGCTCACTTCCTTCCATTCAAAGAATCCATCAATGCAGCTCAACTGACAGAGTTGTACACTTCCAGAATTGTGTCCTTACATGGCATTCCTCAAGTTATCTCCTCAGACCGTGGAAGTTTGTTCACTTCCAAGTTCTGGGACTCCTTTCAGTCTGCCATGGGCACTAAGATCAGGTTCAGCACTGCTTTTCACCCTCAGACTAGTGGTCAAGTCGAGAGAGTGAACAGATTCTAGAAGACATGCTCAGAGCCTGTGTCATATCTTTTGGCATGAAATGGGAAGATTGCCTTCCATTTGCCGAGTTCTCTTACAACAACAGCTTCCAAGCAAGTGCAGGCAAAGCTCCGTTTGAAATCCTCTATGGCAGAAAGTGCCGTACCCCTCTCAACTGGTCCGAGACAGGTGAACGTCAACTTCTTGGCAATGACTTGATCTCAGAAGCCGAAGAAATGTGCAAAGTCATACGTGAGAATCTCAAGGCCGCTCGGTCACGTCAGAAGAGCTACTATGACGGCAACCATCGTGATTTGGCCTTCAACATTGGAGATCATGTCTATCTCCGTGTTTCTCCGATGAAAGGAACACAAAGATTCGGTATCAAAGGAAAGCTTGCTCCTAGATACGTCGGGCCTTTCAAGATCCTTGGCAAAAGAGGCGATCTAGCCTATCAACTTCAGCTCCCCTCCAACTTCGTCAATGTTCATGATGTGTTTCATGTGTCTCAACTCCGCAAGTGCTTCAAGACTCCTGAACGCATGATTCCGTTTGAAGAGATTGATCTTCAACAAGACTTGTCTTACCGAGAGCATCCCGTTGCTATTCTCGAAGAAACCGAGCGCAAGACCCGCAACAAGTCCATCAAATTCTTGAAAGTCAAGTGGTCACACCATACCAACCGAGAAGCTACGTGGGAACGAGAAGATCACCTTCGTTCCGAGTACCCTTCCTTTTTCCAGTCCTAGATCTCGGGTCGAGATCTTTTTGTAGTAGAGGAGAGTTTGTAATGCCCCAGATGTAATACTTTCCCTTTTGGGCAATATATATATCTTTGGCTTCATCAGTTCCATTCCGGGTTCTTCGTCTTTTCGTGTTTTCGTCGTTTTGTCATGTTGCGTGTGTGCATTCATCCATATCATGTAGTCATGTGCATCGCATTGCATTTGTGTTGTTTTTTGCATCCGATCCCACTCGTTTTTTTCTGTTGTCCGTTTCGAGTTCCGGAGCTCTCTCACGTGACCGTGGCGTCCCCGAGGCCTACTTTGGTGTTTGGCCGTGTAACGTTTCCGGTTTGGCGTGAGACTTGTCGTGTGTTGTTTTTTTGGTGTGTGTAACCCGCCTGTCGAATCTCGTCGCGTTTGGAGTTCGTTCGGTGCTCCAACAGTTATTCTCGTGGGCTGAAAGTACCCCCTCTTTGAGACCAAAGACACCCCTCCAACAGCCCACCAAACCAACCCAAACCCCTCCCTTCATCTAGGCCATCTAATTGTGATCATGTGGCTGAAAACCTCACCTCATTTGGAGAACCCTAGCTCCTTGTGCCTATATAAACGTCCATCTCCCCCAAAATTTGCGTCCAGAAAACCCTATGCTTCCACAGTGCGCCGCCGGTGCTTCCACCGTTGAACCCCGGTGCTTCCACCGTTGAAAATCCGTGCTTCCGACATCCCAGGAAACCATGCTTCCGAGAGTCATCGCCGTGCTTCCATAGTGCCGTCGACGTGCTTCCGACCCGACACGCGGGTCCCGCAGGGTCTTCTTCAACCTCCTCCGCCGCCGTTCGTCATCTCCGCCGCCAGCCAGCACTCCGGCCACCGCCGCCGCCCTCTCCTCCACGCCGCCGGCGCCCCACTCCGCCACCTCCCTCCGCCCGAGTCGCCGCCGGCCACTCGCCTCGCCGCCGGCCGAGGGCCCCGCCGGCCAACCTCCAGGCCGCTGGCCCTGCCTCATCCGCCTCCGCCGCCGCGGGGCGCGATGCGCCGGGTTCCCCCGCCTCCTCCGACCAGGGCACCGGCCCCCTGCTTCTTCCCCGCCGCCGGGGCCGAGGCCCAGCCGCCGCCGCTCGGTCTTCTCGCTCGAGGAGCGAGGGGATCGGGAGGATCCAGCACGCCCAATCCGGATCCGCCCCAGAGCTCGAACCCTAGCAAGCCCAAGCCCGTTAGCCGCCTGCCCGATCCGTGGATCCCGCCCGATTCGCTGCAGGCCGCGGTGGATCCGCTTCGGCCCAGTCCGCCCGCTCCGCCCATTGACTTCGCCGGACCCGACCCGCGTTGACCGGATCTGCCTGAGAAGGTTGTTTTTCCTCTAAGTCCCTGACGTGTTTTAATGTCTGATGCTGTTTTATAATGTGGATAAATTTTTGTGTGATGGCCCGATTTGAGCAAATGATATGTCAAAATGATCGTGGAGACATGTACTACGTTTCATTCCTTTGTGCCATGCATGTTTGAGGTCATCTAGATGTCTTAATCTTCATGAGAAGAGTGCTACTTGTTATAAACTGCTGTTTGTAGTTGTTTTCATGTCATTTTTGCAATGTGATAACTTAGTGCATGTTTATCCAAATGAAGCAAATGATATGTCCACGTGTTCGTCATGAAAGGCTCTACATGTTGGGTGCTTTAGCTTGCATGATAGAT
Organism: Secale cereale; assembly: GCA_902687465.1. Taxonomy (NCBI): domain Eukaryota; kingdom Viridiplantae; phylum Streptophyta; class Magnoliopsida; order Poales; family Poaceae; genus Secale; species Secale cereale. The sequence goes on along the minus strand of LR738711.1, from coordinate 537,474,196 downwards.
TTCATCTTGCCATGCTTATCTCCTTTGCAAAGTGCTATGTGGCTGTTATGTCGTTAAACTTGTTACGAGATGCCTCGTAGAGGAACTCGTTGCTATCATTGTGTTTGTCCCCTTGATGCATGCTTAGATGTTTTGGATTCACCATCATGTGTACTTTGCTGTGGTGCTTACCAGTTGTCATGTTTAGCTTTGAGCTGACTTAAACTTGCTCTCAAAGATGCCATGATGTTACTACTGTTTTAACACTTCGTGAAATTTCACTAAGTATGGAATCTGTAATTTCCAGATGCCATGTTTGCTTGTTGTTCTAGACAAATCCATGATAGTTTTGGGGTGACTCTTGATGATTCCTTGTTATATATATCGTTGTCTATCCATTCATGCTCTCACATGCTGATTTGAGTGGCTGTAGCATATTTAACTCTTGCTCCCAAGTTGCAACAAATTACTGCTGTCAGGTTTTTGTTATCAAGTTCAATATGTCATAGCTTGTTGCTATTGATCCATGGCTCCTTTGGGGATGCTCCAATGGAATTGTTTGCTGTAGTATATGTCTAGTTTATGTCCATGCTCATTGCCATGATGTTTGAGTGATGTAGGCCATTTATCTCTTGCTCCGAAGTTGCTATGTGGCTGTTATTTTCAGCTTGTGCATGTTTATTGTTTCGGGTGTAACTTTTAGCCCGTTGCTCCATTTTGAGCAAGTCCTATATGTAACTTGTGTGATTTTGCATGTAGATTCATATTATCCTATTGTTATCACGTTTTGAAGCATTTTGCTTGATGCATATTGTTGTGCTGTAACACTGTGCTTCCTAAGTAGACTTTCTGTGCTTCCATAGTGCATCTGTTTTGCTTCCATAGTGCATCAGTCATGCATCCAGTATTTTTTTTGCGCATTGCATCTTGTTTGATTCGTTGCCTTGTGTTCTTGTGTTTGAGTAGAGCCGGAAGCTGAGTCCGAGTACGAGCACGAGGTTACTACCGATCTTGAGAACGAGGACCCCTCTTAAGATCCCATTGACAACTCTTCAGGAAAGATGACCGAACCCCGATAACATTACTATCTTTTCCTATTGCTAGAAGTCTCGATCTATAGTTTTTCCTCGATGCCCATGTTTTCCTATCAGCTTCCTATTGTAACCATGAACCTGTTTAACCACCCTACCTATGCAAACCATTGATTGGCTATACGTAGGCTTTGCTCAGCCCCTCTTATATCATTGTTAGTTGCAGGAGAAGATTGAAGATTCTTGCTTCTTGTTGAAGCTTGTTGGGATATCACACTATATTAATTATTAAATGAAATCATCTATATATTGGTAATGGGTGGAAGGCTAAGCCTTTTGCTTGGTGATTTGTTCCACTCATGCCGCCTTAGGAACCGTATAAACCGGTGTTATGTTCCTTGATTATGCGTTCCTCACACGGTTGGGGTTATGTGACTCCCTCGATAAACCGCTAAGTGCTAAGTCTTTTCCAGCAAGTCCCAACATTGGTACTATTTGCCTAATAATTAAAACTTCATAGGGAGTAATTAACCCTCTTCTTAATCAACAACCCGGGCCAGTGCTCCACATGAGTGTTGGTCCAAACTAGGGGTTACGCGAGGCCACCTCGAGGGAACTCAAGGTCTGGTAAAAACCTGTGGGATCGCCCATCCGTTCGTGGCCTGAGACTAGATACGTGTGGCTATTGTCAGGGTGTCGGCACGCCGGGAGGATTTGCTGGATTAGCCTTTCCTTAGTCGGAGTATCTTGAGCACGGGATTCCGAGAATACTCGGGCCTTCCCACCTTGGAGTTGCGACTCCGCGGATCGTGGGCTTGTCATGGGCCAAGTTGGAACACCCCTGCAGGGTTATGAACTTTCGAAAGCCGTGCCCGCGGTTATGTGGCAGAATACACTACCAGCGTGAGTACCGTGACGGTCATTTTCCGAAAGGGATTCGGGAGATGAACACGGTGGGGTTATGTTAGACTTATTAGTTAGGATCACTTCGTGATCATCTTTCGTCCGAGGCACCTTCTCTTCTCGCTCTCTTTTACGTAAGTTAGTGCTAGTGCTGCTGCAGACTCTTGTTCTTTCTTCAGCCTTGTTCCACACCCAAGTCTTGGATAGTCGTGTTACCCGGGAACGGGATTGCTGAGTCCTCTGTGGCTCACAGTTACTTCAACACCCCAGATGTAGGTACGATGGTGAGCTACACAGGCGATGGTACGGAGCTAGTCTGGGAGTACGACGAGGAGCGTAGCCGTTACTATGTGAACTATCCGGTTGATTAGTAGAGCTTCTACTAGGATTCGATCTAGACCTGTGGTCTAATGTTATGTTTGGTATCTTGTAATTTGGATCTTTACCCTTAGATGGGCCGTGATGTTTATTCGGATGATGTTTGAACTTGTAATGAATTTGTGTGACGTGGCGAGTGTAAGCCAACTATCTTTTCAGTTTTCCATCCCTATTTTTACATGAGATGTGCAAAGGTACCAAACTTGTGATCATTCCAGAATGGGCTTATAACTTTAAGTCGTGTCTCGACACATAGGAGATATAGTCCCATCCTGGGCATTACACCATCAACCACGTTTGTCATCAATTCTGCAAAACTAACTAGGGGGCACTAGATGCACTTAAACTCTCTATGCTTCACTTAAATTTTCTAGAGCTATGGAATTACTCTAGTGCTTCACTTATATCTTTTTGAGCACGGTGTGCTTTATTATTTTTGAAGAAATACTATCATGCTTCACTTAGATTTATTTGCGAGTTAGTAAAATTTTGAAAAAAAAAATCTCTGTTGCATCACTTAGATTAATTTGAGAGAAGGAAACTTTATGCTCATGTTCTTCGCTTATATTTGTTTGAGCTTATCAAAAGCAACACTTGAAATTAGTCCCAATATGATATATATCCAAGGGGGATACAATAAAAACTTTCATGAAGATCATTGGACAAAATAAACTTGATTCTTTGTAATAGTTTTGAGATATGACGATAGTGATATGTGAGCCATATTAATGAGTAATTATGTTTTAGTAAGAATATCGATGTTAAGATTTGTGATTCCCTATGCAAGCACGAAAGTCAATAGTTATGCAATGAAATTACATCCTAGTTGTGTTGCATTATTCGGTGTTATTAATGCTCAATGCTCGCTTATGTGATTTTTCGTTTCTGGGTTGGCTCCTTCTCAATATATTTGCTAGCCTCCAGTTGTACTAAGTAGAAATACTACCTGTGCATCCAAAATCCTTGAATCCAGTTTTGCCACATGAGTCCACCATACCTACTTATATGCGGTATTCCCTTGTCGTTCTAAGAAAATATGTATGTGCCATCTCTAAATTTAAAAATAAACTTCTCTTTTGCGAGCCCATACTACTCATGAGGCGGTGAGGGGTGGCTGATATTTTTCCATGCTAGATGTGTTATTCTCAAGATGAGTGTTTATTCACTTGTCATTGCACAAGAGTACGTCAAAAGTATTAGGGATGCCCAGTCCCGAAATGAAAAATGGATTTACTTTATGTTGTCAAATAATAAATTCCTTGGAAAGTGTTGGTATGGAGGTCACCTGTGGATACGGTTAGCCATGGATTGTGAAAGAATGGTGGAAAAAGGAATACATTTTATTTTCTGTTTGGGAACCGCCTATGATGTATCTAGCATGGAAAGTATTGGGAACTCTAAGTCGTTTTCGTTGATAGGAAAAGTATGCCTCTAAAAAAATTATCTCTCAATTTAAGCTTTCAGCTCTAGCACGTCGAGTAGTCCCTACTTCCCTCTATAAAGGGCCTTTATATTTACTTTTATGCAATTTTTTTATTTGAGTCTCCATCTTCTCTTATAAAGAACCTACTAAGAGGCACTATGATTGTACTTGAGCATTGTTTGTAGCTAATATGCGAGTGTGCTTCATGAATGGATCAATGATTGAGCATGATGGGCTAGGGATAACTTGCTTTAGTATTGATACTTTGAAAGACATGGTTGCTTGTTGGTACGCTTGATTATTAAAGTCTTCATGTCAAAACTAGACTATTGCTTTGAACCATATAAAAGTCTAAATGCACATGCTATAAAGAAGAAAATATGTGATGAACATGACAGGCAGTATTCCACATCAAAAATTCTGTTTTTATCATTTACCTACTCGAGGCGAGCAGGAATTAAGCTTGGGGATGCTGACACGTCTCCAACATATCTATAATTTTTTATTGTTCCATGTTGTTATATTATCATTCTTGGATGTTTTACAATCATTTTATATCATTTTTTGGGACTAACCTATTGACATAGTGCCCAATGCCACTTGCTGTTTTCTGCTTGTTTTTTACATCACAGAAAATCAATACCAAACGGAGTCCAAATGCAGCAAAACTTTTTGGAGATTTTTTCTAGGCCAGAAGACACCCAATGGGCCAACGAAGGACCTAGGGGTGCTGTGAGGGGATCACAACCCACCAGGGCGCGCACAGGCCCCCAACTGCGCCCTGGCGGGTTGAGCCCACCTTGGTGGCCTACTGCACCGCCTCTTCGCTCTATAAATACCCCAATATTCCTGAAACCTAATGGGAGTCGACGAACTTTTATTCTAGAAGCAGCAAGTTCCAGAACCACAAGATCCAATCTAGAGCCCTTTTCCAGCACTCCGCCAGAGGGGAAGACGATCACGAAGGGGTTCATCATCCTCATTGGTGCCTCTCCGATGATGTGTCAGTAGTTCACCTCGGACCTACGAGTCTGTATAGCTAGATGGCTTCTTCTCTATTTGTTTCTCAATACAATGGTCCCTTGGAGATCTATTTGATGTAATGACTTTGTGCGGTGTGTTTGTTGGGATCCGATGAAATGTGAGTTTATGATCAGATTTTCCTTGATTTAATATCCATTCTTGATTATTATAGCTTCGTATTTCTTCGCCGATATTTGGGTTTTGTTTGGCCAACTTTATCTATCTATCTTGCAATGGGAAGAGGTACTTTGTAATGGGTTCGATCTTACGGTGTCCTTTCCCAGTGCTAGAAGGGGCAGCATGGCACACATGTATCATTTCTATTAAGGATAAAAGGATGGGTATATTCCTACATGAATAGATATTGTCTACATCATGTCATCATTCTTACGGAATTACTCAATTTTTCCATGAACATAATACACTAGATGCATGTTGGATAGCGGTCGATGTGTGGAGTGATAGTAGTAGATGCACGAAGGAGTCGGTCTACTAATCTTGGACGTGATGCCTATATACATGATCATTTTCTTGGATATCGTCATCTATTCCATTTTCTATCAATTGCCCAACAGTAATTTGTTCACCCACCGTTGCTATTTTTTGAGAGAATCCACTAGTGAAATCTATGGCCCCCGGGTCCATTTTCCTATCATATACTTTCAGATCTATATTGCTATTTGCATTTTCCTTTATTTTCAACTTTTATTTCCAGATCTATGTTATCAAAAACACATTAGTTATTGACCTTTATTTTTTTAATGGCGTGCCATTCAGTTTTAAAGCATGACTAATTGGTACTGTTTGCAGAGAAAATATAAACTACTCTACCACTACTCCACCTCTAGTACTAGTACTATAAAAAAGATATATAGGCTGGAGCTTCAGAGCTTTCTTGCTAAGGGCTGCCCACTTGCTTCTCACACTATCACCCTCTCTCCAGATCTAAAAAAGACGGCCTCTCTCTCCCTCGTCACCGGTGGTCATAGATCCACCGGGGAAGAAAAGGACGTGCAACGTTGATGCACTCGTCGTCGACGAGCGAGGTCACGCACAGACGACAAGGTCGTCCTCTCCGACCTAGCACCCGCGCGGGATAGCCTCCGTCCCCAAGCTCGCTGCCGTAGTGCGTGCGGAGGACGACGACCATGAGCAAAGCCACTTCCGGCCGATCGTCAGGTGTGCTACCTCTTTTCGAACCATACCCTTGTTCTATTGCCCCATCTGCCACGTCGGTGCATGTGGATCTTTTTCCACTCCACCATCTTCCCAATTTGCTATCCTCTGCTCTGCTGGTCACGCAGACGAAAACCTTAATTTGCACTATTAAAGGAAACCCTACTTCATGCAGACTAATCCATGTCTGGGTTGAATAAGGAAAGGAAGGGGGACTGTATTGTCCAAGAGAGTAGGCATCGAACCCGCATCTAGGTTGAAAAGGGAGAAAAAAATCAGTAGCTAAGGAACGAGTCTCGTGTCTCTTGGTTGAAGAAGGGTAGAAAGGCATGACAACACAATAGAGAATGACCAGGTCGATCGGTTTGTTGTCCTCACATAGGAAAAAGGTGGCTGAACATAACAAAAATGGGACATAATCCACATATGCTGCCTAGATATTTGTTGCTCTGGGCAACCATACCTCCCTCACCACTCTATGCGTCCATGGAGGTAGATCGTACTGGTGCGCCCACTGTCCGAATGGGTCTCCCATGCTCTTATTGCCACCTTTTACTGTTAGTATAACGCCAGCGGTAAAGTCAACCAATGCTACTGCTAAAGTGATGCCACATCTAACTAATGCCGCACTCAGTCTAATGCCACTGATAAATTTAAGCAATGCCATTTAATGTCTCTGGATTATTTCGGGGTTAGCTGTTGATTGTGGATGTATTAAACATTTTTCAGCTAAGGCATTCTAATGATGTTGCACGGCCAGTATACCAACGATGAAACTTATTACTTCCTTCAGATTTTTGCACTGTTAATGCTTATAGATGACATACCTCACTTTCATGAGATAAGTCAATTTTTTTGTACAGTGTCACCAAAATGCCAAGGCGCTGATGTCATTTTATTTTGGTTAAACTGCACAAAAAATTATGAAGACAAGAGGAAAGGTCAAGAGTAGGCACCTCCTTATCCGGCTGTTTTCTTTGATTCGGTTGGTGAAGTTTTATGTTTAATCGACTATCAATATTGGGATAGTAATTTTAGGTCCTCACGATTTCGAAATGATATATGCCTTGAAGGTACATGTTTTGCGAAAAAATTATATATCATTAGTTCATAATGCTAGTTACCTTCAGACTTTTGTATTTGGTTTAATGTTGTTGCTAGCTAGTATACCAATGATGAAACTTGTTACCTTTACATTTTGTATTGTTAATGCTTATAGAAATCTTCAAGTGCTAGCTTATGGAGATCAGTTCAGTAAAACCATTATACTCTATCCCGTAATAAAAAAATTACTCCACTGTTCCACTAGCCAGTGGATTAGTGTATATTTGTACTATTTGAATGGTGTTGCATTAGCGTATCGACATATATAAGGTGTGGCAAGCTTTCCCAGAGCAACAAGTTTCAGCATTGGTATACTAGGTGTGCAACAAGTTTTAGCATTGGTACAGAGGGTGTAGAGTTCACTCAAATACTGCCAGTAAAGCTAGCCGTACCATTGTAAAGATTGGGATAGCAATTGTTCATGTTCACCTGAGTTCGAAATGATATTTACCTTGAAGGTACATGGTTTGCAATTTTTTAATACTGTCATTAGTTAATAATGCTAGTTACCTTCAGACTTTTGTATTTGGTGTAATGCTCTTGCACAACTAGTATACCAATGCTGAAACTTGTTACCTTTACATTTTGTATTGTTAATTCTTATAGAAATCTTCCAATGCGAGAGCTTATGGAAACTTTCCAGTGCTAGAGCTTATAGAAACCTTTTCCCATTGAGAAATTGGAATGCTCATATTTGTGAGTCTATGCCTCAACTATTGCCACTTTTATAGTAATCACACTTTCAATATCTATGCAAATAGGGATACTCGATTTTAGTGGAACTTCACAAAAAGTCCAACTGGTTCAACATTAGGAGCATGTTTTCTTCCAAACCTTTATATCCAATTGGTGGCACTATGAGTTGTTCATTAAGAAGGTACATGGTTTTCTACTATCTTGCTACTCTTTTTGTACTGTCATTAGATATTAATACTAGTGGTTTGCATGTGAATTTATTGGCAGGGTGGACCTACATTTGTAGCGACCAGACCTCAAACAGTCTGATCTCTATGCTTTAGTGTCATCCCTGGATCAGTAATGCTGACACGCACAACACTTGAAGGATTTATAATAGAGTAGCAATCACACACTTATTACATCGAATGCCTCAAAAGAGAACTTATTACAATAAACATGGCTTAAGGCCATCTAATAACGATAACAGCATAAGGCTTGGAAGATAAGTGAGTCCATCAACTCCAACGGCATCACTGAGTATAGAACCACGACCTAAAGGAACCTTACTCGTCGTTTGAAAAGTCTGCAACATGAACGTTACAGCCCAAAAATGGGTCAGCACATGGAATATGCTGGCAATGTAACACACAGAGAGTAATGAAAGAATAAAGCTATACTACATGCATATATGGCTGGTGGAAAGCTCTATGGTTACAGTTTTTGCATAAAGCCAATTTTTTCCTACTGCAAAGGAATAAATTTTTATTTAACTATCATGGTGGTTGTTGAACATTGAGAAGATAGACATCCTCTCAATCCCAATTAAGCATTATCATTAAAACCCAACAATATTAATTAAAGTAACATGATGAGATTCACATGATAACCCAAGTACTAGATACTCAAAACGTCCATAACCGGGGACACGGCTAACCATGATTAGTTTGTACACTCTGCAGAGGTTTGCGCACTTTTCCCCACAAGACTCGATCTTCTCCGTTGGGATTCTCGCACTACATGATGTTTGAGAAACGGATGAAAGAGACATAGTCTTTCAGAAGCGCTAGCACCTTACGATGGGGTAGACAGTACCAACCTACATCCCCTACATCTGCTAGTCTACCACTGTAAGAGTTCGCACGACTTAGTCAACAATGCTAGAGCCCATAGTAGCTTGTGGCTGCACATAGAAGTTTCTTATATGAATAATCTCTTGGTCCCTTTGAGCCTGGTTGGCGGTCCATAAAGAAAAATAGGCAGACGCTGGAATACCCAGGTGCCTCAATCCACCCAGATGTGTGTTTAAGTTGCCACCTTAAATAAACCATTAATTTAATAATCTCACATCTGTCATGGATACACTCACCCAATACACGTCTACTAGCATAGCATGGCATAACAAGCAAACGTAGAAGTAACTCCCAAGGGTTTGATGATAAAGAGGTAATAGGTACTACCTCATCTACTTCCTGAAAGCCACATATTAACCAGATCCTAATCATGCAATTGTTTGAGGTTTGTTCTAATGCAATAAAAACTGGATAGTAAAGACGTGTGATCAAAGTGTTACTTGCCTTGCTGATGATCCGCGAAACCTAGAGATTCAAAGTAGCAAGCGGTGCACTCCGGGTACTCTATCGCAAACAAACAAGCATACAATAAGTACTCATCTAATGCACGGGTAAAACTCAAATAAGAGATCTAACCAGAATGTTCATATTAGGAACTCCGGTTTGCAAAAAGGATCAATTCGAACGAAGCAACGAAAGTCAAATGGCGAAAGAATCAAACTTCATTTACTAATCTGGATCTAAGTCAAATTTTACAGAAGCAAAAACTTGTTTGAGTAGGTTAAACGGAAAGAGGGCTTCGAGACGAAACTTCACGCGCTTGAATCGCCTGATTCCGATAAACGAGCGAAAAGTTATACTAGAACGAAAATCAGATCAGAAATCACGATAAGAAATAAGCGCGAAAAAAACCGAGAAAAAGAAAAACTGACCAACAGATTGACGAATGAACGTTCGTTAACTGAAACTAAATGGCGAATTCGTCCGTTAAAATGAACGAACGGGCGAACACTCGCTAAATAAATAAACCGGGAAAAAAATAAAACTGATCTAATTCTAAAAAAACGAAACTAGGGTTTTCTAAAAAAATGGATCGGTTTCTTTAGAAAACCGGGGCGGCTACCTCGGCTCGGCTCCGGCGGGGTTCTGATGTGGCGGCGGGGCGGCGTGGGGTGGCAGGGCTGCGGCGGCGGCGGCGGGAGGCGGCGGCGACGGCGGCTCCTGGCGGCGGAGGC
>LR738711.1:537451257-537463997 GCA_902687465.1 Secale cereale | reverse complement strand
GGCGGAGGCGGCGGCTGCTGCTGCTATCGGCGGCGGGGCGGGTCAGGTGGCGGGGTGGCGAGGCGGCGGCGGTATTTAAGAGAGGGGGCGGTGGTGGCGTGGGGGAAGGGGCAAGGCGGCGGTGGCGCGGAGGTGTCCAGCTCGGACTTGGAGTCCGGGTCGGGGGCGGCGCGGCGCGGGCCGGCCTGGCTCGGCTGGGCCTTCGGCCCAGTCGGGCGCGAAGAAACTCTTTTTTTTTAAATAATCCCGCCGAAGTAAGAAAAATCCTAGAAAATAAGTAAAAATCTAAAAATGCCAAAACAAATGTTCACCGTCTAAATAAAATATTTAGAACAAGATGAACATTTTCTTGGCCCTAAAATGCAGTTTTGAAAAACGTGCAATTTTTCCTAAATTCAAATAAAATAGCATAAACTCCAAAATAAAACTTATCGATTTTTTTATTAAATCCTCAATATTTCTTTATTTTGGGAGAGTCATTTTACTCCCTCTCTCATGTTTTTAATATAGAAATAATTGAAGATAAAATAAATAAAATCAATGATCCTATTTTCAAAATTTGATAAAACTCAAATATGAAAATGACGAAATCCCCAACTCTCTCCGAGGGTCCTTGAGTTGCGTAGAATTTCTAGGATCAAACCAAAAGCAAGAAAATAGGATATGCATTGATGATCTAGTGTATAACGTTCCAAATTGAAAATTTGGGATATTACAAACCTACCCCCCTTAAGATGAATCTCGCCCTCGAGATTCGGGTTGGCTAGAAAATAGGTGAGGGTGGTCCTTCAGCAGATCTTCCTCTCGCTCCGTGGTGGCTTCATCCTCGGTGTGGTGGCTCCACTGAACTTTGAAAAACTTGATAACCTTGCTGCGGGTGACTCGGCTGGCATACTCAATAATGTTGACTGGTCTCTCCTCATTGGTCAAATCGTTGTCCAACTGAATCCCTTCCAGCGGCAGTGTATCCCTCAACGGTATATCATCCATCTCAGCGTGGCACTTCTTCAACTGGGAAACGTGGAATACATCGTGAACTCCTGAAAATTCCTCGGGCAATTCCAACTTGTAGGCTACTTCTCCCATACGCTCCAAAACCTTGTATGGTCCTACAAAACGTGGCGCTAACTTTCCCTTAACTCCAAAGCGCTTAAATCCTCGAAGTGGAGATACTCGAAGATAAACTCGGTCTCCGACTTCGTAAATTCTCTCCTTGCGTTTAGAATCTGCGTAGCTCTTCTGCCTAGACTGGGCTAGCTTGACCCTATCGAGAATCAATTTCACCTTCTGTTCAGACTCCTTAATCAAATCTAGTCCAAACAACAGGCGGTCTCCAAATTCATCCCATGACAATGGAGTCCTGCACCTCCTTCCGTACAAGGCTTCGAAAGGGGCCATCTTCAAACTGGATTGATAACTGTTGTTGTAAGAGAACTCTGCATATGGAAAATTGTCATCCCAACTAGATCCATAATCTAGCGCACAAGCTCTCAGCATATCCTCCAAAATCTGATTGACTCTCTCGGTCTGTCCATCTGTCTTCGGATGAAAAGCTGTACTGAACTCTAGCCTGGTACCCAAAGTTTCATGCAACTGATTCCAGAACTTTGAGGTAAACTGGGTTCCTCTATCTGATACAATGCTCCTCGGAACTCCATGCAGACATACGTTCTTGGTCATGTATATCTTTGCCAACTTAGCATTGGTGTAAGTAGTCTTCAGTGGGATGAAATGAGCTACCCAAATCGAGTCATAGCCTGAACGAGTTCTGGGCAATCTCGTAATAAAAACCATGCCTAGCTTATCCCACTTCCATTCCGGTATCGGCAATGGCTGTAAAAATCCTGCTGGTTTATGATGCTCTGCCTTTACTCTCTGACATACATCACAAACTGCTACATACTCCGCAATATCCTTCTTCATTCCGGTCCACCAGAAAGTATCCTTCAAATCCAAATACATCTTGGTATTTCCTGGGGAATCGAATATGGTGAATCATGGGCCTCCTGCAGAATCAACTTCCTGATCTCCGGGTCGTTAGGCACATAAACACGGTCTTCAAACCATAGGGTATCGTGCTCATCCTCACGAAATCCTTTAAATTTTCCTTTGCTCATCTTCTCCTTTATAGAGGCAACCTCATTGTTAGTCTTCTGAGCTTCTCTGATCTTATCCATCAAAGTAGACTGAATCTCCAATGCTGCTACATAGCCTCTCGGAACTATCTCCAAACATAACTCACGAAGGTCCTCGCCTAACTCCTTCGGTAAATCTCCCATCATTAGTGTGTTGACATGGCTCTTACGGCTCAGCGCATCGGCTACTACGTTAGCCTTTCCGGGATGATAATGCAATCTCATATCATAATCCTTGATGAGCTCCAACCATCTCTTTTGCTTGAGATTTAGCTCCTTCTGCGTGAAAATATACTTCAAACTCTTGTGATCCGTGTACACTTCACAATGGTTTCCAATGAGAAAATGTCTCCAAGTCTTCAATGCATGCACTACGGCTGCTAACTCCAAATCATGCATGGCGTAATTCAACTCATGTGGTTTCAGCTGTCGTGAAGCATACGAAACAACTCTTCCCTCCTACATAAGCACTGCTCCAAGTCCTCGACGTGAAGCGTCGCAATACACCTCATAATCCTTGCTCTGTTCTGGCAAAATCAACACTGGTGTTGTAACCAAACGTTTCTTCAGCACCTGGAAACTGGCCTCACATTCCCTAGTCCATTTGAACTTGGTATCCTTCTTCAACAACTCCGTCATAGGCTTCACAATTTTTGAGAAATTCTCAATGAATCTCTGGTAGTATCCTGCAAGTCCAAGAAAACTCTGGATCTCTCCAACTGTTGATGGTGCTTTCCAATTTGTCACAGTGTCAACCTTGGTGGGATCTACTGCTATACCTTCTCCGGATATAACGTGTCCGTGGAATCCAACTTCCTTCAACCAAAACTCACATTTGCTGAACTTGGCATATAACTGATGTTCTCTGAGCTTCTCAAGTACCAAACGCAAATGCTCCTTATGCTCCTCTTCATTCTTTGAGTAGACCAAAATATCATCAATGAACACCACGACGAACTTATCCAAAAACTCCATAAACACCTTGTTCATCATGTTCATGAAATATGCAGGTGCGTTAGTCATACCAAATGACATAACGATATACTCGTACAACCCATACCTGGTAGTTAAAGCCGTCTTAGGTATATCCTCCTCTCGAATCTTCCATTGATGGTATCCTGATCGCAGATCAATCTTGGAAAATACCTTAGCTTCTTGCAATCGATCAAACAGGTCATTGATCATCGGTAGTGGGTACTTGTTCTTGATTGTTACTTCATTCAATCCTCGCTAATCAACAACCATCCTTAACGATCCATCCTTCTTCTCCACTAGAAGTACTGGCGATCCCCAAGGCGAAGAACTTTGGCGAATATAACCTTATTCCAGTAACTCTTTAATCTACTTCTTAATGTCCTCCAAATCTTTTGCGGGCATCCTGTATGGTATCTTAGATATTAGCCCTATGCCTGGCAAAAGCTCAATCAAAACTCAATATCTCTATCCGGTGGAATGCCTGGCAACTCCTCAGGAAATACGTCAGGGAAATCCTTCACCATTGGTACTTCCTCCTGCACAACTCCTGATAAGGAATTTACTTGAGTCCTCTTCCGCACATGCCGGTATACATAGTTGATCCTTCTTCCTTCTAGCGTTGTAAGCAAAATTGACTTACTGGCGCATTCAATGTTCCCTCCATACTTCGATAACCAATCCATGCCTAATATCACATCCAATCCTTGAGATTCCAATACTATTTGGTCCGAGGGAAATACATAGTTACCAATCCTTAATGGTAACCGATCACACCATACACTAGCCATATACTCTGCTCCAGGCGAGGTTACTAACATGGGTGACCTAAGGGCTTGGGTTGGCAGTTTATACTTATCCACAAATCCCCTTGAGATGTATGAATGCGATGCACCAGTATCTAAAAGAACGAGTGCGGTAAATGTCTTAACCAAAAACTTACCTATTACTGCATCTGGCTGAGCTTCAACCTCCTCCACGTTAACGTGGTTCACCTGTCCCCTATTGAAAGGGTTCAGCTTCTTCCCAGAGCTTACATTGCCATTTCCAGTCTGGGCTTCAGGACATTCATTGATGTAATGTCCAGTCTTCTGGCACTTATAGCAAGTGACTTGGCTCAGGTCTCTCTTGGTTGGTGTTGATGGGTTGGTACGGTTCTGGCCGTTGCTTCCTCCATTCCCATTACCATTCTTGGGGCCATTGTGATTGTGCGAGCTACCTCCTCCATGGGTACACTGAAAATGTCCTCCCGGTTTAGGGGTAAAACGTGGCTTCTGCTGAGCTCCAGAATTGTACCTCCCTTGTCCATACTTCCTCTTATGGTTTTCAATCTGCTGCTGCTTCCCTTCAATCATAAGAGCACGATCTACCAACTCCTGGTAGTTGTTGAAGCTTGCTACCATCAACTGCATGCTCATCTCATCATTCAGTCCTTCCAGAAACTTCTCCTGCTTAGCTGCATCCGTAACAACGTCATCTGGGGCATAACGTGCTAGGTTACTGAAGTCATCCACATACTGGCCAACTGTCCGTCCTCCTTGGCACAAGTTGCTAAACTCAGACTTCTTCATGGCCATAGCTCCTGCTGAAACAGGGGCAGTACGGAAAGCCTGTTGATCTAATCCCATGTGACAGTTTCTATAGGATAAGTGGCTGTGAAATTCTCCCACCATGATGCTGCGTGTCCTTCAAGCTGATGTGCAGCAAAACGCACCCTCTCCGCATCTGTGCATCCTGCCGTGGTCAACTCCCTTGCTGTCTTGCGGAGCCAATCATCTGCGACAATCGGCTCGGTGCTACTGGAGAACACCGGTGGATTCAGCCTAAGAAAACGGGTTAAGTGATCAACAGGTGGTGGCGGTGGTGGGTTGTTGTTGTTGTTCTGGTTGTTCGGAGTGTTCTGGACAAGAAGTTGCATCAAAGTGTTCTGCTGTTGGATCAACTCAGTGAGCTCAGGGGGAAACTGGAATCTGGGCTCACGTCTCGGAGGAATCTGATTGGTGTAGAGGGAAGAGATTATAATAGAAATGAGGTCGAAGGGAAAATCACTACCCATATGCACATGAGACAAACACAATCATATCACACCAATCAATTTCAAACAAGGGCGTACACAGATCTAACGTTACAAAAGTGCTCTAAATTCTACTTTGTGGGTGGGGGAACTAGTCATAGGGTGGTCATCTAGAAATTTTGATCGGCGGAAGATTCGATGATGTGTGCTTCAGCTTCATCTTCATAGTCTTCGTCATCACTATCATCGGGGTCTGAATCTGTGTCGTCGATGATGATGTAGTCTTCAGAACGAATCTCCTTGGGTTCTCCTTCCTCTTCTTCTCCTCCTGGTGCTGGATCTCCCATGAATACTCCTAGCTTCCTTGTCAAATCATCATTCTTCTCCACAAGTATCATCATCTCCTCCTCGTATCCGTCACGTGTAGACTTGAGTTCCTATTCTAGATCCAAGTTCCTGGTTAGTGCCTTCTTCAAATCTATCATCCCTGCACACATCTGGTGCTCCTGTCGACGAATGTGCTGGTTTAACTCCTGGATGAACACTGCAATGGACTTGTCCTTTCGGGTGCTCATCATGTCCCAACGCTCATCTCGGTGTCCACAAATCTGGTAGATAGTGTCCTTCAACTCCTGCTTGTGGACTTCTCCGATCCTTCCCATAGTGATGTGGGTTGCCATACTCTTGCCTAGGCTCCAGGTTGGTGCATCAAAGGAAAACTCTATGGGCTCACTGACGGGCATGAACGTCCTTCATGGAACATGAACTTGAATCATCCAGCGCTCCTCTTCAGGTAAAGTGGCGTTGTAGGTTACGATGAAGCTTGGTACTCCGATGTTCAGGTATCTAGTGACTTCCTTCAAGTGATGTCCAAAGGGTGTATCTTCATCTGGTTGCGTGAACTTGTTCCTTGCATCCGCCATCCTAAAAGAGTAGAAAAGATGAGGAGTCAGAAATGAGAAGAGTGAGTAGTGATCTAGGGCTTTAGCTTAGTGGTTGTGTCCTACAGTCAGCGTGTGCTCTGATACCATCTTGTAGCGACCAGACCTCAAATAGTCTGATCTCTGTGCTTTAGTGTCATCCCTGGACCAGTAATGCTGACAAGCACAGTACTTGAAGGATTTATAACAGAGTATCAATGACACACTTATTACATCGAATGCCTCAAAAGAGAACTTATTACAATAAATATGGCTTAAGGCCATCTAATAACGATAACAGCGGAAGGCTTGGAAGATAAGTTAGTCCATCAACTCCAACGGCATCACTGAGTATAGAACCATGACCTAAAGGCACATTACTCGTCGTTTGAAAAGTCTGCAACACGAACGTTGCAGCCCGAAAACGGATCAGCACATGGAATATGCTGGCAATGTAACACATAGAGAGTAATGAAAGAATAAAGCTATACTACATGCATATATGGCTGGTGGAAAGCTCTATGGTTACCGTTTTTGCATAAAGCCAATTTGTTTCCTACTGCAAAGTAATAAATTTTTATTTAACTATCATGGTGGTTGTTGAACATTGAGAAGATAGACATCCTCTAAATCCCAATTAAGCATTATCATTAAAACCCAACAATATTAATTAAAGTAACATGATGAGATTCACATGATAATCCATGTACTAGATACTCAAAACGTCCATAACCGGGGACACGGCTAACCATGATTAGTTTGTACACTCTGCAGAGGTTTGCGCACTTTTCCCCACAAGACTCGATCTCCTCCGTTGGGATTCTCGCACTACATGATGTTTGAGAAACGGAAGACCGAGACATAGTCTTTCAGAAGCGCTAGCACCTTACGATCGGGTAGACAGTACCAACCTACATCCCCTATATCTGCTAGTCTACCACTGTAAGAGTTTGCACGACTTAGTCAACTATGCTAGAGCCCATAGTAGCTTGTGGCTGCACACGGAAGTTTCTAGTATGAATAACCTCATGATCCCTTTGAGCCTGGGTGGCGGTCCATAAAGAAAAGCAGGAAAACGCTGGAATACCCAGGTGCCTCAATCCACCCAGATGTGTGTTTAAGTTGCCACCTTAAATAAACCATTAATTTAACAATCTCACATCTGTCATGGATACACTCACCCAATCCACGTCTACTAGCATAGCATGGCATAACAAGCAAACGTAGAAGTAACTCCCAAGGGTTTGATGATAAACAGGTAATAGGTACTACCTCATCTACTTCCCGAAACCCACATATTAACCAGATCCTAATCATGCAATTGTTTGACGTTTGATCTAATGCAATAAAACTGGGTAGTAAAGAGGTATGATCAAAGTGTTACTTGCCTTGCTGATGATCCGCGAAACCTAGAGATTCAAAGTAGCAAGCGGTGCACTCCGGGTACTCTATTGCAAACAAACAAGCATACAATAAGTACTCATATAATGCACGGGTAAAAATCGAATAAGAGATCTAACCAGAAAGTTCAACTTAAGAACTCCGGTTTGCAAATAGAATCAATTCGAACGAAGCAACAAAAGTCAAACGGCGGAAGAACCAAACTTTGTTTACTAATCTGGATCTAAGTCAAATTTTACAGAAGCAAAAAACTTGTTTGAGTAGGTTAAACAGAAAGAGGGTTTCGAGACGAAACTCTAGGCGCTTGAATCGCCTGATTCCGATAAACGAGCAAAAAGTTATACTAGAACGAAAATCTGATCAGAAATTGCGATCAGAAATAACCGCGAAAAAAACCGAGAAAAAGAAAAACTGACAAACAGATTAACACACGAACGTTCGTTAACTGAAACTAAACGGCGAATTCATCCGTTAAAATGAATGAACGGGCGAACGCTCGCTAAATAAATAAACCGGAAAAAAATAAAACCGATCTAATTCTAAAAAAACGAAACTAGGGTTTTCTAAAAAAACCGGATCGATTTCTTTAGAAAACCGGGGCGGCTACCTCGGCTCGGCTATGGCGGGGTTCTGATGCAGCGTCGGGGCGGCGTAGGGTGGCGGGGCTACGGCGGCAGCGGCGGCGGCTCCTCGCGGCGGTGGCGTCGGCTACTGCTGCTGCAATCGACGGCAAGCGGGTTGGGTGGCGTGGTGGGGAGGTGGCGGCGGTATTTAAGAGAGGGGGGTGGTGGCTTGGGGGAGAGGGCAAGGCGGCGGCGACGCGGAGGTGTCCGGCTCGGACTTGAAGTCCGGGTCGGTGGCGGCGCGGCACGGGGAAGGCGGCGGCGGCGGGGGCCGGCTTGGCTCGGCTGGGCCTTCGGCCCAGTCTGGCACGGAGAAACTTTTTTTTTAAATAATTCCGCCGAAGTAAGAAAAATCCTAGAAAATAAATAAAAAACTAAAAATGCCAAAACAAATTTTCACCGTCTAAATAAAATATTTAGAACAAGATGAACATTTTCTTGGCCCTAAAATGCAGTTTTGAAAAACGTGCAATTTTTCCTAAATTCAAATAAAATAGCATAAACTCCAAAATAAAACTGATTGATTTTTTTATTAAATCCTCAATATTTCTTTATTTTGGGAGAGTCATTTTACTCCCTCTCTCATATTTTTATTATAGAAATAATTGAAGATAAAATAAATAAAATCAATGATCCTATTTTCAAAATTTGATAAAACTCAAATATGAAAATAACGAAATCCCCAACTCTCTCAGAGGGTCCTTGAGTTGCGTAGAATTTCTAGGATCAAATCAAAAGCAAGAAAATAGGATATGCATTAATGATCTAGTGTATAACATTCCAAATTGAAAATTTGGGATGTTACAACATTGAAGGTGCAGGACATGATTCAATGATTGGATGCTCAATTTCCGTTGTATCGATTTCACCTCTTCCATCACTGTGAACATGGATATCCTTGGTCTGATGAAGAATAGGTGCTATATTTCTGCTCTGAACAAGCAAATCAATTCAGTATGAAATTATCCAGGGCAAAACATGACTGTATCAAATTGTCCAGTGCAAAACATGACAGATGCTAAGCGGAAGAGACATATTTAAACCGAAAATACAAGGTGGGGTATATGTTTACTAGCTGCTTGATATTTGTGTAGACAGAGATGTCTGTCCGTTGCTATTTTGCAAACACACGAAGTGATTGCAATTTCGGTTGAACTGCACAAGAGAATAGTATAGTCACTACATGCAGTGCCATTTGAAAATAGACACAGAAAGATTGGATAGTCACTTCATGGACTGGAGAAAATAAGTATTGTACTATTTATTGGCCAACACTAGGTGCTTCATTGCTTTGGTCTGATTATACAATGTGCATCATTTTGCCTAAGTTAAAGTTTGTATTCCGAAAATAGTCTTGCTGTGTGATCGAGAGAAGACCAAATCATATTGTAGTGGATTTTCCTCCATCATGTGTGGTTCATTCTGATGGTTCCAGCTGTTGGTGAAAGCACTTATGTTTGCAAGAGGAATTGTAGACTTCACAAACAAATTTGTCTTTCAGTCTATACTGAATGTTGGCAAAGAGAAGCATCCATGCTAGTAAGAATAACATATGTTTTTTCTAGATCTTTGCTTTTGGAGCTACCAAATTTGTATACAATCAGTGAATCATTGAGATGCATTAACATGTTGATCTTATGTTTGGGAATCTGTGACGCCCCCGATTTGACCGTACACTAAAGATGCACACAAATGTGTACGACCAAGATCAGGGACTCACTGGAAGATATCACAACACAACTCTAGACACAAATTAAAATAATACAAGCTTTATATTACAAGCCAGGGGCCTCGAGGGCTCGAATACATAAGCTCGATACACAAGAGTCAGCGAAAGCAATTGTTGGGGAACGTAGTATATTTAAAATTTTCCTACGATCACGCAAGATCTATCTACTAGATGCATAGCAACGAGAGGGAAGAGTTTGTCTACGTACCCTCGTAGACCGGAAGCGGAAGCGTCAAGTAACGCGGCTGATGTAGTCAAACTTCTTCGCGATCCAACCGATCAAGCACCGAACGTACGGCACCTCCGCGTTCAGCACACGTTCAGCTTGATGACGTCCCACGAGCTCTTGATCCAGTTGAGCTTCACGGGAGAGTTTCGTCAGCACGACGGCATGGTGACGGACATGATGTATCTACCGGCGCAGGGCTTCGCCTAAGCACTATGACGGTATGACCGAGGTGTGTTTCTGTGGAGGGGGGCACCGCACACGGCTAGAACAATTCAACTTGTGTGTCTTTGGGTGCCCCCTGCCCCCGTATATAAAGGAGCAAGGGGGGGAGGCCGGTCGGCCCTCTATGGTGCGGCTAGGGAAGCAATCCTACTAGGAATAGGATTGCAATCCTATTCCTAGTAGGAGTCCACCAATGAAGGAAGGGGGGTAAGGAAAGAGAGGGAGAGGGAGAGGGAAAGAGGGGCCGCGCCCCCTTCCCCTAGTCCTATTCGGACTCCTCCTAGGGAGGGGGCGCGCCACCTCCAGGCTGCCCCCTACTACTCCCACCGCTGGCCAGGCCATCCCTCTGCTCACCCACACCCCCTGATATTCTGCGGCGACGGCAGCCTCACACCGCAGCGAACCAGTGAAACCTCATACTCCTTTACGCGTGGGCATCCACTGCCGCGTATTCCCCGGCTCCGTGTCATTCCCTCCCTAGGCCTCGCCGTCGTCCATCACCCTGGTGCTCTCGGCGTGGCGTGGTCAACATGGTCAAGGAACGACTTCCATTGGAAGAGTACTATACGTGAAGTGGCTGACAGCTGGGTTTATGGCAGCCGCAAGGAAGTGCCTCCTTATTACGCGGAAAATAATTATTCCTCCACTTGACAGCAGGGAGCCACCGGACGGGCCACTGTATTGGGCGAAAAAAAGTTTCCCCCCTGACTGTTGGGACCCACCGGACGGGCCACCGTATTTCGTGAAAAAACATTCCCCCCTCTATCAGCTCGGACCTACCAGAAGTGCCGCCTTATTACGCACAAAAAAATGAATACTCCCCCTGCTAGTTGGGACCCACCTTGGTGGGTGGCTGACTTGTGGGCCTACTAAGTTGACGGGACGGAGTGCTTTGTCAACTTAGTCAATATGAATGATTCTAGCTCCAGTGACCGTAAGATTTCCATCCAACGGCCGTAGTGCTTCTTCAACCCGCCGGTCATGCCGCATGTTCCTGCCTCCCGTGGCAGGATGTGCTGCCGCGGAGGCCTCATCGCCACCTAATATTCCCACCGCTGGCTAGGCCCTGCGGCAACGGCAGCCTCACACCGCAGCCGAACCAGTGAACCCTTGTACTCCTCTCCACGCGGGCTTCCACTGCCGCATCTTCCCCGGCTCCGCGTTATCCTCTTCCTAGGACTCGCTGTCGTCAACCGCCCTGGTGCTCTCGGCGCGGCGTGGTCAACGTGTTCAAGGAACGACTTCCATCGGAAGAGTACTGTACGTAGAGAGGCTGATAGCTGGGTCCATGGCCGCAGCAAGTGCCTCCTTATTACGCGCAAAATAATTATTCCTCCACCTGACAGCGGGGACCCACCAGACGGGCCACCGTATTTCGCGAAAAAAACGTTTCCCCCTGACTGCTGGGACCCACCAGCTACCATCTTCGCACGCAAGGAAGTGCGTCCAGGCAAAAAAAAACGATTCGCCCCCCTGACTGCTGGGACCCACCAGCTACATCTTCGCACGCAAGGAAGTGCCTAACAGTCCGGACCCACCTGGTCGAAGCGTGTGTAGCGTTGTCATTCTAGTTGCGAACGTGTACGTACATACTGGTCAATGTAGAGGCGCGCACGTGTCGTAGTAGAGGCGCGCACGTAGCATGTACACGTACGTACAGTGGCCAGTGTGCAAGAAAGAAAATAAGGCCGTACGTACATACGGGAAGGGTCTCGAACGCCTACTCGTGCATACGTACGGCCAGGGATAGTGTACATGGCTGGGTCGGAATGGAGAAACACCATCGCCGTCGTGCTCATGGGGAGCCAACCGGCTGGGTCAGAACAGAATGCGTCGTCGTGTTCATCAGGAGGGCTTGAATGGAACAACCGATGGAAACGAGGCCTGGCGTACCGCAGAACGGAGGAAACGGCCTTGTGTTCGACCAGCCACGGTCAAAATGGGATCCTGTTCATCGGGAGGGGTCTGGCGTACCGCAAAACGGAGGAAACGGACCTCCTACGGTCGAAACGGGGGTCTTGTTGATCGGGTGGGGTGTGGCGTACCGCAAAACAGAGGAAACGGACTTGTGTTGGAGCGCTACGGTCGAAACGGGGGTCCTGTTCATCGGGAGGGGTGTGGCGTACCACAAAACAGGACTCCATGGGATACTGTTCATCTCTACCGTCGACCCCCTCCAGCCTCCACGGGCTACTGTTCATCCACCGTCGACCTCCTATTGCCTCCACCTGCGACTGTTCAGCCTACACCGCGCGCTACTCCACCGGCTACTGTTCAACTAGCCCTCTCCATGGGCTCCTCTTCAGCCACTCGTCCACCGTCTACTGTTGATCCAGCCCTCCACCGTCTACTGTTCATCCAGCCCTCCACTGGGTGGTCCTGTTCATCCAGCCCTCCACGGGGTCCTGTTCATGCAGCCCCAACCGGCTCGATCGATCGGAGTCCTGTTCATCCAGAGGCAACGCCACGGGGTCCTGTTCAGCCACGCCCACCGG
>LR738711.1:537358111-537451196 GCA_902687465.1 Secale cereale | reverse complement strand
CAGCAACGCTCACTGTTCATGTAGAGGCAGCATCGATCGGCTTCAGTTAGCAGCAATAGCGAAGGAATCGCTCGACCAGGTTCACTTAACACCCATTTATCGATCGCTCGTGTTCAGTAACGCGTAGCCGGCAGTGCAATCGCTCGGGTTCAGTTAGAGCCCAACGCCTCGCTCGGGTTCAGTTAGCGCCCAACACCTCCCACCCACGCGCGTGCGTGTACGAGAGACACACGCATCGCTCGGCCCCGACCACCTACCGTAACCGGGAACACCCCGATATTTTCCTCGCCCTCGCTTCTACCACGGTTTTTTCCGTCATGGACGGCCCAAAGAATGTCATGCAGCAGCATCTCCGGCCCGCTTAGGATGAAAAGCCCATTTTCTGTCATGATTTTTTGGCATAGAAGTAGGACCCCACCACACCTATGATGATACTGTGTTTTGTCACAATTATTGTCATAGAAGTGTCATAAGTATGACAGGAAAAAAATTCGTTCGGCCCAAAATGGCATGGATGTGTCTTTTTTGTAGTGATAGTGAAGTTCTTCATAATCTGGTCTTTGCTTGATTTTTGCCATTATGGGATCAAAGTCGGCATCAAGTACAGTCAGTAGTTTGTTGACCACTTCTCTTTTTGTGATTTAAGTTACTCCTCGTTGATGAAGTCTTTCAACTATATTTGTCAACCGGTCAGTTAGTTCCATAGCACTTTCCTTACAAAGACTTCTTAAACCAGCAAACATGGCGTGAAGCATTTCAGTGTGAGTATATGTTCTAGCAGTGAACTCTTCATGCGCATTCTTTACGTCATCCCAGATTTCGTTCACAGTGTCAAGCTCTCAGAATCGAATGAAGATGTCTTTCAAGATACTGCCACGGATGATATCTTTCGCTTGAGCATTCAACCTCATATTAATTTTGTCATCAGCATTTGGAGCATCAGGTTGCCGAATAGTATATCCATTTTCCACAATCTGCCAAATATCCATGTCAATGGCTTGAAGTCTGATTCTCATTATTTCTGTCTAGTAGAGATAGTCATTTCCATTGAAGATAGGAAACTTTTCAGAGTGCGAGGATCTAACTGCATACGACATACTCAAAACTCCAAGGATGTTAGACCTTTAGTAAGCAGAGACAGGGAGTACCCGCTCTGATACCAATTGTTGGGACCGAGAATATATCGACCAGAGGGGAGAGGGGTGAATCGGATATTCAAAAACACTTTTGAATGTTTTGAACTGATTCCAAATGCAGAAGCAGAATAAAAGTTTGATAGAGAGTAACTCAATCAAGCACGTTATGAAGGAACATATTCATTGATGAAGAAGCAATGAAATACGAGTATAATATATCATAGCCTTGACTATGACGATGACAATGTAGCAAGCAAACATGAACAGTATCATGACAACACATAGTAAGAGATACGAAGGAAAAGCTCGATGAACAATTGCGATGAATTGAAGGAAAATAACACAGTGAATGGCAAGCTAGTCTAACATGATCAGAACGAAGGATAATAAGAATGACTGGAGACAGCAAATAGGTTGATGAGATGGATATAGACGAGTAACAAGCAACAATAGTATTGTTGACAAAAATGATAAGGGTGAATGATATGAACCGAAGAAATGGATGATCAGATAAACTATCATCTCGGAGCACAAAATCAGAATACAAAGCATGAAAGTAATCTATTAAATAAATTGCAGTGAGATAGATTGAACCAGTGGTGATCGATGGTGATAGGTGAATTTGGTAGACCAGTTCGCCCTTCTGCCAAAGGACTACATCTGGTTGGAGGGGCTGATAACCCATAAGTATAGGGGATCGCAACAGTTTTCGACTGTAGATTATTCAACCCAAATTTATTGATTCGACACAACGGGAGCCAAAGAATATTCATGAGTATTAGCAGTTGAGTTGTCAATTAAACAACAACTGAAATACTTAATATCTGCAGCAGAGTATTTACTAGCAAAGTAATATGGAAGTAAGGTAACGATGGAAAAACTAACAGTAGTAGTTTCGTAGCAATTGTAACAGTAGCAGTAATGAAAGTAACAAAGCAAGGATCAATATGAGACGAACTCGTGGGCAAAGGATCGATAATGATAGGTATAGGATGATATTCATCATGTAGCAGGTATAACCTAGGGTGACACACAACTAGCTCAAATTCATCAATATAATGTAGGCATGTATTCCGTATGTAGTCATATGTGCTTATGGAAAAGAACTTCCATGACATCTTTTGTCCTACCCTCCCGTGGCAGCAGGGTCCTAATGGAAACTAAGGGATATTAAGTCCTCCTTGTAATAGAGAACCGAAACAAAGCATTAGCGCTTAGTGGATACATGAAATCCTCAAACTACGACAGTCAACAAAAAGGATCCCAATTATTGTCACCTTGGGGTATGCGGATCATAACTTGTAATAGGTGTCTACAACTTGCAAGATCGGATCAAGAACGCATTTATATTCATGAAAACATAATAGGTTCAGATCTGAAATCATGGCACTCCGGCCCTAGTGACAAGCATTAAGCATAGCAAAGTCATAGCAACATCAATCTCAGAACATAGTGGATACTAGGGATCAAACCCAAAAAAAAAACTAACTCGATTACATGATAAATCTCATCCAACCCATAACTTTCCATCAAGCCTACGATGGAATTACTCACACACGACGGTGAGCATCATGAAATTGGTGATGGAGGAAGGTTGACGATGACGGCGACGATGATTTCCACTCTCGGAGCCCCGAATAGACTCCAGATCTTCCCTCCCGATGAAGAACAGGGGGTGCGGCGGCTCCGTACCGTAAAACGTGATGAATCCTTCTGTCTTATTTTCTTCTCCCCGAATGTGAATGGTCGGTGGAGCCTTGTGGGACCCACAAGGTAGGGGAGCGGCCTAGCGGGGGGCGCCCCCACCCTTGTGGACAGCTGGTGGGCCCCTCTAGTTGATTCTTTCGCCAGTATTTTTTATATTTTCCATAAATATTTTTCGTAAATTTTCAGGTCAATCCCAGAACTTTTATTTCTGCACAAAAATAATACCAAGGCAATTCTGCTGAAAACAATGTCAGTCCAGGTTAGTTCCATTCAAATCATGCAAATTAGACTCCAAAACAAGGAGAAAAGAGTTTGGAAAAGTGGATACGATGGAGACGTATCAACTCCCCCAAGCTTAACCCATTGCTTGTCCTCAAGCAATTCAGTTGAGAAACTGAAAGTGATAACGAAAAACTTTTACAAACTCTATTTGATCTTATTACAAATATGTCTAGCCAATATTCAGGTTTTCAGCAAAGATTATGAACTAACCACATTCGCAGTAACATTTAGGTCTCACATTTACTCATATCAATGACACAATCAAGTAGCGTGCAATAGTAATAAATCTCGGATGACAACACTTTTTCAAAACAATCATAATATCATATGACAAGGTGGTATGTCGCTAGCCCTTTTTGAGACTACAAAACATAAATGCAGAGAACCCCTGGAGATCAAGGAATGACTAGACATTGTAATTCATGATAAAAGAGATCCAGTCACACTCATACTCAACATCAATTAAAAACAAAGCATATAAATGACAACGGTGCTCTCCATCTTGTGTTCTTTGTAAGAGGATGATGACTCAACAGTAAAAGTAAATAGATAGGCCTTTCACAGAGGGACGCAGGGATTTGCAGAGGTGCCAGAGCTCGAGCTTTTTAAAACTGAGATGATTGTAATTTTGAGAAGTATGCTTTCATTATCAACGCAACGACCAAGAGTTCTCAATACCTTCCATGCTACACACATTATATGCGGCTCTCAAACAGAATGGTAAAGTTTTTA
Organism: Secale cereale; assembly: GCA_902687465.1. Classification (NCBI taxonomy): domain Eukaryota; kingdom Viridiplantae; phylum Streptophyta; class Magnoliopsida; order Poales; family Poaceae; genus Secale; species Secale cereale. The sequence continues at coordinate 537,447,339 of LR738711.1, read as the reverse complement.
CTCCCCCTCCACCATCAAACACACTCCACGACTTGTCCGTAATAATGAGTGTCGTCCATACAACAACAGTCCAGGGGGAGCTTTGTTTATTCATATTTTGATTTGATTTTGATTAGGGGACTGGGCATCCGGGTTACCGGCCATTTTCTCATGATTGACAAGCAAAATCCACTTATTTTGAGAATAACCCACCTAGCATGGAAGATACTAACAGCCCCCCAGTCGCTACATGAGCGATTCGGGCATACAAAACATATTATTATTTGAAGGTTTAGAGTTTTGCACATGCAAATTTACTTGGAACGGTAGGTAAATACCACATATAGGTAGGTATGGTGGACTCATACGGAACAACTTTGGGTTTATGGAAATGGATGCACAAGCAGTATTCCTGCTTAGTACAATGTGAAGGCTAGCAGAAGATTGAGGAGCGACCAACTAGAGAGCGACAATGGTCAGGAACATGCATTGAGGTTAATCAACATTGAATGCAATCAAGAGTAGGATATAAATCATCATGAACATAAATATCATGGAGGCTATGTTGATTTTGTTTCAACAACATGCGTGAACATATGCGAAGTTATGCCACTTGAATCATCCAAAGGAGGATACCATCCTATCATACCACATCACAACCGTTTTAAAAGCATGTTGGCACGCATGGTAAATCATTATAAACTTCTAGCTAATTAAGCATGGCATGAGTAACTATAATCTCTAATTGTCATTGCAAACATGTCTCATTCATAATAGGCTGAATCAAGAATGAGGAGCTAATCATATTTACAAAAATAAAATAAGTCGAGTTCAGACCAACTTTTCCTCATCTCAATCATTTCATCATATATCGTCATTATTGCCTTTCACTTGCACGTCCGAACGGTGTGAATAATAATAGTAGTGTGCACGTGCATTGGACTAAGCTGGAATCTGCAAACATTTATTCAAAGGAGAAGACAAGGTAATATGGGCTCTTTGTTAGATCAACAATAATGCATATGAGAGCCACTTCATCATTTTCATCGTGGTCTTCTCCTCTCGACCCCCAAAAAAAGAAAAAGAATTTCAAAGAAACACACTGAAATGTTTTTGGAGTTTTTGTTTTTCTGAAGAAAGTCAAACAAGAACGTGAAGAACTATGTACACGGGAAAGCTCCCAACAAGCAAAAGAAGAACGAGAAATATTTTTGGATTTTATTTTTAATACTACAGTCTATTAGAAGAATAAGTAGGAAAGAAAAGAAAAAGAGGAAACGAGAATTATTTTGGGTTTTCTAAAGTTTTTCAAACACATGAGAAGAAAGCGAGAAAAATAAACTAACATGCATGATACAATGAAATATTATGAACACCGACAAGTGCAATAAGTGTGTGAACATGAATGTAATGTCATGAGAAATACACACTCCCCCAAGCTTAGGCTTTTGCCTAAGCTGGTCTATCGCTAAGGCTCAAAATAGCCCTCTATGGTGTACTGAGGAGGATTCTGGGGGTTTCACTGGTTAGCGAGCTCCTGCGGCTCCCACTGATAAATAGGCTCCTGATATAGATCAAGAACTGGTGCTGGCTTAGGAACTAGGGACCACGTCCGCTCCCAGTATGCATAAATGTCCGCGAGCATGACGGTGCACCTGCCTGAATGGATATCGAACAAAGAAGGTGCAGGCATGGTAATAATCTCACAAGTATCCTCGCTAAATACTAGGTTGTAGAGGAGTCTCTTATCCTTATCTTTCTTAATGAAATCACGTGCTACCATACTACTATAATCTAAGTATATGGTGGGTAACAACTTCTCCTCTCTCTCATCTAGCCTAATGGGAATCTCGAAGCGCCTAGCAAGACGTGAATCATAGATACCTCCAAATATAGTGCCCTTTGTACGGTTTAAACTCAACTGTCGGGCAACCATAGCGCCCAACGAAATGTTATATCATGAAGTAAATCATGGCACAAAATAGCGAGGTCGGGGGCACTAAGGCCTCCACTCTCTCCATGACAAATTAAACATCTCCGAGCAAATAATGAGTAATAGCATAAAACAGGAAAATGTAAACTAGCCACTCTCACCTTCGACACTTGTCTCCCATCCCCTATGGTGACTTCATCAATAAAATGCCCCCACATCTCTAGGACGTGGTTCATCGACACTGCCCTCATAAGGAATTTTTATTTTTCTTCCTAAATATGTAACACGATTACAAAGTTATTATCCATTGCCATCATCATTATATTCATATCAGTCTTGTTAAGTCTCACTCGATGCTATATATGTCTGGCAGATCTTATATCAAGATCCGTGCAAAATTTTCTTGTCAGATCTCAATTTTTCTCTTAAATCTAAATCGAGTGAGACATAGCCAAACCATTAAGCGCCTATAAATTATTCAGGAGTTCATGCGCCATTAATGGAGAAGTTGCAAGCGAGGTGCACGGTGGATGGAGGTCCAAGGGCTCGCATCCCGATTAGAATGCGCAACAGTCTATTCGCACGCCTCCCATACTGAAATAATTTCCCGCACGTCGCCTCATAGCCAAAGAAAAGGGGACGCGTGGCGGCACGCAAATGGTTAGTACAACACCCATTGTTTCAATAATACTTGTGTTTCCAATTGTAAAGTGACATCTCTTGTTCCAAATAAACTATGTTGGTTGTTAATGTGTGCGCCTTCTCAAATCGGCCAATTTTTTTTACCACAACATGTTGGTGCCATGTCATGACACCAAGCCAAGTTTCATGATTTTCAGACGACTTTTGGATTTACAGGAATTTAACAACCAAGTTTCATAATGTTTCCGGCTGAGCCACGACGCCCAGATGTTTGAATTTCATTTTTGTTTCTTGCATGGGACCTAGAAATTCACCCATGGACACACATGTGATTTTTCAACCAACTTTGGTGCACTCGAGCATGTACTTGTAGTTCAAATTTGAATTATACACATTAAATGCCCCAAAACTCAGTTAATATATAAAAAGGAAAAACAAACCCGGAATAATTCCAAATTTTAACACGACACTCATATAGTTCTATGTTCCCTCTATGAAAAAATCAAGGGGGGAAGGCAGCGTATATTGTTTCGCACACAAAGGTGAGACGATCCCTCTTGGAACCACAAGCCTTCTTGAGAGAAGCTCCAGTTTGCAAGAAGTTTATACCAAAACTTGTCCCAATTTGGCCAAGTTTTTTACCACAGCATGTTGGTGCCATGTCATGACACCATGCCAAGTTTCATAATTTCCAGGCGGGTTTTGGATTTACAGGAATTAAAAAACCAGGTTTCTCAATGTTTTCGGCAGAGCCATAACGCCCAGATGATTGAATTTCATTCCCATTTCTTGCATGGGACCTATAAATTCACCCAAAGACACACATGTGATATTTCAACCAAGTTTGTTGCACATGAACATGTGCTTGTAGTTCAAATTTGAATTATGCACATTAAATGCCCAGAAACTCAATTAATGTACAAAGAAGGCAAAATGAACCCGAAATAATTCCAAATTTCAACACGACACACATATAGTTCTATGTTAGCTCTGTAAAAAATCAAGGGGGGAAGGCAGTGTATGTCATTTCGCACACAAAGGTGACACGTTCCCTCTCAGAACCACATGCCTTCTTGAGAGAAGCTCCGGTTTGCAAGCAGCTTATACAAAAACTTGTCCCAATTTGGCCAATTTTTTTACCATAGCATGTTGGTGCCATGTCATGACACCATGCCAAGTTTCATGATTTTCAGGCGAGTTTCAGATTTATAAGAATTTAAAAACCAAGATTCTCAATGTTTCCGGCTGAGCCACGACGCGCAAATTTTTGAATTTCATTCCCATTTCTTGCGTGGGACCTATAAATTCAACCAAAGACACACATGTGATTTTTCAACAAACTTTGGTGCACTAGAGCATGTGCTTGTAGTTCAAATTTGCATTATGCACATTAAGTGCCTAGAAACTCAATTATTGTATAAAAAAGGTCAAACAAACCCGAAATAATTCCAAATTTTCACACGACACTCATATAGTTGCATGTTCACTATAGAATAATGCTCTAGAAATTCAAACATCGTCCTCTCTCTCCATAACACAAGTTTTTCTTTCAAATTAGAATGAAAAAAATAAGGTCCACCACAAATAGTTTACTAGCAAGAATCGTGTGGGATTCGATATAAAATATCTTGGGGCACCCTCTTGTTTGGCTTATGTAGGAAGCGACATTATCTACAGTCCACCACCCGCGCTTGAACCACGCTTGTGAGGGAGATTCTCGCGGCACCGAGTAAAAATTTTCTACCACCGCGTAAATATCTTGCTCCCCGTCGCTTTCCAAGTTCAAACCTGCAGTGTTGCTTACTGGTAGCGCCGCCTGCTCATTGGCGACCCTTCTTCTTGTAGCGCTACCTCCTCATCGGCGACCCTTCTAATTGATACACGACCTCATTGATATGGTCAGGTAATCCGCACCCACCCCATCATCCTCCTCCTTCTCCATCCCACATGCCCCGATCGACGGCGCGACACCTTCCGCCCAAATCAATGCCCCATCCTCCAATTAAGTGTTGCCCACAGCCATTTTGCATGCAGTATTGCTAGGAGCTCAGGAGCATCTGGCAGTGGAGAAGCAAATTGTGGCCGCGTGCATAGATGAGGTCACGACGGCTGCCTGCTTCTTGTGAACTGCATCAGTAAATTCCCCGAAGAGGAGGACATGACGCAGCACAATAGCGGTAAGTTTTTCCCGCTGTTATCAAACCAAGGTATCAATCTAGTAGGAGAACCAAGCAAATTATGTAAATGACACCTGCACACAAACAACAAATCCTCGCATCCCGACGCGTAGAGCGGTTGTCAATCCCTCTTTGGGTTAGGTAGTATGATAATTAGATAGATTGGTAGATGCAAATAAGATAAAAGCAAATAAAATGCAGCAAGGTATTTTTGGGTTTTTGATAATATAGATATGAAAATAAAATAGAAAAATAGTGGAAAACACGAATAGCAATATAGATCTGCAAGTATATGATGAGAAATAGTCCCGTGCCATAGGTTTAGTGGGTTCTCTCGAGAAAATAGCACACGGTGGGTACAAAAATTACTGTTGGGCAACTGATAGAAAAGCGAATAGTTATGACGATATCCAAGACAATGATCATGTTTATAGGTATCACGTCCAAGATTAGTAGACTGACTCTTGCCTGCATCTACTACAATTACTCCACACATCGACCGCTAACCAACATGCATCTAATGTATTTAGTTCCGAAAAGAAATGGAGTAATGCCTTAAGAAATATGACATGGTGTAGACAAGATCTATTCATGTAGGAATAGACCCCATCATTTTTATCCTTAATGGCAACGATACGTGCGTGTCATGTCTCCTTCTGTCACTAAGATTGAGCACCACAAGATCGAACCCATCACAAAGTACCTCTTCCCATTGCAAGATAAATCAATCAAGTTGGTCAAACAAAATTGAAATATCAAAGAAGAAATACGAGGATATAATAATCATGTATGGATATAATTGCAAATAGATCTGATCATAAACTCACATTTCATCGAATCCGAACAAACACACCGCAAAAGAGTTACAGCAAATAGATCTCCAAAAGGGAACATTGTATTGAATATCAAAAAGAGAGAAGAAGCCATCTAGCTACTATCTACAGACCCGTATGTCTGTGGTAAACTAATCACGCATCATCGGAGGGGCACCAATGAGGATGATGAACCCCTCCGTGATCATGTTCCTATCTGGCAGAGTGCCGGAAAATAGCTCTACATTGGATATCGTGGTTTTGGAACTTGCGGCGGCTCGAACAATTTTTCTCTGACTCCTCTAGGGTATCTAGAATATCTGAGAATTTATAGAGCTGAGAGGCAGTGGAATGGACCCTTGTGGGCCTCACGGTCTATCAGGGCGCCCCTGGGCCTCATGTCGTGCCCAGGTGGACCATGGGCCCCACGAGCCACCCCTCGTACATTTCTTTGATCCTGTAGATGTCTTCATGTCCCTTAAAATGTGCAAAAAGTTTCGTTACATTTGGACTCCGTTTGATATTGATATTCTGCGAAGTAAAAACACGCAGAAAATAGCAACTGGCACTAGGCACTATGTCAATTGTTTAGTCCAAAAATGATATAAAAGTTCTAGAAAATGATTATAATACATCCAAGAATGATAATATAACAACATGGAACAATAAAAAATTATAGATATGGTGGAGACGTATCAGCATCCCCAAGCTTAATTCATGCTCGTCCTCGAGTAGGTAAATGATAAAAACAGAATTTTTGATGTGGAATGATGTAGCATGTTCATCATATTATATTCTTTCTACTATGGACATATGGACTATTATATGATTCAAAGTAATAGTGTATAATTTGACATGAAGACTTTCATAGTCAAGCAATATCAACAACCAACCACGTCTTTGAATATATTAACGCTAAAGAAAGTTATCCCTAGCCCATTATGTTTAATCATTGATCCATCCATGCAACACATCCAAATAATAGCTACATCAAATGCTCAAGTGTGATAATAGTGTTCCGTAGTTGGTGCTTTATAAGAGAAGGTGAGACTAAACAAAAATAAAAAATGCATAAAACTGAATAGATAGGCCCTTCGCAGAGGGAAGTAGTGATTGGTAGAGGTGCCAGAGCTAAAAGCTTAAATTGAGAGATAAAATTATTTTGAGTGGCATGCTTTTCTCGTCAACGAAAATGACTAAGAGTTCTCATTATCTTCCATGCTAAATAAATCATAGGCATTTCACTAACAAAAAAAATATTTCCTTTCCAACATTCTTTCACAATCCACGGCTAGCCGAATTCACGGGTGCCTTCCATACCAACACATACCAAGGAATTTATTTGTAGTATTTTTTTGCATTTCGAGACTAGGCATCCCTATTACCGCCACAATCTCATGTAATGACAAGTGAATAAACACTCATATTAAGAATAACCTACTTAGCATGGAAAATATCGGCCACCCCTCGCTGCTTCATGAGCGGTACGCGCACAAAAGAGAAGTTTATTTTGAAATTAGAGTTGGCACATACAAGATTGCTTAGGATGGCATGGACATACATCATATAGGTAGGTATGGAGGACTCATTTGGATGCACAAGCAGCATTCCCGCTTAGTACAAGTGAAGGCTGGCAAATAGATGTATGTCCAACCAAGGAACGAAAACCATGATAAAAGAATATTAAACATAACTCACACTGAATAATGCAACACAAGTAGGATGTAATTTCATTGCATAACTATTGACTTGACATTCTTGTATAGGGAATTACAACCCTTAAACAAATATTCTTACTAGAGCATAATTACTCACTAACATAACTCACATATCACTATCATCATATTGCAAAACTATTGCAAGGAATCAAGTTTAATGTCCAATGATCTTCATGGATTTTTTATTATATATTCTCTAGATATCTATCACTTTGGGACCAATTTCTTTTAAATCATATTGCCATTGCAAATAACAAGCTCTCAAACAAATTTAAGTGAAGAACGAGAGCACAAGTTTCTTTAAAGTTTCGTCTCTCAAAATAATATAAGTGAAGCATGAGAGAAAATTTCTTCAAAATTTCGACTAACTCTCAATATAATCTAAGCGAATCATGAGAGCATATTTCTTTAAAATAACAGCAAAACCATGCTAAAAAAGATATAAGTGAAGCACTAGAGCAATTCCATACCTCTAAAAAATTTAAGTGAAGCATAAAGAGCGATTCTAATAAATCATAGAATAATTTGGCTTCCTCAAATAGGTGTGTCCAGCAAGGATGATTGTGACAAACTAAGAAACAAAACAAGCAAAGGCATATATAATACAAGACGCTCCATGGAAAACTCATGATATGTGATGAATAAAAATATAGCTCCAATAAAATACCGATGGTCGTTAGAAGAAAGAGGGGATGCCTACCGGGTCATCCCCAAGCATAGTTGCTTGATACTTCTAGAATATTTCCTTGGGGTGCCATGGCCATACCCAAGCTTAGGCTCTCTTCACTCCTTATTCCTTCATCCATCGTGATGTCACCCAAAAACATGGAAACATCAATCACACAAAAAACTTAACAAAACCTCGTGAGATCCGTTAGTATAATAAAAAAGCATCTTTACTATTAGTATGGTAAAAAAATCATTCAAATTTTGTTACTACATTATACCTACTGTATTATAACTTTACCATGGCATATACCCCCCGATACAAATCATAGATTCATCAAAATAAGCACATAATGCAACGAAAACAGAATCTGTCAAAAATAGAAAGTCTGTAAAGAAGTAATTCTACTTCCCTTACACTAAAAATTATTCAAAATTAGGGAAACACGGGAAATCTATATGTAAATTGTGTGTAAAAATTTCAGCAATTGTTCAAGCTCCAGCAAATGATAACAATACTGCCACTCGACGCAAAAATTTCTATTGATGCACCGAATCAAGTCAACTCTTACCCAAATCAACCCAAAGGCTTCGCTTAGCACAAACACTAATTAAAACACCAAAAACACTATCATTATATAAGTAATAATGTGTATTTATTGAAACAGAATAAAAAGCAAAAAGCAAAAAAGATAACTATTGGGTTGCCTCCCAACAAGCGCTATCGTTTAATGCCCCTAGATAGGCATAATGCATAGATTATTACGTGTTTTCATCTTTAGTCTCGAAATCCACAATCACACATCCATAATTCCTTGTAGATCTAACATGAATATTCTTCATAATCACACTCCTAGGAATAAAGTTGAAGTAATCATTCATACGAAAGGGTTCTTTCATTATTTCAGCAAAGTTGGGGTGAACGCCAATCATTTTAAGATCTACATTGTTGCTACTAGAAGCTACACCCTTGTTCTTAGGAGTTTGGATAGATTTATTACTAGGAGTAGTTTTTTCAATGGATTTAATGGAACAAAAAGCCGTGCTTGGATTACTAAATATTTCTTCTAACTTATCATTCCGAGCCGGACTTTCCACTACCCTTTCATAAGTTACGGGTTGTTTGTCCTTTAGTACTTTTACAGCATCCCCTACCTTTGAACCAATTCGACTAGCAAGATCTTGAATCCTTTTATCCAAATTTTTAACATGTTCTTTGGTGAGGATTTTCTGTTCAATAGCATCTATTCTTACCATAAAATGTTCAAGAGTTAAAATTGTTTCATTGATAATGATAGGTGGAGATCCCACTAAATTTCCCATAGCATTCAAAGCATCAAGAGGAGGACAACTGAAAAAATTCCCACCGGTGATAGTGTCGAGAATAAATCTATACCAAGTGGTGATTCCCAAAAAAAAGTTTTGAAGAAGAATAATGCTCCCTCCATTTCTAAATATAGGGTGTATAATTTTTGGCACGGAAATTAAAGAACGCATATGGAGGGAAAATTTCACATGTTTTGGGCGAGATTACACTTGACTAATTGACATGAGTAAATAGAGGAGCTTGCCTAATGTAAGGAAATGTAATCAAATCCCTAAAATAACTATCCAAACGAGTGGTGCAACGCAATGCACCTTATATTCGGGATTTTTTCTCAAAAATCTATACACCTTATATCAAGGAACGGAGGGAGTAGTAGATTGCTTGTGAATAGATCTATTATGAGCATTGCAAATCCTATACCAAGCATCTTTCAGGATTCCTCCTCCTCTTTGGTTAAAATTGAGAACATCGTTCCCGAGGGTGCACACGATGAGGGGAGAATTAGCTATAGTAAAAAAAGCGAACAAAAGTACGAACAAAAAGGGATCTGGCAAAGAGGCAAACGAAAAGAAGGCAAATAAAAGGGCAAATATTTTTTTGTGTTTTTCTAAAAATGTTTTAGACGTTGGGGAGATGAAAATGAGAGGCAAATGGCAAATAATGTAATTTGCAAGGAGATGACAGTTTATGTGTGGGAAACTGATAGATCTAACTTAATCCTCCCCGTTAATGGTGCCAGAAATTATTCCTGCTACTTGTTGACTGCGTTAGTAAATTCCCCGAAGAGTAGGGGATGATGCAGCGCAACGGCGGTAAGTATTTTCCTCAGTTATGAAACCAAGGTATCAATCCAGTAGGAGAACCAAGCAAATTATCTAAGCGGCGCCTGCACACAAACAACAAATCCTCGCAACTCGATGCATAGAGGGGTTAACAAACCCTCTTTGGGTAAGGTAGTATGATAAATAGATAGATTGGTAGATGCAAATAAGATAAAAGCTAATAAAACACAACAATGTATTTTTCGGATTTTGGTAATATAGATCTGAAAATAAAATAGGCAAATGTTGGAAAACACAAATAGCACTATAGATATGTAAGTATATGATGAGAATAGACCCGGTGGCCGTAGGTTTCACTAGTGGCTTCTCTCAAGAAAATAGCACACGATGGGTACACAAATTACTGTTCGGCAATTGATAGAAAAGCGAATAGTTATGATGGTATCCAAGACAATGATCATGTATATAGGCATCATGTCCAAGATTAGTAGACCTACTCCTACCTGCATCTACTATTATTACTGCACACATCGTTTGTTATCCAGCATGCATCTAGTGTATTGAGTTTAAAAAAGAAACGGAGTATGCCTTAAGAACGATGACATGTCATAGACAATAGCTATTCATGTAGGAATAGACCCCCATAGTTTTATCCCTGATGGAAACGATACATGCGTGCCATGTCTTCTTCTGTCATTGGGATTGATCACTGCAAGATCGAACCTATCAAAAAGCACATCTTCCCATTACAAGATAAATCAATCAAGTTGCCAAACGAAACAAAAATACCAAAGAAGAAATACGAGGCTATAATAATCATGTATGTATATAATTGCCAATAGATCTGATGATGTACTCAAAATTCATCGGATCCCAATGAACACATCGCAAAAGAGTTACATCAAATAGATCTCCAAAGAGGAAATTCTATTGAAAATCAAAAGGAGAGAAGAAGCCATCTAGCTACTGCCTACGGACCCATATGCATGTGGTAAACTACTCACGCATCATTGGAGAGGTACCAATGAGGATGATGAACCCCTCTATGATTGTGTTCCTCTCTGACGATGTGCCGGAAAAGGGCTCTAGATTGGACATCATGGTTTTGGAACTTGCAGCGGCTGGAACAAATTTTCTCCAACTCCTCTTGGGTTTCTGGAATATCTGAGAATTTATAGAGCTGAGTGGCGGTGTAAAGGACCCCCATGGTCCCCACAGTCCATCAGGGCGTGCCTGGGCATCTTGGTGCACCCAGGTGGACCGTGGGCCCCACGAGCCCCCCTCATGCACTTCTTTGGCCCTCTAGATGTCTTCTAGTCCAAAAAGATCTCCAAAAAGTTCTGTTACAATAGGACTCCGTTTGACATTGATATTTTGGGAAGTAAAAAAACAGGTAGAAAACAACAACTTGCACTGGGCACTATGTCAATAGGTTAGTCCCAAAAATTATATAAAAGTGCTAGAAAATGATTGTAAAACATCCAAGAATGATAATATAACATTATGGAACAATCGAAAATGATAGATACGTTGGATACATATCACTGCCATGTGTACCGACCGCCTGATCTTGGAGGAGTACCTCGTCTTTGAGGCCACCGTCATCGCCGCCTGATGACCTACAATTATAGGGGATCAATTGTAGCTCTTTTCGATAAGTAAGAGTGCCAAACCCAATGAGCACCAGAAGGAAATGACAAGTGTTTTTGAGTAAGGTAATATCTGCAAGTCCTAAAATTGTAAGTAGCAGAGTAGTTTGATAGCAAGATAATTTTGTAACGAGCAAGTAACAATAGTAATAGCAAAGGTGCAGCAAGATAACCAAATCCTTTTGAGGAAAAGGACAGGCAAAAATGGTCTCTTATAATAAGCAAAACATTCTTGAGGGTACACGGGAATTTCATCTAGTCACTTTCATCATGCTGGTTCAATTCGTGTTCGCTAGTTTGATTATTTGATATGTGGGTGGGTCGGTGCTTAGGTGCAATTCTTACTTGAACAAACCTCCTACTTATGATTTACCCTCCCGCAAGCATCTGCAACTACGAGAAAAGTATTAAGAATAAATTATAACCATAGCATTAAACTTTTGGATCCAACCGGTCCCTTACAAAATAGCGCATAAACTTGGTTTAAGCTTATGTCACTCTCGCAACCCACCATCTAATTATTACTCCACATTTCATTCCCTTAGGCCCAAATATGGTGAAGTGTCATCTAGTCGATGTTCACATGACACTACTAAGGGAATCACAACATACATACTATCAAAATATCGAACACATATCAAACTCACATGATTACTTGCAACATGATTTCTCCCATGACCTCAAGAACATAGGTAACTACTCACAAGTGATGAACATGCTCAAGATTAGAGGGGTATTAAATAGAATAATGGATCTGAACATATAATCTTCCACCAAATAAACCATATAGTAATCAACTACAAGATGTAATCAACACTACTACTAACCCACAAGCACCAATCTATAGTTCCGGTAACAAGATTGAACACAAGAGATGAACTAGGGTTTGAGATGAGATGGTTCTATTGAAGATGTTGATGAAGATAGGCCTCCCCAAGATGGAAGTTCTCCTGCAATCTTGGTGATAATAATCAAGATTCCGCCGGAGGGCAAAAGTGCTCCTGCCCAAGTTCCGCCTCGAGATGGCGGCGCTCCGTACCGAAAGATTCTTCTTATTTTTCTAGGTCTGAAGGGCTTATATACTAGAAGATGGGCACCGGAGGTGGGCCTAGGTGAGCACAACCCACCAGCGCGCGCCTGGACTCCGTAGCGCGCCCAGGTGGTACTTCTTTACTCCAATATTCTTCAAATAATTCATAAAAATTGTCCATGGAGTTTCAGCTTGTTTGGAGTTGTGTAGAATAGGTGGCGTAACGTAGCTTTTTCTGGTCCAGATTTCCAGCTGCCAGAATTCTCCCCCTTGGTGCATTCTTTGCAAATTATGAGAGAAAAGGCATTAGAATTACTCCAAAAAGCATTATTATGCATGATAACAACATAAATAACAGCAAGAAAACATGATGCAAAATGGACGTATCAACCCCCCAAGCTTAGACCTCGCTTGTCCTCAAGCGAAAACCGAAATCGAAAAACATGTCCACATGCTTTGAGAGAGAGGTGTAGATAAAAACAAAATATGGACATAAAAGCATCATCTTGATTATTATAACAGCAACAAATTTAAACATGAGGCTTTTATCAAAGGACTTGTATCATAGACTTCTCATGAATAAGTAACAGTTCATCACATAATTGAAGTATAAAGCATAAACTCTATTAGAAACCAACAAACTATATTTTTAGTGAACTTTGCAACTACAATTCATCATCTTTTCCGGAAGGGTCGCGTATCGGAGCCTTCAGGCAGGTCCACATACTCAACCATCATAGTCTTCTATGATTGCTAACACTCACCGCATACACATGAGGAAAACGCTTCAACCGTACACATAGAAAGATAGGGGCTTATGGTTTTGCCTCCCAGCGTACTCACCTCAAGGGTAATGTCAACAATAATAACTCATGCCACACATATTCAACGGGACACATGTGCCTAGATCTTTCATCACCACATGATGTATAAAATAAAAAGGATAAAATAAAAAGGAATAGAGAGAAAAGTTTTACTCTTTTCATAAAAGAAAAAGATAGGCCCTCCACAAAGTGAAGCAGAGGCTGCCATGCGCTTATTTGTTTCCCTTAGTGCAAAAGAACATCATGTTACATTGCCCCTTGTGATAGCAACCTTTATTATGCAGTCTGTCGCTTTTAATCTTCACCATCACAAGTTCGTGCAACGCTCAATTTTCTCTTACACTAAATGATCTCACACTTTTAGAAGCAATTTTTTTGCCTTATTACACTGATGACAACTTACTTGAAGGATCTTACTCAATCCATAGGTAGGTATGGTAGACTCTCGAAAAAGATTTGGGTTTAAGGGTTTTTGGATCCACAAGTAGTATCTCTACTTAATGTGGAATTTTTCGCTAGAAAAGATTTCTAGGATAGTATATTTATATGTGAATCTTCTCTTCCCTTATTAATTCTTTCATGAGTTGCATCATTGACCAATGCTATGTTTGTCAATCTCTAATAAACTTTTCTACTTACACTTTTCCTTATGTGGTGCCATCAGCTACCATAAGATTAGCATATGATCTTCTTAATTTATTTCCTTTCTTTTATTCATTCAATTATGACCTTTCTTTCTATTGCAACAGGAAGGCAAAGAAAGCAAAAACTCAAAACTAAACTTTATTATATTTCTCAAACATGATTACAAAGATAGATCACTAAGCAAACTCACAAAAAGAAGGGATTGAACTAAACTCTCATTTATTTTAAAGCAAAAGATCAAACTAGGATAAGTAAATGCAAAAGGATAGTAGGGATGATACGATACCGGGGCACCTCCCCCAAGCTTGGCGAAAGCCAAGGGGAGTGCCCATACCCGATACTCAAAATTTTTTTTGTGGTGAAGAAGATGGTGGTGGTGATGAAGTAGATGCGATCTTGTCCTCGGGTTTCCATGACACAGGTTCACCATCGAAAGAGGAAGAATGATTCTCACAGGTCCTGCAAACTGGCAGCGAAACTCATACCTTTGAACCTTGCCTCGTATTCTAAGACTTGGTTCTGAAGATCATAGGTCTGGCTTTGAAGGTAGTGGATTTGCTCGTTGAGGGTGAAGATGATTTCCTTTATGGACTTGCCATACACTTTGAGATCACGGGAAAAGTCCGTGATCATGAGGTGATTAGAGTTGAGTCCACGCTCCACCATCTTCTTGCACCAGAATACTTCTTGCCCCATAGCCTCAAGCCTAGCTTCCATGGTTCCCGTCCCCTTGTGTCCTTGCTCATCACGGATGTGCAGCAATCCCTCTTGCATCTGGATGACCTGGGGGTGCCGCACCACCTCCCGCATATATGGGTTAATGATGTTCTTGAAGAACTTGTCTTTGTAGGAGCTTGGGGTAGCCATGATAGACGGGATCTGCCAAAAAACATCAAGAAAAGAAAATAGAAGATCTCTCCACGATACGGTGGTTAATAGGTTCGGGGGATATATAAAGATTTTTTATCTTTAGAAACAAGCAAGCCATAGAAAAATGGACTCCAGAAGGTACCCGAGGTGGGCACAACCCACCTGGGCGCGCTAGGGTGCCCACCAGGGTACGCTTCCTGGTAGTTTCTTATTTTCCTATTTTTGTAAATATTCCAAAACTGATAAAAAATATTTTTGTGGATTCCTCTGAGTCCGTTTACTTATAGTATCACGTACCTCCTTATTTTCACGATTCTGGAGTGTTCCGGAAGGAATCTTTTATGTGTTCTTCCGATGTCAAAGTTTGGATAATATTGCTTTCAACATTAATGGGCATACCTGAGATATAATGCTTTATTCGTTGCCCGTTAACGACCTTCGGGTTAGTACCTTCACCATTATTTACTTTGATGGCTCCAGACCGGTAAACCTCCTCGATAACATAGGGGCCTTACCATTTATAGAGAAGTTTTCCTGCAAAGAACCTAAAATGAGAGTTGTACAAAAGTACATGTTCTCCAACTTTGAACTCATGCTTTTGGATTCTTTTATCATGCCATCTTTTAACTTTTTCTTTAAATAACTTCGCATTTTCATAAGCTTAGGTTCTCCATTCATCTAATGAGCTAATATCAAATAACCTCTTTTCACCAGCAAGTTTGAAATCATAGTTGAGTTCCTTGATTGCCCAAAAAGCTTTATGTTCTAACTCAAGAGGCAAATGACAAGCTTTACGATAAACCATTTTATAAGGAGACATACCCATAGGGTTTTTATAAGCTGTTCTATAAGCCCAAAGTGCATCATCTAATTTCTTAGACCAATTCTTCCTGGACCAATTGACAGTCTTTTGCAAAATTAATTTTATTTCTCTATTACTAAGCTCAACTTGACCACTAGACTAAGGATGATAAAGTGATGCAATTCTATGGTTAACATAATATTTAGCAATCATTTTACGGAAAGCACCATGAATAAAGTGTGAACCACCATCCATCATCAAATATCTGGGGTCTCCAAACCTTGGGAAAATAACTTCCTTAAGCATTTTAATTGAGGTGCTGTGATCATCACTACTAGTTGGAATAGCTTCTACCCATTTAGTAACATAATCAACAGCAACCAAAATATGGGTATACCCATTAGAGGAAGGAAAAGGTCCCATTTAATCAAATCCCCAAACATTAAATGGTTCAACAGCAAGTGAATAATTCATAGGCATTTCTTGACACTTCCTGATATTACCTATTCTTTGACATTCATCACAAGATGTGACGAACTTATGGGCATCTTTGAAGAGAGTAGGCCAATAAAATCCAAACTGCAATACCTTGTGAGCAGTTCTATCTCCAGCATGATGTCCTCCATATGCTTTGGAGTGACACTTCCGAAGGATTTGTCCCTGTTCATGCTTAGGTACACAACGTCTAATAATAACATCTACTCCTTCTTTATAAAGATGTGGGTCATCCCAAAAGAAATGTCTTAAATCATAAAAGAACTTTTTCTTTTTTTGGTAAGTAAAACTAGGTGGTAAATATTTAGCAACAATGTAATTAGCATAGTCAGCATACCAAGGAGTATTATTAGTAATATTTATTGTAGCTAACTGCTTATCAGTAAAACTATCATCAATAGGTAGCGGGTTATCCAGAACATTTTCAAATCTAGACAAGTTATCGACTACGGGGTTCTCAGCTCCTTTTCTGTCAGTGATATGCAAATCAAATTCTTGTAGCAAGATAACCCACCGAATAAGTCTAGGTTTAGCATCTTTCTTTTCCATAAGATATTTAATTGCAGCATGGTCTGTGTGAACAGTTACTTTTGAATCAACAATGTATGATCTAAATTTGTCACAAGCAAACACAACTGCTAAGAATTCTTTTTCAGTGGTAGCATAATTATTTTGAGCACTGTCTAGAGTTTTACTAGCATAATGAATAACATTTAGTTTCTTATCAATTCTTTGTCCTAGAACAGCACCAACAGCATAATCACTAGCAACAAACATAATTTCAAAAGGTAAGATCGAATCAGGTGGTTGAACTATAGGTGCAGAAATTAAGGCTTCCTTAAGTGTTTCAAAGGCTACAAAGCAATCATCATCAAAAATAAAAGGAACATCCATTTGTAAAAGGTTAGTGAGAGGCCTAGAAATCATAGAGAAGTCTTTGATAAATCTCCTATAGAAACCAGCATGACCCAAGAAACTACTAATACCTTTCATATCCTTAGGACATGGTATTTTCTCAATTGCATCAACCTTAGCTTTAAACACTTCAATACCCTTTTCAGAAATCTTATGGCCCAAGAAAATACCTTCATTAACCATAAAGTGGGATTTCTCCCAATTCAAGACAAGACTTGTTTGTTGACATCTCTAGAAAACTCAATCAAGATTGCTTAAACAATCATCAAAAGATTTCCCATAGACAGAGAAATCATCCATGAAAACCTCTACAATGTTTTCACGAAAGTCACAGAATATTGCAGTCATACATCTTTGAAAGGTAGCAGGTGCATTGCATAAACCAAAAAGCATACGTCTATAAGCATAAGTTCCAAAGGGACAAGTAAAAGCAGTATTTTCTTGATCAGGTTGAGAAATAGGTATGTTCAAAAAAAAGGTTGAGAAATAGGTATTTGCGAAAAACCAGAGTATCCATTAAGGAAGCAAAAGTGTATGTGCTTTGATAATCTTTCTAGCATTTGATCGATAAAAGGTAGAGGGTAATGATCCTTTCTAGTTGCTTTATTTAATTTTCTGAAATCTATTACCATTCTATAGCATGTAACAATTCTTTGTGGAATAAGTTCATTCTTAATAGGAACAACAGTAATACCTCCTTTCTTAGGAACACAATGAACGAGACTTACCCATCTACTATCAGCTATAGAATAGATTATTCCTGCTTCCAGAAGTTTTAATATTTCCGTTCTTACCACTTCATACATCTTCGGATTTAACCGACATTGATGATCGACAATGGGTTTAGCATCATGTTCCATATTATTCTTATGCTGACATAGAGTGGGACTATGCCATTTAAATCATCAAGAGTATATCCAATAGCAACTCGGTGCTTCCTTAGAAATTTTAATAATCTTTCTTCTTCATGTTCTGAAAGGTTAGCACTAATAATAACAGGATATATCTTATTTTCATCAAGATAAGCATATTTCAAAGTGTCAGGCAATTGTTTTAATTCAAACACAGGATCACCTTTAGGTGGAGGAGGACCTCCTAGAGTTTCAATAGGTAGATTGTGTTTAAGTAGAGGACGTTGCTCAAAGAAAATGTCATCTATTTCATTTCATTCAGGCATATGTAAATTATTTTCATGGTCTAGCAAATATTGTTCTAGAGGAAGAGTAGGAGGCACAACAATAGAAGCGAGACCAATAATACCATCCTTACTAGGTAATTCTTCTTCATGAAGCTTTCTATTAAACTTGGAGAAATTAAATTCATGAGACTCATCACCAAAACTAACACCGATAGTTTGTTTCTTACAATCTATTTTAGCATTAAAGGTGTTCAAGAAGGGTCTACCAAAGATAATGGGACAGAAGTCATCTTGTGGGGAACCAAGAACAAGAAAATCAGTACAGTATTTTATTTTCCCACACAAGACTTCAACATCTCTAACAATCCCAATTGGTGATATAGTATATCTATTAGCAATTTTAATAGTGACATCAATGTCTTCTATCTCTGCATGTGCTATGTCAATCACAATTTCTTGGTATAAAGAGTAGGGAATAGCACTCACACTAGCACCTATGTCACATAAACCATGATAGAAGTGATCGCCTATTTTGATTGAGATAACGGGCATGCTAACAACAGGTCTGTGTTTATCCTTTTTATTAGGCTTGGCAATTCTATCAGCTTCTTCATTAGAGCAAATAACATGCCCATCTACATTTTCTTCCAAGAGATCTTTGACCATAGCAATATTAGGTTCTACTTTAATTTGTTCATTTGGTTTAGGTGTTCTGATATAAATTTTATTAACCACAGTTGAAACTTTAGCATGTGCCTATATCCTAACAGGGAATGGTGTTTTTTCAATGTAAGTAGTAGGAACAACTGGATAAACATTATAAAGTATAGTTTCTTCTTTAACTGGTACCGATTCTTTAATTTCTTCTTTAATAGGTGGGTGATATATAAACCAGTTCTCTTTAGGGAGATCAACATCAGTAGAAAAAGATTCACAAAAGGAGGCTACTATCTCAGAGTAAAGTCCATATTTAGTGCTAAACTTTGAAAAGGCATCGGTATTCATAAAAGATTTAACACAATCATACTTAAGCTTAATACCTGACTCTTTACCTTCATTGAGTTCCCAATCTTTAGTGTTGTGTTTAACTCTTTCCAAAAGATCCCATCGGAATTCAATAGTTTTCTTCATAAAAGAACCAACACAAGAAGTATCAAGCATGGATTGATCATTACGAGAAAGCCGAGCATAAAAATTCTGAATAATAATTTCTCTTGACAGCTCATGATTGGGGCATGAATATAGCATTGACTTAAGCCTCCCCAAGCTTGAGTGATACTTTCTCCTTCACGAGGCCAAAAATTATATATATAATTCCGACCACGATGAACTAGATGCATACGATTTTTTTTTGGTGAAATTCCATTTTCAATCTGTTCTAGTTCCAAGATCTAATATCATCGCATAGCCTATACCATGCTAATGCTTTTCACTTCAAAGATAAAGGAAAAACCTTCTTCATAACTTGATCTCCGGGTAGACTTGCAAGCTTAAACAATCCACAAATGTTTTCCACATATATCAAGTGCATATCAGGATGTTTGGTTCCATCTCCTCCATAAGGATTAGCTAGCAGTTGTTCTATCATACCCGAAGGGATTTCATATTCAATATTTTCAGTAGGTGCAGCGGGTTGAGTGGTAGCTAATTGTGGTTCCGGTCGTGATGAAGATACCCCGAACAAACCCCTTAAAAGATTGTTCTCCGTAGTAACAAGTGACAATAAATTTCAGCACACTATATGAATGTTTCCTTACCAATTTCCACTTACCAGAAGCGCTTCACTCCCCGACAACGGCACCAAAAAATTTATAGATGACCCATAAGTATAGGGGATCAATTGTAGCTCTTTTCGATAAGTAAGAGTGTTGAACCCAACGAGGAGCAGAAGGAAATGCCAAGTGTTTTTCAGTAAGGTAATATCTGCAAGTGCTGAAATTGTAAGTAGCAGAGTAGTTTGATAGCAAGATAATTTTGTAACGAGGAAGTAACGATAGTAATAGCAAAGGTGCAGCAATATAGCCCAATCCTTTTGAGGCAAAGGACATGCCAAAACACTCTAATAATAAGCATAGTGTTCTTGAGGGTACACAAGAATTACATCTAGTCACTTTCATCATGTTGGTTCAATTCGTGTTCGCTACTTTGATAATTTGATATGTGGTTGGACTGGTGCTTAGGTGTTGTTCTTACTTGAACAAACCTCCTAGTTATGATTAACACTCCCGCAAGCAACCGCAACTACAAGAAAAGTATTAAGAATAAATTCTAACCATAACATTAAACTCTTGGATCCAATCGGTCCCTTACGGAATAGCGCATAAACTGGGGTTTAAGCTTCTGTCACTCTCACAACCCACCATCTAATTACTACTCCACAATGCATTCCCTTAGGCCCAAATATGGTGAAGTGTCATGTAGTCGACATTCACATGACACCACAAAGGGAATCACAACAAACATATTATCAAAATATCGAACACATGTCAAATTCACATGATTACATGCACCATGATTTCTCCCGTGACGTCAAGAACAAAGGTAACTACTCACAAGTGATGAACATGCTCAAGATCAGAGGGGTATTAAATAGCATAATGGGTCTGAACATATAATTTTCTAGCAAATAAACCATATAGTAATCAACTACAAGATGTAATCAACACTACTAGTCACCCAGAAGCACTAATCTATAGTTCCAGAAACAAGATTGAACACAAGAGATGAACTAGGGTTTCAGATGAGATGGTGTTGTTGAAGATGTTGATGAAGATAGCCCTCCCCAAGATGGGAGAGTTGTTGGTGATGATGATGATGATGATGATTGCCCCCTCCGGGAGGGAAGTTCCCCCGACAGAATCACTCTGTCGGAGGGCAAAAGTGCTCCTGCCCAAGTCCCGCCTCGAGATGGTGGCGCTCCATCCCGAAAGTCTTCTTCTTATTTTTTCTAGGTCAGAAGGGCTTATATACCAGAAGATGTGCACCAGAGGTGGGCCTGTGTGAGCATAACCCACCAGGGAGCGCCTGGGCTCCCTGGCGCGCCCAGGTGGGTTGTGCCCACCTGGTGGGCCCCCTCTGGTACTTCTTTACTCCAATTTTCTTCAAATAATTCATAAAAATTCTCTATGGAGTTTCAGTTGTTTGTAGTTGTGCATAATAGGTGGCCTGACGTAGCTTTTTCTGGTCCAGATTTCCAGCTGCTAGAATTCTCCCCCTTGGTGCATTCCTTGCAAATTAGGAGAGAAAAGGCATGAGAATTACTCCAAAAAGCATTCTTGTGGATGTATCACCGCTACGGGGTTGTCTACATTAAAATTAGGAGAGAGAAGGCAGTAGAATTACTCCATAATAACAACAAGAAAACATGATGCAAAATGGACGTATCACCCCTACGCGGTTGTCTACATTAAAATACAATTTGTGCTATTTTCTCAAGGCCATCGTCCGTGCCTTCCAGTAATTTGTACTCTGTAATGCTAATATGCAATCTAATATTCTGAAATGTAATTTTGAGTTAATAGTTTGGTCTAACAATTGCTACATTTCCTAGCAGTTCTCAAGCATTCTTGGTTTTGTTACTTGTCTTTTCTTCTACTATATGTTCTATTTTACAATGTTGTGCTCGGTTAACTGTTTTGGTTCATTTGTTCTCCTGTCCAGTTAGCTGTTTGGTAATTCTGCAATTTTATGTTCATTTGTTGTGGGAACTATTTTGTATTGTTATGCATGTGAGAAATAAATCGAATTTGGATGTACTCAATACACAAGAAACATATATAATTTCTCTATTTCCACGTTTTCTTAGCATGCTTGCTTAGGTTAACTGGCTTTTCCATGCGTCTTGAGTTAATCTGTTGGATCTGCATTTTGTTTATTTTTCATTAACATATTCTACTGACCATATGCCAACTCTCAGTTAACCTGGTCAAGATCTTCTTTATATGTACTACAAAAAAACCACTTCTGAGATAATACATATATGTCACAGTAGGTCACGTTTTCTATCATGCATGTACATCTATGATGATTTTATAATGGAATCAAGATAGTCATACATGTGTTGTCGTAAATGTGTTTCATGACAATACCAAAATTATCATCATGTAAGTGTTCACTTCCATGACGATAAATGGCGCATCATGGAAGTGCTTTCATCAAGGGTAACCAACATGTGGCATCTCACCGTAACGGGTCGTCGTTAAGCTATCGGGTCCAGTTTTGGATCGGATAACCCGCTAACAGCGAGGACCAATGTGGATTTTCCACGTGTAAAATTCTCATTGGCCGAAGGTACCATGTGTCAGCTCCACATGCGGACATATGTCAACCAACCATTAGACATGAGGCGCCTATGATACGTCACACGTGGCATGGCCCAATAGTGGCACATTCAAGTCAAAAGGCCGACCCGTTTGACTTGGTCAAAGGTTAACGGGTCGACCCATCGAAAGCCTGCTAACGGCCTGCTCGCATATAACCCATTGAGGCCCGATAACTCATGACCCATTATGGCCTTTCAAAATTCCGCCCACTGGCTTCATCTGGGCCGTCCAATATGATTCCAGCCTATTGTAACTTTCGGCCCATGTACGGCCCATGACATCTTTCGGCCCATATGAGGCCCTTTGAAACTCTTGGCCCATTAACGGACCGTAGTGAAATTGGCCCATAATGAACAGTATATCCCTTCGTACCCATTAACGGCCCATTACTCCATTGGGCTATTACTAACCCGTGTTATCTTTCGGCCTTTTAAGGGCCCATTTATTCTTGGGCTTATTTGCAGTATTTGGTTGTTTACGGTCTGTTACTGGCCTTTTCCACTTGTGGGCCAAATTTAGCCCATGGTTAAAGTCGGCCCGTTTGTGGCCCGTTAATCCGTTGGGCCATTTTCACAGCGTCATCAATTACGGCCCATTAATGACCTGTTATGCCTGTTGATAGAATAAAGCCTGTTATACTCATCGGCCTCTTAAAGGCCCGCTATGGTCGGCCCGTGAACGGACGGCTACCACTCGAGCCCGTTTACAGCCCGTAATGCGGTCCGTTACTGGCCCATGTTTGGCCAATAGACTATGCGGCCCGTAGAAGGCCCATTGATTCTACGGCCCATAGAAGGCCCGTAGGAGCCCAATGATCACTAAAGTAGATAGCAGGACCATGGTGACAACGGTCAATATGTTGCCCATGGTTATTGTGGCGTAGTTTAAAAAAATAGGTTATTGCGGCCACTAGCAAACCGCAGAAAAAGAACTGCACCGACTACAAGCAAAAAAATAAACAAGACAACAAGGAAATAAATAACCATGCAACATACGCTAGTCCATTACGGCTATTACACATATTACAACCACTGGGCATCAATGTTCGCCACCATTGTAAATAGGGGGAACAAAGCAGAATATTACATACACTGGTTGTCAACGTTGGCGACCAGTGCAAATAAACAACAAAACAAGTCTAGAACTAAAACCACTTCACAAGAACTCAAGAAACAATATCTTGGGTATCCACCATGCTGGCAAGACACTTAGAAAGCTTATTAGCTCTCTTGTTTGACGCTTAAATCCTCCAGCATATGGTGTTGCACTAGAAAGTATGCAGCTGAATTCTGCAGGGACTTCCTTAGTCCTTCGGCTTCCTGTTGCAACACATCCGATCAATGTCTTTCAACTTGAAATTGAGACTCAAGAAGCCGAACTGATTCAGGCAGCGAGTTTGAAGAGCTTGTGCCAGCATTAATGGCCAGTAACTGAAACACTTCATGAAGGCACTACTTTGGGGTTGTCTCACTGTCTACAAGACAATTTTTATCAGCTTTCCTGGAGACCAACAGGGTTGTCTCACTATCTTGAACCTTATTTGCATTACTTTCTCTAACATTGCATAATGGGGTGCTCTTCTCCAATATCCTGTCGGCATTCTACTAGAGGAACAAGCAGACAAACCATAGGTTAGCATGTAGTATATGAAACTCATTTTAGTAAACCAGTTCAGTAGAATGGTGGACATGATAACAACATGAAACAAACATATATCTATGTACTATGGTCGTTGTATTGTCTATATCATTCTAGTTTATGTTGCCAAATCTAGATACATAATTCGAATCATATCTGTTTAAGACCAAGCAGCGTAGACAGAATATAAGTGTGGGAAACCACACAGCACTAACAACACTTGTAATGTGCATGACATGAGAACATAACTGTTTACACACTTGAAACTAAAATCAACATAGAGCAAGAAGTTAGAACATCAATCCAGTTACAGAAATAGGTTTAAAGCATACCTGTTATGCCATTGGAGTTTCAATTGGATCCTTCAAATTCGAAATTAGTTGGTATGAGTAAATATAGTGATGCAAGAGAAAAGGAGTATGCACCATAGCTATGAAATCTGGCCTAACAACAGGTGCTCTTCTGCTTTAAACATGGAGTTTGGGTTTGCTGTAGTGATCTTCGTGCTTTGGGCACTGCAGTTGCCTTACTAACTGCTCGTGTGGGGGTACTCTATGGTGGACATGGTGTTGTGTCAGCTAGAATTGGGTTACTATCTGCTGGGGTTGGGGCTAGATGGGGTATAGCTGGTTCTCTGTCCAACTGGGTAGGGGTATTATCTGCGTGAGTTTGGGTTATGTGTGGTGGGGCTGGTTCTTCAGCAAGTACAACCATGGTTCTATCTGCTTCGACAGGTAGCATGATCTTTTCTGAAGACCGTGTTTTTACTCCCATAGATACTTCCATCACCCTCCCCAATTCAAATGGCTGATAAACAAGATAAGTAATTGAATGTACAAAAATTGTAAGATAGACAGGTGCAATGGATAGTAGGAAAGAAAACAGGGCATGAAATAATTCACATTTATGTTGTCTAACCTAACAGGATAGCATGACACCATTTCACATATATGATAGCTAATTAAACATGATAGCATGAAACAAGTTCACATATATGATGGCTAACTAAATAGGATAGAATGACATACTTCAAAAAATGATGACTATGTAAAAGGATGACATGATATAACTATATGATGTGTCTATTAAAGTGGTTGGCATGCCATAATTGACATACATGCTGTCAATGGGAACATGATAGCATGATATAATTCATGGATAGAATGACATAATTGAAAACATGATGACTATGTAAACATGATGAGATGATATAACTATATTATTTCTTTAGAAAATGGGTTGGCATGCCATAATTCAGATACATGTTGTCTATGTAAACATCATGTCATGATACAATTCAAATATATGATTTATATAGTAATCAAGTGAGCCGAGGGAAATCACATATATGATGTTTCAACTAAGCAGATGGCATTCAATATTGTGTATATGATGTAAAAACTAAGCATTGCAAGACAACATATGCATGATATGAGTAATATAACCCTGCCAAGTTTGAGCATACACCTCAGGGGGGAAATAGAACTGGTCATTTGTCTATGCATCCTCCTCTGAGGAGCTATCTGTAACCAGCAACATATCTGCTTCAGCAGGTAGCATTGTTTGCTCTGAAGACCTTGTTTTTAATATAGATTTTTGCATGACCAATTCAAATGGCTGATGCAGAGGAAGAGTAGTTGAATATACAAACATTGTCGGCAAATGGAATATGTAATACAAAAAAGGATGGCATGATATAATTCACATATATGATGCTTGGCTAAACAACATGGCAATGCATAATTCACATATATAATGCCTTGCAACAAGATAGCATTGCATAATTCACATATATAATGTCTTGAAACAAGATGGTATTGCATAATTCACATATATGGTAACTAGACACTAAACAGGTGGCATTCACACAAATCATGTATAAACTAAGCAAATAACATTTTTTAAAGGAACTAAGCAAATTACATGGCAATGCAAGACACCATATACACGATATGAGCAAATATAACACTGTCAAGTTATAGCATGTACCTCGGGGGGGCGATAGGACTTGTCATCTGTCTCTGAATCCTCCTCTGAGGTGCTATCAGTAACCAGCGAGACATGCGCTTCGTAAGATAGCATTGTCTGCTCTGAACACTTAGTTTTCACTCCAGATTTTTCCATGACTATGTCGAATGGCTGATGCACAGGAAGAGTAATTGAATGTACTAAAATTGTTGACAAATTTAATATGTAATAAGAAAGGATAGCATGATATAATTCACATATAAGATGCCTGGCTAACCAGGATGGCATTGCAAAATTCACATATATGATGCCTGGCTAAACAAGATGGAATTGCATGATTCACATATATGATATAGAAACTAAACAGATGGCAATCACACAATGCATGCCTAAACTAAGAATATGACATATTATATATATAAAGCAAGCAATGCAAGGCACCATATGCATGATATGGCCAACATCATCATGCCAAGTTAGAACAAAAGACCTAAGGGGGTAAATAGGAGTGGTCTGCTCCCTCTGAATCCCCCTCTGAACAATTATATTCCTCTTGATTATAGTCTGGAATGGAGGGAGGAGGGTTGCTTTTGCGCCCACCATGGAGCGACATCTTCTTGAAATTTTATTGCCATGCAAGGCTCATCTCTTTTGCTCTACATGTTCCGTTGTTGTGGAACGTTGCATGGGAAACAATTTTTTTCCTATGAACACCCAAGATCCAGTCTAGGAGATGACCATCTACGAGAGGAGAGATTGGATCTACATACCCTAGTAGATCGCTAAGAGGAAGCACTAAAGAACGCGGATGATGTAGTGGTACGTCATCGCGATCCAATCATGACATGTCCCGCGAACTCCAATCTAGTGCCGGACGGACGGCTCCTCCGTGTTGAACACACGTACGGCTTGATGAAGCCTTCACCTCCTCGATCCAGAGAGAAATGGTGAAGTAGTAGCTCGAGTCCTCCGGCAGCACGACGACGTGGTGATGGTGGTGGTGGAATCTCAGCAGAGCTTCGCTAAGCATTACGGAGAGGAAGATGGCTATGAGGGAGAGGAAGGGCAGCGCCGTAGCGTGGAGATGTCCTCAAAGGTACGGCTGCCCTCTCTCTACCTCTCTATATATAGGGGAAGGGTGGAGGGGTTGTCACCCCTAGGGTTTCACCTAGGGGGGCGGCGGCAAGGGCAGATGTGATCTTCGTTAGGGTAACTTGCCCCCAAGCTGTGAGGTGGGAAGCCCTAGGGGCCGCCCCCAACCCTCCTAGATACGTGAGACGGGGTTAGGGGGGTGCTCAACCCCTTAGTGGGCTGGTTTGTCCCCTCCCCTTGGCCCATGGGTCCCCCAACACTTGCTGGAGCCCTCGGAAACCCCTTTGGGTGACGCTGGTCATCACCCGGTACCCCGGAACAGTTCCGGACTCCAATACCCTTCGTCCAATATATCAATCTTCACCGCCGGACCATTCCAGAGTTCCTCGTAACATCCAGGATCTCATCCGGGACTCTGAACAACCTTCGGTGACCACCATAATGACACAACTATACTTATATCGTCACCAAAAGTTAAGTGTGTAGACCCCGCGGGCTCGAGAACTATCGAGACATGACCGAGACACCTCTATGGTCCTTAACCAATAGCGGGACCTAGATGCCCGTATTGGTTCCCACATATTCTACGAAGATCTTATTGGTCGAACCTCAATGTCAAGGATTCGGTTAATCCCGTATGTAGTTCACTTTGTCTATCGGCATGTTACTTGCCCGAGATTCGATCGTTGGTATATCCATACCTAGTGCAATCTTGTTACTGGCAAGTCTCTTTACTCGTTCCGTAATACAAGATCCCATGGCTAACTCATTAGTCACATTGCTTGCAATCTTATTGTGATGATGTATTACCGACTGGGCTCTGAGATACCTCTCTGTCATACGGAGTGACAAATCCCAGTCTTGAGCCATGCCAACTCAACAGAGACCCTTGGAGATACCTGTAGAGCACCTTTGCAGTCACCCATTTACGTTGCGACATTTGGTACACACAAGGTACTCCACCGGTGTCACAGAGTTGCATGATCTCATGGCCATAGGAACATATACTTGACATGGATAAAACAATAGCAATAAACTTGACACGATCATATTCTACGTTCGTAGTTTGGGTCTCGTCCATCACATCATTCTCCTAATGATGTGATCTCATTATCAAATGACAACTCATGTCTATGGCTAGGAAACTATAGCCATCTTTGATCAACGAGCTACTCCTGTAGAGGCTGACTAGGGACATCTTGTTGTCTATGTATCCACACATGTATTTGAGTTTCTGGTCAATACGATTCTAGCATGGATAATTAGCGATTTTCTTGAACAAGGAAATATGATAATAACCAATTAATTATTGCCTCTAGGGCATATTTCCAGCAGTCTCCCACTATCACTAGAGTCAATAATCTAGTTCACATCGGCATGTGATTAACACTCATAGTTCACATCGCCATGTGACTAACACCTAGAGTTTACTAGAGTCAATAATCTAGTTCACATCACCATTTTATTAACACTCAATGAGTTCTGGGGTTTAATCATGTTATGCTTGAGAGAGAGGTTTTAGTCAACGGGTCTGCAACATTCAGATCCATATGTACTTCGCAAATCTCTCTGTCATATATAGATGCTGCTACCACGCTCCACTTGGAGCTATTCCAAATGGTTGCTCCACTATACATATCCGGTTTAGTACTCAGAGTCATCCGGATAGGTGTTAAATCTTGCATCGACGTAACCCTTCATGCCGAACTCTTTATCACCTCCATAACCGAGAAATATTTCCTTATTCCTCAAAGTACAATTTTGAACGCTGGTCAGTGATCCACTCTTCGATCACTTTTGTACCCCCTTGCCAGACACGTGGCAAGGCACACCATAGGTGCGGTACACAGCATGGCATATCATATAGAGCCTATGGCTAAGGCATAGGGGACGATCTTCGTACTTTCTCTTCTTCTGCCGTGGTCGAGCTATGAGTCTCACTCAAGTTCACACCTTACCACTAAGGCAAGAACTCCTTCTTTGAGTGATCCATTTTGAACTCCTTCAAAATCATGTCAAGGTATGTGCTCTCTGAAAGTCTTATCAGGCGTCTTGAACTATCTCTATAGATCTTGATGCCAAATATGTAAGCAGCTTTACCCATGTCTTCCTCTGAAAAACTCCTTTCCGACCAACAATATGTTATCCACATATACTTATCTGAAATGATGTAGTGCTCCCACTCACATTCTTGTAAATACAAGTTTCCTGCAAACTTTGTATAAACCCAAAAGCTTTGATCACCTCATCAAAGCGTATATTCCAACCCCGAGATGCTTGCTCCAGTCCGTAGAAGGATCGCTGGAGCTTGCATACCTTTTTAGCATCCTTAGGATCGACAAAACCTTCCGGTTGTATCACATACAACCTTTCCTCACAGAAACCATTAAGGAAACTTTATTTGGACATCCTCTGACAGTTTTCGTAATCGAAAAATGCAGCAACTACGAACATAATTCTGACGGACTGAAGCATCGCTACAGGTGAGAAATTTTATCATCGTAGTCAACTCCTTGAACTTTTGAAAACCCCTTTGCCATAAGTCGAGCTTTATAGAAGGTGACATTACCGTCCGCGTCTGTCTTCTTCTTGAAGATCCATTTATTCAGAATGGCCTTTCATCCTCTAGGTAATACTTCCAAAGTCCATACTTTGTTTCCATACATGGATCCATCTCGGTTTTCATGGCTTCTAACCATTTATCGAAATCCGGGCCCACCATCGCTTCCCCATAGCTCGCAGGATCATCGTTGTCCAACAGCATGACCTCCAAGACAGGGTTGTCGTACCACTCAGGAGCAGTACGTATCCTTGTCGACCTACGAGGTTTCATAGTAACTGGATACGAAACTTCATGATCACTATCATTAGTTTCCTCTTCAAGTGTCGTAGGTTGCACAGAAACATCTTTCTGTGTTGAGCTATTCTCTGGTTGAAGTAAAGGTTCAACAACCTCATCAAGTTCTATCTTCCTCCCACTCAATTCTTTCGAGAGAAACTATTTTTCAAGGAAGGACCCGTTCTTAGCAACAAACACTTTGCCCTCAGATCTAAGATAGAAGGTATACCCAACCGTCTCCTTTGTGTATACTATGAAGATGCATTTGTTCGCTTTGGATCTGAGCTTTTTTGGCTGAAACCTTTTGACATAAGCATCGCAGCCCCAAACCTTAAGAAGCAACAACTTAGGTTTCTTGCCAAACCATAGTTCATACGGTGTCGTATCTATGGACTTAGATGGTGCCCTATTTAAAGTGAATGCAACGGTCTCTAACGCATAACCCCAAGACGATAGTGACAGATCGCCAAGAGACATCATAGTACGCACCATATCCATAAGGTACGATTACGACGTTCGGACACACCATTACACTATGGTGTTCCAGGTGGCGTCAACTGTGAAACAATTACACATTTTCTTAAGTGATTTCCAAACTCATAACTCAGATATTCTCCCTCTCAATCGGATCATAGGAATTTAATCTTCTTATTAAGATGATTCTCAACTTCGCTCTGAAATTGTTTGAACTTTTCAAACATTTCAGACTTATGCTTCATCAAGTAAATATACCTATATCTACTCAAATCATCGGTGAAGGAAATAACGATATCCACCATGCGTGTCAATACTCATCAGACCTCACACCTCAGTATGTATGATTTCCAACAAGTCACTTGCCCGTTCCATTGTTCCGGAAAACGGGGTTGTAGTCATCTTGCCCATGAGGAATGGTTCACATGTGTCAAGTGATTCAAAATCAAGAGACTCGAAAAGTCCGTCAGCATGGAGTTTCTTCACGCGCTTTACACCAACATGACCTAAGCGGCAGTGCCACAATAAAGTGGTACTATCATCATCAACTCTACATCTTTTGGCATGAACATGTGTATCACTCGATCGAGATTCAATAAACCATTCACATAGGGTGCATGAACATAGAAGGTATTATTCATGTAAACAGAATAACCATTATTCTTTGACTTAAATGAATAACCGTATTGCAATAAACACAATCTAATCATAGTCATGCCTGAACGCAGACACCAGATACCATTTATCTTGGTTCAACACTAATCTCGAAGGTAGAGGAGCGTGCGATGGTTATCACATCAACCATGGAAACACTTCCAACACACATAGTCACCTTGCCCTTAGCTAATCTTCGTTTATTCCACAACTTTTGTTTCGAGTTACCAATATTAGCAACTGAATTGGTATCTCATACCCAGGTGCTACTAGGAGTACTAGTAAGGTACACATCAATAACACGTATATCAAATATACTTTTGTTGAAGTCGCCATCCTTCTTATCTACCAAGTTCTGGGTTAGTTCCACTACCACTGACTATTCCCCTGACAAAAGAAGCACTTAGTCTCGGGTTTGGGTTCAACCTTGGTTTCTTCACTTGGAGCGTCGACTGGCTTGCCATTCATGAAGTTTCCCTTCTTGCCCTTTCCCTTATTGAAACCAGTGGTCTTGTTAACCATCAAATGCTCCTTCTTGATTTCTACTTCACGGCCTACCGCGAACAACTCTAGGATCATCTCCATCCCTTTCATGTTATAGTTCATCACGAAGTTCTAGCAGCTTGGTGATAGTGACTGGAGAACTCTGTCAATCACTACCTTATCTGGAATATTAACTCCCACTATATTCAAGTGATTGTAGCACCCAGACATTCTGAGCACTTGCTCACTGGCTGAGCTATTCTCCTCCATCTTGTAGGCGCAGAACTTGTCAGAGGTCTCATACGTCTCAACACGGGCATGAGCCTAAAAATACCAATTTCAGCTCTCAGAACATGTCATATGTTCCATGGCGTTCAAAACAAGCATGGAGGACTGAACTATCAAGTAGTCATCAGAACATGTCTGCCAGATGTTCACAACATCCAAAGATGAAGCTAGAGGGGTTGGCACACAGAGTGGTGCATCAGGGACATAAGCCTTCTGTGTAGAAGTGAGGATGATCCTCAGACAACGGACCTAGTCCGCATAATTGCTTATAATATCTTTCAACTTAGTCTTTCTCTAGGAACGTATTAAAACAGGGAGGTGCAGCTCAAGCTTTCGATCTACAACATAATTTGCAAAATTGTTTAGTCTATTGTTCATGATAATGATTTCAATTAATCATATTACTTAAGAACTCCCACTCAAATCAACATCCCTCCAGTTGTGCGAGTGTGACATGATCCAAATTGACCAACCCAAGTCCGATCATCACGTGAGATGAGGTGGTTTCAATGATGATCATCTCCATGTTGATCATATCTACTATACGACTCATGTTCGACCTTTTGGTCTCTTGTGTTTCGAGGCCATGTCTATACATGCTAGGCTCGTCAAGTTTAACCCAAGTATTCCGCATGTGCAAAACTGACTTGCACTTGTTGTATGTGAACGTAGAGTCTATCACACCCGATCATCACGTGGTTCTTAGAAACGATGAACTTTCGCAACGGTGCACAGTTGGGGAGAACAAAATTTTATCTAGAAATTTTAGTGAGGGATCACCTTATAATACTACGTCGTCCTAAGCAAAATAAGATGCATAAAAGGATTAACATCACATGCAAGTCATGAGTGACATGATGTGGCCATCATCTTGTGCTTTTAATCTCCATCTCCAAAGCACTGGCATGATCTCTTTCGTCACCGACATGACACCATGATCTCTATCATCATGTCGCCATCGGGGTTGTCACGCCAACCATGCTTCTACTACTGTTGCTACCGCTTAGCGATAAAGTAAAGCATTACATAGCGCATAACGATTGACACGCATGTCATACAATAATTAAAGACAACCCTATAGCTCCTGCCGGTTGTCGTATTCTTTGACATGCAAGTCATGATAATATGTACAAACATGATCATCTCATTCATCAAATATATCTCATCATGTCTTTGGCCATATCATGTCACATCATACCCTGCAAAAACAAGTTAGATGTCCTCTAATTGTTGTTGCATGTTTTATGTGGCTGCTATGGGTATCTAGCAAGTATGATTCTTACCTATGCAAAGCCACAAGGGTGATATGCAAATTGCTATTCAACCTTTTACAAGGACTGCCTTCATCAAATCAACTAAGGTGGGAGAGACAGACACCCGCTACCCATCTTTATGCAACAAGTTGCATGTCTGCCAATGGAACCGGTCTCATCTACGTGGGCATGTAAAGTTTGCCTGGGCCGCTTCATCCCACAATACTACTGAATCAAAATAAGACTTGGGAAGGAAGCAATCTGAATATCAACCCCACAAACTGCTTTTTGTTCTACTCATGATGTCATCTACGCATAGACCTAGCTCAGGATGCCATTGTTAGGGAATGTTGCATGGGAAACAAAAAATTTCCTACGAAGACCAAAGATCAAATCTAGGAGATGACCATCTACGAGAGGAGAGATGGGATCTACATACCCGCTAAGAGTAAGCGCTAAAGAACACGTTTGATGTAGTGGTACGTGTTCGCGATCATATCACGATCCGTCCCGCGAACTCCGATCTAGTGCCGAACGGACGGCACCTCCACGTTTAACACACGTCCGGCTTGATGAAGCCTTCACCTCCTCGATCCAGCGAGTAATGGTGAAGTAGTAGCTCGAGTTCTCTGGCAGCATGATAGCGTGGTGACGGTGGTGGTGGAATCTCAGCAGAGCTTCACTAAGCACTATGGAGAGGAAGATTGCTACGAGGGAGAGGAAGGGCAGCACCCTAGCGTGGAGATGTCCTCAAAGGGTATGGCTGCCCTATCTCTACCTATCTATATATAGGGGAAGGGAGGAGGGGTGGCGCCCGTAGGGTTTCCCCTAGAGGGGCGGCGGCCAAGGCAGATGGTATCTCCACTAGGGTAACTTACCCCCAAGCGAGGAGGTGGGAAGCCCTAGGGGGCGCCCCAACCCTCTTGGTTACGTGAGATGGGGTGAGGGGGTGCTCAGCCCCTTAGTGGGCTGGTTTGTCCCCTCCCCATGGCCCATGGCCCCCCCAACACTTGTCGGAGCCCCCGAAACCCCTTTCGGTGACGCTGGTCATCACCGGGTACCCACAGAACAATTCCGGACTCCAATACCCGTCGTCCAATATATGATTCTTCACCTCCGGACCATTGTAGAGTTCAATGTCATGTCCAGGATCTCATCCGGGACTCCAAACAACCTTCGGTGACCAACATAATGACTCAACTACACTTATATTGTCACCAAATGTTAAGTGTGTAGACCCCGTGGGCTCGAGAACTGTGCAGACATGACCGAGACACCTCTACAGTCAATAACCAATAGTGGGACCTAGATGGCCATATTTGTTCCCACATATTCTATGAAGATCTTGTGGGTCAAACCTCGATGTCAAGGATTCAGTTAATCCCATATGTAGTTCACTTTGTCTATCGGTATGTTACTTGCCCAAGATTCGATCGTCGGTATCTCCATACCTAGTGGGCCATGAGATACAAGGTCCCGTGGATAACTCATTAGTCACATAATACAAGATCCCGTGGATAACTCATTACTCACATTGCTTGCCAGTTATTGTGATGATGTATTACTGAGTGGGCCCTGAGATACTTCTCCGTCATACAGAGTGACAAATCCCTGTCTTGATCCATGCCAACTCAACACACACCCTCGGAGATACGTGTAGAGCACCTTTATAGTCACCCAGTTACGTTGCAAAGTTTGGGACACACAAGGTACTCCTCCGCTGCAAGTGAGTTGCATATCTCATGGTCATAGGAACATATACATGACATGTAGAAAACGATAGCAATAAACTTGACACGATCATATGCTACATTCATAGTTTGAGTATCGTCCATCACATCATTCTCCTAATGATGTGATCCCGGTATCAAATGACAACTCATGTCTATGGCTACGAAACTATAGCCATCTTTGATCAACAAGCTAGTCCTGTAGACGATGCCTAGGGACATCTTGTTGTCTATGTATCCTCACATGTATTTGAGTTTATGATCAATACAACTCTAGCATGGATAATAAACGATTATCATGAATAAGGAAATATGATAATAACCAATTTATTATTACCTCTAGGGCATATTTTCAACATCAGTACCATTGCGTACAATAACTAACATGCATAGGAATATAACATAGTGAGATTATTGTCGGTGGGAACGACACCTATGGGATCAGAAGAATCCCTACTACGGTTAGCGGGGCGTCGGGTTGAGAGAAGAGCGGATCGAACAGATAGCACACGGTTCGTTTATCCATGTTCGGGCCGCGAGGATGCGTAAAACCCAACTCTTGCTTTGGTGGATTGTGTATCTGTGTCCTTCAGCTAGCTATGGGGCGTGAGGAGCTCCAAAAGCCGAATCCTCCTCCTAGTCACCTCGGGCCTCCTTTTATAGAAAAAGGGGTTGCCACAGTGGCACACACGAGGTGGAAACGATACAGTGATGCGAGGTTATCCCTCGCATTACATGACAAGGCGCATTTAATGCGTCTTGCTTAGGTGTCCTTGCTTTATCGGGGATGGGGGAGAGATCTGTCTTGTCCGTCGCCGCTCCTTCTTGTGTCGACACGCGCCCTGGCCAGGCGATGCGTGAGATGCCATGTAGGTAGGCAGGCAGCTGAGGTGGCGCAACGGTGGGTCTTCACGAAGATCTGCATGTCGCCACGCAGGTGCCTTCCCAGCTTGTTGGGTCGGCAGCTGCATACAGCGGTGGAAGTTTAGTCGGTGTGGGCCTGATGGTGGCCCTGCGGATGTCCTCGGCAAGGTCCTTGCCGGGGCCCCGGCAAGGGTCTTGCCGCGGCGCCTGCTGCCATCCCCGGCAAGGTGCTTGCCGGAGGTCTTGTGGTCTTCTTTGGCTGGGATCCCGCCAAGGGTCGTCATCTTCTTAGTGCGCGTCTGATCTTGAATGTCTTCACAAAGATCGGCATGCCACTACGGGGATGTCTCCCGAATCCTTGCCCTATGGGGGCAGCGGACTCAAGGGTGATTTGCTCCGTAGGCGTGGGGCGAGTTTCCGTGGCAAGGGTCTTGCCGGGGCTGCTAAAGCCGGCCCCGGCAAGGATCTTGCCGGGGGATCCAAAGCCGGCCCCGGCAAGGATCTCGCCGGGGGAGCCAGCCTCGTCCCTTGGTTCTTCGTGGTCTTGGCTTTGGTGTTGCTCCAGTTCCATCGAGGTTCGGTCTTACCCTGGCTTACCTCCCTTGCCTTGCTTGGTGTGGCGGTGCCCGTGGCTCAGACTGCCCGTGCACAGTCATAGGGGTACAAAAAGTGTACCCCCCTTTTTGTACACCGACAGGAGCCCTCGGGCCTGGGCCACACATAAGCGCGACGCGTTGTTGGGCTAGGCCCAGAACGGTGCGCGGGCAGGTGGGATGGTTTTTACCGTGGTAAGACTTTTCGTGCGCTGCGCGTCCCACGATCCGCGCGCGTGGCGTGGTGTGGAGGGGTGTGCGTGACGTGGGTGGCATGCGTGGGGCGGTTCCCGCAGGCATGCTTCAGATCGTAGTAAAGAGGCGGCTTCACGCCTTCCCCATAAACGGGGGGAGGCGTGGAGGCGCGGCCCATTTACTGAATGGGGCCGAGGCGTAGTCGTCGAGGCATCCACTCCCCACGATTACGGGGTGGGCAGATGTTGCCTCACTCGTCCCCTCGGTTCTGCACGTCTGCCACGTGTCTCCCATGTGCTTGGGGTGGCAAACGGTGGAGGCGGGAAACCGGGCCATCGCTGGTTGGGGCGGCGGGTCGGTCCTGGCTCCCTGCGCCTTACGTGTCTTGATTGGATGAGCGGGGCGGTCGAGCCCCAACCCCGTTCCTTTATAAAGAGCGGGAGGGGAGGGACGGCGTCCCGCATTCTTCCATCTTCTTCCTCCTTCAGCTTCTGCTCCTCTCTTCCATTCGTCATGGAGAGAGGAAATCCCGGCCATTGAACGGTGGCGGCGAGGGTCTTCGCTCGACAAAGCGTCCCTCCTTCTCCTACGCCTGCGGTGGAAGAGCCGGACGCGAGGGGAAGCGGGAGGGGGCGAGGTCGTGGGCGAGGCCTGGGCGCTCGGGGAAGAGGAGGACGGGGTGGCCCGCCGGCCTCGCCCCCACTGGCAGCTCCTCCTCCAATGGAGGGCCATGTTGGGGATGACCCTTGTGAGTTCTTTGTCAGGTTGCGCCGGCCGCCGCGCCATCGCCTTCGTCTCCCGACTCCATTTGCGCGGGAGATGGAGCTGGATCCGCCGGTGTCATTGCGGCTGCACATGAGGGGCTGCGGGATCAGTGGCACGTGGGTCCGCGTCGACTTCCCTGCTCCTCATGTGATGTATCTTCGTTGGGGATGGAAGACGTTTGCTCATATCCACAGCTTGACGGAGGGGCTCACTCTGCATTTTAAGCTAATGGAGGGTGGCCTTCTCTCCGTCAAAGTCTTCAGGCACTTCGGGACTCGCGCAAGGTGCTGCGTGGAGAGCTCTTCTGATGATGAAGATTACTCCTCGAGCGAGAGTGACGAGGAGGACAGCGACAACGACGACGAGGGTGGTAGGAGGCAGGATGACGGGTCCGACTAGGTGTCGGGAGCCGTTCCATGCGGCACCGGTGCCCCATCATCCGTGTTGCCGTCTCCTTGAACTTCTCGGGGCCGTCTCCTTGGGCGGCCGGCATTGGGGGGCTGCGGAAGAGGAAGAGGGCGGGCGGCAAGGCCGTCAAGTCAGAGTACGCGGGCCCCGACACCTTCGATGCGTACTGACGTCCTGCCGCCTCGTCTTCGAGCTCTGCTTCCGGCGCCGCCATCACCATCCATCCTTTGGGCGGCCACCAAGATGTTCTCTCGGTGTCTTCTGCCACCCGTAGCTCGCCTAGGCGCTCCTTTTGCCCTTATCGCCTCCTTGACC
Organism: Secale cereale; assembly: GCA_902687465.1. NCBI lineage: Eukaryota > Viridiplantae > Streptophyta > Magnoliopsida > Poales > Poaceae > Secale > Secale cereale. The sequence continues at coordinate 537,409,054 of LR738711.1, read as the reverse complement.
TGCCTCCTGAGGAGAGGGACAAGAAAGGGATTATGGGCATCTTATCTCTTTTTAGTTTGTAAGCCTTCGGGCGTCTGTTAAATTTAAAACTTGTAATCCCCTTGTTCATGTTTTTCATTCCCTATGGACTGTACCTGGGCGGGATGTTTTAATGAAAAAGGGATGTTTGCCGGGTCATTTGATTGTCGGTGAAACCCACGACAAGGAATAAATCCTTGATATCTTTAAGATAAACACTTTCTCGCCCAGCAACAGGCCTTGCCGTGTCCCCACTTCGCTCTACCTTTCTCACACCTTTGGCGGAGGCAGGGATGAGGCGGGTTCAGGCTCCTTGTTTCATCCTTTCGCTGCCGCGACTATGACCATACTTGGTCCCAGGAACTATGCTGGTTTGTTCCTTTTTTTTTCTCCCCAAGTGGATTCGGCAAGGATATCTGTGTGTCCTGTGAACCAAAGAATATAAAAGAAAGACAAAGAGATGCAAACTCGACGTCTAAGCTAGGGGTTATTCGCCGCTAAGCACTATCAACCCTAACCAAGGACGAGACTCGACCTAGCATGCATGCTATAACTTAGGGCACCAACGCTTCATTTATTTATGCTCAGGGTCTGCGCCTGGCTTTGTACAAAGGGTCACATCCCTTGTCGGAAAGGCTTGTACAAAAGGTGGCTTGCCGGGGGGCCCGACAAGCCACGCCTCACGGGTAAAACTTGCGAAGATGCTCAATGCTCCAGGAGTTGCTCACCGGAACGGCATTTTCGGTCTCCAGGCGGACTGCGCCAGGCCCGGTGACTCGTATTACTCGATAAGGGCCTTCCCACTTTGGCGTCAACTTGTTGGTATTCTTGGTCGATTGAACGTGCTGAAGAACAAGGTCGCCTTCATCAAAGCTTCGGGCACGAACCTTGCGGCTATGGTAGAGGCGCGAGGCTTGCTGTTAGCGTGCTGCTCTCACAGCCGCCCGAAGACGATCTTCCTCATGGAGCGTTGCGTCATCTTGCCGCAGTTGCTCTTGCTCAAGCTCATCATAAGCGAGCACTCGAGGTGACCCTTATATGAGTTCAGTGGGGAGAACTGCTTCTGCCCCGTAGACTAGGGCAAAGGGTGTCTGGCCGGTGGCTCGATTTGGTGTCGTTCTGATCGACCAAAGAACTGTCGGCAACTCATCAATCCAGCGCCTTCCACTCTTGTGCAGCCTGTCAAAGGTCTTTGTCCTTAAGCCTCGCAGTACTTCCGCGTTTGCTCTCTCATCTTGACCATTGCTTCGCGGGTGAGCAACGAAAGCGAAACAGACTTTGCTGCCGAGGTCTTGGGTATATTGCATGAAGGTGCGGCTTGTAAACTGTGTGCCGTTGTCGGTGATGACCCTATTGGGTACACCAAAACGGCACACTAGTCCCTTGAAGAATTTGACGGATGACAGAGCTGTGACCTTCCTCACTGCCTCCACCTCTGGCCACTTTGTGAACTTGTCGATTGCGACGTACAAGTACTCAAAGCCCCCAACAGCGCGGGGGAAAGGGCCCAGTATGTCGAGCGCCTAGACCGAGAAGGGCCAGAAGAGAGGAATGGTTTGAAGGGCTTGAGCTGGTTGATGAAGTTTCTTTGAATGGAACTGACAAGCTTCACACCCGGTGACCAGCGTCGTCGCATCCTAGAGAAGAAGCCTTGCCGAAATGCCTTGCCGGCAAGTGCTCTTGACCCTATGTGGGATCCACATATGCCTCCATGTATCTCTGCCAACAGCCCCAGTCCTTCCTCTCGAGGGATACACTTCAATTTCATGTCGTTCGGTCTCTTCTGTACAGGACGTCATCGACGAACTGGTACATAGCAGATCGACGGGCTACTTTTTCCGCTTCTTCCTGCTCCTTAGGAAGTTCCCCAGTTTGGAGGAATCAGACGGTATGCTGTGCCCACGCTGGAGCCTGGGGCTCGACAGCGAGGACTAAAGGCATTTCCTCAGCTATAGGAGCTGCTGCCTCAACGGCAAGAGCTTGATGCTCCGCTGGAGCTAGCTGTCCAGTGGCGGGCTCAGTGTCCCTGGCAACATCCTTGCCGGCGGCTCCGGGGAGCTCGGCGGGAAAGTACTTGCCGGGCCCTGATTTCCTCCTCTTGTTTTGCTCTGTTGATGGATCAACGAATGGCTGAGAAAGCTAAAGCAGAATGGTACCTGGTTCCACAGGTAACTTGAGGGCAGCGCACTTTGACAGGTAATCGGCGATGTCGTTCTCTGCTCGGGGAACGTGCTCCGCCTATATACCATCAAAGCGCTCTTCCAGCTTTCTCACTTCATCAACGTAGGCCTTCATCAACGGGCTCTGGTAATCTTTGTTGACTTGTTTGACGACAAGCTGCGAATCGCCCCTAACAATGAGTTTCTTGATTCTGAGGTCTGCCGCGATCCTAAGACCAGCAAGCAGCCCCTCATATTCGGCAGTATTGTTCGTTGATACCTCCCTGGGGAAGTGCATCTGGACCACGTACTTGAGGTGCTCTCCGGTGGGCGCGACAAGCAGTACGCCAGCCCCGGCGCCCTGTAAGGAGAAAGCTCCATCAAAGTATATGATCCAGTTGCAACTCGCCTCTTTGCCGGGGAGAGCAGTTTCCTGGGCTTCTTCATCAGGCGTCGCGGTCCATTCTGCAATGAAATCCGCCAGGACTCGGCTTTGAATCGTCGAGGTACTTTCAAACTTGAGGCCAAAGCTGGACATCTCCAGTACCCACTCTACAATTCTTCCCGTTGCATCTGGATTGTGCAATATCTGTTGCAGAGGGAGGCGAGTGACGACACTGATATCGTGTGCCTGGAAGTAGTGACGCAGCTTCCTTGAGGCCATAAGAAGGCCAAAGAGCAATTTCTGCACACTGGAGTACCTTGATCTAGACCCCTACAAGAGGGAGCTAACAAAGTAGACCGGGTGCTGCATCATTTTCTTCCTTGGCGGCACTCCAACCGGCCGTGTCGTCTCTGCACCAACGGCATCAGGCTCTGTCGCTGCTATCACCTCGTCATAGATTTCTCTCTGTGCCACTAGTGCGGCGCTGACCACCTGGTTTGTTGCCGCCAGGTATAGCAGCAACGGTTCTTGTGGCCTAGGCGCAACTAGTACTGGCGTGGAGGAAAGATACCTCTTCAAATCTTGCAATGCTGCTTCGGCTTCTGGCGTCCACTCCATTGGGCCCGCCTTTTTAAAAATCTTGAAAAAGGGGAGGGCGTGCTCGGCAGACTTGGAAATGAATCTGCTCATGGCGGTAACGCAGCCAGCAAGTCGACGCACATCCTTGACCCATTTGGGTGCTTCAATCTGTTCTATAGCTTTGATCTTGTCCGGATTGGCCTCTATCCCATGCTGTGACACGAAGAACCCGAGAAGCTTGCCGGACGGACGCCGAAGACGCACTTCTCAGGGTTCAGCTTGAGATTGATCTTGCGTAGGTTTGCAAACATCTCTTGTAGATCCGGTATGAGGGTTGCCCTGTTCTCGGTTTTGACCACTATATCATCCATATAAGCCTCCATATTTCTATGGAGCTGGGCTTCAAAACCAATCTGGACTGCCCTTGCAAACGTCGAGCCAGCACTCTTCAACCCGAAAGGCATTCGTACGAAACAATACGTACCACATGGGGTGATGAATGTTGTCTTCTCTTCGTCTTCTCTTGTCATGAAGATCTGATGGTAGCCGGAGTAGGCATCGAGGAATGACAATAGGTCACACCCAGTCGTGGAGTCAACAATCTGGTCGATGCGCGGCAACGGGAAGGGGTCTTTGGGACAAGCCTTATTGATATCTGTGTAATCAATACACAGCCTCCACTTCCCATTCCCCTTGCGCACTACCACTGGATTGGCCAACCACATTGGATGGAGCACTCCTCTTACCAAACCCACTGCTTCCAGTTTCCGGATCTCCTCTGTGATGAACTCTCATCGTTCCAAAGCTTGCTTCCTGACCTTCTGCTTGACGGGCCGCGCATGAGGACAAATAGCAAGGTGGTGCTCAATCACCTCCCTGGGAACGCCGGGGATGTCCGATGCTTGCCATGCAAACACATCAACATTTTCCCGCAGGAAGGTGACGAGCGCGTCTTCCTATTTGTCGTCAAGGGTGGAGCTTATGGTGAAAGCCCCTCCTGTGCCGTCCTCCTTGACAGAAACCTTCTTGGTTCCTGACGGTGTGGCCATGGACTTCTTGTTTCCGCCGGTGGAGCTCTCTGGCACGTCCTCGACGGGAGCACTACACTCCAAAGAGGTGCGCTTGCCGGAGTGGGTGTCCGAGGTCTCACCGGTCTTCTTCTTCTTCTTCCCGCCCGGGGCTCCAATGGCAGGAGCAAGTGCCCTAGTGGCGGCAGCTGCTGCAACTGCTTGTTGGTATAGTTGGTCAGCGCAAATCGGCGCATCTTTCTTATCGGAGGGGATGGTGATGATCGTCACAGGTCCTGGCATCTTCAGGGTGTTGTAGGCGTAGTGTGACGCCGCCATGAACTTGGCCAGCGCTGGGCGGCCAAGGATCCCGTTGTAGGGCAAGGGGATCTTGGCGACATCGAACACGATCCTTTCTGTCTTGTAGTTCAGATCACTTCCAAAAGTCACGGGCAGCGTGACCTTCCCCTTTGGTTGACTTCTCCGCAGGTTGACCCCCTGAAACGTGCCCGTCTCTTCGAGGTCTTCGTCAGGAATCTGTAGCTTCTCGATCACGGTGGGCGAGATTAAGTTCAGACCGGCCCCGCCATCGACTAGCATCTTTGTCACCTTGAGGTTGCGTATTGTCGGTGAAACCAACAATGGAAAGCACCCCACAGCAGTAGTGCGATCAGGGTGATCCTCAGTGTCAAAAATGATAGGCATGCTGGACCATTTTAGCGGCTTTTGGGCACCAGACGACGGCTCCGCCGCTGTAATCTCACGCGCCCACTGTTTAAGCTCGCGGTGAGAAGTATGCAGCGAGGCGCCGCCATCGACGCACATGGCCTCCGTGGCTTTCTGAAACTCTTGGTCGCCGGACTCGTCGTCTTCTTTGTGATCATCGTCTTGTGGCTTTCTGTCACGGCCCCGGGCGGGCCTCTCCTGCTGTTTATCCTTGCCGCGACGGCCTGCTTGGCCGTCACCCTTCTTGCCGGACTGCTCAGCACCATCCTGGCCCTTCTCCTTGTCTCGCCTCTCATATTCAGCCCTCTGCTTCTCAGCAAGGAGCTCAACCTGTCGGCAGTTCTGGAGATCATGGCCTTTGGTGCGATGGATCTTGCAGTATTGCTTGTCGGAGTTTCCTGGCTTCTCGGCAGCCGCCAAGGCACGGCAGGTGACGCACCTGGCAATTTCCTTGCCGGGGTCATCCGCCTTGGTTTTCTTGGCGGAGCCGGCGTCATCAGATCCCTCGACGGCAAGCACAGCTTTACCTTTTTGCTTCCTGTTGTGGCGCTGGCCTTTCTTTGCCAGGGCAGCAGCATCCTCATCTGAAGAGTCGGTTTCCACGCCGGCATCTTCGCCGGGGTACTTCCTTTCCTCTTTAGCCTGGGCACATCTGTCAGCAAGAACATAGAGTTCTGCAACGTCTTACACCTTTGTCATTGCCAGCTCTTCGCACATCTTGCGGTTACACACGTTTTGATGAAACACGCTGATGATGGCGGCAGGTTGAACATCAGGGATATTGTACTTCACCCGCCTGGACCTCTGTATATACTTGCGCAGACTCTCGCCTCCCTTCTGGGGGATGACGTGCAGGTCACTTGCTTGGCCATGGGCTTGGTGACCTCCAGTAAAGGCGCCAACAAACTCATGGCACAAATCCGACCAGGAGGAAATATAGTCCACCGGCAAGTGCATCAACCACGACATGGCATTGGGTTTAAGAGCCAATGGAAAGTAATTCGCAAGCACCTTATCGTCGCGGGCTCCGGCAGCTTGCATCGCGATGGTGTAGATGCTGAGGAACTCCGACGGGTGGGTCTTGTCGTTGTACTTCTCGCCAATGTCTGGCTTGAAGGTGCGGTGAGTGGGCCACTGGAACTGCCGCAGCTCACGGGTAAAAGCCGGACAGCCTACCTCGTAAGGTAGACCTCCAGGGCTCTCCGATGCTGGGCGGTTCACAGCAGGCCCTGCTCGCTTGTATGACTGGTGGCGCGCTCCGCGCCGGCGCTTGATGGTGGTTCGAGCGTCTTCATGAGCTCGCTCCTGAAGAACTTGACAGTGGTTGCCGTGGGTCCGTGGGTCGGATGACGCTATGGAGATGTTGTCACCTGTGACGTCTCGACGAGTCGAGACACGCGGTACCGGGCTAGGAGGAGGCGAATGCACCGTGGCCACGGTGCTACCAGTCCTCCCGCCACCGGTCCGTGGGACCCCATCGGAGCGTTGACCCGGGGGCTTCGCTGGACTTGGGTCATACTTGTTGGCGACCGCGACAAGGCTTCGGATGGTGGCTCTCCATTCGTCGAGTTTCCCCGTAATGGGAGGAAAGTCGAGGAGCAACTGCGTGCGCGCCAGGGCTTCTGCTGGGGTTAGCGGTAGCGAAACCTGCACGGACCGCGACGCGCTTCGACTCCTGACCATGTCAGGAGGAGCTCCATCACGATCCCGCGGTAGCATGCCGTTTTCGCCAGTGCTTCGGCGGGCGGGCAGGTCTTCTACGTCTCGGGAATGGTGCTTGGGGCTCTTCCCGCGGCGATGCCCGGGATCTTCGGTGTGATGACGCCGTTCGTCGCGCGCTGCTTGTGAGGAGCGCGCTGTTGGCACCGGCGTGGGAGTCCTGGAGGCCCTTGCGTCGCCTTCGGGTGATGCGGCAGCGATCCTGGAGGGCCCCGCGCCACCCGCGGAGGGCCTGGCTCCGTCTTTGGATTTCACGGTGTGTGGCCCGTTACCAGGCGCACAAACATCGCCACCTCCCAAACTCCGGCTGCTGGGACGGTGTTGGTGTTCGCGAGCAGCGCCCCGGGTCCTTTCCGCGACTGGTCCGCTGCTCGCCCGCGTCGGGACGGGCTGTCCGGCTTCCGACTGGCCAACCGCCACCGTCGTCTTCTTCTTGGATGCCATGATGATGAAGTAGCGTCGAACTAAGTGCTAAAGCCGATTCTCACAACTGCGCCCCCTACCTGGCGCGCCAAAGATGTCGGTGGGAAAGACACCTATGGGATCACAAGAATCCCTACTACGGTTAGCGGGGCGCGGGGTTGAGAGAAGAGCGGATGAACAGATAGCACACGGTTCTTTTATCCAGGTTCGGGCCGCGAGGATGCGTAAAACCCTACTCCTGCTTTGGTGAATTGTATATCTGTGTCCTTCAGCTAGCTATGGGGCGTGAGGAGCTCCAAAAAGCCGAATCCTCCTCCTGGTCGCCTCGGGCCTCCTTTTATAGAAAAAGGGGTTGCCACAGTGGCACACAGGAGGTCCAAAGGGTACAGTGATGCGAGGTTATCCCTCGCATTACATGACAAGGCGCATTTAATGCGTCTTGCTTAGGTGTCCTTGCTTAGGGTACGGGGGAGAGATATGTCTTGTCCGTCGCCGCTCCTTCTTGTGTCGACACGCGCCCTGGCCAGCGATTCTTGAGATGCCATGTAGGTAGGCAGGCAGCTGAGGTGGCGCAACGGTGGGTCTTGACGAAGATCTGCATGTCGCCACGCAGGTGCCTGCCCAGCTGGTTGGGTCGGCAGCTGCATACGGCGGTGGAAGTTTAGTCGGCGTGGGCCTGATGGTGGCCCTGTGGATGTCCTCCGCAAGGGTCTTGTCGCGGCGCCTGCTGCCATCCCCGGCAAGGTGCTTGGCGGAGGTCTTGTGGTCTTCCTTGGCTGGGATCCCGCCAAGGGTCTTCGTCTTCTTAGTGCACATCTGATCTTGAATGTCTTCACAAAGATCAGCATGCAACTACGGGGATGTCTCCCGAATCCTTGCCCTATGGGGGCAGCGGACTCAAGGGTGATTTGCTCCATAGGCGTGGAGCGAGTTGCCGCGGCAAGGGTCTTGCCGGGGCTGCTAAAGCCGGCCCCGGCAAGGATCTTGCTGGGGGAGCCAAAGCCAGCCCCGGCAAGGATCTTGCCGGGGGAGCCTGCCTCGTCGCTTGGTTCTTCGTGGTCTTGGCTTTGGTGTTGCTCCAGTTCCATCGAGCTTCGGTCTTACCCTGGCTTACCTCCCTTGTCTTGCTTGGTGCGGCGGTGCCCATGGCTCAGACTGTTCGTGCACAATCATAGGGGTACAAAAAGTGTACCCCCCCCCCTTTTTGTACACCGACAATTATAGATAGACCGAAAACCAATGATAGCAGACAGATAATAGCTTTAGTTAAAAAATACAGATAATGGCTCCTTTAATGTTTGTTTCCGCCCAACATGAAACTCATAGTAGACACCCGGGATTAACCAGATAGTAGACAGATAGTATTGATTGCTGCCCCAATATGTAGCCCACTACCATTTAAAAACTCAAGTTTGAGCATTAGTTTGTACCAAACTCAGTGTCTAATCGGTGAACAAGATGAGAAAGTAGCATGTCATCATGTTAAGCGATGCATAATGTAAGCAGACACGAAAGAGTGCGAACTCTCTTGTTGACCGGTGTAGTCCTCAAGGTCATCTGCTCAGTTGATGATGGTAATGTAGTTGTCGTGGCTGCCGACGGCGGGGAAAATGATCTAAGGCAGAGAAAGATAGTCTGGAGGGCGGATCCCTGCTGTGGTGAACCCTTCCGTCATTGGAGCAGCTGAGCTAGGGTGGACCACATCGCAACAGGAGCGGGACAAACCACACAAGGTTTTCTTTGACACATATCAGTTACATAAGTGATTCTATAAGGGCTTCTTTGAATTGGAGGATTCTAACAATGCAGGGATAGGAAATACATAGGAATAGGGTAGGAATGCACATGCAAAACAGAAAATTTATAAACACAGGATTTGTGCCAATCTGGGTGTTTGGTTCACAAGAATTAGAAGATCATATGATGCAAAGTAGCATGGTGAGATTAAGTCAAAAGACAGGAAAATCTATGGTTATAATACTATTATGCCACTATCTCTTAGTCTTGTGCTTCATGAACATGAATTTTAAAAGGGGGACAAGTGGATATTAATATTCCTACGGTTTTTCTTTCAAGGAGACACTAAATGAACAAATCCTATAGTTTTCCTTTGTTCCATTCCTTTGAACCAAATGCATGAATAGTAGTACCATAAGAAACTTTCCAATTCCTATGTTTTTCCTTCACTTTTCCTTTCAAGCACTGTCAATTCTAGTAGGTGGGCTTGAACAGGGAAAAGCCTACACTAAAAAAGGTTTTTTTGCTCCTTCTACTACTTTGTACCCATGGCACTGCCCTACTAGCTCAACTCCCAGGCCCATCAACAAATGCATAGCTCAAACGCACAGAAATAAATAAGGATGGCCTTCAAGAGAGTCCAACACGGATAGCTAAGTTGCCTGGTACCTCACTGCTTGTCATATAGTAGGAGAAACTAATTGTATTTCATGTTACTACATGTGCTCACTGGACAATATATATAACATGTACAGTTAAAAAGTGATGCAGAAAGTGTATAACCTCTTTGGCGAAGCCATGTCGATCTCAGCATGATTGCTTTGGTTCGTGAGGATGCTCTGGCTTATGTGGCTGTCGGAGGAGGGGAAGAAGATATTAGGCATCTGTAGATGGAGCTGAGGGTACTGCTTTGCTGTGATGGAGGGTTTCATCGTTGGAGCAGCTTTGGTGAGTTGTACGACAACAAGGCTAAAGCAGAACAAGAGAGACAACATTAACCTGAGTGGAATTCTAATAGCAACTCCAATAGATGATGTAAAATACATAACCACAAAGTGCTAGATGTAAAATACATTAGCTGCTCATCTCTGAACTAAACTGTCGAAACTGAATTTAACTGTTGAAACTGAATTTTACTGTCGAAACTAAAATTTACTGTCAAAACTAAACGCGCTAGTAGCATAAAAGCATTAGGAGCACCCGGAAAAGCAACGCGTGCGAGAGCCGGAGCAGTTGGTCGTGAAGCAACATCTCGGGTAGCAGTTGCAGGGGCTCTAGCAAGAGCAGGATCTGGTGCTTGTGTAGCAGCAGCACGAGCAAGACTAGAGCAGCAGCGCAAGCCAGAGCAAGAGCAAGAGCAGCAGCGCGAGCAAGAGCAAGAGCAAACCAGGCAGGGAACCGGAGAGCAAGAGCAGAGCAGCAGCAGCTTCGACTGATGTAGACATTGCCGCCGAGGGAGCGACACCGTAAAGGAAGTGGCCCGCGACAATGCTGTAGATGGAGCTGCGCCATGGCGGCTCAGGACCGAGTGCCGGCAGCACCGTGAGATCGAAGCAAGAAGAAAATGCAGCTATTACTGTAGAACCTCTTTGGTGGCGCCGATTAGGCCTCAACTTCATCTGAGGAATTAGTGATGATGCTGCTCTTCCGGTGGTGCAGGTGAAGACGGCGGTGTGGAAATGGAGGTGGCGCAAAAGACAAGGGGAACGTCGGGGAAGATCCTTGGAGGTGTGAGGAACTGGTGGCTAAACCGGTGGGACAACGAGATCTACGATGGATCCTTATCCGGTGAAGTGGATGAGGGAGGTCGAGGTGTTGCGATGGACGACATCATCAGGGAAGAGGCTCCGGCTGGGTGGCGGACGGAGGAGGGTGTGGGGCTTCGCGGGTTTTCGCGGCCTTTGTGTTCGAATGGGGGCGGCGGAGGGGATGGGAGGGGGAACCATGGCTTAGGGACACGCTTGTCCGAAATGTTTGGTAAGTTACGAAAATACCCCCACTGATTTGAACTAGGTGGTTCTTTCAGTTCAGGGGGTATCTTGGGAATTTCGTGTGTCGGCATTTCGCAGGAGGTGGGAGTTTTTGTGCGCGTTGTAACTTTGGTATGGCAACACATGGGTTGAGATGGAGGGAGTTTCCCGAGCACAACGAGACAAAGAGATATCTTAAAATTTTAGGATAACAAGCCACGGGTTGAAGAGGCGGGAGTGTCGCATCACAATAGATAGAGATGCTAGCTTGAAATTTTGGCATAAGAAGGCGCGGCTTGAAATTTTGGGAAAACAAGCTAAACTTGTACAGAAAAAGACAATTCACACCCCACAAGAGAGAGCCATGTCCATTTTACTATATTACTAGCGAGAGCCATGTCAGTATTTTTTGTAGGAGATGGGAGTTTTCGTGCGCATTGTAATTTTGGGATAGCAAGGCGCGTGTTGAGATGGAGGGAATTTTAGGAGCACAACGAGACAAAGAGATATAGAAAATTTCAGGATAACCAGGAGTGGGTTGAAATTTCCGGACAAGCATAACGTATATTGTACCAAGTCAATTCGCACTTCCCTCGACGAAAAAACCAAACAGAAATCAATCCGTACCACTCAAGAAACTCTAGTCCCATTTTACTGTATGAGTTAATACAAATGCCATTCAAAACTTTGAATCCATGTTATGTTCAATTAAAATATTTCACTACGTGTGTAAAGCATGTAACCCGCTACTCAAATGAACATTTTAGTGCATTCCAAACATATATATTACCGCTGCAATATGAACTAAATTTGAATTTGTTTATCCATTTGAATAAGATCTACAATCATGATTCTTGTCAAGTTAAACCAGTCGAATTCATTTATCTATTTTAACAAGATCTACAATCATCATTATTGGCAAGTTAAACCATCGTGTGTATATTATCTTCACAGTACACCACATGATTACTATCGAGTTAGATATGAACTATGTGTACTATATGAACTCGAACTCCATTTTTTGAATCCACTTTATGTTGATTTCAAATCAAAGTCATTTCAAGCTCTAGCTAGATCTTAATAATCTAAACCATGTATCATATGTATAATGTGTTTATCACATAATGTATGGTGCCCCGCCCCCTACGCCTACAAGTATTTAGCTGTGTGTTGCAAACGCCACACATTATCACGAATTCAAATAAAATGTGTGATTGTTCGATATCACATAATCTATGGTTTAGATTGTTTGATATTTAGTTGTGACCTACAAACGCTACACGTTATCGCAAATTCAAAAAAAAATGTGTGAGATTGTTCGATAAATAGTATGGTTTAAATTATTTGATATTTAGCTATGAGTTGCAAACACCACACATTATCACATTATCGTATAATATGTCCAAAACCACACCACGCGTATCACCTCTATATTCATGCATGCATAGGTTTATAACACTATGATCTCTTATTCAAATATATGAATCCACTTTCATATCTAATTATGATATTTGTTAGTCTCTTACACCCACACAACCCTCTAAACTTTGTAGCTAGCGCTAATTTTCTCTCATGCATGCACACGCCCTCCTCGCCCTCCCCCTCACTCAGCATTCTATCCATCACGCACATGCATTTATTTTCTTTATCACGTTCTCCCACGATCTCCACAAGTCCTTACTTTCCGACACACACCGATCGATAAACTTCTATAGCGATGTCCACCTACCACACACACACACACACACACACACACTTTCCATGTCCTCCTTTCTCTGTCCATGCCTCATGCATGTATCTCATACGGTCCCACACATGTGTAAACTCTCACCCCTCTTTTCATCGATCTCACAATCGCAAACTCTTCCCCCGACCCTATGTAGTAGGCCCCTTGCACCACCTCCTAGATCTATCCATCTCTCTCTCTCTCTCTCTCTCTCTCTCTCTCTGTGTCTCTCTCGACCTTATCTGCCTCTAACAAATGGATGGACACCGACTGATCTCCCACTATACATATAGTTATCTAGGTCGTTTATAACTTGTTTCCCCCACGCGCCGATCGATCTAAATCATTAGTTATGTCTCTCCATTCCCTCGACACACAACAATTGATCTACCATTCTAGTTAGGTCCACTTACCAAACAGATATGGCCCCCTTCATCATCCATGCATGCCTACCGACACATCTATCATGCGCGCACACACACACACACAGAGAAACACATCCCCTCTATTCTTGATATTGTAGTTGTACCCTCAGTTTGTCTAGTAGGCCCCTGCGACACTCTACCTGTCTCTACCTTTCTCTCTCTCTCCCAACCTATTTCCCGTCCTTCATGTATGTATGGATGTCGACCGATCTCCCTCAAGACATAGCTAGGTCTCTCCTTCTCAACACATATACTAGTCGATCTACCTCTTTAGTTAGGTTGCTGCCTCCCCCTACACACACCCATACATCAAGCGCTCTAGTCTTGTCTCCTTGCCACATACAAACTTGCCTCTGCCCTCTGATGTTCCGGTATGCCAGTCGCCCTATATCTTTGACGTGTACACACACGATTTTTATGGCCCTCTTCATCGATCTCGCACCCACACACTTGATCCTCTCTTCGACTCTATCGATATCTATGACCCCTCCCTCTCTTCTCGTGGATCGCCCCTCTATTGTGGCACCTCAGCTCAGAGCGACCGGTTTACTCTACATTGCCAGCCCAGCGACCTTGTCTTCTGGCAACACACAACATCTTGGTACAGAAAACAACCGCTTTATTGATACTAGCAGATCAAAGTTTTACATTACAACAGGTAGCGAGGACAAGCGGCACACACGGTGCGGCTGAACAATATGTACATTATTTAGTGAACATAAAAAGCCTCGGTCATAACATCTACGCGGCAGCGGAACAACTTCGTAGCGGAATTCCATAGCACAGGGACACCGATGTGGACACGATCTAGACTCGGACGACACTCCTTTCTAGCGAAACTTTCCTGAAATTTGGCATGACATGCAAGATCAGTACATTGAATGTACTTGCAAGCTTACAGCAAACATAATCATCATGACGAACATTATCATGATAATTATTCAATTATTAAAATGCAGCAACATACGTGTATAGGTATATGACCAACATGTTGTGCTCATGCCTTTGTGAAAACAGTCCCTCAGACTGACTTACCAATGGTGATCATTCTTAACATACCAACTTGTCCATCTCAACATGACATATCTCGTGATCTTTCCGGCGATCACAACCCTGGCCACACTTAGCCTCAATCATCTAAGTGGCTCTTCCACCATCTTTAATAGTGCAAAGTTCATAACATAGTGAGCAAAATTTTATTAAAAGTTGACCCATGGTGTGACCTACTTTCGAGCGTGTCCGTGACCTTGGACTCGGCTATCGCTAGATTAGTTACACTCTGCAAAGGTAGTGCATTGTACCCACACCACTGAACCCATGGCCTCGCTCTCCCATTCGGGTGGACCAACGGCGTTCTGACGAAACCCTTCCATTGCAATGACACTCTCTCGGCCACTCCGACTCATTTCCCATCGGAATAGTCCTGGGTGGCCCCGTGCCTACCAAAGGCACAACGACCACCGTCATGGCCAAACATAAACTGTCCCAAACGGGGACTCGATACCATAAACTCAACAACGGACACACAAGATTATGTATGCTTACCGGGCCAGGGTACCGCACGTCCATAACCTTCCCTACTTGGAGGTACCGACCAGAGGCATGACAACGGACCGAATAAAGGCCTTCCCATAAAGGCAAATGTGGTTGCACTGGGAAAAACTCGATTTAGTGGCACCATGACCCAGTCTACAAATTATTCAAGTTGAGTTATTAGCAGGTTCAACTTAAAAATAACAGGTGTCATGAAATGCCATGCAAATGCAACACACAAATATGCATTACCGTAAAGAACTGGGTCAGCTCTACCGTACTAAGTGTAAGCATCAACAACTTTCTAATATTTCCCTGGTTAGGATTTACTTTCAATTAAAACAGAATATATTCTAGCAAAATTTTACCATAGTTCTTATGCAAGAAAATGTCTTCACATAAATATTTATATCCATAACCATATTAGTTCTTCAAAACCCAAACTTTCTTCTAGTTACATTAACAACTTAATCAACTTCCAACTTTCTGGAAACTAAATATAACAACTAAATCCAGCAACCAACAGAATACAAATAACAAAAATAATTCATGTGCAAGGATTAAATCATTTATTCATGTTGGAAAATCACAAATATTGAAATGGCACCATGAAAATGTTGATGTGGCTTGCCTTAGTGCAAATGAGTTTCACAAGCCTCCTGGTGATCCTCAAGACAAGCTTCTTCCTCTGAAAAGATTTAAAAGAACCAAAAGAAAATATCAAGAACCATTCTGAAATTCACCAGAAAATCTACACAGCGCAGAAAAATCTCATTTTTGGTGTGTTGCAAGATTTCTTTACAAAGAACACCATGCTAAAATAATCAATTCATTTGGACTTATGGTTAAAAAGTTATTTCTGTTTGAAGTTCTCTGGAATATATATAAATTTCAAATTTAAATAAACAGACTGGGAAGGGGTGATGTCGAAGGCGTAAAGACCCAGGGCGCCACCACTCGTACCGCTTCGCGTGAGTACAGAGTGGCTGACTAGCAGGCCCCGCTAGTCAGGTGAGGGGAGAGAGAGAGGAACAGAGGTGGCCGTGACTTCACCGGAGCGCTCTCCGGCGACGCGAGCTCCTTGGCCAAGATGAGAGGGATATATCTACAGAGGGGATTGAGGCGCACCTGCCCGTACCCATAGCGTAGCTAGGGGTGGTCGGATGGCGTCGGGAACGGCCTCACAAGCGGAGGCAGAACGGGGTGGTCGCCGGAGTCGAGGATGATGACGAGCAACAGCGACTCCAGAGGCTCCAACTAGGTGGAACGGCACCACTAGAGAGTGGCGGAAGCTCTAGAAGGTTGCCCTGGCCTGAGAGGGCCTAGAGCTACTGCGATGACCCGAGGGAATCGCCGGCGAGCTCAAGCTCGGGGACGGCGGCCTGCGGCTTGCCCGACCGGGCTACGGCTTCCTACGCAGTTGTGGAGTGTGTGGGAGTGGAGTGAGGTGCTCGACAAGGCTGGGAGGGGCTCCATTTATAGGCGAGCCAAGAGGGGGGATCGGGGCTCCGTCGGCAACACATGGACACTGCACCCGGCGATGAACGACGTCAGTGAGAGGGGGAGAAGGCGACGTGGTTCACGCGAGGACTGTGGACGAACGGAGCAGAGCACAGGATAACTGGAAAGGCGACGAGCACAGTGCGCACCGCACTGTTGCCTTGGCCGGACCGCGCCCATGCTCGCTGCGGCGAGTTCCGGCGTCGGTGAGTGCCAGGAGGAGCTGTAGGAGTCAAGACGAAGATGGGGGTGAGGTTTGGCAAGCTCTGGCAGGCGGGGAAGTGAGCACGTGCGAAACAGAGTGCTCGGCGGCACTCAGAGCGCGTCGACTAGCAGCCTGGCATGGTGCACACGCGTGGTCACCGCGTGAACTCTGCCTCCAGGCCGACTTGGGGCCAAAGATCATGTCTGGCATGTTGTTCGTGGTAGATTTGAATGTTACCCTGGTTTGCTTTGGACCCAGACGCAGTAGAAGAGATTTCACCAGCTTGGTAAGTTTCTGGACAGTAACTTTGAGAGCTTACTGAGGTAAAATGGCTGGGATTTGGAAGCTGGGCTTTGGAGGCAAGCCATAAATTACTAAGGTAAAGATGCACAAGAAGTTTCACCTACAATGGAGCAAGTAAAATGGTAGTTTCTGTAGAAACTACCATTTCTGTCCAGAACATAAAATATTTTCTGTAGAAAAAATAATCCAAAAACTGGTGCAATATTTTTGCTCAGGAAGGTGTCCTAGGGTTCAAAGAATATTTAGAATTTTCTAGATTTTTGTGGGCAAGAAAAATTGGGGTTGCTTTGGAGCACAATGACCTGACTAGGGTTTTGGAGGAAAAAATGAATATTTTTCAATAAAGAAAAATATTCCAATAATTATTTTATGGTGAAGCAGAGAGGAAAAGATGATTTGAGATGGAGATGAGGCACTAGGGTGAAAGCCAAGGGTACCCAAGTGTTTAAGTCCATATGAAAAGATTCAAAAATCCCAAGTTTCAAATTAAATCCAAATGAAACTCAGGAAAATAAAAGAGGGCAAAAATCAGGCTATCACATATATATGATATAGATAGGCCTCTATTACACACACATTTCTTGTATCACATTTTTGTTTGAGATACTATCGGCACATATTTCCACAAATACATTCACTAAATCAAACACCCCCTCCCCCCAACAAAAAACACACACCAACGCATGCCATCTCTCTAGGTTTGTATCTCTCTCACACACACCCCCACGTAGGTGGGGTGCGTGCATGAAGGGAAGAGGTGCACGCACAACGCACGTACTGTACCCATCTCTTTCCCAACCACACCCGCACAGGTACACGGTGGAGATCATTTTCGTATGAAAAGGCACCCCACGTGGTAGTTTAACACGTGTACTGGTTGTCCACTTGATGGAGGATCATGTACCATAGGTGAACAAACAAATTGCGACTTGACGCGTTCTTTAAAAAAAGAGGAAAACCATGTGGGTCCTACCTTAGAGGCAAGGTTCTATACACTGGAGATGCTCTGTGCTACTTTTGATCTATCCCATCAACTCGCAGAATGGGAAGAAGCTTGCTTAGTACGCCCTCCTCCCTCGCCCACAGGCGCCGTGGCTCGCAGAGTCGCAGGACGAGGAGAAGCTTGCTTAGTACGCCTACGCCCGCTCCCTCGCCCACGCGCGCGGTGGCTCACAGGACAAGGGGAAGCTGGTTGTAATGGGGATAATATACTTGTATCATGCATATGATACTACTCCCTCCGTTCCTAAATATTTGTCTTTCTGGACGTTTCAAATGGACTAAAACATACGGATGTATGTAGAGATATTTTAGAGTGTATGTCGGGGATATACCCTGCGGTGTAACCCGGCCGAAGTATAATCCGGCCGGACTTGGCGTTTCATTAGTAAACCGCCGGAGGATTGGCGACTTATGAGCCTGGCGGTTCACTGGTCTGACGACTCACGAGCCTGGCGACTCATTGGTGATCCGGTGGGTGTTTTAGATGGATGACAGGGCCCAAGGCCCAAAAGGCCAGTTCATGTTATGGTGGGCCGGTTTATGAGGAAAGCACAAGGAATATTCTCCTACAAAGGAAGCAAGACTAGGACTCCTTGTAATAGAGTAATCCTAATCCTACTAGGACTAGTCATGTAACCCGCCCCCTTCAACATATATAAGGAGGGCCAGGGCTCCCCAAAGAGGGACAAGTTCTCACAAGTTAGAGGCGCCATATTCTTTAGAGCTAGACCCAACTAAAGGAGAGCCGGTTTACCAGGCAATTCCATGAGGGTCATAATGAGATCTAGCCTCAAACAGCATGTAGGGCTGTTACCCGATGATGTTTCCTGGGGCCCGAAGCTATCTAAATTCTTGTCTTGTGTTGCGTCTCACGATTCCACTCAACCCCTCTCAAGCTACTACATAGATGTGTTGGCCTCACGACTAAGTCCTCACACTAGGACATCTGCCGTGACAAAACCACGACAGTTGGCGCCCACCGTGGGGCGTGCGCACGGTGGTATTGAGTTCTTGGAGGGATCTGTTCTTAAGGTTTCGAGAAGTTTGTGATCAGCCGGAGGAAGAAGAACCGGCATGGAAGAATCGTGCAAGATGACCCGGCGTGGTACAGTTTATGAGCAGAGCTGACGAGTCCATTGTCTTCTAATCAGAATCGCGCCTTTGGAACGGCTGATGCGAGATAAATTCAACGGAAATTAGGGCGATCCATCATGGCCGGAGCATCTTTGGCGAGTTGACGGCACCACGTACAGAGTCGTCAAGACCGTCGGAAACCAAAAAACAACAACGAAGGAAGCTATTCCATCACATCAAATGTCAAGCGCCAATGATTTCAATAATGGTGTACCTTCGACTAGTGCATCAGTCGAAGCCAAATTGGTTTTTACGTTTTGTCATGCACGCAAGGAATCTCCCAGGAGATTAATTCAAGAATTAAAGAAGGAAAGAAAAGAACTACTACCACGTCAGGACTCGGACCCCTCCGTGATTACACTGCTGAGTTTCCGTCGAGCGAGCGATTCGAGTTGTGGCAGGTTTCCGCCTCCGAGTTAGACCTGATTTGACCCACCGCTTCCCATGAGCCGCCTGCCATGGTCGTTACCTGCGAGCGACCGGATTTCTCTGAGCGGCCGACTCCGCAACGCTGATGCCCCTCCACAGCTGCAAGCCACCACTGCCCCGTGACCCCTGGACTTCGCCAAATTGCCACTGTTGCGGCCCGCGCCTCGCCCCGGTCTGTGCTGCCGGTTTACCTGAGTCGCCTCTGTCGCGATGAATGGATCATCCGTCGTCCAAACAGATCCATGTGCTATCTACCCTACTTATTTTTAAGTATGTATTAATTCATCCGACAACAATTACTCTCGCATGTAATATTTTTTGCGCAGGACTATTAAAAGAAAAAGGGGTGGTGATATGCCATGGATGCACGTTCAGCTCTGTTGCGCGGCTTCACGAACATACGTGTCGCGGTCCGGTTTACATCAACGCACCGGCCAACTCTTCTGTCTACGCCCACACGCGCTGGTATCCAACACCGCGGCCGACTCCCTCGCCAATAGACGTGCGCACGCCACCGCTTCCGCGGTCCGGTCTACATTAACACGCCGGTGCCGCACCCGTCCTCATAAACCGGCCCAGCGGATACGCGTGCGAGTCGCTACCCTCGTTGCTGCGTTTACATCAATACGCGGCCGGCTCATCTATTGTCCAGGCGAATCAGGTGATATCTATCCTATTTATTTTTAATACATATTAATTCATCCAAGCAAAAATTCCTCCCCCTGCTATATTTTATACGCAGGAAAATTATTCATTATAAAATGGTATTATGCCGTGGAGGTGGAGGCACGCCAACATCATTCAGCACAGGCGGTTGTTATTCAACGGACCCCGAACCAGCTTACGACGTGATGGCCGTATCTCGTGACTGCATCAGTTTATCACACCGTGTCCGTTTCTCGCGACCGCGCCAGCTTACAACGAGGAGGACAACTCACCCGTCCGCACCGGCCTGTAATATTGCAGCCGACTCATCTGTCTGCTCCTACAGTCGACTCGGTCGTGATTGATGTCTGTTTCACCGTGATGATAATCAACTCCGTGGTGGATAATTTTTGGCCTAAAGATGTCAGGTGATATCCATCCAGTATATTTTTATATTATATATCGCTTTCTTTAAAAGAGCAATTACTCCGGCTTCCAAAGTTATCTAAATGCAGGGCCCTAAACCGCCACGGTGCCGTTTTAAACCGCCGGTCCATCGTCTTCCTTGCGGTGCTGCATCCAATCCACCACTGCGAGCTGCTTGTGGTCCTGCTCCTACCATGCTCATCTTGCGGGCTTTAACCCACCGGGTTACCTTTGAGGTCTCCTCGAGAAAATGATTAAAGTGCCATTGGAAGCACTCTGGATTATTCATGGACGATATATGATATATATAAAAATCATCTATCATCCAGACAAAGTCAGGTGATGTCTATCTAAGTTTATTTTATTGGCAAATATTATCTTCGTCAAAGAACAAATACTTTGGTCTATATATTTTCATGGGTAGGACAAATTGTCTGCTACAGAAGTGGCCATCATATCACCAAGTTTATTGAATGATTCATATTGGGATGTACAATAAGTATTGCGAAGGCTATCAACTTGCCACCTTTGCCGATAAGTTTCACCATATTACAGCGTTCCGGTGTTCAATTATACGCCAGTTGATATTATGGTCAATTATGGAGAATTTCTTGCGGCCTGGTCTACATCAACATACCGGGCCGCACCTGTCTACACGAGCTATTTATTGAAGATGAGCAAGTCACAGCTTGGGTAGCCCGGTTTTCTTTCAACAAAATGGAGACAAATTGTCATATACTATCAACCGCCATCTGCATCGGGTGGCTCAAGGGGCAGGCGCACAAGTCGCCGCCACTCCAGTTTGGTTAACTTCAAATCGCCAGTTGGAAGGAACCATTGGCCGAGTTGCTGACACGGCTCATACGGGATCATTGATAACCCGCCGCAGTCACCTCGATTATTTGTGGATTCATACCGCACTGTCAACAACAATGATGGACACTTTATGCTATGATCAAATATGGAGAGTCTCAAGCCAACTCCTCGAGTAGTCTCAAGACTCGGGGGCTACGATGAGCTAACTCAAAATATCCGGTTTACATTCCGGTTCAAGGGAATTTTGTCTCCAACAAAGCTCTGAAGCTCTCAAATCCGGTTTAAGAGTCTCCCGGTTTAAAAAGAATTACTCTCTCGCAAGTTGAGTTTAAAGGCCGTCAGAAACATTCTGGCTGAAAATGAAGATTCCAGTTTAAAATCCGATTCAAGGGAAAGATGTCTCCCACAAAGCTTTGAAGCTCTCAATATCCGGTTTAACATCCGGTTCAAGAAGAATAACCTCTCGCAAGTTCGAGTTCTCAGGAAAAATTAAAGGGACCAAAGAGAGTTTGTTGCACATCACAACTCAAACATAGGCACCCGGCGAGCATGGCTCAGAAATATATCACTTGGGGGCTTCTGTTTATAAAGTGCAGTTCTGACTACCCTCCTGATCCGGCGACCAAATCAAGACCATCATTCACATGGGGGCTCCTGTGTGCAAAGGAGTCCCTATGGCCTCTTAAACCGGCGACCACATCAAGGCCATCATAAGAGCATAGCTCTGGTTGCTTTGGCAATTTCCACATGATGATGAGGGGCAAAAGAGAGTTTTGATGCCTAGCACAACTCAAACATAGGCCCCGACGAGCAATGCTCAAATGCTACCTAGGGGCTCCTGATGCAAGACATCAACGAGTTGACAAACCTTGTAGTAAACATGGCTTGGAAGCTTGGTGTATACACCTAAAACCTCGGATTAACCTGCCTGCATAAAGTAAGTCACTCCATCCAGGTAAACCTGGTACGACCCGTCGAACATACACACAAGTCAATCTTTACAGACCCTGAACTTGGTAACGTTAAATTGACGATCATCAAGTGATTACACAAGTCAATCTTTACAAGATTTTTTGAACCTGGTAGCATTTGACATTGATGATTTGATTAAGGATTGAGGACCATCTTAACAGGCTTTGCAAAATGGTTAATGACAGTAGGTTGGTAGCTCATAAAAAGCCTCGAATTTGGAGCCTGGCAGCTCGTAAAAAGCCTCGAGTACATGGTCTTATTTGCCCAAAAAATTATTTTTTATTTTTTATTTTTTATAAAATCTAAATCGTCAAGGTCATCGGTATTCATCCAAGTCCATGGATTCAGGGAGTGGATGACTATAAGTTGCCACTACACCTACATTTACAAAACCTATTCTTGTCTGATTACAAATCGCCAGTACTATCTACAGGTAAACCGGTGTTCATTAAACTAGCTTGGCTTTCAACTACAAGTTGTCAATACATGGTCAGTGATAATGACCGGTGTTTATTAAACCGGCCTGGCTTTTGACTATAAGTCGCCAGTATGAGATAAGATAATGACGGTGTTTATTAAACCGGCCTGGTTTTTGACTATAAGTCGCGAGTATGAGATAAGATAATGACCGGTGTTTATTAACCCGGCCTGGTTGTGATCAAATATCACTGGAACCGGTTTCCAAACCGGGTTATATTATTCAAATCTTTAAATAGCCAACATGGCTGGATTTTTATTATGGTTATCAAATACCAATATTATGATTCAGGTTTTCAAAGTCGCTTTAGCGCAATGGGTATTATTTCATCAATGGGTATGCTTCATTGTACAATGAAAGGAATAGTCCCGACTCGCTGCAGGCTTACGACCCGGCACTTGGGGGCTACATTATTCAAATTGTGATTATATCAAATATGCAAGTCCCATGTCACTGCCAGCCTGCACCATGGCACTTGGGGGCTAATGCAAAGACATTTTTTGCTCACCTTATTGAAGACCCGACTTATCACATTATAATAAGCCGGCTCTTGGGGGCTACCAATTGCTCCTATCAACAATTCAATGTATACAAGTTTTAATCCATTATATTGAAGGGTCCACTGCTCAGTTGGTAAAGCACAAAGCTCTTAACCTTGTGGACGTGGGTTCGAGCCCCATGATGGGAGTTCCATCATATGAGGATATTTTCAAGTCTACATGATCATATTTATAAAGTCCCGTCTCATTATTGCATAATGACCCGGCCCTTGGGGGCTACACTGGTTGAAGTTTTTGAGCATCATGCAATTACAAGTCCCAGGTTGCTGCAAGCATGACAACCCGGCACTTGGGGGCTACATAATATGGAGTATTTAGTTTTTACTAGTGACTGGGATGAACAATCTAGATTTCTTCAAGGTTGCAACATTTATATTGAAACAAGTCTTAAGCTATCACTATGCTCTCCTCTTAAGACTTGGGGGCTACAGGCAATATGCATATAAAAGAGGAACTTCTTCAAATTCTCAGTTTTGGGCAAATCAGGAAGATTAGTTGTGTGACCCGGCGTTGGCAACAATCATAACCCGGCGTCTATAAACAGTCATGACCCGGAATTATCAGTTTTTATAACCCGGCAATGGTGGTAATCATAAACTGGCATCCTCAAGCTGGTTGGATATCAGTTGAATATTCCAAAGACCAATATTTTTGTCAAGTCAGAGCATTCAAAGCCGAATCAAATGGATTCTTTATTTACAAAATATATTTTGCAAGCAAATTGATTATGAAGCTGGTCTATTGACCCGGAGTTTTCAGAAGAAGTGCCTGGATTTTTTGCATTGGTAATGTTTGAACATATCTGCTAAGGAGATTTGCTATGAGATCATGGATACATATCAAGGAGGAAATGACAATAATTTAAGGATGATCAGGTGCCGGTTCAGGAAAATATTTTAACCCGGAGCACAACCTATCAAATTTGTTCTTGTGTTTATGTATGCAGGATGGATCAAGTTTAACATGGATAAATCCAAATTAAACTGGGGGCTAATGTCGGGGATATAGCCCACGGCGTAACCCGGCCGGAAGTATAATCCGGCCAGACTTGGCGTTTCATTAGTAAACCGTCGGAGGATTGGCGACTTATGAGTCTGGAGGTTCACTGGTCTGACAATTCATGAGCCTGGCGACTCATTGGTGATCCGGTGGGTGTTTTAGATGGATGACAGGGCCCAAGGCCCAGAAGGCCAGTTCATGTTATGGTGGGCCGGTTTATGAGGAAAGCACAAGGAATATTCTCCTACAATGGAAGCAAGACTAGGAATCCTTGTAATAGAGTAACCCTAATCCTACTAGGACTAGTCATGTAACCCGCCCCCTTCAACATATATAAGGAGGGGCGGGGCTCCCCGACAAGGGACAAGTTCTCACAAGTTAGAGGCGCCATATTCTTTAGAGCTATACACAACTAAAGGAGAGCCGGTTTACCAGGCGATTCCATGAGGGTCATAATGAGATCTAGCCTCAAACAGCATGTAGGGCTATTACCGGATGATGTTTCCCGGGGCCCGAAGCTGTCTAAATCCTTGTCTTTTTTGCGTCTCTCGATTGCACTCAACCCCTCTCAAGCTACTACATAGATGTGTTGGCCTCACGACTAAGTCCTCACACTAGGACATCTGTCGTGACAAAACCACGACAGTGTAGATTCACTCATTTTGCTTCGGATGTAGTCACTTGTTGAAATCTCTAGAAAGACAAATATTTAGGAACATAGGGAGTAGTATATGATACTACCTCCATACATAGGTATCCTTATTAATTGGCATGCATGACACAAAGTAGTACAACATTTAATATGATACGGTATCATGATATGATACCATACCCTCTCTTTCCGCATGTAATTGTGTGCTACATCATCCAAAATTCTAGCTGGCATGTAAGATACCACTCGTATATGCCCGCTCCCTCACCCATGCACGCGGTGGCTCGCAGGACGAGAAAATTTTACTACTCCCTCCGTTAGACGTATATATACTCCTCGTCCCTACCTTGGTTAGAGAGATTATTATATTGTTTGAAATATAGGTCTTTGAGAAGATTTAAATACTAGTACATACAACAAACACTAATGTATATAAACGTATTTTTGAGTGTAGATGCACTCATTTTGCTTCGTATGTAGTCCATATTGAAACGGACGTAGTAATACGCACACTCCCTCGCCCCTCGCCCACGTGGTGGATGTGCAGTAATTCATTAGTAGCAGCGGGTTTTTATTTATTGAAAGTGCAGTATATCGACTAGAGGGGGGTGAATAGGCGATTTTTATGAAATGCTTCAAAACATGGTAGTTTCGAAGACAAACGATAAGCTCAAGCCTATTAGTATGCAGCGGAAAGTGGACTACACTAGATAAGCCACAGTCATGTATTCAATGAAGTGAAAGCATGAAGACTAATAGCAACTAGGCAGTAGTGATCACAAAGGAAGAATGAATGAAGCCAATCACAACCTGTAGATACTCAGTGAAGACAATCAGATAAAGAAAACATGCAATGTCTTCACAACATAGAGCGGTAAGTAAAGGGAAGGAAAGGATAGAACCAGTAGCTCGGGGAAGACAGTGATTTGTTAGACCAGTTCCAGTTGCTGTGACAACTGTACATCTGGTTAGGGAGGCTGAGATTTAACTCAGAAGACCGCGTCTTCACCTTGTTCCCCTTGAGCTAAGAACACCTAGTCCTCGCCCAATCACTCTGGTAAGTCTTCAAGGTAGACTTCCAAACCTTCACAGACTTTGTTCACCGGCAATCCACAATTACTCTTGGATGCTCAGAACGCGACGCCTAACCGGCTGGAGGAAACACAGTCCTCAAGTGTAATAAGTCTTCAAGTCACACAAACAGAAAGACTTCAGTGATGCCTAACACTCTTTGGCTCTGGGTGTTTGGGCTTTGTCCTCGCAAGGATTTCTCTCTCAAATGCTTCGGAGGTGGGTTGCTCTCAAACGACAAAAGCCGTGCAATAACTCTGAGCAGCCACCAATTTATGGTGTAGGGGTGGGCTATTTATGGCCACTAGGAAACCCGACCTGATTTGTCCGAAGTGACCCTGGGTCACTAAGGAACTGACACGTGTTCCAAAGGTTAGATTTCAAACACACACGGCAACTTTACTTGAGCTCCAAGTAAAGCTGACTCATCCGCCTCTGGATGAGATTTGCTCTCATAGTGTTCGCTCGAAGACATAGGATTTGGTTGAGCATCACATCAGTCACTCTGACTTAGTTCACTTGGACCCCACTTAACAGTGCGGTGGTTCATATGACTCAATAAAGAAGAAAAGGAAACAGCAACAACTCTACATCTTCGCTTTCCATAGTCTTCACACAATGTCTTCTCATGTCATAGTCTTCAATATGATTATCTTCATATATCACCACAGTTATCAATGTCTTCATACATTTTTAGGGGTCATCTCCGGTAGGTTAACCGAATCAATGAGGGACTACTACCTGTGTTATCCTGCAATTCTCACAAACACATTAGTCCCTCAACCAGGTTTGTCGTCAATACTCCAAAACCAACTAGGCGTGGCACTAGATGCACTTACAATCTTCCCCTTTTTGGTGATTGATGACAAACTGGTTGAAGTTTTCAACGGGGATAAAGATATGTGAAATTGTAAAGGATAAAGGTATTGTCTTCCCAAGTAGCAAAAGGCTCCCCCCTGAAGATGTGCATATAGTTGATTTGCCTTTGAATGCAAATGCACATGGCAGGTTGTACTTGTGGAGATCCTCTTCAACTTATGAAGACAATTCATCATGCATAATTGATATATCAAAGATAATGACATGCACAATGAAAAATGGACGTCTGCAGAAATGACTAAGTGCGGAATATAAGGTAGAAGATGCGGAATTTATCATCGCATTACAAAGTAGAAAAACAAACATAGCAGACGACCATCAGTTTAAGTGTTACAACTCAAAGAATCAAATGTAGCAAAACGAGTTTTGTATACTCTAGGCAAATTATAAAGCACCCGCCCATATGGACCCGCTTGAAAACTATCAACTCATATGCTTCTCCCCCTTTTGTCAGTAAGGACCAAAAAGGTTTGAAGACATAGAGCCTCTACTTGTTCCCAGGTGGAGCAGAAGAGGATGCACGGCCGGTGTTGTCGTTTGGCGGTGCAGAGGTGGTTGGTGCAGTGTCGATGCGCGCTGAAGTAGGAGGTGGTGAAGTAGCATCATCCTGATCATCGATCACCCTGGCGTCAATTGTTGCAGCGGAGGAAGAGTACTCAAAGTCTTCAAGGGATGGAGTTCGACGCATAACAGCAGTCCTTGGAGGAGTGTTGTCAAACTTGAATCTCTCAATGAAGCCATCGTCTTGAAGATCCGCTTCAGCACTCAGTAAAGTCAAACTCTTCCAAGACCGCCTGCATGTTTCATGAGCAACAAAAGCATTCTTGGTGGCAAGAATGTGAATGTGATTGACATCCACCAAGAGGCTCTGCATCTGATGCTATAACCAGAGGTGATGCTTGTCTTGTTTCTGATGAAGGGCTACAAGAAGCTCTCGGTCATTCAGGACACGAGATCGCATCTGAGGCCTTTGACCGATGGTGCTATCAGTGGCTTCGGTTTCAGCGTGTCGAGGTAGACGAGTACGGCGAGCCAGAGGATAGACGCATGAGACTGCTGGAATCCCTTCAATCTCCTGAGTGAAGCTTTGATGATCAGCGTTGTGAAGACTAACTGGCTCCTTAGCAGGCTCTTGGTAAATGGCTTCAGCTGACATATCAACCTCAGGCAAGAAAATCTGATGGTTGCGAGCAGAGGGTTGATAAGTGGCAGCTGAGTGCAACTTGATCAGGCGCATTATCCAAGGGGCATAAAATTTCAGTCCAAATAGATCAGCTCCAGACGTGGCCATTTGCCTGATGAAGAAATCTTGAGCATTGAAGCTGATGCCATTGAAGATATAGAAGACCAAAGTCTTCATAGTGCCATCAAGCTTGGCTGATGAAGAATGTTCTTTGACAGGCCATAGAGTACGCCTTATAATGTGATAGATGGTGCGCGGCAGGTACTCAAGGTCTTCAACAAAGAATTCCTTAGGATATTCAGCATCACTTGGCAGAGGCTTCATCATGCTGAGCATTTGGCTCTTGTTGGGCTTACGCTTCTGAAAGATGCTCTCCAAGGCTTTAGTGTGCAGTTCACAGCCAGGTTCATATAGATCTCCTGGAGTGGGCAGGCCAGTGAGCTCAATGAGATCAAAGGCTTTTGCTTCATGATGCACATTGCCTGTCATCCACTCAAGGACCCATGTCTTCGGATCCCCGCTGTAGCCTCGGATGTGATGTGTTGCATAGAATTGCAGAAGCAGTTCTTCATTACAATGCTCTTTATCCAGCACAAAATTGAGAAGGCCAGCATCACGGAAGCAGTCAAGGGCTTCCTCCAAGCAGGGCACACCAGCAATAGCTTCAGTGTCAAGACGCATATGAGGGAAAATGCGGCCTTGATTATATAGTACCCTTGAGTAGTAGCTACAATGTTGATGGCTCCAGAACCAATCTGATGATATTCTTGGCTTGGAATATGGGTTCTTGGCGCTGTCAAAGAAGGTGTTGTGCGCAGTGAAGCTATTGGCATTGAATGAACCTGAAGATGTTGCAATATCTGGAAGCCTTGGCAGTCTTGGCTTAGGCTTCTGAACTTGGGGCATGTGCGCAATATGATGATCAAACTGAGGGCCAGTAGCACGTGGTTCAGTTGTAGGTGGTGGAATCAGAATTGGCCACCGGACAGTAACAAGCTGATCATCCTTGTTGTATGCTTGCTCAATTGTGTGAGGCCGTGGAGGCGGAACAGGAGCAGAGGCATTGTCTTCAAGCTGCAGATTGGCATCAGGTGCAGCATTAGCTTCAGGCTCAGTACTGGCTTCAGGCATAGCACTGGCTTCAGGACCAGTAACTTCAGGCGTAGGTTCTTCAGGCGCCACAGTATCTTCAGGTGCCACAAAAGCTTCAGCCATGACCACGTCATTGGCTTCAGCATTGGTGGTGGCAGCCTCTGAATTTGTTACCTCCACTTCAGGAGCTGGAGGGTCGGACACGTTCTCCTCGAGAACAGGTGGTGCGGCAGTACTTTCTTCTTCTTGTTGGGGTGGTTCTTCTTCGGCTGATGCAGCCGGAATATCTTCAGCCACTTTGGCTTCAGATTCTGAGTGGCTTCTAGCAGGAGCAGCATCAGGTGCAGATGGTTGCTCTACTCCTTCTGGAGCACTTGATGCAGTGACTTGAGGCCTTGGTCCTTTGGGAAGCCTGCGAAAAGCTGGCGACGCCTGAGGAGATGGAGGTTGTTGGGCCTCAAAGTCTTCGTCTTCAAGCACCATACTAGTGTGTTGAGTTTGCTGGGGAGTTTCTTGGGTTTCCTGTGGGTGATCAGCCCACGTGTCATCCTGAGCAATTGGCGTCAATAGACGACCAATGCTGATGCGTTCGCTGTTCGTGAGAACAGGAGAAGAGTCGATGTTGTACTCGATCTAAGGAAGGATTGTATCATCTTCAACATTGTCTTGAGGACCAATGTCTTCAGCTGCGGTAGGGTCGACAGCTGGAATGTCTTCAGCCTCTATGGGAGCAGGCTCATGAACAGCCAGTCTTCTTTCTCTCTGGGCAGATGCAGGGCGAGCAACTGAGATTGGTTCGACAAAGATAAGTTCTTTGGAGGCAGCCATATCCTTCTTGGTCTTTCGCTTCTTGGTGGGTGGAGCTTCATCATTAGATTGCTTACGCTTGCGAGCATCAGCTTCAGCCACCTTAGTCTTCCTTAATGTTGAACTGGTTGGAGTTGCCTTAGGCTTCGTGCCAGTCATGCTAGCAGGGAAGAGTATGCGAGGCATTTCCTGCCCAGATGCTTCAGTTTCGGGCACAGACTGCTTCTTCTTCTTCTTGGCAGCCATTCTTGGATCAATGCCAGGATGCTCAAGTGCCTTGCGCTTTTCAGCTTCATTGAATGCTTGAACGCATTTTGCAGCCAAGTCCTTGATGCGCTCACGTGAGCCTTTAGCATCTTCACGCGGCTGGCGAAAGGCTTCCTTGAGCTCTTGCATCATAACTTTTAAGTTTTGAACTTCTTGCACGCTGAGCTTGTTCATATGCTTCTTGAACTGAGCTTTTTCATAATCTATCTTTTGCTTCAGCTCAACAATTCTTTGAGCCAGAGCCAGCTCAGAAGCAATGGCGCCAGGAAGGAGACGCTGAGGCCAACTGGAAGTTGAAGATCATCGAAGCTCAGGTTGGGAGTGTCAAACCATTCATCAATGAAGTTATTGAGCACTTCAACATCAAAGAGTGGCAAATCATTGAAGATTTCAGCATCCTGCTTGCTCTTGATCAATAGCTCCAAAGCATCATCTCCAAGATCTTCATCACTTGAAAGATCAAGGGCATCATTGGCAGTCTTCAGTAATGCATCTGGAGTGAGAGCTGGACTGGGGTTGCGTGTTGGGTTCCTCTTCAGTTGTTTGCTCTTGGAGATTCTAGAGTGTTCCTCAGGTTGCACATTTGGTGCAGGTGGAGCAGTGGCCAAAGGCTTCACTCTTGAAGCTCTTGGTGGAGTAGCCTTTGAAGCCTTTGATTTCTTCTTCTGAGGCTTCGGCGTGGCAGGTGCTTCTTCAGAGTCATCATCTGCTTCAGGCTGATCTACATCTGCCCCTTGAACCGTTATGTGACTGTTGAGGCCCTCTAGGTTGTAGAAGGGCCCAATCAGATTCGGTTCAGCTTCGCGCGAGCCATCAGCGCGGGGTGCAGAGGGGCCAGGATTGAAGTCTAATCCCCACAGTTTCTTGTTTTCCTTGGCCGAGTTCTTGGCAAATTGAAGATTTCGCTTGAACAGATTGTCGTCACGACACCAGAGCAGAGAGCTAGGATCAGCTTCAGCAGGCTGTGCCCCTCTAACCATGCAAGGATAGAAGCCTTGAGCAATGGCTTCAGCACGAGTCTTGGGTGGAAGATTCTTATAAGTGATATCTCCCCAAGGATGCTTGATGGCGTTTTTCTTGGCATACTCTGGGGTCACGAACCTATATTTGAACCATTGTTCAGCCCAGTATCTTCGAATCCATTGGATTCGGGTCTTCCTCTGATTATAGTCCTCCTCTGGATCAGTCTTGTATATTTCACTGAGATCAGGAGGCAAATCACGAGAGGTGTTGCCACGGCCCTGTCTGCCACCCTTTCTGACTGACTTGTCAGTTGTCATTGGCTTCAACCTGAATGGCTTCAAATTGAATGGCTTCAAAATAGGCAAATGCTTCGGTTTGCTGGTCAGACAGGAACTAGCTTCAGGAGAATGAATGTGACGCTGCAAAAACTCTGCAAATGAATGCAGATTATGAGAACCAA
Source organism: Secale cereale (assembly GCA_902687465.1). Classification (NCBI taxonomy): domain Eukaryota; kingdom Viridiplantae; phylum Streptophyta; class Magnoliopsida; order Poales; family Poaceae; genus Secale; species Secale cereale. The sequence goes on along the minus strand of LR738711.1, from coordinate 537,377,804 downwards.
GGGATTCTCCCACGGACATGTACCTGTGACAGCATTAGAGATGCGAGGGAAGGGGAAGAGGTCATATGCATTCTCAGAAGTTTTGAAGATTAAAACAGTTTTGAAGACTTTGACCTCATAGTGCGAAGACATTCACTCATGGGAGTTGGTTCGTACGAATCCACGAATAAGTACAAGTGAGGAATCTAACTATAGTTGAAGCATATGCGAATGTACTAGGCAAGATATGAGATGCAGACAAGGTAGATCTTTATATCTAAGTAGGCAGAAACCTCTTGTGGTAAAGTAGATGAATCTTTATGGATCTAGAAGATGGTAAAAACGAAGTTTATTTACCAAACGATGAACTGCTTAGACGGAATAGGAGTTGGATGCCCAGCAGTTTGGTCGTCCGTGCCCTAACTTGGCGACGGAGGACAGCTACGGCGACGGCGGAGAGGAAGATGTCCGCGGCCGGCGTGAGGACGGCGTCGACAAAGTTGCGGCAGCGAAGCGCTTCGTCGCCGGTGTCGTCGAAAGCTACCGGAGGCGCTAGAGTTGTTCGAGGTGGAGAGGTGGTGGAAGAAACTTTTGACTGTGATGGGACGTGCATTTATAGGCATGGGAGACGGCACAGTGTAATTACTCAGGTGCCCCTGACGGTTCACGTACGAGTGATACGTGGCGGTCATGTAATGCCTTGGGAGTTGTCCCACGATCCCACGTACACCACGACTGTCGGAGTAGTCGTTCCGGCTAACGGATGGATCATTAAAATCAGATTTAAAGTTTGTCTCCGTATCTTCTGCTGACAAGGATGCAGAGAAGATATTCGACTGTTTCAACAGAATGCATATGATTTGGACAGACAGAATGTGAGATGAGAAAGCATAGAGAGGTTAGGGTCAAATCACATTCACTTAGTCCAGAAGATTCAAATAAGAAGACATAGCTATAAGTGAATGATGTTGAGGACAGAACACAACTCTATATATATACTCCCTCCGTCCCAAAATTTTTGTCTTCGATTTGTCTAAATAGGGATGTATCTAGTCACGTTTTAGTGTTAGATACTTCCCTATCTAGATGAATCTAAGACAAGAATTTTGGGACGGAGGGAGTATGTCCTATATGAAGACAAACCAAGTGCGAAGACTTTGCAAATGTAACGCCACAAGAAATGCCTCAAACAAGAATTTGGTGGTGGCGTTACCCTCCGTATAGGAAGTATTAGACCCAGACACAGCGCACAATTATCGTGGCGCTCCGAAGTCAAATTCCATGTTAATGTATTCACACTTAGAATGTAAGTCTTCATTGATTGAAGATATACTCTACTTCGTGTGTTGCACATCTAAGTCATCAATATGCATAAGTGTTAGGATGTGTGCCTGATTACATGACATTTGAGGATTCTAAGATATTTAGCTCACACCGCAACTTGCAAAACCTTTTCTCATCCAAGGGCTTTGTGAAGATATCTGCTTGTTGTTCTTCAGTGTTGACGTGTATGATATCAATATCTTCCTTCATAACATGATCTCTGAGAAAGTGATGACGAATTTCAATGTGCTTTGTCTTCGAGTGCTGAACTGGGTTGTTCGCAATCTTGATGGAGCTTTCATTATCACAGTAGAGTGGCACATGCTTCAGATGGACTCCATAGTCCTTGAGTGTTTGCTTCATCCATAGAAGCTGAGCGCAGCAAGATCCAGCAGCAATGTATTCAGATTCAGCAGTGGAGAGTGATACATAGTTCTGCTTCTTTGAAGACCAATAGACAAGTGATCGTCCTAGAAAGTGACATGTGCCAGATGTGGACTTGCGATCAACTTTGTCACCAGCATAATCAGCATCTGAAAATCCTACTAGATCAAACTCTGAGCCCTTTGGATACCATAATCCTAGCGTTGGGGTGTAAGCCAAATATCGAAGTATTCGCTTCACAGCTAAGTGATGCGACTCCTTTGGTGCCGCTTGATATCGAGCACACATGCAAACACTAAGCATAATATCTGGCCTAGATGCACATAAATAATGTAAAGAACCAATCATGGAGCGGTATACCTGTTGGTCAAACTCTTTACCATTGGCATCGAGACCCAGATGATGTTTAGCAGGCATTGGCGTCGAGTACCCTTTGCAGTCTCGCATTCCAAACTTCTTCAGGCAGTCTTTAAGATATTTCTCTTGAGATATGAAGATGTCGTTGCTTTGCTGACGAATTTGAAGACAAAGGAAGAACTTCAGCTCACCCATCATAGAGATTTGATATTGTTCTTGCATCATGTGACCAAACTCATCACTGTATTTCTTGTCCGTGCAGCCGAAGATAATGTCATCCACATAGATTTGGCAGACAAATAGCTCATCATCATATGTCTTCGTGAAGAGTGTGGGATCTAGGGATCCAGGTTTGAAACCTTTGCTCTTCAGGAAGTCTTTGAGGGTGTCATACCAAGCACGAGGCGCTTGGTTGAGGCCATACAGTGCCTTGTTGAGCTTGTATACCATATCAGGACGTTTTGGGTCTTCAAAGCCTGGTGGTTTTGCAACATACACTTCTTCTTCAATTCTTCCATTGAGAAAGGCACTCTTTACATCCATTTGATATAGAAGTATGTTGTGATGATTTGCATAGGCTAGCAGTATGCGAATAACTTCAAGTCTAGCCACAGGAGCAAATGTTTCATCGAAGTCAATCCCTTCCACTTGAGTGTATCCTTGAGCAACAAGACGAGCTTTGTTTCTGACCACTTGACCATGCTCATCTTGCTTGTTGTGATAGATCCATTTTGTGCCTATTATGTTGTGCTTTCGAGGATCGGGACGCTTGACTAGTTCCCACACATTGTTTAGCTCAAACTGTTGAAGCTCTTCTTGCATTGCTTGAATCCATTCAGGTTCCATAAAAGCTTTAGCAACTTTCTTGGGTTCAGATATTGAGACAAAAGCAAAGTGCCCACAGAAATTGGCAAGCTGTGTTGCTCTTGAGCGAGTGAGTGGACCAGGAGCATTTATGCTATCAATTATCTTCTCAACTTGCACTTCATTTGCAACACGAGGATGAGCTGTACGAAGATTTTGCTCTTGTTGTGCATTGTCTTCATCAGGAGGATTGTCTTCGGGCTGAGCATTGTCGTCAGGTTGATTTGGAGCAGAGATGATGAGTTCCTCGTCAGGTTGTGCTTCAGAAGGCATGATCTCACCAGTTCCCATAAGCTTGATAGATTCATTTGGCGAAGCTTCATCTAGCACATTTGGTAGGGATTCTCTTTGTGATCCATTTGTCTCATCAAACCTTACATCCACAGTCTCAACAGTTTTATAGAGAAAGATGTTGAAGACTCTGTAGGAGTGTGAGTCCTTTCCATATCTGAGCATGAAGCCTTCATGAGCTCTGCGTGCAAATTTTGACTTATGATAAGGATCCTTGATCCAGCACTTAGCTGCAAATACTCTGAAATAGCTTACATTTGGCTTCTTTCTAGTGAGGAGTTCATAGGATGTTTTCTTCAGAGGCTTGTGAAGATAAACACGGTTGATAGTATGGCATGAAGTGTCAATAGCTTCGGGCCAGAATCTTCTTGGTGTTTTGTATTCATCGAGCATCGTTCGAGCCATCTCAATTAGAGTTATGTTCTTGCGCTCAATGATACCATTTTGCTGAGGTGTATTTGGGGCTGAAAATTTATGAGTGATTCCCATTTCATCCAGATAAAGATCGAGGCCAGTGTTCTTGAATTCAGTGCCATTGTCACTTCTGATATGTTTGATCTTGATGCCATAATTGTTCATGGCACGGTTGGCGAAGCGTCTGAAGACATCCTGCACTTCAATCTTGTAGAGTATTATGTGTACCCATGTGTATCTTGAGTAATCATCAACAATGACGAAGCCATAGAGACAGGTTGTGGTAGAGAATGTGGAGTAGTGAGTAGGGCCAAATAAGTCCATGTGAAGCAGCTCGAAGGGTTTGGATGTCGTCATGATTGTCTTTGAGGGGTGCTTGGCTCTAGTCATCTTCCCAGCTTCACAGGCACCACATAGATGATCTTTCTTGAACTTGACTTCCTCGATGCCTATGACATGCTTCTTCTTTGCGAGTGTATGCAAGTTCCTCATGCCAGCATGTCCTAGCCTCCGATGCCAGAGCGAGCACTCTGAAGCTTTTGCTAGAAGACATACTGCCATCTGTGGTCCAGCTGAGAAATCTACCATATATAGATCACCTTTTATGTATCCTTCAAATACTAAAGACTTGTCAGATTCCATTAGTACAATGCAACAAAATTTACCAAAGATCACAATCATGTTTAAGTCACAAAGCATTGAGACAGACATTAAGTTGAAGCCAAGAGATTCAACAAGCATGACTTTGTCCATGTGCTGATCTCTTGAGATTGCAACTCTACCTAGACCCAACACTTTGCTTTTACCAGTATTAGCAAATGTGATGTGACTCTTGTTGGATGGACGTAAAGTTGAGTCCATGAGAAGATTTCGATCACCAGTCATATGATTTGTACATCCGCTGTGCATAATCCATTCTGAAGACTTTGGTGTCACTCCCTACAATGCAGTTAGGAGGATAGGCTTCATCAAAAGCCATTATGAAGCATAAAAAATTGATGCATAAGTGGATTATGAAAGCTTTAGATGTAAGTTAGGATTGATAAGATCTTCAGCAAGTGATTTATGGATAGTATGAGCAATAAGTCATTTTGGGCATTTGATCTTGTGCCCTACAAGTGTTTTAGGTCCCCAGCAATAGCATCAGAAGCCTTTGATTACAGGCTAGAGACCTTTCCCGGCAAGAGAAAGTTAGTTCTTCTTAACCACCCACATCTTTAGGGGTGGCTTAGAAGCAATGAGTCTAAGAGCAGCATCTGAGAATTTTGGCTTTGGGGCCCTAGCAAATAGTCTTGCAGGAGGAGAATAATACTCATAAGAATAGGCAAAAAAGTTCTTTGATTTATGAACATAGCGGTTTGAAGAAACATGCTCATATTCATGGGTCTGAGTATGATTTCCCTGCAAAACATCTGTGTTAGGGTGACTCAGGTGAGTCCTTTGTCTGTATGAAGCCTTAGGACCATATGAAGCCTTTGGTCTGGGGTTTGTCTTCATCCCAGGAGGTGTCATGATAGAATTTGCTGGAAGCTTCTCAAGACAACCTTTGGGTACCCAGATCTTCTTCATAGGTGGTCCATTCCTGCAGTTAGTACCAATATACCTGGCAAACACTTCACCATTTTGATTCTTAAATAGTTTATAGTTTGCATCAAAGGAATCATCGATGATAACCGGATTAGCACAAGTGAAGCCAGATAAGGTAGATGGATCCACTGAAGGTCCCTTTGCGGCAACCCATGTGGTTTTGGGATACTGCTCAGGCTTCCAGTATGAACCATCGACATTCATTTTCCTGTCGAACCCAACACCCTCTTTCCTAGGGTTTCGGTTAAGTATCTGCTTTTTGAGGACATCACATAGAGTCTGATGCCCTTTGAGGCTTTTGTACATCCCTGTTTCAAGCAAAGTCTTCAATCTAGCATTTTCATCAGCAATAGTAGTGGTTTCCTCAGCAGAGGGGTTAGTTACCACATCAATAGTTGAAGACATTGCAATAGTGGCAGTAGTAGAGTATTCAGCAATAGATGTAGCATTATCACGTTCAATGCATTTTAGACATGGTGGTTCAAACTCTTCGTGAGCGGAGCTGATCAGTTGTGCGCGGAGTGACTCATTCTCCTTTTGAAGATCTTCATGAGCCGCTTTCAATTTCTCAAGTTCTCGCTTCCTTTGAATGTAATCTTGGGAAAGCTTTTCATGAGTTTTTGAAAGTGATTCATAAAGCTCTTCAAGTTCTTTGTACTTAACATGAAGATTTTTTATGTCTTCAATTAAGGACTGAGAACGGGTCATTTCCGCGTCCAACAGGTCATCGCTTTTGTCTAACAGTTTTTGAATATGTTCCATGGCTTTCTGCTGTTCAGTGGCAATTTTAGCAAGTGTTTTGTAGCTAGGTTTTGATTCACAATCAGAGTCATCTTCACTAGATGTTTGAAAGTAAGCATCGCGTGATTTTACCTTGGCACCGCGTGCCATGAAGCAGAAGGTGGGTGCAGAGTCGTCGCCTTCATCATTATTGTTGTTGACGGGGCCATTGTCTTGAGTGTTGAAGATAGACTTGCCCACGTAGGCAGTGGCTAAAGCCAGACTTGCAGCACCAGAATCAGACTCCTCCTCCGACTCCACCTCCACCTCTTTAGAACCAGACTCTTCCTCAGAATCCATCTCCTTGCCAACAAAAGCACGAGCCTTGCCAGATGAATTCTTCTTGTGTGATGAATACTTTGATGAAGACTTTGAAGAAGACTTTGAGTATTTCTTCTTTTTCTTGTCATCAGAATCATATTCCTTGCTCTTCTTCTTCTTCTTCTTCTCGTTGTCCCACTGAGGACACTCAGAGATGTAGTGACCAGGTTTCTTGCACATATGACATGTTCTTTTCTTGTAGTCATGAGCAGATGCTTCATCATTTCTTGAGTTGGATCTTGAAGACTTTCTGAAGCCTTTCTTCCTAGTGAATTTCTGGAACTTCTTCACAAGCATGGCAAGCTCCTTTCCAATGTCTTCAGGATCATCAGAACTGCAGTCAGATTCTTCTTCAGATGAGGAAACATCTTTTGCCTTCAATGCGCGAGATCGGCCATAGTTGGGACCATAGATGCCACGCTTCTCAGACAGCTGAAACTCATGTGTGTTGAGCCTCTCAAGTATATCAGATGGATCGAGAGTCTTGAAGTCAGGGCGTTCTTGAATCATTAATGCAAGGATATCAAATGAGCTGTCGAGTGATCTCAGAAGAGTCTTGACAATTTCATGCTTGGTGATCTCAGTGGCGCCAAGTGCTTGAAGCTCATTTGTGATGTCAGTGAGATGATCAAAAGTGTGCTGGACATTCTCATTGTCATTTCTCTTGAAGAGATTGAAGAGATTGCGAAGTACGCTGATCCTTTGATCTCTCTGGGTAGAGACTCCTTCATTGACCTTTGAGAGCCAGTCCCAAACTTGCTTTGACATGTCCAAAGCACTCACACGACCGTACTGTCCTTTGGTCAGATGACCACAGATGATGTTCTTGGCCGTTGAATCCAATTGGACGAGCCTCTTGACATCAGCGGCGGTGACGCCTTCACCAGTCTTGGGAATGCCGTGCTTGACGACAAACCAGAGGTCCATGTCAATGGCTTCAAGATGCATGCGCATCTTGTTCTTCCAGTAGGGATATTCGGTGCCATCGAAGACAGGGCACGCAGCGGAGACTTTGATTATCCTTGCAGTCGACATAGCTAAAACTCCAGGTGGTTAAACCGAATCACACAGAACAAGGGAGTACCTTGCTCTGATACCAATTGAAAGTGCAGTATATCAACTAGAGGGGGGGTGAATAGGCGATTTTTATGAAATGCTTCAAAACATGGTAGTTTCGAAGACAAACGATAAGCTCAAGCCTATTAGTATGCAGTGGAAAGTGGACTACACTAGATAAGCCACAGTCATGTATTCAATGAAGTGAAAGCATGAAGACTAATAGCAAGTAGGCAGTAGTGATCACAAAGGAAGAAGGAATGAACCAATCACAACCCGTAGATACTCAGTGAAGACAATCAGATAAAGCAAACATGCAATGTCTTCACAACATAGAGCAGTAAGTAAAGGGAAGGAAAGGATAGAACCAGTAGCTCGGGGAAGACAGTGATTTGTTAGACCAGTTCCAGTTGCTATGACAACTGTACGTCTGGTTAGGGAGGCTGAGATTTAACTCAGAAGACCGCATCTTCACCTTGTTCCCCTTGAGCTAAGAACACCTAGTCCTCGCCCAATCACTCTGGTAAGTCTTCAAGTTAGACTTCCAAACCTTCACAGACTTCGTTCACCGGCAATCCACAATTACTCTTGGATGCTCAGAACGCGACACCTAACCGGCTGGAGGAAACACAGTCCTGAAGTGTAATAAGTCTTCAGGTCACACAGACAGAAAAACTTCAGTGATGCCTAACACTCTTTGGCTCTGGGTGTTTGGGCTTTATCCTCGCAAGGATTTCTCTCTCAAATGCTTCGGAGGTGGGTTGCTCTCAAACGACAAAAGCCGTGCAATAACTCTGAGCAGCCACCAATTTATGGTGTAGGGGGTGGGCTATTTATAAACACTAGGCAACCTGACCTGATTTGTCCGAAGTGACCCTGGGTCACTAAGGAACTGACATGTGTTCCAACGGTCAGATTTCAAACACACACCGCAACTTTACTTGAGCTCCAAGTAAATATGACTCATTCGCCTCTGGATGAGATTTGCTCTCATAGTCTTCGCTCGAAGACATAGGATTTGGTTGAGCATCACATCAGTCACTCTGACTTAGTTCACTTGGACCCCACTTAACAGTGCGGTGGTTCCTATGACTCAATAAAGAAGAAAAGGAAACAGCGACAACTCTACATCTTCGCTTTCCATAGTCTTCACACAATGTCTTCTCATGTCATAGTGTTCAATATGATTATCTTCATATATCACCACAGTTATCAATGTCTTCATACATTTTTAGGGGTCATCTCCGGTAGGTTAACCGAATCAATGAGGGACTACTACCTGTGTTATCCTGCAATTCTCACAAACACATTAGTCCCTCAACCAGGTTTGTCGTCAATACTCCAAAACCAACTAGAGGTGGAACTAGATGCACTTACATTTATATCAGTGAATGTTATTTCTACGTCATGATTGCCATGGCTATATTATTAACCATGATGTGGAGATAGCAGCGGGTTTTTATTTTTTTGCGGAGGTACCAGCAGATGGATATTCAACGAGGAGAGAAATGATGTGTGCTTCCTCAGTCAAACATAGAGAAAGGTGGGCCTCATGATTTGACGGCTTATTAGTCATTATTACTGCCTATACTCTTTGCCCGTGTAATAACCGCATGGTAGAGTAGTTGGCTATTTTGATAACCATACTTGAAAAGATGAGGTGCACGCACCCACGGACGTTGTACTAGTAGCACTCTTTGCCTCTTGACCAACCACACACATGACACGGTGGAGCTCATTTCTATACGATCAAGCCCACGTGATAATTTGACGCGTCTAGAGTTACTCACTTAATGGAGGGTCGGGAACCACGCATGAGCGGTGCCTCGTTATTTAAGATAATTTTTTTCTTCAGTGGCACATACGCAATATAAATAGGTTCATATGGAGAGAAAAAGAAACCGCTCCACTATATACATAGCCAGGAGCCTACACGGTTGCTTGCTGGGGTTGATGTCTTCACACTGTCTCGCACAAGACGACTGTGGCCACATCTCTAACATCCGGGCGGATCAAATCTTCCGGAGGGAGGGGTGGATGCTTTGTGTAGATGTGGTCGCCATTGCCGACGGCAAAAACCCACTGTCAGCGCGTCCCGATCAGAGGTGCCTGCCGTTCTCTCTAACGAAGCCAGTGTGGTTGCCTTCGTCCCTTGCTCACTGCCACGACATGGGCAGTTGCCACCTACCGCCGCCCTCCTCTAGATACATCCCGACATCCCTCAGGTACAACTTCCTTTACAGCCGGCTTGCACCACTGCCCCAGCTACCCACATTGCTCCATGTGGATATTTCTCTACTTTTTTGCCCCACACGTACCTCTAATGGCTTCTACTCTATTTGTGATGAGTTTATATCTCATCAACTAGTCCCACTAGTCTTATTCTAATCACGCTTCTTCAATTTCTTTGCCACATGGATGCACAACTCGATTTTAGTAAAACTGCATGAAATGATCCGATGGTCAAAGGGTTGCGAACTTCTTTTTTTTGAAAGGTTCAATGTCGCAAGCAAATTAAAGCTTGGTTAGGGTTTAGGGTTCAAGGCCTAGGGACTGCATGGATCATTTTTTTCTTTAGTTGTCTCTGTTCGAAAATAAGTATAAACTTAAGTACAACTTTGTGGCATAAAGTCGAGACACTTATTCTGAAACGGAGGAGGTACATGTTGGCTATGATCTCTGAATCATTGAGATCCAATAGCATACATGTTAGTCGCGTTTGTATGTGATGGAATGTTGCAACGGGGAAACCTTGGATGCAAGATACATGAAACAGAAGGTGGAAGCTTCATAGCATTGTACAAATATATCTCACTGAGAAATTATAGTACGTACAAATATGTCATGCACCAAAGTAAAGTGTACAGTGCAACTGAGACTCATCATGGTCATGCCACGTCAGTAATAATGGCCAATGAATCGTCAAATCACATAGACCAGGTAGTAAGTTGGAAGGCCGAAGCAACCATCACACTTGAATCCGCTTGCCCCTTCAATGCATGCACCAGTGAGAGGTCTTGTCCACTCTGCCCGGGCAGTAATGCGGCACCAATTCTCTGGAGCGGCACTGACCATTTTGGGCGGGATGCGGGCACGGGCGATGGATGGGCCTTGGGTGGGCCAGGGTGGTCAGGAGCGGGCGTGGCGGCTGTTGTTCACTTTGGAGGGTCGTGTACCACACATGAACGATAGTAAGCTTGATCGGGAGGCGTGCATCGTTAATAGAAAGTTGACTACTTTGAGCGTTAAATTTTCTTCATGTATTAGCATTGCCCTAGTATTCTTCACTACGTTAAATAAAGAGTTCCATTTCGTGCACAATTTAAAATGAATTTTATGGAGAGAAAAATAAAGCCACTCCAACTATATACGTTGCAGCCTCGGCAATTGTTTTCTAGGATATGCTCTCTTCACTCTCCCTCTCACCACTATATATTGTTACCTCTTGAGCTTGCGTTGTTCTTCCATTGAAGAGGAAAGGGTGATGCAGCACAGTAGCGTAAGTATTTCCCTCAATTTTTGAGAACCAAGGTATCATTCCAGTAGGAGACTACAAGCGAGTCCCTCGTACCTACACAAACAAATAAGAGCCATGCAAACAATGTGATAAAGGGGTTGTCAATCCCTTCTTGGCCACTTGCAAAAGTGAGATCTGATAGAGATAATAAGATAATTTTTTGGTATTTTTTTAATATAGATTGAAAGTAAAGATTGCAAAATAAAAGTAAAGTAAAGATAAATAGTTGATGGAAGATAGACCCGGGGGCCATAGTTTCACTAGTGGCTTCTCTCAAGATAGCAGATTTCTACGGTGAGTGAACAAATTACTGTCGAGCAATTGATAGAAAAGTGCATACTTATGAGAATATATAGGCATGATCATTGTATATAGGCATCACGTCCGTGACAAGTAGACTAAAACGATTCTGCATGTACTACTCTTACTCCACACATCGACCGCTATCCAGCATGCATCTAGAGTATTAAATTCATAAGAACAGAGTAACGCCTTAAGCAAGATGACATCACGTAGAGGGATAAAGTCATGCCATATGATATAAACCCCATCTTTTTATCCTCGATGGCAACAATACAATACGTGCCTTGCTGCCCCTGCTGTCACTCAGAAAGGACTCCGGAAGATTGAACCCACAGATAAGAACTTCTCCCATTGCAAGAAAGATCAATCTAGTAGGCCAAACCAAAGTGATAATTTGAAGAGACCTGCAAATATATTTAAATCATGCATAAAACATTTCAGAGAGGAATCAAATATTGTTCATAGATAATCTTGATCATAAACCCACAATTCATCGGATCACGACAAACACACCGCAAAAGGATTACATCGAATAGATCTCCAAGAAGATAGAGGAGAACTTTGTATTGTGATCCAAAGAGAGAGAAGAAGCCATCTAGCTAATAACCATGGACCCGAAGGTCTGTGGTAAACTACTCACAACTCATCGGAGAGGCTGTGGTGTTGATGTAGAAGCCCTCCGTGATCAATTCCCCTTCGGTTGAGCTCCGGAACAGGCCCCAAGATGGGATCTCACGGGTACAGAAGGTTGCGTCGGTGGAATTAGGGTTTCGTGGTTGTCTCGGATGTTTTCTGGGTATATGGGTATATATAGGAGGAAGAGGCACGTCGATGGAGCAACAGGGGGCCCACGAGTGTGGGGGGCGTGCCTACCCTAACTGGCCGTGCCCTCCCCCCTCGTGTCAGCCTCGTTTCCTCCCTGACGTGTACTCCAAGTCTTCTGTGTTGCATTTGTTCCAGAAACAACTCTCCTGAAGGTTTCATTCCGTTTAGACTCTGTTTGATATTCCTTTTCTGTGAAACACTCAAATAGGCAAAAAAACAGCAATTTGCACCGGGCCTCGGGTTAGTAGGTTAGTCCCAAAAATAATATAAAAGTGTATAATAAAGCCCATAGAACATCCAAAACAGATAATATAATAGCATGGAACAATAAAAAATTATAGATACGTTGGAGATGTATCAAGCATCCCCAAGCTTAATTCATGCTCGTCCTCGAGTAGGTAAATTATAAAAACAGATTTTTGTATGTGGAATGCTACCCAACATAATTTTCAATGTAATTTTCTTTATTGTGGCATGAATGTTCAGATCTGAAAGATTCAAGACAAAAGTTTAATATTGACATAAGAATAATAATACTTCAAGCATACTAACAAAGCAATTATGTCTTCTCAAAATAACATGGCCAAAGTAAGTTATCAATACAAAATCATATAGTTTGGCTATGCTCTATCTTCATCACACAAAATATTTAAGTCATGCACAACCCCGGTTTCAGCCAAGCAATTGTTTCACACTTCAATTTTTTCAAACTTTTCAACTTTCACGCAATACATGAGCGTGAGCCATGGATATAGCACTATAGGTCTAATAGAGTGGTGGTTGTGGAGAAGACAAAAGAGAGGATGATAGTCTCACATCAACCAGGCGTATTAATGGGCTATGGAGATGCCCATAAATAGATATTAATGTGAGTTAGTAGAGATTGTCCTGTAACGGATGCACTAGAGCTATAAGTGTATGAAAGCTCAACAAAGAAAACTAAGTGGGTGTGCATCCAACTTGCTTGCTCATGAAGACCTAGGGAATTTTGAGGAAGCCCGTCATTGGAATATACAAGCCAAGTTCTATAATAAAAATTTCCACTAGTATATGAAAGTGACATAACAAGAGACTCTCTATCATGAAGATCATGGTGCTACTTTGAATCACAAGTGTGGAAAAAGGATAGTAGCATTGCCCCTTCTCTATTTTTCTCTCATTTTTCTCATTTTCTCTTTTTTCCTTCTTTTTTTTCCTTTTTCATCTGGAGTCTCATCCCGACTTGTGGGGGAATCATAGTCTCCATCATCCTTTCCTCACTGGGACAGTGCTCTAGTGATGAAGATCATCACACTTTTATTTACTTACAACTCGAAGCTAGAAGAAAATATGACTCTATGTGAATGCCTCGGGCGGTGTATCGGGATGTGCAATGAATCAAGAGTGACATGTATGAAAAATTATGCATGGTGGACTTGCCACAAGTACGATGTCAACTACATGATCATGCATGGCAATATGACAATGATGAAGCATGTCATAATAAACGGAATGGTGGAAAGTTGCATGGCGATATATCTCATCATGGCTATGGAAATGCCATAATAGTTAGGTATGGTGGCTGTTTTGAGGAAGGTATATGGTGGGTGTATGGTACCGGCGAAAGTTGCACGGTACAAGAGAGGCTAGCAATGGTGGAAGGGTGAGAGTGCGTATAATCCATGGACTCAACATTAGTCATAAAGAACTCATATACTTATTACAAAAATGTACAAGTCATCAAAACAAAGTATTCACCGCATGCTCCTAGGGGAAGGGCTCGTAGGAGTTAACCATCGCGCGATCCCGACCTCCACACAAAGGATGACAATCAATAAATAAATCATGCTCCAGCTTCATCACATAACGGTTCACCATACGTGCATGCTACGGGAATCACAAAATTTAACACAAGTGTTTCTCAAATTCACAATTACTCCACTAGCATGACTCTAATATCACCATCCTCATATCTCAAAACAATCATCAGGTATCAAACTTCTCATAATATTCAATGCACTTTATATGAAAGTTTTTATTATACCCATCTTGGATGCCTATCATATTAGGACTAATTTTATAACCAAAGCAAATTACCAGGCTGTTCTAAAGGTCTCCCAAAATAATATAACTGAAGAATGAGAGATAAATAATTTCTATAATGAAACCACCACCGTGCTCTAAAAAGATATAAGTGAAGCACTAGAACAAAACTATCTAGCTCAAAAGATATAAGTGAAGCACATAGAGTATTCTAATAAATTCCGATTCATGTGTATCTCTCCCAAAAGGTGTGTACAGCAAGGATGATTGTTGTAAACTAAAAAGCAAAGACTCAAATCAAACATGACGCTCCAAGCAAACCACATATCATGTGGTGAACAAAAATATAGTCTCAAGTAAAGTTACCGATAGACGAAAACGAAAGAGGGGATGCCTTCCCGGTGCATCCCCAAGCTTAGGCTTTTGGTTGTCCTTGAATATTACCGTGGGGTGTCTTGGGCATCCCCAAGCTTAGGCTCTTGCCACTCTTTGTTCCATAGTCCATCAAATCCTTACCCCAAAACTTGAAAACTTCACAACACAAAACTTAACAGAAAATCTCGTGAGCTCCGTTAGTATAAGAAAGCAAACCACCACTTTAAGGTACTGTATTGAACTCATTCTTTATTTATATTGGTTTTAAACCTACTGTATTCCAACTTCTCTATGATTCATACCCCCCGATACTACTCATAGATTCATCAAAATAAGCAAACAACACACGAAAAACAGAATCTGTCAAAAACAGAACAGTCTGTAGGAATCTGTAACTTTCGAATACTTCTGTAACTCTAACAATTCTGAAATAAATTGCTGGACATGAGGAATTTGTCTATTAATCATGTGCTAAAAGAATCAACTTAAAAGCACTCTCCAGTAAAACATGGCAGCAAATCTCGTGAGCGCAAAAGTTTCTTTTTTACAGCATGATTGCAAAGACTTCACCCAAGTCTTCTCAAAGGTTCTACTTGGCACAAACACTAATTAAAACACAAAACCACATCTAACCAGAAGCTAGATGAAATATTTATTACTAAACAGAATGGAAAGCAAAGAAAATAAAACTGGGTTGCCTCTGAACAAGCGCTATCGTTTAACGCCCCTAGCTAGGCATGATACAAGAATAGATCTAGGTATTGCCATCTTTAGTAGGCAATTCTTCAATTGAACACTTATAACTCTTGGGACTTTCTTCCTTCCTATTGATAATCAAACTCCTAGGCAAGATATCAAGAAATTCATTTGTCGCAAAAGTTTCCCTAATGATAGTGAGAAAGTTGGGGTGAACACTTATTGATTTAGGATCCGCAGTTTCCTTACTAGAAGATTCACCCTTGTTTTTAGGAACATACATAAACTTGGCCATTTTAGTAGTAGAGGGGTTCGAAGTATTTCTCACAGCAGAAAAAGAAGGCTCTACATTGGTAATAATAACCTCAAGCTTATCGGTTCTAGTGGAATCTTGATCTATTTTCTCATTAACTACGGTTTCCTTTTCCTTAAAAAAATTCAGAGTGACTCCTACACTAGATCCATATTGGGGAATTTGGTTATGGATCTTTTTACCCAAATTCTCATTCAACTCCGCAGTGGCAACTTTATTTTCAATAATTTCGAGCCTTTGCATTATGTGTTCTAAAGTTAAGATAGTTCCATTAACCAAAAGAGGTGGTGGGGAACACAAATCTATCATAGCATTATAAGAATCAAAAGTATGGCTACCCAAGAAATTCCCTCCGGTAATGGTATCTAGAATATAGCTAGTCGAAGGAGTGATTCCTACATTAAAATTGCGAAGAAGCACGGAAGTGGAAAGCTTCCTAGTAGACCTATTCTGAGCATTGCAAATTCTATACCAAGCATCTTTTAGATTTTCTCCCTCCCTTTGTTTAAAATTGAGAACTTCACTCTCGGGGGTATTAATAATGATAGGAGGACTAGCCATGATGGCAAAGGCAACCGATAAAACACACAGAGAAAATAAGAGGACGAATAAAACAGCAAGGGTGAAGTGGGGGAGAGGACAACGGGAGGCAAATGGCAAATAATGTAATGCGAGGGATAAGAGTTTATGATGGGTACTTGGTATATGACTTTTGAGTAGGTCTCCCCGGCAACGGCGCCAGAAATTCTTCTTGCTACCTCTTGAGCTTGCGTTGTTCTTCCCTTGAAAAGGAAAGGGTGATGCAGCAGAGTAGCGTAAGTATTTCCCTCAGTTTTTTAGTACCAAGGTATCAATCCAGTAGGAGACTACACGCGAGTCCCTCGTACCTACACAAACAAATAAGAACCTTGCAACAAACACGACGAAGGGGTTGTCAATCCCTTCTCAGACACTTGCAAAAGTGAGATCTGATAAAGATAATAAGATAATATTTTTGGTATTTTTGTTATATAGACTGAAAGTAAAGATTGCAAAATAAAAGTAACGTAAAGATAAATAGTTGATGGAACATTAATATAATGGAAAATAGACCCGAGGGCCATAGGTTTCACTAGTGGCTTCTCTCAAGATAGAAGATTTCTACGGTGGGTGAACAAATTACTATCGAGCAATGGATAGAAAAGCGCATAGTTATGAGAATATCTAGGCATGAGCATTGTATATAGGCATCACATCCGTGATAAGTAGACCCAAACAAGTCTGCATCTACTACTATTACTCCACACATCGACCGCTATCCAGCATGCATCTAGAGTATTAAGTTCACAAGAACAGAGTAACGCATCTAGAGTATTAAACTCATGCAATATGATATAAACCCCATCTTTTTATCCTCGATGGCAACAATACAATACGTGCCTTGCTGCCCCTGTTGTCACTGGGAAATGACACCGCAAGATTGAACCTAAAGCTAAGCACTTCTCCCATTACAAGAAAGAACAATCTAGTAGGCAAAACCAAACTGATAATTCGAAGAGACTTGCAAAGATATTTAAATCATGCATAAAAGATTTTAGAGAGGAATCAAATATTGTTCATAGATAATCTTGATCATAAACCCACAATTCATCGGATCTCGACAAACACACCACAAAGAATTACATCGAATAGATCTCCAAGAAGATCGAGGAGAACTTTGTATTGTGATCCAAAGAGAGAGAAGAAGCCATCTAGGTAATAACTATGGACCCGAAGGTCTGTGGTAAACTACTCACAACTCATCGGAGAGGCTATGGTTTTGATGTAGAAGCCGTCCGTGATCGATTCCCCCTCCGGTGGAGCTATGGAACAGGCCCCAAGATGGGATCTCACGGGTACAGAAGGTTGCGGCGGTGGAATTAGGGTTTCGTGGTGGTCTCGGATGTTTTCAGGGTATATGGGTATATATAGGAGGAAGAGGAACATCGGTGGAGCAACAGGGGGCCCACGAGGGTGGGGGTGCGCCCTCCCCCCTCGTGGCTGCCTCGTTTCTTCCCTAATGTGTACTCCAAGTCTTCTGTGTTGCATTTGTTCCAGAAATTACTCTCCCGAAGGTTTCATTCCATTTGGACTCCGTTTGATATTCCTTTTCTGCGAAACACTGAATAGGCAAAAAAAAACAGCAATTTGCACTAGGCCTCGGGTTAGTAGGTTAGTCCCAAAAATAATATTAAAGTTTATAATAAATCCCATTAAACATCCAAAATAGATAATATAATAGCATGGAACAATCAAAAATTATAGATACGTTGGAGACGTATCATATATATACATGTTGGAGCCTCAGCGCTTGTAGTTGCTCTGTTCACACATTCTCACCCTATCCAGTCAAAGCAAGGCTGCATTGGCCTCTCTCTCTCTCTCATCTCTCATTGTTCGTCAAAGAGACGACAGGATCCTGTCCACTGGGGAAGGGAAGGAGTCTTAACGTTGTCACCGTCAGCGAGGGACGGAATCCACTGCCGACGCAGTTGTTCTCTTACACCCAGCGGAAGGGCCTCCGACCCCTTCTTCCTCGCTGCCGTACATAGTGTGGGTAGATCGGCTTCCGGCCGCCCACTGAGCCACACCCCGAGAACCTCAAGCTATAATTTACTTAATCCACATGCATTGCTCTATCTGCATGTGGATTTTTTTTTCCGCTTTTGCACTCGAATCTAGGTGTTGGATCAAACAGGAAAGTATGGGGAAAGTTGTATAGCATGAATCTAGGACGTGATTCAAAGAGGAAAGGGAGGGGGAAAGTAGTAAAGACTGATATCCAGCATGTACGTTGGTCGAAAAGGGAAAACAATGACAAACAGAGTACGCACATCTTCAATGAGCTGATCTTTCTGTGGGTGGGGGACTAGATTTGCCGCCCTCACATAGCGAAAGGTGTCTAAAGATAACAAAACTGGGAGCAACAAAAATATGCTCCTTTGTTGTTTTTTCTTCATTGCAAGAGACTATGCATCACCCCATTATACATCGGTAGATGCAGATGGTGCTGGTGCGTCAACTGTCCCGTACAACTCTTTAGCTGTTGTTAATCTAATAATGCCGCTGGAAAATTGAAGCAATGCCATAGTTAAAAGCAAATTACATGCTTAAACTAGTAGAAAAATGGTCAAATGTTCATCTCATTAGTCCTGGTTTGGATATGAGCCGGCACTAATGTGACCACTAGTGCCGGTTCCAACGGCTAGGCGGGCCGCTCTCGTTAGTACCGGTTCGTGCTGAACTTTTAGCACCGGTTCGTGCCATGGACCGGTACTAAATAGAGGGGTGGCATGATGTTGTCAGACCGGGGCCCTTCCAGCACCTTTAGTACCGGTTCTTGCCACGAACCGGTACTAAAGGTTGTCCTACATAAATCCTCCGTCCACCCGAGCTCGCTCTGTTTTTCCCCTTTCACCTCTCCTCTCTGTTCTTCCCCTCTACCCTCGAGCTCACACTCCATTTTTGCCAAAATTTGTGAAGATTTGAAGGCACCCCATCCATCCGAGTGATCACAAAGGTAAGCAACTTTGTCCTTTCATCTCTCATTGCTAGATTAGCTCTTGCAGTGCTTTCTATAGTCATTAATTTGTGGGTTTTAGTAATTTGTGAGGAATTATATGTGCTAGTTTATTTGATTTATATGCAATATGAGCTAAAAGTTACTCTTAGTTGGCATATGTAGGTGTGGTTTACTTAGTGCCTTCCCGTCTCCGTCCTAACCACCGTCGATCATCTGCACCGTCCTGTCGTCGACACTACCTTGTGGTGAGCCTCTTGTTTTTATATTTTTTATATATAAAAAATCATGTTTGTGTGATTTAGATATATAGTTACTGGTATAATTATCATACCCGTACGCTGTTTGTTATACATAGTGCCATGGTTTTGATATCCGTCAAGAGGTTAAATTTAGTTGAAAGAGAAAACGAGTATTTGAAAGAAAAATTGAAAATAATTGAGGGGGAGAAGATGGAATTGGAGTTGCATGTTGCCGATGTCGTCGATGACCACAAGATCAGGATGGAGAAAATTCGCTTGAAGATTAGAAAGATAAGAAAATATGCCATTGATAATGATGCTTGGTATCATTATGATGTTGGATCAATTATTACCTTAGTTGCATTCTTGATCGCATTTGTTGTTGCATCTAAATGATTTAGCTAGAGAGTTATTTGTATGTTGCATTTAAGTGTTGTATGAACTTGTATTAATTTGGTATTTTTGGTGTTGTGTAATGAAGATGAGCCGACAATGTATGTACGATG
>LR738711.1:537326168-537358078 GCA_902687465.1 Secale cereale | reverse complement strand
CCCCCCCCAGTTCATTAATGGCTGCATACTTTTCTGAATGCTGCTGAGGCAAACAAGCGGGCGGATGGTTTTATGCCTTGTCCATGTGCTGGCTGTAAGAATGATTAGAATTACTCTAAGTCAAGAACCATTCACGTCCACCTGTTTGAGTCCGGTTTCATGCCCCACTATAATGTTTGGACCAAGCACGGAGAAAGAGGGGTTATGATGGAAGACAATGAAGAAGAAGAGGACGATGAGAGATATCCTGGCCATGGGTTCCCTGAATACAGTGGTACAACAATAGGGGAAGAAGCTAAGCCGGCAATGCGGCAAGAAGCTGAAGAAGAGGCATCAGATGAGCTCGCTGATGATCTAGGTCGGGCCATTGCCGATGCAAAGAGAAACTGCGCAAGTGAAAAGGAGAAGAAGGAGTTGTGGCGCATGTTAGAGGATCAGAAGAAATTGTTGTACCCGAATTGCGAAGCTGAGAAGAAAAAGCTGGGCACCACACTTAAATTGCTGCAATGGAAGGCAGAGAATGGTGTATCTGACAAGGGATTTGGAAAGTTACTGGTAATGATAAATAATATGCTTCCAAAGGACAACGAATTTCCCAAGAGTACGTACGAAGCAAAGAAGGCTGTCTGACCTCTAGGGTTAGAGGTGCAGAAGATACATGCATGCCCTAATGACTGCATCATCTACCGTGGTGAGTACGAGGATTTGAACACATGCCCAGTATGCGATGCATTGCGCTATAAGATCAGCCGCGGTGACCCTGGTGATGTCGAGGGTGAGCGCCCCAGGAAAAAGAATCCTTCCAAGGTGATGTGGTATGCTCCTATAATACCACGATTGAAACGTTTCTTCCAAAACAAAGAGCATGCCAAGGCGATGCGATGGCATAGAGAAAACCGTAAGAAAGACGGAAAGTTGGGAGTACCCACTGACGGGTCGCAGTGTAGAAAAATCGAGAGAAAGTACATCACGGAGGAGTTTGGAGGTGACACAAGGAACGTATGGTTTGGTATAAGCGCAGATGGCATTAATCCTTTTGGGGAGCAGAGCAGCAACCATAGCACCTGGCCTGTGACTCTATGTATGTATAACCTTCCTCCTTGGTTGTGCATGAAGCGGAAGTTCATTGTGATACCAGTTCTCATCCAAGGCCCTAAGCAACCCGGCAACGACATTGATGTGTACCTAAGGCCATTAGTTGAAGAACTCTTACAACTGTGGAATGGAAAAGGTTTACGTGCGTGGGATGAGCACAGACAGGAAGAATTTGATCTAAATGCATTGATGTTCGTTAGCATCAATGATTGGCCTGCTCTCAGTAACCTTTCAGGATAGACAAACAAGGGATACCGTGTGTGCACGCATTGTTTGGATGATACCGACAGTATATATTTGGATAATTGTAGGAAGAATGTGTACCTCGGACATCGTCGATTTCTTCCGAGCAGGCATCCCATAAGAAAGAAAGGCAAGCATTTCATAGGTGAGGTGGATCACCGGACAAAGCCTCGCCACTGAACTACAGCTGATGTACATGATATGGTCAAGGATTTGAAGGTTGTCTTTGTAAAGGGTCCTGGTGCACAACGTGTTCCGAATGATGGTGACGGACGCGCACCCATGTGGAAGAAGAAATCTATATTTTGGGACCTGCCCTATTGGAAAGACCTAGAGGTCCGCTCCACAATCGACGTGATGCACGTGGCAAAGAATCTTTGCGTGACCCTGCTTGGCTTCTTGGGCGCGTATGGGAAGACAAAAGATATGCCAGAGGCACGGGAGGACCAGCAACGTATGCACGTAAAAGACGACATACAGCAGGGTCATGCCAGCTACGCTCTTACCAAAGAAGAGAAGGAAATCTTCTTTGAATGCCTGCTCAGTATTAAGGTACCATCTGGCTTCTCGTCGAATATAAAGGGAACAATAAATATGGCAGAGAAAAAGTTCCAAAACCTAAAATCCCATGACTGCCACGTGATTATGACGCAACTGCTTCCGATTGCATAGAGGGGGCTTCTACCGGAAAATGTTTGATTAGCCATTGTGAAGCTATGTGCATTCCTCAATTTAATCTCTCAGAAGGTAATCGATCCAGAAATCATACCAACGTTACAGAATGATTTGGTGCAATGTCTTGTCAGTTTTGTGTTGGTGTTCCCACCATCCTTCTTCAACATCATGACACACGTCCTAGTTCACCTATGCAAAGAGATTAATGTTCGGGGTCCTGTATTTCCACACAATATGTTCCCCTTTGAGAGGTTCATGGGAGTCTTGAAGAAATATGTTCATAACAGTGCTAGGCCAGAAGGAAGCATCTCCAAGGGCCATGAAATTGAGGAGGTCATTGAGTTTTGTATTGACTTTATTCCTGACCTTAAGCCGATTGGTGTTCCTGAATCGCGGCATAAGGGCAGACTGGATGGAAAAGGCACGCTAGGAGGGGATCAAATAATATGTATGGACGGGCATTCTCTCACTCAAGCACAGTACACAGTTCTACAGAGCTCCGCCTTGGTGGCTCCGTATAAGGACGAACACAAGAATTTTCAACGCTCCAAACACCCGGAGCAGTCTGACGACTGGATTACACGTGAACAAACGACGACTTTCGCCGGCTTGTTGCAGACTCATGCCAGGCATGATGCCGCTATTGAAGATGACATGTACTTGCTGTCCCTGTTACCATCTTCGAATATAATGACTTTCAAAGGGTACGAGATAAATGGGAATACATTTTACACAATCACCCCAAGATAAAATTCCTACACAAGTTTTATAACAAGATGGATATCCCCTGGGTTCGTCTGACGTGGGACTCCTACTACCAAGGAACGATACCAGACGCCACTGACCCGATTGGACCCTTTTGGTGGCGCGACATACTCAAGCTCTCTCCCAAATTTAGGGGAATCTCAAGCATCAACATTGTCTGTGGCACCATGGCCTTGTTCTGGAAAGATCTCTGGGGAGAACAAACCCTGCAAGATTCACACCCCCATGCATTCTCATACTCTTTGGAAGAAGATATCTCTGTAAAGAATTTCCTGAGCATCACGTCCCTGCAAGAAGCGTTTCACCTACCATTGTCACCACAAGCGCTGGATGAAATCAGACAAATACAAACGACGGCTACTGAAGTCCAACCGTCAACTGCGACTTCGGATGTGTGGCATTATGTCTGGGGTAAAACGATCTTCAAGTCAACTGACTATTACAAATTCTTCTTCAAGGACCTTCAGTCGCATCAAGTCTTTGATTGGATATGGAAATCTAAATGCACCATGAAACTTAAGGTGTTTGCTTGGCTCCTCTTCCACGATCGACTCAACACGCGTAACATGCTAAAAAGAAGGCACTACAACATAGGGGATGATCACAACTGCCTACTCTGTGATCAGAACGTGGAAGAAACCCTCGAACACATGGTCTTCACATGTGTCTTTAGCAAAGGTTGCTGGGAGAAAATTGACATGAGATGGAACCCCTTCACTAATAGGCTGCAAGCTATCCAAGATCAAAGGAACAACCATCCGACACCTTTATTCATGGAGAAATTCACTGTCGCTGCTTGGAGCATTTGGAAGGAGAGGAATAATCATCACTTTAGAGCCATACGGCCCTCCTTCCAATCTTGGCTTGCTAGATTTAAAAGAGACTTTAGGCTCCTGCAACATATGGTAAAATAGGCACATAAGCCTCTCTTTAATTTAAAAGACCCCTCACTAGTCTTCTTCCCCATCTGCCACAAAGTGGCAGAGCTCTATTTTGTTTAATGCATTAATACAGTAGGAGTCTTTCCTACTGTCCACGGTCAAAAAAAAGAAGAGCACCAACCAAAATAGTGGTGTCCGCTTTGATGCAGCAACCAAGACGGGAAAGGAAACATATTATGGTTACATAGATGACATATGGGAACTTGACTATGGACGTGGTTTGAAGGTCCCTTTGTTTCGGTGCAAATGGGTCAATATGAAACGAGGCGGGGTAACTGAAGACCCGTAGTATGGAATAACAACAGTGGATCTCAACAATCTTGCGTATGCAGATGAACCATTCGTCCTAGCCAATGATGTGGCAAAGGTTTTCTATGTGAAGGACATGTCTACCAAGCCGAGAAAACGAAAAGATAAGGAAGAGAATGCATCATACGATGAGCCAAAGCACCACATAGTTCGTTCTGGGAAAAGAAACATCGTGGTAGTGGACGACAAGATAGACATGTTAGAAGATTATGAAAAGCTTGATGAAATTGCTCCATTCACAGTGAATATTGACCCGAGCATCCAGTTAAATGACGAAGATTGTCCATGGTTACGGCGCAAAGGGACACACGCGAAGAAAAAGTTTCACACCCAAATATCCCACTCTGGGATGTGATCGGCTTCACTATCATCACTTTCTTCTCTAGTGATTGAGTTTCCGGACTTATATATCTGGAAAGTCCCGCTTCGAACAAACCGGGGGGAATCTTTGTAATAGTTAGGGTACTTATGTGTTTTGGCATTTCAAACATGAAGAAATTTTATGTGCAAACAAATTCTTTCATGCATTTACTGAATTTTTCAGCTAAATGACCTTGAAATTGTAAAACACTTCAAATGAACTCTGAAAAGGTTGAAAGTTGGAATGGTATCATAATTTCACACAAATAGCGTGTGCAAAAAAGTAGAGAGGGTTATGCAAAAATTGGATGCACTTCTTGTACAAAATGGACAATCTATTACGAAATATCAGGGTTTCGGATGAAAAGTCATTTGTTACAAAGACATTTCATTTTTTTAAACTTATTTCAACTCCAGGCTTTTTGTGCGTTCAGTATGCACCATTCAAAGCCACATCATGAATTTTAAACCCTTTCTGACATCATGTGCTATTTTTCATGCATTTACTGATTTTTTAGCTAAATGACCCTGAAATTGAAAAACACTTCAAATGAACTCTGAAAACTTTGAAAGTTGGTGTGGTATCATCATTTCACATCCATAACATGTGCAAAAACGTAGAGAGGGTTACTGCAAAAACTGGATGCACTTCATGTACAACATGGACAATCTATTTCAAAGTACCAGGGTTTCGGACAAAAATTCATATGTTACAAAGGCATTTCATTTATTGAATAACCTAAGTATTACCAAATTGAATATAATGATAAAACACACTAATATTAAACATAATAAAAAAGAATCACTGAAAAATATATTTTCAAAGTTAAGTTATTCACAAACTAGTGATTCACACAAATTTCAAATAATTCAAATTTAAACTCTTCAAATGTGAAAACTACTGGCACGAACAGAAAGTCTGTAATTTTTTGTACCTAAAGCAAAAATATTCACAAGAAACTCTAAATACAGCAAAAAAACAACTTAGAAATAAATAAAATAATTTAAATAAAGCAAAAGATAGAAAAAACTAAAAAAAACCACCTACTAGGCCACAGCGGCCTGCATACGACTAGAAACCCGACCTGTAGTTGTGCCAGGATGCAGGCCCTCAAGGCCAGTAGGCCCCACAGAGCAGAGTAGCAGTATTAGGCCCAGAAGGCCTGCATTAGAGAGGAACTCAATGTAGTGCCCGTGTCGGCGCTTATAAACAGGTCCTGTGGCTCCTCGACTAGCGAAGTGGGACTAAACTTTGCGCACTGCGGGTGGCAGCGCACACCCTTTAGTACCGGGTCATGGCTGCAACCGGTACTAAAGGGGGGGTCTTTAGTACCGGTTGGAGCCACCACCTGGTACTAAGGGCCTGCCCTTCCCGCCGCTTGGCCTAGCCAAAACAGGCCTTTAGTACCGGTTGGTGGCTCCAACCGGTACTAAAGGTGCATCCTATATATACGACACTTGAAAATTTTCAGTTTTCCCTCTGTTCTTGTTCTGTTTCTTCCTTTCCGTCGATGTTGTCGCCGCCTCCGTCGCACGCTGCCCCCGTTGCCATCGCTGCCCCCGTTGCCGCCGCGGCCCCCGTCGTCATCGCGCGCCGCCCCCGTCACCGGCCCGTCCTCGTCGTCGTTCTGTCGCCTCGCCGTCGCCGTTGCCTTGGACCTTGCCGTTGTCGTCGCCTTGACCTCGCCCACGCGGTGATCCCCTCTCCCTCGGCCCCTCGCCCACAGGTGCACACACACACACACACACACACACACAGAGACACACACACACACACACAGTACACGCGCGCACACACACACGCACACACACAACACAGACACACACACTTTTCTGTTTTTAGTTTTTAGTGTTTCCTGTTTTTTATTAAAAAAATAGATGAATTAATTAATTAGATTATATTAATGTCAAATAATATATAGAAATGTTATTTATAATGTAATGTCAAATAGTTATATAGAAATGTTAGAAATTTTAGAAATGTTAGTTTTAGCTAGATGAATTAGATTAATTTCAAATTGTTAGACGATGATCGATGTTTTGTTAGTTTCTCATAATTTTAGTTATAGAAATTTAGAATGCTACGTTTGCATATACTATTTGTTCTCGACGATGCCCGGCCCGCATCCTCGTCGTCGACCCATTCGCGATGACGTCCTGCTTCAAAGGACCCATATCAGGGACTGGGCTCCGCCGGGCTGGCACTGGGTGGTGCTACCTTCAGGGGCTCGCCGCTTCGT
The DNA here is from genome assembly GCA_902687465.1 of Secale cereale. Taxonomy (NCBI): domain Eukaryota; kingdom Viridiplantae; phylum Streptophyta; class Magnoliopsida; order Poales; family Poaceae; genus Secale; species Secale cereale. The sequence continues at coordinate 537,351,450 of LR738711.1, read as the reverse complement.
GAGGAACGCAGCCCTGGGTCCCGTCGTCGACCCTGAGCTCCTTTAGTGGCGTTCGCCTGGGCCACTTTCGGTGCGGAGGGAGCCGGCACCGCCGGAGGTGGTGCGTCGCCGTGTTAGGGAGGAGGACGAGCACGTCCATCGCTACATGGTTGCTATGGATGCCAGGTTCTCCAATACCTGGCAGGTTCTTTGGGGAGATGACCGGAGCTATGATCCTGTGATGGTTCCTTCTCTCTGGGTGTCCACCGCCCGCGCCTCACAAACTGCGAGTGAACTAGATTATTCTATAGTATTCGATATTTATTACCTAGCTAGCTAGTGATGTATTCGATATATAATATTCAAGATGATCGATGTATCCGAGATTATATATATTATTTGAGACCATGTATTCGAGATTATATATTATTCGAGATTATGTATTATTCGATACGATGCATATTATGTACTATGATTCAGTTTTTCCTTAATGGTTGCATGCATGCATTGTAATTTGAATACTAAATTGTTTTATATTTCTTTTGGATTAGTTAAATAAAAGCTACGGCGGACAATACCGGCATAGAGGGAGAAGCTGCCATGTTCGAGATCATACGGAATCCTTGTGGCCCAGATGATCATAATGAAGAAGATGACGGCTCCCAATATCTGAACAATACCGGGGAGGGTGATATGATATTCAATCGCGACGACCAAATTGATGAAGTCATGAACTATGATATCGATGATGACGCCGAAAATGTTGATCTTGAAGTAACAGAGACCGGCGAGGTATATTTATATAAGTAGGCATCTGGTGATCATCACATGTTTTTAATGATTTGAAGATATATTGATGAATTGATATCTTTCTTCTTTCAGCCCTCCAGATCGAGAAAATCTACAAGCAGCAGGACAGTGTGAGGCCCGGCCAAAAAGTTGAAGGAGGGCGTAATGTACAACATCGATGCCATCAGAACTGATGGCGAACCAGTAGCGCCTACGACAGTTGCGAACAACTTCGTTCGTCAGTGTGGAGTTATTATGAAGGACCAACTATCGATCTCCATTCAAGAATGGAAAGAGCCAGCAAAGAAACGTCCAGATCTTACTTTTGTCGACGACAGAGCAAAATCTCTGCTTTGGGAAAAACTAATGGAACATTTCACCCTACCAGATCATTTCACAGAGAATGACAAGAAGAAAGTCAAAGACGCTGCTCTTAGGAAGATGGCAATTACATTCAACAACCACAAGAAAACTGTATGGTCCAACTACATCAAAGGAGGAAAGAAGACTCCATAATTCAAGGCAACACTGGAGAAGCAAGGAGAACACTTGTGACGCCCGAAGACCAACGTCCAAGAAGATTCCAGAAGATTCCAGATGTTCCGGGTTCTCCCATGTGTTTCTTTTGTGCTTGTGTTATTTATTTTTTGCATTGCATCATGTCATCATGCCATCATGTCATTTCATTTTGCATCTCAACCTAAATAAATCGTGTGGACCTTCGGTCTATTTAAATCGAGGGAAGTGTGACTTCTCTTTATAACATAGTCTCTCAATATTAAGGGAGCTATCTATTAAATATTCCAGTTGTTTGGAATTAACCAACACACTTGCATAATTTTCCCGATGCCTATTTCACTTCAAGTTTCATCGTCAAACCTTGGCAATAATTATTTTCCGTTGTATGGATGTTCCTCCAAAAATTCGAACATTTTTGGACACTTCCTTAATCAAGTCTTAGTTCAAACCCATTTGAAATTCAAATGTGTTTGAATTATATTTTTTCGATCATGCCAATTCTAATTTTCTCGGACCGTGCTCATTTTTATGAGCCCGAGAAAATAACCTCATGTGCAAATTCTTGCATAGCTTCCCTTTCTTTTCTTCTCTCCTTTTCTTCCATTCTCTGTTTTTATTTCCTTTTCACTCTTAAAATAGGAGAGGCAGCCCAGCCGCAGCTGAGGCCCAGCTTGGCCATCAGCCTCCAGGCCTATCCTGGCTCGAGGCCCAGTCAGCCAACCTCCAGGCCCAAGGCCCACTCCTGGCCGACCGCTCCGACCGCTAACCCTAGCCCGTCCCTCACCGTTCGATCTCTCCCTCGCTCTCCTTTCCCCCGCCTCCAGGATGCCCGAACCCCATCGCCTCTGCCCCGATTCCCTCTTGACCCCTCGCAGCTCACCGAGCGCGTTCTTCTCGCTCTCTTGCCTCGAGTCCACCAGGCCCCTGCCGCCCGAGGCTGCAGCCACCTCTGCCAGGGCTCGCCTCCGTCCTTGGCGCCCCAAGCGCATCCCCGCGACCGCACCCTGCGACGCCCCAGGCCCCGAGCGCCTCGTCTCCCGTCGTCTACCAAGGCGCCGCCGCGACCTCGCGCCTCCAGCGCCCTCCAGCGCCAGGCGCCCGACCTCCTTCGTCGGGCCATGAAAGCCGCTTGCGCAGGCCTCCTCCAGCGAGGCCCTGCGTCTCCAGAGCGCTGGCACCCCCGCCTCTTCTCCAGCACCCAGCGGTTGCCTCATCTCCAAGCCCCGTCGCGCCCGTGCCTCTCTTCCTCGCTGCAGACAGAGGAGTTCCCTGCTGCATCCTCGTCGTGCTGCTGCCATGGCCTCGTGCGTCTCGCGGCATTCCTCCGTCGCCAAGGCAGCAGCGCCTTCCGCGCCCCGATGGCCTCGACAGCGCCTCCCCGTGCTGCCCCTTTTGTTTTGCTCCTGTGTTTTTTTTGTTGTGTTGCCTTGTACTGTTGAACTTGTCAGGGGACCCGTGTACGCCTATATGACAAGACGGCAAGACCGCAACGACCTGAACATCTACATAATACAAGTTCATCTACGGATACCCGAACGTCTACGACCGAGTATGACTACCGTCGCCGAGACCAAGTACCACTACATAAAACGTGTACCCCGACGTCAACTTCGACGCGACAAGTACCCCCTCCGATGACAACTACCTCTATGATACGAGAACGACGACACAAGATGACGTGACAAGTACCTCTTCGGAAACAGAAACTCCAACGTGTACAACTACCGTCACCCCGTGAACGACTACTTCCTCTCCAAACGTGAACGCCTACTTCCTCTACGACTCGCGAGAACGACTTCTTCCTCTACGACCCGTGTACCACTACGTCCCTCTACGATCTCGAGCCGCCCCGAAATGATTGTTCCGAAGGTATACCGAGATGACCCGTGCGATGCTATGTGTTGTATGAGATGTTTCTTCCCTAGTGAGCACCGTGCCCGTTTCGTCCTTTTGTCATGTTCCTCGGTTGCCTCGTCGCCGACTCGTGGGAACCCGGTGACGGGATCACCCCACCTTTTCATCTTGTTCGACTCGCTCACGCTCTCAGTTATCTTTTGCACCGGACTCTCAACGGGTTACCGGAACCGAGATGTTGCCATTGCATCATTTTCGGATCGTTGCCGTGGCACCCATTCTTTTCACCACGGTGACAATATTTCATATCTTCTTCATGACAACTTTTATTAAACTTGCATAAAACTTGATCATGTCATCCGCATCATGTTAACAACATTATATGTGTGAAATGTTGCTTGCTTAAAATTGCTAAACATGCATGAGGATTTTCCGGAATTGTTGTTGTTATTTCCGGCCTCATTTAAAATGTCTTAATAGTGTAATTTTATTATGCTTCACCTCTTGCCTTGTTAAAAACATTAATCTTGTCTTGTAAATAAATGAGAGTCAACTAAATAATAAAATGTGGTGTTTCGTCAATATGCAACTCGTTGCATATTGAGCTCCACTTAACTTGTAGTTTTGTTTGTGCCATTGCCTTGCCATGCTTATTTAAACCGGACATGCATCATACATGGATGTGCATCGTATGCCATGTTTATGCTTGTGTGTTTACCATGTTGTTTGCTTCTTTCCGGTTGCTTCTCTTGTTAGCTTTGGTTTCGTTCCGGAGTTGTGAGGATTCGCTCCTTGTTGCTCCGTCTACTTCATGGATCCGTTCTTCTCCCTTGTGGAATCCCAGGCAAGATGATCATACCCTTGGATACCTTTACTACCATTGCCATGCTTAGTTGTCTCGATGCTATCGTTACATGTCGCGCTACCCATCTTTTATGTCCGCCTCTCGTTGCCATGAAACCTCTAACCTTTGAAACCTTCCTAGCAAAACCACTGTTTGGCTATGTTACCCGCTTGCTCAGCCCCTCTTATAGCGTTGTTAGTTGCAGGTGAAGATGAAGATCGTTCCAGGTGGGAACTTGTTGTTGGATATATCACAATATCTATAATTATTATTAACACACCTATATACTGGGCATCGGTGGAAGGCTTGGCCCTTTGCTCGGTGTTTTGTTCCACTCATGCCACCTTAGGCACCGATAAACCGGCATTATGTTCCTTGATTTTGCGTTCCTTACACGATGGGTGGATGGGGACCCCTTGACAGTTCGACTTTGAATAAAACTCCTCCAGCAAGGCCCAACATTGGTTTTAATTTGCCTCATAATAACAACTTAATAAAATAATTAAAATTGCATAGGGGGTCGCGTCCCCGGGTTCTTAATTCTACATAGCAGGGGGGGCCAGTGCTGATGGTGTTGGTCCCAAACTAGAGTCACTTGCGGTGCCACCCAGTTATCTGGGGTCTTCGGTTACTGTACGTAGCGCTCATCCGGACGTGGCCTGAGACGAGATGCGCGCGGCTACCATCAGGGTGTCGACACGCCGAGAGGTCTTGCTGGACTTGTTTTACCATTGTCGAAATGTCTTGTGCTACCGGGATGCCGAGACTGATCGGATTTCCCTAAGATAAGGAGTGATGATATTATATTTATCACTTCAGCTAATCGTGAGAGCTTGTGATGGGCTAAGTTGGAACACCCCTGCAGGGTTATGATCTTTCGAAAGCCGTGCCCGCGGTTATGTGGCAGATTGGAATTTGTTAATGTCCGGTTGTAGAAAACTTCACAGAGGATCCGAAGTAAAACACACAACTGTGTGAGTAACCATGACTGTCTCTTTTCACTTTGAGAAGAGAACACGGTGGGGTTATGTTTGACTCGTATGTAGTTCAGGATCTTTAGCGATCACTACTTTTGCGACCGTTTGCGTAGATGCTCATTCTTATTCGGGTACTCGTAAGTTAGCCACCATATTATGCTTAGCCGCTGCTGCAACCTCACCACCTTACCTCTTCCTTCCCCCAAAGCTTTGCTAGTCTTGATACCCATGGTTATGGGATTGCTGAGTCCTCGTGGCTCACAGATACTACAACACCAGATGCAGGTTCAGCCGAGAATGATGCAGGAGCTGGTTCAAGTTCTTCACTGGGAGCTCCATGAAGAGAGTGGCCGTTTGCTTGTGACGTTTCGACGATCAGTAGTGTTTTCTACTAGGATTCGATCCTCACCTGTGGCTTTATGTTGTTTTGGTATCTTTCTTTTGGATCTTCGCCTGTAGTCGGGTTGTGATGTTTTGAATGATGAATTGCTTATGTCGTGTATTGTGTGAAGTGGCGATTGTAAGCCAACTATCTTCTTTTGCAATTTAATCCCTCTTTTACATGAGTCGTGCAAAGATACCAAACTTGAGATCATTCTAGGATGGGCTTATACCTTTAAGTCGTGCCTCGACATGTAGGAGGTATAGTCCCATCCTGGGCATTACAAGTTGGTATTCAGAGCCTTCTCCGACCTAGAAGCCCCCACTGATTGATCGAATCGTTGACGGTTGAGTCCAGGCACACACTGAAAATATATTTTGAGTCCTATATTTATATCAGAGAGTAGGATTTCTTTGCTCCTCATCCCCTTTCATTCTGGTGAGGACTCCTGACGACTACTCTTGTCTCTTCTATTCTCAAAAATTGCACCAAAATCTTTTTAGGATCTCGCGAGTATTGTTTGGATTGTTTCGATGTCTTTGTGACGAGAACATTGTTCTCGATGCCTCCTGTCATTAGGGGTTGTGGCAGTGTCCCGGGGAGTTGAGCTCCGAGGTGTTGTCGTCACAAATCCATCGCGGCAGTACTAGAATACTTAAGACAGCCGACATCGAAAACTCTCCTATGCGGTTAGTGGCAAGATAACCCCGACATCACCCAGTACTGGGGAGGTAGTTCGGGAGTATTGCCATAGCTTGTATAGTAGATGCGTTTCGAAGGTCCGAGGTAAACGGTTTCCGGAAACAACTGGTTATGTGTTGAAGGATGGATACAGCTGGATGTAGGTTTAGAGTTGAGTGCGCGGTGCTTCCCTTGTATCCCCAACACCTGATTGCATAACTGGAAACTTTCGGAAATTAATAGGTGGGTTCATCCAGTAGTTCTAGGCATTCTTCCAACGGATGCACGATATGAAGTTCGGGGTTCTACATTGAGTGAAGTGGTTTTATGGACTTGTTCTGATCGGGAGTTGCATCTTAAAGGGTCCTTGGCTATGCTGATCTGGGGATTGCAAAACCCTTTTGTAACACGTTCCATGAGCTTTCAGCACGAAGATGTGGAATGAAGCTTCTATCTTGTATTTGTTCTATCTGCTCATTGTTCCTTTTATTTACCTTTTCTTCTTCCAGGTAGCTTCTCGACAAGTTGATGTACCTGCGGAATTCATTCGTTCAATTCTCTGTTCGGATAGATATGTTGCAACATAATCTTCTTCATAAACACATCTATCCTTTGTTTCGTTTTGATTCTGGTATTCGAGTTGCTTCGATGTCAGATGTTGATTCCATACCTTTCCTAATCGGTGTTCTCATATTTCTATGGGAGTGCTAATTCTCTTGACCATCAAGATTGTTATGTTAATCCTTTTCAACCGGTGTGCCTTCTCTTCAAGTTATTCCATACGGACACCGTTGAGAAATCTGACGATTTGTCTGTATGTTTCATTCATCCCAAGTTGACTTTGTTTTCCCCACCCTCCCTCCCTTCTCATTATGGAGCCAGAAATTCTAAATGAAGTATCCATTTTATTCATGTGATATTTCTTCATTCATTTCCTTCATTGTTCTTATCCGGTGATTTATCGTGAAGATGCTCAGGAAACTCCAAGTTCATCATTTTTTTGTTCTCAAATTCTGCCGGTGGATGTAATTCAAGATTTCGGTGTTGATCTTATCCTTTTCCTCATTTCATAATGCTTTCTTATTCCGGTGCACCAATTAATCTTCTCCTCTTGCTATTCATATCTGGAGAGTTGAAGATATCTCAGAAGATTTGTGTTTCCATTCTTAATCCGTTCAAGCTATTTTGAGGATTATCATCTTATTCTAGCCATTTAATTCAACCGGTGCAATATCTCCTAAGCAATCTTTTCCAACGGTGATTTCTTTTGAGTGGGCCTTAACCCACAGGACTTTTCCCAGGATCTTACCTGACTCTTCTATTTTCTGGTGTTATACTCAAATTCTTTTCAAAGTGTGACGTAAGAATAATTTCCCCCAGTCACAAGTCTTCTCCAAGCTTGTTTTCAATTAATGTCATCTTTAGCTCCACCTTCCTCTTTTATTCTTCCAGAGCATTTCATGAATTCTTTTCTTTGTGATCCTTCGAAGGCCATCATTTCAGAATATTTCTTCGTTCTCAGTTTTCAACTTCGTCGTCCAACTATTCTTCATTGATGCCTCTTCGTTCGTCTCCATATGTTTACGGTGGTTCTTTGAAGATTACCCTTCCGTTGTTATTGTTTTAATTCATTTGTTCTTTTCACAATCCTACCGGTGGTTCGTTGAATATTTATCCAAGCTTATGCTAGATCTCTCTTTAATCCTTTCCAACGAGAATAAGTAGTATGCCAAATCCTTTGGTTGTCATCAATTTAAATTGGTGAAGGAGATGCATTACATAATTCTTATTCTTATTCCTTCAAGGTGATTTAATTCTTTTGTCTGGAGCTTGTTCATCATATCATATTCTTGGTCATAAGTTGTTCATCTTGTTTCCCGGAGCTCCAAGTTATTTCAATTATATCATTTCAAACCTCCATCTAATTCATCGCAGGCCTTAAATCTTATTCTTTTCATCTTTCACTTCTCATGCTTTCATTACCGGAGTTCTTCATGGTGGTTCATCATGTTTTAATTCATCCTCGAAGTTTTCATCAAGATTCTTATTGGAGCTCAAGCATTCTTCATCATGCTTTCTAATTGCAATACTTTCTACCTTATCTTTTCAGATGGTGTTATGTCATTCTTGACAATTCCTTCATGTTTTATGATTCACGAGTATCAAGAATGAGATAATTAAACCCATCATTTTCTTTGTTCAGGAGATCTTTCCAATCATTCAATTTATTCGTTGGAGTTATCTTGGGTTCTTTTACACCTAAAAGCTTTCCCTAAGGATTGTTGCTATTATGGTGCTTATAAATGACCCAAGTTCTTCATTTATCATTCCGGTGAATTAAGTTTTTCGTCTCCTTGTTGATCTCAATCCAAGCAATTCGTTTCTGTTAGTGGCTGGTTGTCACCTCTTAATCTTGAGATGTTTTCCATAAGCCCACATCAAGCTTATTCTTTTCGTTGTTGATTTTTCCATCAACCCCATTCAACCCTTCTTCGTAAGGATGCTCTTTCAAATTCAATTTTGAGAGAAGTTGTCATATTTTCTCCGTTCAATTCTTTCATTGAGTTATACTCTATTCTTTCATTCCGGAGGCATTGTGTTATTGCTCTCTTTAACCATCATATCGTTTTATCGAGATCATGTTTTTTCCCTTGCTCATCATTTAACCGGAGTGTTGTATTCTTCATTCAGTCCCGTCATTTATCAAGTTGCCTCTCTTTTCAACCGGAGTGCTATCTGAATCCTTCTTACCCCTTATTCCATTCTTATTCCTTGGCTATACCGTTGTGGTTTCATATTCTTTTGGTTCGGAAGCACTTGCTTCATGTCTTTCAACCTACAAGGTTCTCATAATGTTCCTTGTTCCTCCTGCTTACCGGAGTGCTCTTAACTTCGTTCATCTCCGTTGCATTCTTTCTTTCAACTTGTTTAACCTCTCAAGGTTCTTTGGTTTCACTCGTCTGTCAAAGAAGCAACTTTGTTTTACCTCTTCTTTTTCGTTTTTATCCGGTGCCATCTCTAGGATCTCAGGTCGAGATCCTCTGTTAGTGTGGGAGAGTTGTGACGCCCGAAGACCGACGTCCCAGAAGATTCCAGAAGATTCCAGATGTTCCGGGTTCTCCCGTGTGTTTCTTTTGTGCTTGTGTTATTTATTTTTTGCATTGCATCATGTCATCATGCCATCATGTCATTTCATTTTGCATCTCAACCTAAATAAATCGTGTGGACCTTCGGTCTATTTAAATCAAGGGAAGTGTGACTTCTCTTTATAACATAGCCTCTCAATATTAAGGGAGCTATATATTAAATATTCCAGTTGTTTGGAATTAACCAACACACTTGCATAATTTTCCCCATGCCTATTTCACTTCAAGTTTCATCGTCAAACCTTGCCAATAATTATTTTCCGTTGTATCGAGGTTCCTCCAAAAATTCGAACATTTTTGGACACTTCCTTAATCAAGTCTTAGTTCAAACCTATTTGAAATTCAAATGTGTTTGAATTATATTTTTTCGATCATGCCAATTCTAATTTTCTCGGACCGTGCTCATTTTTATGAGCCCGAGAAAATAACCTCATGTGCAAATTCTTGCATAGCTTCCCTTTCTTTTCTTCTCTCCTTTTCTTTCATTCTTTGTTTTTTTTCCTTTTCACTCTTAAAATAGGAGAGGCAGCCTAGCCGCAGCTGAGGCCCAGCCTGGCCATCAGCCTCCAGGCCTATCCTGGCCCGAGGCCCAGTCAGCCAACCTCCAGGCCCAAGGCCCACTCCTGGCCGACCGCTCCGACCTCTAACCCTAGCCCGTCCCTCACCGTTCGATCTCTCCCTCGCTCTCCTTTCCCCCGCCGCCAGGATGCACGAACCCCATCGCCTCTGCCCCGATTCCCTCTCGACCCCTCGCAGCTCACCGAGCCCGTTCTTCTCGCTCTCTTGCCTCGAGTCCACCAGGCCCCTGCCGCCCGAGGCTGCAGCCACCTCGCCAGGGCTCGCCTCCGTCCTTGGCGCCCCAAGCGCATCCCCGCGACCGCAGCCTGCGACGCCCCAGGCCCCGAGCGCCTCGTCTCCCGTCGTCTACCAAGGCGCCGCCGCGACCTCGCGCCTCCAGTGCCCTCCAGCGCTAGGTGCCCGACCTCCTTCGTCGGGCCACGAAAGCTACTTGCGCAGGCCTCCTCCAGCGAGGCCCTGCGTCTCCAGAGCGCTGGCGCCCCCGCCTCTTCTCCAGCACCCAGCGGTTGCCTCGTCTCCAAGCCCCGTCGCGCCCGTGCCTCTCTTCCTCGCTGCGGACAGAGGAGTTCCCTGCTGCATCCTCGCCGTGCTGCTGCCATGGCCTCGTGCGTCCCGCGGCCTTCCTCCATCGCCAAGGTAGCAGCGCCTTCCGCGCCCCGATGGCCTCGACAGCGCCTCCCCGTGCTGCCCCTTTTGTTTTGCTCCTGTGTTTTTTTTGTTGTGTTGCCTTGTACTGTTGAACTTGTCAGGGGACTCGTGTACGCCTATACGACAAGACGGCAAGACCGCAATGACCTGAACATCTACATAATACAAGTTCATCTACGGATACCCGAACGTCTACGACCGAGTACGACTACCGTCGCCGAGACCAAGTACCACTACATAAAACGTGTACCCCAATGTCAACTTCGACGCGACAAGTACCCCCTCCGATGACAAGTACCTCTACGATACGAGAACGACGACACAAGATGACGCGACAAGTACCTCATCAGAAACGGAAACTCCAACGTGTACAACTACCGTCGCCCCGTGAACGACTACTTCCTCTGCGAACGTGAACGCCTACTTCCTCTACGACTCGCGAGAACGACTTCTTCCTCTACGACCCGTGTACCACTACTTGCCTCTACGATCTCGAGCCGCCCCGAAACGATTGTTCCGAAGGTATACCGAGATGACCCGTGTGATGCTATGTGTTGTATGAGATGTTTCTTCCCTAGTGAGTGTTGGGGAACGTTACATGGGAAACAAAAAATTTTCTACGCTCACCAAGATCAATCTAGGAGATGCATCTACGAGGGAAGAGTCGGATCCACATACCCTTGTAGATCGCTAAGCGGAAGCGTTCAAGAACGCGGTTGATGGAGTCGTACTCGCCGCGATTCAAATCGCCGAAGATCCCAGCACCGAACGGACGGTGCCTCCGCGTTCAACACACGTGCAGCTCGGGGACGTCTCCTCCTTCTTGATCCAGCAAGGGGGAAGGAGAAGTTGACGGAGAAACCCAGAAGCACGACGGCGTGGTGGAGATGGTGGTGAAGGAATTTCAGCAGGGCTTCGCCAAGCACTGCAAACTAGACGAAGATATTCGTGGAGAGGGAGGGCAATGCCGAGGCACGAACTTGTATTGCTGCCCTCCCTCTACCTCTCTTTATATAGGGGGGAGAGAGAGGAGGGGGCGCCCCTAGGGTTCCCCCTAGGGGGTGGCGGCCAAGGGGAGGGGCTGCGGCCAGGGTTAGGGTCCCCCCCCCAGGCGCCTTGACCCCCAAGTCCTAGGGGTGCGGCTGCCCTAGGGGGGCCCAGCCCCTTAGGCACAGGTGGAGGAGCCTGGGGGGGCGCACAGCCCTTGTGTGGGCTGTTGCGTCTCCCCACTTATGGCCCATAGGGCCCGTAACATTTACCGTGGCCCCCGAAACACCTTTCGGTTCTCCGATTCCTTCCCGATGTTCCCCAGAACAATTCCGGACTCCGTTTATTCTCATCCCATATATCAATCTTTGTCCCCGGACCATTCCGGAGACCCTCGTCACGTCCGGGATCTCATCCGGGACTCCGAACAACCTTCGGTTACCATGCACTGTTCTCACTAACAACCCTAGCGTCACCGAACCTTAAGTGTGTAGACCCTGCGGGTTCGGAAACTATGCAGACATGACCGAGATACTCCCAGGTCAATAACCAATAGCGGGATCTGGATACCCATATTGGTTCCCACACGTTCCTCGATGATCTCATCGGATGAACCACAATGTCAAGGATTCAGGTAATCCCGTATACAGTTCCCTTTGTCTCGTCGGTATGTTACTTGCCCGAGATTCGATCGTCGGTATCTCTATACCTAGTTCAATCTCGTTACCGGCAAGTCTCTTTACTCGTTCCGTAATACATAATCCCGTGACTAACTACTTAGTCACTTTGAGCTCATTGAGATGACGTATTACCGAGTGGGCCCGGAGATACCTCTCCGTCACACGGAGTGACAAATCCCAGTCTCGATCCATGTCAACTCAACAGACACCTTCGGAGATACCTGTAGAGTACCTTTATAGTCACCCAGTTACGTTGCGACGTTTGGCACACACAAGGCACTCCTACGGTGTCAGTGAGTTACATGATCTCATGGTCATAGGAACTTATACTTGACATGCAGAAAACTATAGCGATAACAGATACGATCAAAAGCTATGTTTAACGTTTGGGTCTCGTCCATCACATCATTCTCCTAATGATGTGATCCCGTTATCAAATGACAACTCATGTCTATGACCTGGAAACCGCGGTCATCTTTGATCAACGAGCTAGTCCTGAAGAGGCTTACTAGGGACACAAAGTTTGTCTATTTATCCACACATGTATTTAAGTTTCCAATCAATACAATTATAGCATGGATAATAAACGATTATCATGAACAAGGAAATATAATAATAACTCTTATATTATTGCCTCTAGGGCATATTTCCAACAGTCTCCCACTTGCACTAGAGTCATTAATCTAGCATTACAAGGTAATGAATCTAACACCCATAGAGTCTTGGTGTTGATCATGCTTAGCCCGTGGAAGAGGCTTCGTCAACGGATCTGCAACATTCAAATCCGTGTGTACTTTGCAAATGCTTATGTCCTCCTCCTTGACTGAATCGCGGATGGAATTGAAGCGTCGCTTTATGTGTCTGGTCCTCTTGTGAAACCTTGGTTCCTTGGCTAGAGCAATGGCACCAGTGTTGTCACAAAACAGAGTCATTGGGTTCAATGCACTAGGCACAACTCCAAGATCTGTTATGAACTCCTTCATCCAGACACCTTCCTTTGCCGCCTCCGAGGCAGCTATGTACTCCGCTTCGCATGTAGAATCGGCTACCACGCTTTGCTTGGAACTGCACCAGCTTACGCTCCCCTGTTGAGAATATATACGTATCCGGTTTGAGACTTAGAGTCATCCGGATCAGTGTCAAAGCTTGCATCGACGTAACCCTTTACGACGAGCTCTTGATCACCTCCATAAACGAGAAACATTTCCTTAGTCCTTTTCAGGTACTTCAGGATATTCTTGACCGTTGTCCAGTGATCCAAACCAGGATTACTTTGAAACCTTCCGGCCATACTTATGGCAAGGCTGACATCTGGTCTTGTGCACAGCATTGCATACATGATAGAGCCTATGGCTGAAGCATAGGGGATGACACTAATCTTTTCTCTATCTTCCGCAGTCACTGGGCATTGAGTCTTACTCAACTTTGTACCTTGCAATACCGGCAAGAACCCCTTCTTGGATTGATCCATTTTGAACTTCTTCAAAACTTTATCAAGGTATGTACTTTGTGAAAGTCCTATCAAGCGTCTCGATCTATCTCTATAGATCTTGATGCCCAATATGAAAGCAGCTTCACCGAGGTCCTTCATCGAAAAACTCTTGTTCAAATACCCCTTCACGCTATCCAAAAGTTCTATATTGTTTCCAATCAGCAATATGTCATCCACATATAATATTAGAAACGCTATAGAGCTCCCACTCACTTTCTTGTAAATACAAGCTTCTCCGTAAACTTGTACAAACCCAAACGCTTTGATCACCTCATCAAAGCGAAGATTCCAACTCCGAGATGCTTGCACCAGCCCATAAATGGAACGCTGGAGTTTGCAAACTTTGTCAGCATTCTCTGGATCGACAAAACCTTCCGGTTGTATCATATACAACTCTTCCTTAAGAAAACCGTTAAGGAACGCTGTTTTGACATCCATCTGCCAAATTTCATAATCGAAATATGCAGCTATTGCTAATATGATTCGGACGGATTTAAGCATCGCTACGGGTGAGAAAGTCTCATCGTAGTCAACTCCTTGAACTTGTGAAAAACCCTTTGCCACAAGTCGAGCTTTATACACGTTGACATTGCCGTCAGCGTCCGTCTTCCTCTTAAAAATCCATTTATTCTGAATGGCCTTCCGCCCTTCAGGTAATACTTCCAAAGTCCATACTTTGTTTTCATACATGGATCCCATCTCGGATTTCATGGCCTCTAACCATTTGTCTGAATCCGGGCCCACCATCGCTTCTCCATAGCTCGCAGGTTCACTGTTGTCCAACAACATGACCTCCAAGACAGGGTTACCATACCACTCAGGTGCAGTGTGTACCCTTGTCGACCTACGAGGTTCGGTAGTAACTTGATCAGAAGCTTCTTGATCATCATCATTGGCTTCCTCTTCAACCGTTGCAGGCTCCACAAAAACATCTTTCTGTACTGCGCTACTCTCTGGTTGAAGCAGAGGTTCAATAACATCATCAAGTTCTACCTTCCTCCCACTCAATTCTCTCGAGAGAAACTCTTTCTCGAGAAAGGACCCGTTCTTAGCGACAAACACTTTGCCCTCGGATCTGAGATAGAAGGTGTACCCAACCGTCTCTTTTGGGTATCCTATGAAGACACATTTGTCCGCTTTGGGTTCGAGCTTTTCTGGCTGAAGCCTTTTGACATAAGCATCGCAACCCCAAACTTTGAGAAAAGACAACTTAGGTTTCTTACCAAACCACAGTTCATACGGTGTTGTCTCAACGGACTTAGATGGAGCCCTATTTAAAGTGAATGCAGCCGTCTCTAACGCATATCCCCAAAATGATAGTGGCAAATCGGCAAGAGACATCATAGAACGCACCATATCTAATAGAGTTCGATTACGACGTTCGGACACACCATTACGCTGTGGTGTTCCAGGTGGCGTCAACTGTGAAACAATTCCACATTGTCTTAAGTGATTGCCAAACTCATAACTCAGATACTCTCCCCTTCGATCAGATCGTAGGAACTTGATCTTCTTGTTACGATGATTCTCAACTTCACCCTGAAATTGCTTGAACTTTTCAAACGTTTCAGACTTATGCTTCATCAAGTAAATATACCCATATCTACTTAAGTCGTCAATGAAGGTGAGAAAATAACGATATCCACCGCGCGTCGTGACACTCATCGGGCCACACACATCAATATGTATGATTTCCAATAAGTCACTTGCCCTTTCCATTGTTCCTGAAAACGGGGTCTTAGTCATCTTGCCCACGAGGCACGGCTCGCATGTGTCAAGTGATTCAAAATCAAGAGATTCCAAAAGTCCATCAGCATGGAGCTTCCTCATGCGTTTCACGCCGATATGACCCAGACGGCAGTGCCACAAGAAAGTGGTACTATTGTTATCAACTCTACATCTTTTGGCATCAATGTTATGAACATGTGTATCATCACTATCGAGATTGAATAAGAATAAACCCCCTACTTCGGGTGCATGACCATAAAAGATATTACCCATATAAATAGAACAACCTTTATTCTCTGATTTAAATGAGTAACCGTCTCGCATTAAACAAGATCCAGATATAATGTTCATGCTCAACGCAGGCACTAAATAACAATTATTCAGGTTCATAACTAATCCCGATGGTAATCGAAGAGCGAGCGTGCCGACGGCGATCACATCAACCTTGGAACCATTCCCCACGCGCATCGTCACTTCGTCCTTCGCCAGCCTCCGTCTATTCCGTAGTTCCTGTTTAGAGTTGCAAATGTGAGCAACCGAACCGGTATCAGATACCCAGGCACTACAACGAGAGTTGGTAAGGTACACATCAATAACATGTATATCACATATACCTTGCTTGTTGTTGTTGTTGGCCCCCTTCTTGTCTGCCAGATACTTGGGGCAGTTCCGCTTCCAGTGGCCGTTCCCCTTGCAATAGAAACACTCAGTCTCTGGCTTGGGCCCAGCCTTGGGTTTCTTCACTGGATGAGCAACTGCCTTGCCACCCTTCTTAGAGTTACCCTTCTTGCCCTTGCCATTCTTCTTGAAACTGGTAGTTTTATTGACCATCAACACTTGATGCTCCTTCTGGATGTCTGACTCAGCGACTTTTAGCATCGCAAACAGCTCGGCGATGGTTTTGTTCATCCCTTGCATGTTATAATGCTGCACGAAGCTCTTGTAGCTAGGTGGTAGTGACTGGAGAATTCTGTCAATGATAGCCTCCTCCGGGAACACAAGTCCCAGATCAGCTATGCGGGTATAGTACCCAGACATCTTCAGTAAGTGCTCACTGACAGACGAATTCTCCTCCATCTTGCAAGCAAAGATTTTATCGGAGGTCTCATACCTCTCGATCTTGGCATTCTTCTCAAAGATGAACTTCAACTCCTGGAACATCTCATATGCTCCATGACGTTCAAAACGCCTTTGAAGTCCTCCTTCCAAGCTATACAACATGGCACACTGCACTACTGAGTAGTCATCCGCACGCGACTGCCAGGCGTTCATAACGTCCACAGAGGCCGGAGCGGGGGGTTCACCTAGCGGTGCATTTAGGACATAAACCTTTTGGGCAGCTGTGAGGATGATCCTCAGATTGCGGAGCCAGTCCACAAAGTTGCTCCCATCATCTTTCAGCTTAGTTTTCTCTAGGAACGCATTAAAATTCAGGGGAGCTACTGCGGGAGCCATCTACAACAAAAGATTTGCAAAGACATCTTAGACTATTGTTCATGATAAGTGAGTTTTAACTAATCAAATTACTTATAACTCCCACTCAAATTGACATCCCTCTGGTCATCCGAGCGTGACATGATCCAAATCCACCAACCCAAGTCCGATCATCACGTGAGATGAGGTGGTGTCAATGGTGAACATCTTCATGTTGATCATATCTACTATATGACTCATGCTCGACCTTTCGGTCTTCCGTGTTCCGAGGCCATGTCTGTACATGCTAGGCCCGTCAAGTCTAACCCGAGTGTTCTGCATGTGCAAAACTGGCTTGCACCCGTTGTATGCGAACGTAGAGTCTATCACACCCGATCATCACGTGGTGCTTCGAAACGACGAACCTTCGCAACGGCGCACACTCGGGGGGAACACAATTTTATCTTGAAATTTTAGTGAGGGATCATCTTATAATGCTACCGTCGTCCAAAGCAAAATAAGATGCATAAAAGGATTAACATCACATGCAAATCATAAGTGACATGATATGGCCATCAACTCGTGCTTTTGATCTCCATCTCCAAAGCACCGGCATGATCTCCATCGTCACCGGCGTAACACCATGATCCCCATCATCATGATCTCCATCATCGTGTCGCCATCGGGGTTGTCGCACGCCCACCATGCTCTTACTACTATTGCTACCATTTAGCGATAAAGTAAAGCATTACATAGCGCTTAATGATTGACACGCAGGTCATACAAAAATTAAAGACAACCCTATGGCTCCTGCCGGTTGCCGTATACATCGACATGCGAGTCGATATTAACTATTACAACATGATCATCTCATACATCAAATATAACTCATCATGTCTTTGGCCATATCATATCACATACATACCCTGCAAAAACAAGTTAGACGTCCTCTAATTTGTTGTTGCATGTTTTACGTGGCTGCTATGGGTATCTAGCAAGAACGCTTCTTACCTACGCAAAGCCACAACGGTGATATTTAAGTTGCTATTTAACCTTCTACAAGGACCGCCTTCGTCGAATCCGATTCAACTAAGATAGGAGAGACAGACACCCGCCAGCCATCTTATGCAACAAAAGTCGCATGTCTGTCGATGGAACCGGTCTCATGTACGTGGACATGTAAAGTTGGTCCGGGCCGCTTCATCCCATAATGCCGCTGAATCAAGAAAGACCAAAGAGGGAAGCAATCTAAACATCAACGCCCACAAACCCCTTTGTGTTCTACTCGTGAAAACATCTACGCAAGATCCTAGCTCTGATACCACTGTTGGGGAACGTTACATGGGAAACAAAATTTTTTCTACGCTCACCAAGATCAATCTAGGAGATGCATCTACGAGGGAAGAGTCGGATCCACATACCCTTGTAGATCGCTAAGCGGAAGCGTTCAAGAACGCGGTTGATGGAGTCGTACTCGCCGCGATTCAAATCGCCGAAGATCCCAGCACCGAACGGACGGTGCCTCCGCGTTCAACACACGTGCAGCTCGGGGACGTCTCCTCCTTCTTGATCCAGCAAGGGGGAAGGAGAAGTTGACGGAGAAACCCAGCAGCACGACGGCGTGGTGGAGATGGTGGTGAAGGAATTTCAGCAGGGCTTCGCCAAGCACTGCAAACTAGACGAAGATATTCGTGGAGAGGGAGGGCAATGCCGAGGCACGAACTTGTATTGCTGCCCTCCCTCTACCTCTCTTTATATAGGGGGGAGAGAGAGGAGGGGGCGCCCCTAGGGTTCCCCCTAGGGGGTGGCGGCCAAGGGGAGGGGCTGCGGCCAGGGTTAGGGTTCCCCCTACAGGCGCCTTGCCCCCCAAGTCCTAGGGGTGCGGCTGCCCTAGGGGGGCCCAGCCCCTTAGGCGCAGGTGGAGGAGCCTAGGGGGGGCGCACAGCCCTTGTGTGGGCTGTTGCGTCTCCCCACTTATGGCCAATAGGGCCCGTAACATTTACCGTGGCCCCCGAAACACCTTTCGGTTCTTCGATTCCTTCCCGATGTTCCCCAGAACAATTCCGGACTCCGTTTACTCTCATCCCATATATCAATCTTTGTCCCCGGACCATTCCGGAGACCCTCGTCACGTCCGGGATCTCATCCGGGACTCCGAACAACCTTCGGTTACCATGCACTGTTCTCACTAACAACCCTAGCGTCACCGAACCTTAAGTGTGTAGACCCTGCGGGTTCGGAAACTATGCAGACATGACCGAGATACTCCCAGGTCAATAACCAATAGCGGGATCTGGATACCCATATTGGTTCCCACACGTTCCTCGATGATCTCATCGGATGAACCACAATGTCAAGGATTCAGGTAATCCCGTATACAGTTCCCTTTGTCTCGTCGGTATGTTACTTGCCCGAGATTCGATCGTCGGTATCTCTATACCTAGTTCAATCTCGTTACCGGCAAGTCTCTTTACTCGTTCCGTAATACATAATCCCGTGACTAACTACTTAGTCACTTTGAGCTCATTGAGATGACGTATTACCGAGTGGGCCCGGAGATACCTCTTCGTCACACGGAGTGACAAATCCCAGTCTCGATCCATGTCAACTCAACAGACACCTTCGGAGATACCTGTAGAGTACCTTTATAGTCACCTAGTTACGTTGCGACGTTTGGCACACACAAGGCACTCCTACGGTGTCAGTGAGTTACATGATCTCATGGTCATAGGAACTTATACTTGACATGCAGAAAACTATAGCGATAACTGATACGATCAAAAGCTATGTTTAACGTTTGGGTCTCGTCCATCACATCATTCTCCTAATGATGTGATCCCGTTATCAAATGACAACTCATGTCTATGACCTGGAAACCGCGGTCATCTTTGATCAACGAGCTAGTCCTGAAGAGGCTTACTAGGGACACAAAGTTTGTCTATTTATCCACACATGTATTTAAGTTTCCAATCAATACAATTATAGCATGGATAATAAACGATTATCATGAACAAGGAAATATAATAATAACTCTTATATTATTGCCTCTAGGGCATATTTCCAACAGTGAGCACCATGCCCGTTTCGTCCTTTAGTCATGCTCCTCGATTGCCTCGTCGCCGACTTGTGGGAACCCGGTGACGGGATCACCCCACCTTTTCATCTTGTTCGACTCGCTCACGCTCTTCGTTATCTTTTGCACCGGACTCTCAACGGGTTACCGAAACCGAGATGTTGCCGTGGCACCCTTTCTTTTCACCACAGTGACAATACTTCATATCTTCTTCATGACAACTTTTATTAAACTTGCATAAAACTTGATCATGTCATCCGCATCATGTTAACATTATTATATGTGTGAAATGTTGCTTGCTTAAAATTGCTAAACATGCATGAGGATTTTCCGGAATTGTTGTTGTTATTTCCGGCCTCATTTAAAATGTCTTAATAGTGTAATTTTATTATGCTTCACCTCTTGCCTTGTTAAAAACATTAATCTTGTCTTGTAAATAAACGAGAGTCAACTAAATAATAAAATGTGGTGTTTCGTCAATATGCAACTCGTTGCATATTGAGCTCCACTTAACTTGTAGTTTTGTTTGTGCCATTGCCTTGCCATGCTTATTTAAACCGGACATGCATCATACTTGGATGTGCATCGTATGCCATGTTTATGCTTGTGTGTTTACCGTGTTGTTTGCTTCTTTCCGGTTGCTTCTCTTGTTAGCTTCGGTTTCGTTCTGGAGTTGTGAGGATTCGCTCCTGGTTGCTCCGTCTACTTCATGGATCCGTTCTTCTCCCTTGTGGAATCCCAGGCAAGATGATCATACCCTTGGATACCTTTACTACCATTGCCATGCTTAGTTGTCTCGATGCTATCGTTACATGTCGCGCTACCCATCTTTATGTCCGCCTCTCCTTGTTGCCATAAAACCTCTAACCTTTGAAACCTTCCTAGCAAAACCACTGTTTGGCTATGTTACCCGCTTGCTCAGCCCCTCTTATAGCGTTGTTAGTTGCAGGTGAATATGAAGATCGTTCCAGGTGGGAACTTGTTGTTGGATATATCACAATATCTATAATTATTATTAACACACCTATATAATGGGCATGGGTGGAAGGCTTGGCCTTTTGCTCGGTGTTTTGTACCACTCATGCCACCTTAGGCGCCGATAAACCGGTATTATGTTCCTTGATTTTGCGTTCCTTACACGATGGGTGGATGGGGACCCCTTGACAGTTCGACTTTGAATAAAACTCCTCCAGCAAGGCCCAACATTGGTTTTAATTTGCCTCATAATAACAACTTAATTAAATAATTAAAATTGCATAGGGGGTCGCGTCCCCGGGTTCTTAATTCTACATAGTAGGGGGGGCCAGTGCTGATGGTGTTGGTCCCAAACTAGAGCCACTTGCGGTGCCATCCACTTATCTGGGGTCTTCGGTTACTATACGTAGCGCTCATCCGGACGTGGCCTGAGACGAGATGCGCGTGGCTACCATCAGGGTGTCGGCACGCCGGGAGGTCTTGCTGGACTTGTTTTACCATTGTCGAAATGTCTTGTGCTACCGGGATGCCGAGCCTGATCGGATTTCCCTAAGATAAGGAGTGATGATATTATATTTATCACTTCAGCTAATCGTGAGAGCTTGTGATGGGCTAAGTTGGAACACCCCTGCAGGGTTATGATCTTTCGAAAGCCGTGCCCGCGGTTATGTGGCAGATTGGAATTTGTTAATGTCCGGTTGTAGAAAACTTGACAGAGGATCCGAAGTAAAACACACAACTGTGTGAGTAACCGTGACTGTCTCTTTTCACTTTGAGAAGAGAACACGATGGGGTTATGTTTGACTCGTATGTAGTTCAGGATCTTTAGCGATCACTACTTTTGCGACCGTTTGCATAGATGCTCATTCTTATTCGGGTACTCGTAAGTTAGCCACCATATTATGCTTAGCCGCTGCTGCAACCTCACCACCTTACCTCTTCCTTCCCCCAAAGCTTTGCTAGTCTTGATACCCATGGTTATGGGATTGCTGAGTCCTCATGGCTCACAGATACTACAACACCAGATGCAGGTTCAGCCGAGAATGATGCAGGAGCTGGTTCAAGTTCTTCACTGGGAGCTCGATGAAGAGAGTGGCCGTTTGCTTGTGACGTTTCGACGATCAGTAGTGGTTTCTACTAGGATTCGATCCTCACCTGTGGCTTTATGTTGTTTTGGTATCTTTCTTTTGGATCTTCGCCCGTAGTCGGGTTGTGATGTTTTGAATGATGAATTGCTTATGTCATGTATTGTGTGAAGTGGCGAGTGTAAGCCAACTATCTTCTTTTGCAATTTAATCCCTCTTTTACACGAGTCGTGCAAAGATACCAAACTTGAGATCATTCTAGGATGGGCTTATACCTTTAAGTCGTGCCTCGACACGTAGGAGGTATAGTCCCATCCTGGGCATTACAACACTGGCCCACTTTCGTGAAATTCAAGAAATCAGAATTATCTAAGGAACGGTCGAGAAAAAACAAGGCCAATGACGCGAGGAAGGAGCAGTTCCATAGGCTGGGGCCAGGTGGCTACACGGTGGCAATGCCTAAGTGGGATCTCTCTGAGCAAGAGATGTTAAATGCAGGGGCCACTGCAGTTACATTGAGCTGGCCCCCCAGGTGCAGGACTTGGTTCTATGCGCATGGGGTTGTTGGCCCCGAAGATATGCCAGGTTTCGAAGAAGGCATGTCTTAAAGGAGCCGAAAATAAGATACTTGATGCAATAGAAGAAGCTCGAAATGGGGTGTTCACGCCCAACAGAGAGAACGATGAGCTTACGTGCACCCTGGGAAATCCTGAAAACCCAGGAAGAACACGAGGCAAGGGTGTTGTTCCGTGCTATGAGGGCTTTTCAGACTGGAGGGCCGACTACAGAAGCCGTGTGAGAAGGAAGAACCTGGAGGAGCAGAGGAAGAAGGAAGCAGAATGCCTTCAATGCCTAGAATCAGCACACGCGGACTTGGCACTCAAATTCGAGCAGCAACAGCAGCAGATCGACTCACTTATCTAGGAAAGGGGGTCTCAACAGCGGCATCAGCTAGCGGATGATCCAGCTTTGGATAGCACTGTCCCATCCATGCCGAGAAGCAGCGGGGGTTCAGCCCCGGGCGACGCACTGCTGGATAGATACCCTGTGGATAACATCATGTAGAACACTAACTATGAGCTACACTTCAAAATGAAGAACATATCCATGAAGGTGGCGGACGGCATTGCTTATACAAATCCCCCCGAAGCAACCTTCCATTGCAACCCGATTCCAGCCGGCTATGCTCGTGTCCAGGTTGATGAGGTGGTGGACCAATATTCGGGGCTAGAGCTTGACATTCCTGGAGGTGACGAGGAGCACACACTGGGAGAGGCCATACATCGTATCATCCTATGGAGAATGGATTGCATCATCTTTCGAAGGCCACTGACACCACGTCAGCCGACTCCTCCTCGAAGTCCGCCACCGTATTAGCAGACTCCCGCTCCTCCAAGTTTGCCACCACATCATCTGACTCCTCCTCCAAGTCGGCACAGCGTCAACCGACTCCTCCTCGAAGTATGCCACCGCGTCAGCACACTCCCGATCCTCCAAGTTCGCCACCACGTCAGCCGACTCCTCCTCCAAGTCCGGCACAACGTCAGCCGACTCCTCCTCAAAGTCCGCCACCGCGTCAACAGACTCCCGTTCCTTCAAGTCCGGCATAGCGTCAGGCCACTCCTGGTGCTCCGACTCAGCCACGTCAGCCGTCTCTGCCGCCTCAGCAATCACGAAGAGAGCTGCCCCCGCTATGGTGCATAGCGTTACAACAAGTCGAGGTAGTACAAGAGGTACAGGCAGAGGCAAGCGATGTCAATATGGTCCAAGCCCACGTCAACTGGTGGTCAGAGGCCATGGTCAACTGGTAATAACCGACGAGCATAGAAGGCAGGCTGAACTACTCAGTATCACTATTACACAACTCCTCGAGACCGAGCCCACGTCTCCGCTTAAAGAGGAGGACATAAAACGGGAATATGCCCGCGGCAAACCTTTGGTCGAGCCTGAGGAGGTCCAAAACCTCCCAACAAGAATGTATGAATTGCATAATTGGTACATGAAAATTACCAAGAGTTCCAATCGAGAGTCCCTCATGGTGAATGTCAAGGAAGAGCATTACTTCCATAAGCTAGCTCTAACCGTTGAGTATTCATAACTATTTCAGTTATTCAATCAAGACGCACTCGACAAAGCCCTCGTCAGTTTCTATTGTGTGTAAGTGATTTCTTTCTGTAATTGAAGTCTCAATTGCTAGCTATAGTGCTCATTGATCGATCATTACCTGTAATTATCCTCACTATTTTCTTTTCTATGGTATTATGTAGGATGAAGATGTATGAAATGAAAAAAAACTAGACGCTATGGCATTGGGTTCATTGACCCAAATACCATTAATGAATAGACAAGGAGTTACGAATATTATAAAAAAGATGTAGAGGACAACATGCTAGAATTCTTGATGCGCCTCAATACCAATGAAGATATACTACTTCCTTCCAACTTCATGTGAGTGACACTATCTTGTACTACAAATTCTGCTTTTGCTTACTAGCTAGCTAGCTAGATGTTAATAATTAAGTGTATAGGGTTTAGGGTAGTTGATGAGTGTGATGCACATGCCCGCTTAATTAAGACATGAAAACGTGTGCGCATGCAGTTACCACCGGATCTTGTTAATAATTAAAGTTGAAGAAGGAACAGTTGAAGTACTAGACTCACTATGGAGAAAACAAAGTGACTACACCATCTTGAAGGGGATAGTCGACAGGTAATTTCAATCATTATTAACTATACCTCTGCCTTTTTAGTTCATCATTTCCTGATATCAACTATTTAATAGCCCTTTTTTTTCATTTTCTTTGCCAGCGGGCAGGGCTTGGAAAAAGTTCATCAAAGTGACTCGAGGCAAATGGCGATAAAAGCTTTATTGGTTTCGACCTAAGGTAAGTAATTAATTAGTAGTAGATAGCTATATCTTTAATTCATGTTTCAATACAATTAGTTATCATGCTTGATTATTTATTATCTGACTAAATTCCATTCTCGTAAAGGCCCTGAAGCAAGCGTCGGGGACTGATCTATGTTCTAACTACATTTGCGGGAACATTCGCATGATGGCATCTGAAAGGAGCAAATCTGATAGACATCTATGGGTACGTTTGCCATAACACTACTCACATTTTTTACATCATTATCGATATCTATCACACAACTAACACATGCATATTCATCTCCTTCTTTTGAAGTTCAATGAGATGCGGGATAACCTCCTACCGAAGGATTGGATACGAGCAATTCAAGAGGAAATAGCGGGATTTTTGCTCGACCAGGTCATAAATCCTGACGGAGAATACCATTACCCGCTACCAGCCCCAGGAACCACTCCTAATTGTCATCGTACTCCGAAGGCACCAAGGCAAACATGTAGAAAAAATTGTATATGTACCTAATTGTATATATATACATGTGTATGTGTGAATAATGGTGTGGTTGTGAGACATTATATATA
>LR738711.1:537271368-537326126 GCA_902687465.1 Secale cereale | reverse complement strand
ATATATATATATATATATATATATATATATCGGTTCTACGAGAAATTCTATTTATATATATGCATGACGTGTACAATATGTAGCATCGTAAAATACCAGCAAACGAAAAATAATTAAATGGAAAACACAAAATTAAAGGAAAAAGTAATCATGAACCCAAAACCACCTAAACCATTTAGTATCGGTTGGTGTTACCAACCGGTACTAAAGGGATCCCCGCCCCCGACGCTGGCTCGTGCCACGTGGTGCCCCTTTAGTGGTGTTTCGTGTTGAACCGGTACTAAAGGTGGGGACCTTTAGTCGCCACCCTTTAGTGCCGGTTATAGAACCGGCACTAAAGGCCCTTCCGAACCGGTGCTATAACCCGGTTCTGCACTAGTGTTAACGAATTTTATTGTTAATATAATATCTCTATTTATATGAATCAATGCCACTTTTTGAGAAATGCTACTGTCTTGCTTCCTTTCCCATTTAGATAAGTAAGATGCTTCTTTTTGTGTGCTTCTATGTCATCCACCGTTATTGACCAGTAACTATTTTCTTTGCACCTATGTGTAAACAGGTTTATCTAATTCACCTTCTTGCTATTGCGACCTTTTGTTGCACTGCACATAACACTTTTGCTTTAAGAGTGCTTTGTGCAGTTCAACCAAAATGTCACACCGACAACGTTGCTTGATTGCTTGATCTTAGTGGAACTACAGAAGAGGAGATCTGACTTCCTATCTGTGTTGGCAAATTTGTTTCAGATCTTCTTCTTGTGTGTCGTTTGAATTCCGCGTCATGAGAGGTTAGTAATGGCCTTTTTCCACGGGATTGTGCAGTATGCTTTCATATGTTGTGTTACTTATACGTTAATGTTGCTTGATTTTACTGAACTGCACAAAATGAGACATGACTTCCAACTGTATGTGCACAGTAATATTCCTTTGAGGTAAGATAATGATATTTCACAACTGTCCGCCCGTATTTTGCTACTGTCATCAGAAAAGTAATGTTGTTGTTTAGTGTTATACTTGTGCTCCCTAATTGACATGCCAACTCTTACATTTAAGGAGAAGCTTGTCTATTATTGAAACAAGTGATGAAGGGGAAGAACAAGCGGAAGAAGAACAAAATTCAACTTCCGCTGTTGTAATGAAGCACTTGAACTATGACAACACAAGTAATGATATAGTTTTGCATCTTAATTTATTGCTATGGCTGGAAAAAGCAATTGTTTTGCCACTGTGATTTGATGCCACTCTTAATGTAATATGTACTTATCTCTACTTGTGCAAATAGGGATCTTGTTTGAAGATAACATATATTTTAGTGGAACTGTACATGAAGATGTTGGAAACATTACACTAATCGAGGAGTTTATAGTAAGCATGGCAACCACGGTAGATAATAACGGATGGTTACGGAGAAGTGTTTCATCTGCATGCTTTACACAAAAGCCTCCTGAAAAAGGTTGGTACCGTCCCATGGATTTCATCCATATGATTGAGCTTTGTCATCTGCATTGGTGTTGTGCTACTGTTTAGCTACTGCCATGAGAAAGTGGTATAGTTTCGCATGTTAATCTAAGGCTGCTAATAAATTGATGCACCGGTTTGCCATTTTTATTGCCACTAATAAAATTAAATTTTAATACAGTTCAAGTTGAGCTGCTGTGTTAGGTATCATATCATTTCCTATAAGGACAATGAGGACGCATCTCTTTGTGACCATACATTTCATCAGTTGCTCCCTTTGTTAATGTAATGGTTGTTTTAAATATTTCCTTTCCTTTTTTCCGAGCAAACAAGGATGCTAGCATTTAGTTGTTCTCTTGTCTTTGCACAATAGGATCCTACTCTGAAGAAGAAGAATATGGAGTACGTGAAGTGCCTAGTTCTGATTATGCCTGGATGAAGAAGCCTAGTCTATCTTCTCATCAGAAGGAGCAGTTGAAGGATCGTTACATTACTCCCCGCAAGACCAAACTAACTTCAGCTCAGAAGGACTGACAGATTTCCATCTTCAAAATGTTGTTTTAGGATTCTTTTTGGGGAGTCCCATTTTTTAAAATGTGTGCTCTGCATGGACCATGTAGGTGTCTGTGTAAACTGTAAACTCATAATAAAGTTTGTTGTACTATTTACTTTTTTGTATTTATGCAAACAGGGGTGCTTAGCTTGATTTCAATGGGAACTGTATGAAATGTTCTGATTTTTCATGCCCATTATACTTCGCCACAGAATTCGCTACAAGAAAGGAGGTGCCAATATGTTCAAGGTGTTGCAACATATAAAGGTAAAATCATACAAGCTACGCATTATACTGCACAAGAATAACAACTGGTTTATTTAGCACGAGGTGCCATGTCAATGTCCGAACTAATCACAAACCCCACACATTCCAAAATCATAGGCATTTGATATTTTGGAATGGGAAAACCTTGTCAAAGTTTGCTCATTGATGTACGCAAAAAGACACGCATTTGATATTTGAGACTGGGACAATCTTGTCAAATTTTTCTCATTGTTGTTAGCAAGACGACATGCATTTGATATTTTCGAATGGGACGCCCTTTGCTATCACCAGCATTGATCTGTTTTCTTTATTCTTTAGTTGTGAAGTAAATATTGGCTCCCGCATGTGAATCGCTGAGATGCATAATCATCAATTGTTTTGAATGTTCTCTATGAATTGGTAGGACTGTGAGTTTGATTGCAATGTACAAGCACGCTAAAAATCTGCTCAAACTATATATACTATGAAAGTACATTTCATAATGAATCTAAAAATTTTGATTTTATGTTGTGAATGTTGATACTTTTTATATATAAGATTGGGGTCAAAGTAGAGATACTTTGACTTCAGACAAAAATTATATGCAGACTAAAAGGGAACGAAGGGAATATGTGTGAAACTGCTGCAAACGACACCGTGCGTCATGGGAATAATGCTAGTACGTATTGTTTTGCATGTTCATCCAAGAATTCGAACTAATCGAACTGAATTCGTTCATATACAACCGGATTTCATATAAACATGCCGAATTTCATTATATTTCATACATTCTTCAACTAAAAAGGGGTGCACTGGAGGTATAATTAATTAATGTAATCCACAATCTCCGACGCCCATTTCCCGTGTCCACCTTTACCGAAGTGTCCAACAGAAGCTTCTTCTCCAGCACAGCTATTCGACAAGACGTCGTTGTCAAGAAGCTAATCCGCTGTTAGGCCCAAGATGCGATTCTATCCCGATCACGTGACACTTACGTGATTGGGGCACAACCGCATTTCGGGCGCTTAGCAAGATGGATATCATTACATCGTACCATTACATACATACATGGGGGATACAAGAATACATACAAGTCACATGAATACAACAACATCAAAACAAGGCATCCGACTACGGATGCAAACATGAGAAGCACAACGACATCCATCTGCTATCCCAGGCTGCCGACCCGGAACCTAACCCAATACTGAAGAAGAAGAAGAAGAACTCCAACACAAATACATCGCTCTCACGTCATGTCATCGGAAACCTGCACCTGCAACTGTTGTTGTAGTATCTGTGAGCCACGAGGACTCAGCAATCCCATAACCATGGGTATCAAGACTAGCAAAGCTTAATGGGTAGGAAGAGGTAAAGTGGTGAGGTTGCAGCAGCGACTAAGCAAAATATGGTGGCTAACTTACGAGTACAAGAATAAGATGAGCATCTACGTAAAAGGTCGCAAACTAGTAGTGATCGCTAAAGATCCTGAACTACCTACGAGTCAAACATAACCCCACCGTGTTCTCTTCTCGAAGTGAAAAGAGACAGTCATGGTTACTCACACAGTTGCGTGTTTTACTTCGGATCCTCTGTCAAGTTTTCTACAACCGGACATTAACAAATTCCAATCTGCCACATAACCGCAGGCACGGCTTTCGAAAGATCATAACCCTGCAGGGGTGTCCCAACTTAGCCCATCACAAGCTCTCACGATTAGTAGAAGTAATAATAATATTACCCCTTATCTTAGGGAAGGCCCGATCAGGCTCGGAATCCCGGTGCACAAGACATTTCGACAATGGTAAAACAAGTCCAGCAAGACCTCCCGGCGTGCCGACACCTTGATAGTAGCCGCGCGTATCTCGTCTCAGGCCACGTCCGGATGAGCACTACGTACAGCAACCGAAGTCCCCAGATAACTGGGTGGCACCGCAAGTGGCTCTAGTTTGGGACCAACACCATCAACACTAGCCCCCCTTCTATGTAGAAGAATCCACGAGGGTGCGACCCCCTATGCAAATTTAATTAATTAATTAAGTTATTATTATGTT
The DNA here is from genome assembly GCA_902687465.1 of Secale cereale. Taxonomy (NCBI): domain Eukaryota; kingdom Viridiplantae; phylum Streptophyta; class Magnoliopsida; order Poales; family Poaceae; genus Secale; species Secale cereale. The sequence goes on along the minus strand of LR738711.1, from coordinate 537,321,813 downwards.
GCAAATTAAAACCAATGTTGGGCCTTGCTGGAGGAGTTTTATTCAAAGACGAAGTGTCAAGGGGTCCCCATGTACCCAACTGTGTAAGGAACGCAAAATCAAGGAACATAATGCCGGTTTATCGGCTCCTAAGGTGGCACGAGTGGAACAAAACACCAAGCAAAAGGCCAAGCCTTCCACCCATGCCCAGTATATAGGTGTGTTAATATATATAAGACATATTGTGATATTCCAACAACAAGTTCCAACATGGAATGATCTTCATCTTCAACTGCAACTAACAACGCTATAAGAGGGGCTGAGCAAGCGGGTAACATAGCCAAACAATGGTTTTGCTAGCAAGGTTACAAAGGTTAGAGGTTTCATGGCAACAAGGAGAGGCTGCCAATAATGATGGGTAGCGCGACATATAACGATAGCATCGAGACACTAAGCATGGCAATGATGGTAAATATATCCAAGGGTATGGTCATCTTGCCTGAGATCCAGCAAGGAAGAAGAACGGATCCGTGAAGAAGACGAAGAAGAAGCCTTGAAGACGAACCACAAGAAGTCAAACGAATCCTCACGATCGCAACGGAACAAGCACTAACGAGAAGAAGCAAGCAACACGGTAAACACACCACACAAAACATGACAAGAAGCTCAACCAATTATGATGCAAGACAAGTCAATATGTGATGCAATTCATGGCAATGGATGAAGCACACAAGAACAACACAAGCCAACAAGTTTAAATGAGGCCGGAATCATCATATAACAAAACCGGTAAGTTCTCATAGGCATATTTTGAAATTAGTCCAGATCTGAACAACCCTTAAGTTAATGTTCTTAAACAGCAAGTTAACATGCACCATGATGATCTATACGAAATTCTAGTCAAGTTTCATATAAAGTTTGTTTAATTCGGAGCTACGGCCTAGAAGATATGAGCAAAACAAGACAAGCAAGGCAACGGTCTTGCACCCAAACATCAAGCAAACACACTCCACATAGATAATCAACATGATATTAAGCTTCTACATGCAAAATCACACAAGTTTCATATAGGACACGCTCAGAACGGAGCAACGGTTCAACACATACACATGAAACAAGATATAACAACAAGCTGAAATTAACAGCCACATAGCAACTTTGGAGCAAGGTAAATATAAGCTACAGAACCCAAACATGATAACAAGAAGCATGGATGTGAATTAGACATGATACTTAACAAGCATGAACTTAGAACACACCCAAAAGCTTGCTGGAACATAGTAAACCAAGCATGGCAAGTTGCAATAAAATTATCTAGACTTAGCCAAAATCTGGGAAGGCAAAAACATCATCACGATGCTGCCTTCGGAGGCACAAAACAACAAGCATATCAACTCTAATAAGAACATAAAGAGCATGGAAATGTAGTAGACATATCATACAGCAAACAACTCCATTGGAGCATTTCCATAGCAGGCATGGATCAATAACAACAAGCTCCACCAAATTAAAAATGTTGATAAAATCCTGACAGGTATAATTTATAGCAACTTGAGAGCAAGAAATAAATAAGCTATAGCAGGCCAAATGTGCAAGCAAGGGCATGAATGGATAGACACTAACATGGACAACAAGACATGATCATTGGCCACTCCAAAACAAGCATGGATTTGAGTGGTGCATCAAGCAAACATAGCATCCGGTTATAACAGATTCCATACTTAGCAGTTTTTTCACTAAGTATAAAACATTAACAACAACATGGCATGTTTACAAGCTTGTTTAAGACACCTCAAGGCATATCATGGAAAGTGGATTGCACCAAAGCAAAGATCTTATGATTGTGCTTCTAAAACATAAGGACATGTGGCATGAAAGACAAACACATCAATAGCAATGATCAAGTGAAATCAGCATCTCATAACAAGTGTCAGCACTTAATAGCCAAATGCACTTTGGCAACAGAGTTTAACATGGCAAGATGAACTCAAACAAGTATGCTACATCAACTATCATGTAGAGCACTTCACAATGAACATTTTGACATATCATATGCTCCATTTGGATAAACATTCACAAAGTTACAAGCATCACAAGTAAGCAACAAAATTATAGTTAACAGCAGATTTAACAAGTAGCACTCTTGCAACAGAGATTGGAGCATCAAGATGAACTCAAATAAGCATGGCACAATGCAACAAAGTGAAGAGCATATCACCACGATCATATCAACATATTACATGCATCATTTGGACAACCACACAAAAAGTTACAGCCATTCAATCATGCATATAAATTATGACATTTAGGGACTTAGTAGTTTTCTGGGAAAGCAAAAAAAAAACGATCGGGCGCAAGATAGCTATAAGACGCACAGGCGAGGCTTAAGCAGGGCAGCTCACCTAGCAGGGCCTAGGCCCAACCGAGGAGGAGGCAAGGTGGCGAGGCAGTCGGGCCGGTGGTTGCAGGCCGGCCTGAGGAGGCGGTCTAGGTCGAAGGGGATGGGGAAGGGGCCCGCGACCAGGCTGGAGCTGGGCCGGCGGCGGTCGGGCCGGCCCACGTGGCCGACGACGTGGGATCCATCACTACAGCATTGGCCTCTCGTGCTCCTCCTCGAGCACGACGCCATGGCGGCGGCTGGCACCGCAGGGACTCCGTCGAGGGGGGTCCGGCGACGAGGAGGTCGGTGGCGCAGATCCGGCGTGGCTCCGGTGGCCGGCCGGCTCGGCGGCGGGGCTCACGAGGAGATCGGGCGGCAGTGAATCCGGCGAAGGAGGCAGCGGAGGCAGAGCGCTCGGGCTCCGGCGAGGGTAGCACGAGTCGCCGGCGGGAGGAGCTCCGGCGGCGGGGTCGGAGCTGGAGGCGAGCGACGCAATGCGTGGAGCGGGCGCTCGGGCGCGGACGGGCGCCTACGAGCAGGGTTCAGCGGCAGAGCGAGGCTCGGGCGCCTGCAGGTGCGCGGCGGCGGCGGCCGGGCCTGGCGGGCTGGATATGGGCCCGCAGGGCGTGGCCCGATGGAGGAGATAGCCAGGGACGCGTGGCGCGCCTGGAGTGGAGGAGGAGGTCCTCAGGTGGCGGCTGGACCAATGGGGGCTTGCCAAGCGGCGCTAGTGAGGTGGAGGCGCCAGAATTTGGAGGAGGAGGAGGGGTTGGCTACGTGGATTTTGAGGAGGAAGGAGGCTAGGAGTTGGGGAAGGCTAGGATGCCCAAAAATGGAAGGAGAGGGTGTATATATAGGGCAGGAGCTAGGGTTAGGGTGTTTGGGGCAAAACGGAGCCATCGGATGCCGATCGGACGGCTCCAGTCGGATGGAGAGGTAGGTTGGGCCTAGGTGGGTTTAGTGGGCTGTGAAGAGGGGTCTCGGGCTGCGAGGAGAGAGGGAAAAGAGGCCCGTGGGGTTTTTGGAGACCGAAAACGTCCAGCGAATTAACCGGCGACTAGTGCCGCTATATTTAACGGTTGGGCTATCAAATGAGCTCCGAATGCGACGAAACTTGACAGGCGGTCTGTCTACACTATAATAAGACCACACGCCAAGTTTCAACCCATCCCGAGAACGTTTTTCGGCCACTCATAAAATAAATATTCGAAGGCGCCGCGGGCACGTGCAAGTGTGTCTGGGCTCAGAACGGACAACGGAAAGGAAGGGCGGACTCGGACGGATGCAAGTTTTGAAAACATGTTGATGGAACACACATGATGACATGGCAAGATGCAACACGCAAGCAGATGACATGGCAACGAAGATGAATAACTGGCTGACACCTAGCGCACCGGTCTCGGGGTGTCACATCCGCCGTCAGTGTTCAACCCGCCAAGCTTGGCTTCAACCAGAGGGTAGCACCGATGGCCTTACTTGGACCCGAGCGGCGACGACCTACCGTGTTCTACGCTTCCTCGTTTTCTGTGTGGCGCAGCCTCGTTGGCAGCAAGGTAGGGCCTCGATGGAGCATGACCTCACCGAAGCCACCAAAGTCCTCTGCCTCGGTGCTGACGGGGCGGGGCCTCGGTGGAGCCAGCGATGTCCTCTGCCTCGTTGTTGGCGGGGTAGGGCCCCGGCGGAGCAGGACCTCACCGAAGCCGGCAAAGTCCTCCGCCTCGGTGCTGATGGGGCGAGGCCTCGGCGGAGCCAGCGATGTCCTCTGCCTCGTTGTTGGTGGGGCGAGGCCTCGGCAGAGCAGTGCCTCGCGAAGCCAGCAAAGTCCTCCCCCTCGATGCCTGCGGGGCGGGGCCTCGATAGAGCCGACATTGTCCCCCGCCTCATCGTCGGTCTCACCAAATAGCGCCTCTCCTGCTTCATCACCCTCTTTGTAGGCTACCACAACCTCCGCCACCTGCATGCGGTACCGCCAGCACGCGAGGCGGCTCTCGCGCTAGGAGCGGTACAACTCGAGGAGCGCCTCCTGCTCCGCCCGCTCCGTGGCGATATGCTCCTCCGCCTGCAGGTTCTTCTGGATGACATGGTGGCTGTAGGCGACATCGGCCTGCGCCTCCCGGAACTGCTCCTCATGCTGCTGCCTCACCATGTCCCCGTATTGCACGGGCCTCGCCGATGGTCATGGTGCAATGGACCAGCGAGGATGGCACGGAGGAGAGGGTTGGCGCCGGATCGTCGACTACCATGTTCTACATTGGGACGTCGTCGTCCTCCGGCTGCCTGCCGGCCAGCCAGTCGGCAGCAATGGCTGCCATCTCCTTCTGGTCTGTCGTCCACCCGTCCCAAAGAGCGCTGGAGTGCGAGGAAGCCATGGTGGGAGTGGTGTGGACAGGAGAAAGGGAACAGAGGCCGATGACTACGGCTATGGCCGGCGCAACAATTTATATATCAATGGTGGGCGGCAAATGGACGGACGGGTTGGCGTTGGAATAGCCTCCTAGACAACCGCGTATCTTTAATGTGGGCGGCAGACGGACAAACGGATGACACTTTTGTCATTTGAACATGGAGCAATCGCCTGCACCAGGAAGCAGCGTGGGTGGCACTGCCCGTTTCGGGCAGAAAGCGTGCGCGGGCGAGGAGGCGATCTGGGTGGGCAAGGGCGGTCAGACTCGTGCTTGGCAGCGGTCAGGTCTAGCAGCTGGACATGCTGGCTGGCCAGCGAGCTCGCTGAGCTGAGTGACGACAATCAGACGATGGTCCTGGCTTCCAACGAGGAGCCGGCGCCACCGCCCAAGCTAGTTCATGCCATGTTCACCATAGAGTAGGTGCGGCCGCACTTCGACGCCCTAATGGCGGAAGAGCTACCAGCGCAGGAGAACCTCTGTTGCAACCTGTGTCTCCTCAACAATCGCCAGCTCACGGAAAGACGAATCGTCGGCGAAGATGCGAACGACAATGTCGTCGCGGACATGTGGCCCAATGATCCCGGCTTCCTGAATGAGCAGCGGGCGCTGTATCGGACCATCTGTATGGCCCGCGAGGCCCTCTTCGTCGTCCTTCGAGTTGTTGCGCTCGCCGTGGGGCTGCCGACTCACGTTGTCAACATGGTCAACGAACATGAGGAATCAAGAGATGACTTTAATTGCAGAGGATGACAGTGGGGACCCACCAGGGCCATAGCCGCACGTACGCAAGTGCTTCCTTGTTATATACAACTATATTTTGTTTGCTTCCTCCTAGTTTCCCAACATCAAGGTCCCACACCATTGTCAACCTATGTAGTCAATAAACGAGAGAATTGCACAAGGAGCAGCCGACAGCTAGGACCCAACAGCTCGAGCAGTATTTGTGTTTTTGAGGTGTGAGTAGAGTATTTCTTGAGCGTTGTTTTTGTTGTTGTTTAGATGAGCAGGTATCAACAGGGCGGGCTGTGGCCCGTATAGCCCAGGCTATTATTCGACCAAATATCCATCCCAGATATGAAATTTTTTTCAAGCTGAAAATGGCTAGCCTGGCTATACTTTTCTTGAGGAATACCCAACCAAGGTCAACTTGTTATTCTCCGCCCCACTAGGCAACAAATCTTTCCTAGGAGGGATGCTTTAGGCTTAACAAGAAAATGGACTTTAATAAATAATAAATGGGATGTAATTTTAAAAATTGGGCTGTAACTTTTAAAAAATGCACCAAACACGTAATTAGTTAAAAATATATATTATTTCTGGATTTTCAAAATATTAATTACATTACTTGTTGCGCGCGCAATATTTCGTTGGATTTTTACGTAATACAAATTTATTTTCAAATTATATTAAAGCTGAATAGAAATTTTGGGATAAAAATATTTTGGATCCGATCAAAATGTGGGGAATTTTATTAAATTAGGTTTTGAGCGGTTGGTTGAAATTATCAATCGTTGTCCTAGGTACAAAATGGGAAGTATTTTTAACAAACTGTAAATGGGTTATAGTAAATTCCATTAGAATTCAAAAATGGGTTGTACATTCTGACAAATCGCAAATGGGTTATATATTCTCTGCCACACACTTGTGGGCCTAGTAAGTTGACGCGTACGCAAGGCTTTGTCAACTTATAGTCAACACACTCCTTCTAAAAAAACTTATAGTCAACACACGGTTCTAGCAACAGTGGCCGCTAGATGTCCATCCAGCGGATGTCGTGGTTCTTCTTCAATCTCGGATATTCTTGCTTCAGTCGCCCAAACCTTCGCCGGTGGTCCCGCCTACTACCGCCTCTCGTAGCCGACCGTGCTGCCGCGCAGGACTAACTGGCCCACCCTACTCCCATCGTTGTCCCGGCCATTCCTCTACTCACCAACAACTCATGTTATTCTTCGACGACGACGGCCTCACACTGTAGCCGAACCAGTGAACACTTGTACTCCCCTCCGCGTGGGTATCCACATGCCTCGTCTTCCCTGGCTCCATGTCATTCCCTTCCTAGGCCTTGCCGTCGTCTACTGCATGGGTTATGTCCGCGCGGCATGGTCAACGTGGTCAATGAACGACAACCATCGGAAGAGGACTCTACGTGGTGAGGCTAACAGATGGACCCACCAGCTATACCTTCGCATGCAAGGAAGTGCGTCCATATTACGAGCAAAAAAATGATTCACCCCTAACAGCTGGGACCCACCTTCTATATCTTCGCACGCAAGGAAGTGCATCCTTATCCTCCCTGATAGCTGGGACCCACTCGGTCGAAGCATATGTAGAGTTTTCTGTCTAGTCATGAACGTGCACATACATACTAGTCGATCGGTCTCTTTGCAACGATGAACCGTGGCCGAGCAAGCAGTGGCATGTGTAGTAGTAGAGCCCCCGACATAGCAGTTCAGGCAGTCTAGTCTAAACCGTGTATACGTACGCACAGCCAGATGCCAACAAACACGACCACGTACATACATACAGGCGGGGTCTCGAACGCCTAGCTACTCAGGAGAGGCAATGGACAACAACAACGATGTCCTATTCATCAGCAGCCAACCGGCTGGGTCCGAAAGGAGAAACAACGTCCTGTTCATCGGGAGCGAAGCCATTGGGTCGGAATGGGTCGTATTTCGTGGGAGCCAACTGGTTTGGATGGAATAGCCGGAACGGGGTCTGGCGTTGTAACACCCCGGTGTAATAATGCTACAGTAACCCTTGGGGTTAAGTTAATCATTTTGCTAAAACAATGCTTAATCACTTTGGTCAATCTCTCATCTCAAATTCCAGTCAAATTCAAACTCAAATTATAAGTGAATTTCAAAATTGCTCAAACATGAAAAAAAATGTGCATCATGTGCCATATAATCACTTGTCAATGCTGGTGCTGAACCAACAATTTTAAAATGGTTTTTAAATGGTCTAAGCTAAATAAAACATTGATTAAATAATGTTTTTAATTGCTATTTAATTTATAAAAATACTAAAATAATTTATTTCACTACCGAGCTAAATGTTGCATTAGCCTAAATTTTAATAAAATTTAGGTTCAAGTTTTGAATTTTGTAAGGCAGTTTTCTTTTAAAAAGAAATTAGAAAACAGAAAAGATTAAATGAAAATGCAATAAAAAGACCCCCTCGGGTAACGTGGCCCAAAAGGCCAGGCAGCCCACCCGGACAGGCTGGCCCTACCCACTGGCCGCCCGGTCGTGGTTCCTTCCTGTTCCCCCGACCGGGGTCGCAACAGGGGCGAAGCCCCGCCGGACCACCTCGCTGGCGTCAAGCGAGCGGATAAGGCAGGTGTGCCCCCTCGCCTCCTCGCCTCCCCCAGTCACCTGCTCACTCCGCCCATTCCTCCACTCGTTCTCTTTCCCTCTCTCCCTCTAGATTCACCGCTACCGAGCGCCGCCATGGAGGCACCGCCGTAAAATGCGCGGCCACATCCATCGCCTTGCCTCACCGCCGTGTCCCTTGTCTTTGCCGACGTCGTTTGCTTTGTCTCCGTCTATGAGCGGGAGTCGGGGAGCTCCACAATGCACGGATCGAGCCGCCTCCTTCCGCCTCGGCCGCCGTTGATCTCCTCCAACTCCGGCCACCCACTATGCTTCTAAGCTGTCAACGGCCACCGTGAGCCTCGCGGTGGGCTACTCCACCTCCTGCTCCTCTCTGTTAGCTTCCTCGCATGCTGTAGATAGCTTGCCACCACGCCCGTATTTTGTCCGCCGCCGACGAGCTCGTGGCCGTCCTCATAGCCGCTGTCACGCTCACCTGAGCACAGCACCGTGCTCCACCGAGCTCCATAGCATCGTTTCTGTCCAGGTCCCATCTGTGGCACCGCTGTAGCACATCGCCGACAACGTTTTTGGCCACCTCCGGCCACATAACCGCCACCGGTCGACGCGGCTAGCTTCGCTTCGAACGCGCCCTCTCGTGTGTGAAATGGTCACCTGTAGACGAAACCCGACGCCGTCCCATCCCTCCGCCGCATCTAGCGGTCGCCGGCGTTGAGCCGCCGGCCGCTGCCGACATGGCTAGGCGAGCCCCACTCCTGGGTCGCTACCCGCGGGCCCCATGGGTTCGGTTGACTGGGTTGACCCAGTCAACGTGCTGACTGGGCAGCCTAGTTTCACTAACAGGCGGGCCCTATCGCATAATTAACCAAATTAAAACATTTTTATAAAGAAAACTAATTAGTTAACATAAGCAGGCACTGACATGTGGGGCCCAATAGCTATTCAACCTCCGTGTAGTTTAATAGAAACTTTGTTAATTAACAGAGGCTGGCATGTGGGCCCCACTGGTCAGGTTTGACCTGGCGAGTGCAGCTGTTGTCCTGCTGACGTCATCCCCATGTCATGCTGACGTCATATTCCTTTTCTATTAATTCTGTTAATTTAGATAATTTTAGAAAATCGCAAATAATTAACCGTAACTGAGATGAAAATGTTATATATATGAAAATCGATCAAAAAAATCCAACGAGCCAGAATACGTCGTCCGTTCATCTGTCATATGCCCCTAGCATGCTGAACTTGGAACGACCCCCTCTCTTTCATTCGCCCAGAATCCTTCTAACGTCGGGAAATCATCCTTGGATGTTCCCCCCTCCGTCTGCGATGTGTAGCACTACGCTAGTTCAACCCTAGTTATGTGTATCGTCTTGTCATGCTTAGTGGTACCTCTGTTGCTCTATATTTACTATTTCTTCCCACTCTTCTCCCTGGTAGACGTCGAGACCGATGATGCCCCCGTGACCATCGACGTCACCGATGGTTGTTCCTTTGCAGCAAAGCTTCCAGGCAAGCCAAACTACTTTGATCATTCTGATATCGCCCATTCCCTCCTCTCTTGTGCTTGCATTAGAACTGCTACTGTTTTTGTATGATCCTATTCTGATGCATAGCCAGTTGTTGTTACCTGCTTTCATACCTTACCTTTTTACCCTAAACTACTTAGTATAGGTTGGTTAGAGATCCATCAGAGACCCCCACTTTGTCCCGACTGCCCCATTGGATTATTAGAACACCCGATCAACAGGATCGATGACCAGGCCCTGACACCGCACATCACTTTCCCCTTAGTTGCTCGACACTACTGGGTTACTATGAAGTGCCGAGGGTGATACCACATTAGCACGTCTGATGTTAACCTCGTAGGTCAGTTCATCGGTTATGGTCATCGAGCATCATTCCTCCTTCTCCACTCCCGATAACAACACTGTCGTGCAACTCCTCAAGAGTGGATCTCGAGGGTGATTCCTCCTTCGTTCACCTTGACGATAAAATGATGTGGAATTCCATCGAGGGTGATTCCTCAGGGTTCCCCTTGGTGTTAGACACACAGTGACTATGGTTACTATGACTTTATGCTGAACCATGTTGCTAAAGACGGGTCGGCCCTGAGGGGTACCCACACGACCTTAATTGCGAGTGATGTGGAGTCGGGTTGACCTGGAAGGTGCCCGCGAGATAATTACGTGGAACGGCCGGGCATTCCTGGCCCTTGCCGTAAGTCAATTAGATGGGGTGATGGGGTCAGATAATCATGAGTCGCTGCTCATTACCGTGCGCTCCCAAGACACTACCGGTTTGGATATTTGATCTGTGGGGCCTCTGGCCTAATAGCACTATCCATCACGTGGGCATAGTATGGGCATTCTGCTTTGTATGCATCAGCCGTAGCTTATTAGACGTCATGCGACTGAGTGGTGCGCGTCGGGTTGGACTGGTAAGCTCCTGCCTTTTTAAGGAGGTAGCTAGGTCTGCTCACTGGCCGCATACGCAAAGTGCAGGAGTTCCCGGGGTGATGGCCCAAGTCCCCTGGGGGCATAGGTTTTGTCCGGTGTGCTCACATCTCTATTAAGCCTAGGTCGGGTTGCGGCATACTGTTTGGCCGAGGCCGGGCATGACTTGATGGAGTGTGCGGCCGAAGTTAAGCGAGCGTGGTGGGTAAGTTGGTGCACCCCTGCAAGGAAGAAAACATCTATCGATAGCTTGTCCTACAGTAATGGACACTTGGAGTTGTATCCTGATCGATACAACTAGAACCAGATGTTGAGGCTTGTAATGGATATGTGGCTCCGGGAGTCGAGGAAGGATCCCAGGGCATCGACAACAACATAAATATGACTTATGTTATACTACTATACTCCCCCTGTTCCTACAAGACGGTGATTTCCAGAAGATGCTAGTCTTCGATAGGACTAGCTTCTCCCCCTCTAATTCTGGTATTCTGCAGTTTAGTCCACAGATACTACCCCTTTTCATTGATACCGATGCATATGTAGTGTAGATCCTTGCTTGCGAGTACTTTGGATGACTACTCACGATTGCTTTGCTACCCCCTTTCCCCCTTCTTTCTTCTTTCTGGTTTTTGCAACCAGATGGTCGAACCCAGGAGCTAGATGCCACCTTTGATAACTGCTACTACCCCGAGGGTGCCTACTACTACGTGATGGCCGCCGACGACCAGGAGTAGTTAGGGGGATCCTATGCAGGAGGCCTTGCCTTTTCAATCGTGCTGTTTTTTTGCTAGCCTTCTTAAGAAAAACATGTTGAACTGAGGTCTGTACTCAGATATTGTTGCTTCCGCTGACTATTATATATTCGATCCCTCGAGGCCCTTGGCTTGTAATATAAAGCTTATATTATTTTATTTGTGTCTAGAGTTTTGTTGCGATATCTTCCAGTGAGTCCTTAATCTTGGTCGTACAAGTTTGCGTGCATGATTAATGTACGGTCAAATCAGGGGTATCACAAGTTCGTATCAGAAACGACTGCATGTAGGAACCCCTCTTTCAGACTCCTTGGCTGAAGTTGAGTCTAGTCTTTGAAAAGCCATTTTACTAACATGGCTATGTGGCTTACGGGCCCGCGTCGCCATTGGGTGGTATTAGGATCTTTTACTCCTCGTCTATACTCTGGGACTCTGAACTCTCTTCTATTCGGGTTAAACTAATTTACTAACTCTAACATTAGGATCCCGTGAGCACATTCACCCCAAAGTTGGATAAGCGCTAGTTATTTCTTAGAATAGTATTTTGGAATAGTACACACTCTATCATGCTGACTACTATGTGGTATCCGTCGTACCTCGTTCATTCTACATGTTATATAGTGAATAATTCTTTGTATTTGCAAATGCTCAATGCTAAACTACCCCTGTTACATGTTAGCAGGATGGTTAGACCAGGTGGTCGTGGCCGTGGTGGCAGCGCTCCACCATCGCCCGAACTCATGGCGCGAATGATGCAGCAGTTTGAGCTGAATCGCCATTTCATGGAAGGAGTGATGGCTTAGTTTCCTCGCCCAAATATGAATCAGCAGACAGCCCCAACAACTCTCCTAGACATTGCGATCCTCCACCCTGTCGTCTACCGCAGCTTAATTCAACCACTGGATGCTGATGACTGGCTCCATGACCTCGCTTTCGAGCTAGAGTCTGGTGATGTAGCCCCTGCCAACTATGTCACCTTCGCGGCATACTATCTGAGCTGAATGGTGGGACAGCCATAGACATACCCTACCTACTGGAACAGTCATCTCTTGGCCGGATTTCCAAGATGCCTTTCGTGCCCGCTTCATTCCTCGGGGAATCATGGACATGAAGAAGTGAGAGTTCCGCAACCTCTCCCAAGGCAACAAGATTGTAGATGCTTATCAGTGGGAATTTCTGGACTTGTCATGTTATGCTGAAAAAGACATTGCAACTAATGCTCGCAGGCAAGAAAAGTTCTATGATGGACTACAAGTTGATATCAAGCTAGTGCTCCTCGTTCATGACTTTGCCGACTTTGCCACCCTGGTGAACAAGGATATTCAGGTTGATACTAGTCTTCACGAACATCAGGGATCTCTCAGGCGCAACTGTGACACTGGCTCATCTTTGGGCCCGTCCACACAGAAGTGTCAGATTTGGATTCCCCACAGCATGTATCGTCCAACTGCTCCTGCACCAAGATAGTCCTATGTTGCAACTCGCCAGCCTTCTCCACCGTCGAGGCAGCCTCTTCGGACTGCACCACCCCGACCTCCTGCTTCCAACCCCAATGATGATCTATGCTTCAAGTGTGGCCTTCGAGGTCACCATTCCAGGAACTATCCTCATAATCAGAATCAACTTGTTCTTCCTATTGCTGGTTGTGGTAACAATCAACCCCACAACAACAATGCCAGACCTTAAGGTCGTGGTGAGGCTAACCATGTTGATCTGAATGAACATCAAGACCAGCCTGCTATTGTGATGGGTACTCTTCTCGTTAACTCAGTACCGACTTATGTGATATTCAATTCAGGAGCATCACATTCATTCATGTCAGAAAATTTTGCATACGCGCATGACATTCGATGCAAGCCCATGAACACTCCGATAGTGGTATGCACCCCTGCGGGCCAGTGTCGAACCACCATGATTGGTCGCGATGTCCCCGTTGAAATTGAAGGGTTGGAATTCCATGTTTCTCCCATTATATTGGAGTTTTCTAATATTGACCTCATTCTGGGAATGGAATGGTTGAAAGCACATATTGCCTCTATCGTTTGCGCCACCAAAGTCGTTCATCTTCTACATCCATCGAATGAGATAGTGAGCTACATTGCTCAGATTGTTCAAAATGCTGAGGCATGACTTTACGCCTTGAATGTGTTGAACGCGACACCTCTTGAGGGCATTGAAAACATACCAGTCATTTGCGATTTCCAAGATGTCTTTCCAGAAGAACACCCAGACATACCTCCTACATGGGCTGTCGAATTTTTCATCGACTTGAAACCAGGCACCGTTCCTATTACCAAAAAACCCTACAAGATGCCGCCTCATGAACACCTTGATCTTAAGGAGGAAATCGACAAGTCTCTTCGTAGTGGATTCATTCGTCGAAGTTCCTCTGCTTGGGGAGCACCTTCTCTCTTTATGAAGAAGAAGGATGGCACGAACCATTTGGTCCAAGACTATCGTCCTATCTACCAAGCTACAATTCAGAACAAATATCCGCTTCCACGGATCAACGATCTGTATGATCAACTGGCTAGTTCATCCATTTTCTCTAAACTCGACTTGAGGTTCGGTTAGCACCAGATTCGTGCTTGCGAAGAGGATATTCCAAAGACCGCGTTCGTCACTCGTTATAGTTCTTACGAGTACACCATCATGTCCTTTGATTTGACCAATGCTCTAGCGACATTCTCTCATTTGATGAACTATATATTCATGGATTACCTCGACAAGTTCGTCGTGGTCTATCTGGATGATATACTGGTATATTCGAAGAATAAAGAAGAACATGTTGAACATCTTCGTGTTATTCTAGAAAAGCTTTGAGAGCATCAACTATATGCCAAGTATTCTAAGTGTGAATTCTGGCTACCGAAGTAACCTACCTTGGTCATGTGATCTCCAAGGATGGTATTGCCATCAGCCCAGAGCGAGTTCAGGCTATTCTTGACTGGACCCCTCCAAGGAATGTCAAACAAGTCAGAAGCTTTCTCAGACTCGCCAACTACTGCCTTCGTCTGGTTGAGAACTTCTCTAAGATCGCCAAGCCACTCACCAATGTGCTACACAAAGGTGTTAAGTTTGACTGGACTGAAAAGTGTCCGGATAATTTCCAGGCTCTCAAGGACAAGCTAACTTCTGCACGAGTGCTTGCTCCTCCAAATTCTCAGAAGGATTTTGTCATATATTGAGATTCTTCACGTCAAGGATTAGGCTGTGTCCTAATGCAAGAGCGCAGGGTGATTGCTTATGCCTCCCGTCAAGTGCGTTCTCACGAAGAAAACTACCCAGTTCATGACCTCGGGCTTGCAGCGGTTATCTATGCACTGAATCTGTGGTGATATTACCTTGTCGGTAATCGTTGCGAGATCTTCACCGATTATCAGAGCCAGAAGTATCTACTTACTCAGCCAGATCTGAACCTTCGTCAGCAAAGATGGATGGAGGCTATAGAAGATTATAACGTGGGTATTTTCTATACCCCAGGCGAGGCTAATGTCATGGCCGATGCGCTGAGCCACAAGTCTTATTGCAATAACCACATGGTTCATAAAGCTCAACCCTGCCTTTATGAAGAACTTTTCAAGCTGAACCTTCAACTAGTTCCACATGGTTCTCTGAATAACCTTGTATTGGAACCAACTCTATTGATAGCAATTAAGTCTGCTTAAGCCAAAGATGCTAATGTTGATCTAATGAAAAAGGATCTCGCCTTAGAGAAATCCAGAGATTTGTCACTTGCTGAAGGTGGTACCTTGTACTTCAAAGATCGCATAGTGATACCCCGCTTCGAGCTTATGACTAAGAATGTGATGAAAGAAGCGCATGACACCCCTCTCTCTATTCGTTCGGGAAGTACTAAGATGTATCTAGACATCCGTTAGAAGTACTGGTGGTCTAAGGTGAAGCAAGACATTGCTCGGTATATCGAAGAATGTGACGTTTGTCGTCGCGTCAAAGCAGAACATCAGAAACCGGCTAGACTTCTACAACCGCCTCCGATTCCTGAATGGAGGTGGGATTAGATTCAAATGGACTTTGTCACTGGCCTTCCTAAGTCTCAGAAAGGTAATTATGCTATCTTTGTCGTCATCGACCAATTTTCGAAGGTTGCTCATTTTCTGCCAGTCAAGGAGACAATTACTGCTAGTCAATTAGCAAACTTGTATATCTCCATAATTGTGTCACTTCACGGCATTCCGAAGGAGATCAGTTCAGACAGCGGAAGTATTTTCACTTCGAAGTTCTGGGATAGTTTCCAAGAGGCAATGGGAAGTCATATAACCTGGAGTACTGCTTATCATCCCCAATCCCAAGGCCAAGTCAAGCGAGTCAATCAAATCCTTGAATACATGCTTCGGGCTTGTGTTATTTCTTTCGGTAAGAAGTGGGAAGAATCTCTCCCTTATGCGCAGTTCTCTTATAACAACAGCTATCAAGCTAGCTTGAAGATGGCACCCTTCGTAGTGATATATGGACGTAAGTGCCGAACCCCTCTGAATTGGTCAGAAGCTGGGGAATGGACGCTCATCGGTCCAAAAATTATTCAACAAGCTGAAGAGCAGGTTCGCTTTGTCCGGGGTAATCTCAAGGCAGCCGAGTCCTGCTAGAAGAGCAACTATGACTGGAAACACTAGGGTTCAACTTATCAACCTGGTGAACAAGCTTATCTGCCTGTCACTCCTTTGACAGGAACTCATCGGTTCGGAGTCAAGGGCAAGCTAGCCCCACACTACATTGGTCCTTTCCGCATTCTCTCCCATCGTGGGTTGGTGGCTTATCAACTGGATTTGCCAACTTAGTTCTCTCACGTCCATGACGTCTTATACATGTCGCAACTTTTTTGTTGCTTCAAGGATCAGGAACATGAAGTGGACCCAGAATTGATTGAAGTTCAAGATGATCACACTTACAAAGAGCATCTAATCCGCATTCTTGAAGAAGCTGAACATCAAACCCGCTAGAAGGTTACCAAGTTCCCCAGGGTGCAGTGGTCAAATCATTCTGAAGATGAAGCCACTTGGGAATGCGAGGATAACCTCCGTGCTGAATATCTCGACTTTTTTCCTTCTACCTCTTAATTCTCGGGACGGGAATTTCTTTTAGAGGAGGAGAGTTGTAACACCCCGGTGTAATGATGTTACAGTAACCCTTGGGGTTAAGTTAATCATTGTTTTAAACAATGCTTAATCACTTTGGTCAATATCTCATTTCAAATTCCAGTCAAATTCAAACTCAAATGATAAGTGAATTTCAAAATTGCTCAAACATGAAAACAAAAATGTCCATCATGAGACAAATAATCACTTGTTAATGCTGGTGGTGAACCAACCTTTTTAAAATGGTATTTAAATAATAAAATCGTGGTTAAATAATGTATTTAATTGCTATTTAATTTATAAAAAATACTAAACTAATCTATTTCACTACCGAGCAAATTGTGGTAATAGCCTAAATTTTAATAATAATTTAGGTTCAAGTTTTGAATTTTGTAAGGCTGTTTTATTTAATAAGAAATTAGAAAACAAAAAAGATTAAAAAATGCAATAAAAAAAGACCCCCCAGGGCACCTAGCCCAAAAGGCCAGGCAGGCCACCCGTACAGGCTGGCCCATCCCACTGGTCGCTCGGTCGACGTTCCCCCCTGTTGCCCCGGCGGGGGTCGCAACAGGGGTGATGGCTTGCCTGACTACCTCGCCGGCGTCGAGCAAGGGGATAAGGCGGGCACGCCCCCCTCGCCTCCTTGCCACCCCCCTGACCTGCCCACTCCGCCCGTTCCTCCACTCACTCTCTTTCCCTCTCTCCCTCCAGATCCACCACTACTGAGTGCCGCCATGGACTCGTCGTAGTAAAACGCGCGGCCACAGCCATCACCTCAGCTCACTGCCATGTCCCTCGTCTCCGCTGACGTTGTGTGCTTCGTCTCCGTCCATGAAGGGGAGTCGGGGAGCTCCACAATGCGCGGATCGAGCTGCCTCCTTCCACCTCAGCCACCATCGATCTCCTCCAACTCCGGTCACGCTCTGCGCTTATAAGCTGTCAATGGCCACCGTGAGCCTCGCGATGAGATCCTCCACCTCTGCTCCTCTCCGTTAGCTTCCTCCCGTGCCATAGATAGCTTGCACCGCACCCATATTATATCTGCCGCCGACGAGCTCGTGGTCGTAGCCAAACGTGTTGTCACGCTCGCTTGAGCACATCACCGTGCTCCTGGTGCTCCCATGAGCACAACGAGCATGCGCACGCTCTCCGCCGAGCTCCGCAGCATTGTTTCCGTCGAGGTCCCATATGCGCCGCCGCCATAGCTCATCGTCGGCCTCATTTTCGGCCACCTCCGGCCACGTAACCGCCATCGTTGGACGCGACTAGCTCCACTCATTCGAACGCGCCCTCTTGCGCGTGAAACGGCCGCCTGTAGATGAAACCCGAAGCCGTCCCGTGCCTCCGCCACGTCTAAAGGTCGCTGGCATTGAGCCGCCGGCCGCCACCAACGTGGCTAGGAGGGCCCTACCCATGGGTCGCTGCCCGCAGGCCCCACGGGCTCCTTTGACTAGCTTGACCCAGTCAACGTGTTGACTGAGCAGCCCAGTGTCACTAACAGGCCGGCCCCATCACATAATTAACCTAATTAAAACATTTTTATAAACAAAACTAATTAGTTTACCTAAGTAGTCACTAACATGTGCAGCCCAATAGCTATTTAACCTCAGTTTAGTTTAATATAAACTCTGTTAAATAACAGAGGCTGACACGTGGGCCCCACTTGTTAGGTTTGACCTAGTTAGTGCGGCTGTTGATCTGCTGACGTCATCCCCATGTCATGCTGATGTCATATTCCTTTTCTGTTAATTATATTAATTTAAATAATTTCAGAAAACTAATAAACTTTAGAAAATCGTAGATAATAATCCGTAACTCGGATGAAAATGTTTTATATATGAAAATCAGTCAAAAAATTTAACAAGCCCGAATACGTGGTTCGTTCATCTGTCACATGTCCCTAGCATGCTGAACTTGGAACTGTCCCCTCTCTTTCATCTGCACGGAATCCATCTAACGTCGGGAAATCATCCTCGGATGTTTTCCCCCTTCGTGTGCAACATGTAGCACTACGCTAGTTCAACCCTAGTTCTGCATATCGTCTTGTCATGCTTAGTGGTACCTTTGTTGCTCCATATTTACTATTTCTTCCCCCTCTTCTCTCTGGTAGACCCTGAGACCGCTGATGCCCCCGTGGTCCTCTACGTCACCGACGACCGTTCTTTTGCAGCAGAGCTTCCAGGCAAGCCAACCCACTTTGATCATTTTGATATCGCCCATTCCCTCCTCTCTTATGCTTGCATTAGAACTGCTACTATTTTTGTGAGATCCTACTTTGATGCATAGCATGTTGTTGTTACCTGCTTTCATACCTTACCTGTTTACCCTAAACTGCTTACTATAGGTTGGTTAGAGATCCATCAGAGACCCCCACGTTGTCCCGACTGCCCTACCGGATTATCAGAGGACCCGATCAACGGGATCGAATACTAGGCCCCAACACCGCACATCACTTTCCCCTTTGTTGCTCAACACTACTGGGTTACTATCAAGTGCCTAGGCTGAGACCTCATCAACACTTCTGATGTTAACCTTGTAGGTTAGTTCATCGGTTATGGTCATCGAGGGTGATTCCTCCTTCTCCACTCCCGATAACGAAAGTTGTGCAACTACTCAAGATTGGACCTAGAAGGTGATTCCTCCTTTATTCACCTTGACGATAACATCAGGTGGAATTCCATCGAGGGTGATTCCTCAGGGTTCCCACTTGGTGTTAGATACACAGTTACAATGGTTACTATGACTTTGCACTGAACCATGTTGCTAAAGATGGGTCGGCCCTGAGGGGTACCCGCGCGAGCTTAAATGCGAGTGATGTGGAGTCGGGTTGACCTGGAAGGTGCCCGCGAGATAATTATGTGGCACGGCCGGGCATTCCTGCCCCTTGCAGTAAATCCACGAGACGGGGCGATGGGGTCACATGATCGTGAGTCTCTGCTCGCTACAGCACGCTCCCAAGACACTAACGGTTTGGATATTTGATCCGAGCGGCCTCTAGCCTGATAGCACTGACCATCACGTGGGCATAGTATGGGCATTCTACGTCGTATGCATCAGCCGAAGCTTATTAGACATCATGCGACTGAGCGGCGCACACCGGGTTGGACTGGTAAGCTCTTGCCTTTTGAAGGAGGTAGCTAGGTCTGCTCACCGACCGCGTACGCAACGTGCAGGATTTCCCGGGGTGATGGCACAACACCCCTGGGGGCATAGGTTTAGTCCAGCATGCTAACCTCTCTATTAAGCCTAGGTTGGGTTGCGGCGTATTGTTTGGCCGAGGTCGGGCATGACCTGATGGTGTGTCCGGCCGGAGTTAAGCGAGCATGGTGTGTAAGTTGGTGCACCCTTGCAGGGAAGAAACCATTTATTGATAGCCTGTCCAACGATAACGGACACTTGGAGTTATATCCCGATTGATACAACTAGAACTGGATGCTGAGGCTTGTAATGGATATGTCACGCCGGCAGTCGAGAAAGGATCCCGGGGCATTGACAACAACATAAATATGACTTATGTTATACTACTCTACTCCCCCTGTTGCTGCAAGACGGTGGTTTCCAGAAGATGCTAGTCTTCGATAGGACTAGCTTCTCCCCCTCTTATTCTGGCATTCAGCAGTTTAGTCCATAGATATTACCCCTTTTCATTGGTACCGATGCATATGTAGTGTCGATCCTTGCTTGCGAGTACTTTGGATGAGTACTCACGGTTGCATTGTTATCCCTTTTCCCCCTTCTTTCTTATTTCTGGTTGTTGCAACCAGATGGTGGAGCTGAGGAGCCAGATGCCACCTTTGACGACTGCTACTACCCCGAGGGTGCCTACTGCTACGTGACGGCCATCGACGACCAGGAGTAGTTAGGAGGATCCCAGGTAGGAGGCCTTGCCTTTTCGATCGTGTTGCTTTTGGGCAAGACTTCTTAAGGCAAACTTGTTTAACTTATGTCTGTACTCAGATATTGTTGCTTCCGCAGACTCTTATGTATTCGAGATTATCTATTCGAGCCCTCGAGGCCCCTGGCTTGTAACATAAAGCTTGTATTATTTTACTTGTGTCTAGAGTTGTGTTGTGATATCTTCCAGCGAGTCCCTGATCTTGGTCGTACACGTTTGCATGCATGATTAGTGTGCGGTCAAATCAGGGGTGTCACAGGCGTACCGCAAAATGAAGGACAACGACCTTTTGTTCGACCGCGTACAGTCGAAACGGTGTCCTATTCATCGGGAAGGGTCTGGCGTACCGCAGAACAGAAGAAACGGACTTGTGTTCGAGCTCCTACATGAGAAACAGGGTGCTGTTGATTGATAGGGGTGTGGCATACCGCAAAATGGAGGAAACGGACTTGTGTTGGAGCGCCTACGGTCGAAACAAGGTCATGTTCATCGGGGTGGTGTGGCGTACCGTGAAGCGGTAATCCATAGGCTACTGTTCATCCACCGTCTACTGACTCGCTCCAGCCTCCACGGGTTACTGTTCATCCACCGTCCCCTTCTTCCAGCATCCACCTGCTACTGATCATCGATAGACGACTTCCTCCCACCTCCACCAGCTACTGTTCACCATGGGATCCTATTCATCCAGCCTCCACCGCCTACTGTTCAACCATCCCTCCACACGGGGGCCTGTTAAACCAACTCTCCATAGGGTTATGTTCATCCACCCCCAACCGGCTTGGGTGTGTGGCGGCCTCCTCTTGATCGGGTTCCTTTTCATCCATCGGCAATGGCCTCTACTACCACGGGATCCTGTTCATCCAACCCCCAACAACGATCATTGTTCATCAAGAGGCATCATCAGGGTTCGACGGGCTTCAGTTAGCAGCAATAGCGAATGAATCAGTCGGGTTCAGTTAGCAGCCAGGGATCGATCATACGGGTTTAGTAACTTGGCTAGTGCAATCGCTCGGGTTCAGTAAGTGAACGCCTCCCTCGAGTTCAGTTAGAGCCCAACGCCTCGCACATACACGTGATGTGTACGAGAGAAACATGTGAACCTCCGATCATCGCTCGACCACAATGACCCACCGTAACCGGGAACTCCTCGAAATTTTCCTCGCCCTCGCTTATACCACAACTTTTTCCGTCATGGACGGCCCAAAGAATGTCATGCAGGTGCATTTCCGGCTGGCCCAGGACGAAAAGCCCACTTTCTGTCATGATTTTTTGCCATAGAAGTAGGATCCCACCACATCTATGATGATATGGGTTTTTTCACAATTGTCGTCATAGAAGTGTCATAAGCATGACATAATTTATTTTCTCATTCGGGCCAAAATGTCACTGACGTCTCTTTTTTTGTAGTGATGTGTTGTAGGGAAAAAATGGTAGGCACTAAGGTTTACCATTGAGGTTTGCTCATGCATGGTCCTTCCGTTAATAGCACATTATTGTGCAGTTGCAGGAATCATTCTAATATTTAGGCTTTTTACAATTTGGTCTCGTACATGTAGGTCCTCCTGTCATAGGCTGAGACCAACTATTCGACCCATTTTTCTTATGGGAAAATGAGATGTCCATGAATATAAGTCAAGTCAAGAAACATAGAAATATTGTTAGGATAAAGGAACTTGCGATGGATAGCAGCAAGATCTTTGATTGCACAATGAAGAAGACATCATTCAACTATAGGATTATACTTACTCTTTTACCTTGTTTTCCCCCGTGTGCCATTTCAAAATTTAGAATTGCTATTTATGCATATAATTGTTTTCAGTACTTTCCAAAGCAAGTCACCGATGATTACATCTCAGACCACCTGCATGGTCAAGAGGCAAGGAAGGTATTCATTCAACACCCACAGTACAATGTTAAAGTCTTCCTCAAGAGCACCATGGTTGGGCGGGAAATTATCCATAGTCACTGGCCTAAAGTTACAAAGACATTCAACATCACTGAAGGCTCAATATTCACCTTCCGCTTGTGTAGTTTCCTAGATGAGATTCGTTTGTCTATTTACCGTATATGATGCTACTTTCCAAAGGTTTTGGATGTTCCATGTGAAACATGGTGCTCTTGTGTAATGGCATAGCTAGCTATATGCCTATATGGTGTAGCTGAATGCTGAAGCTATCTTATGTAATTTGATTATGAAATCCTGGTTGCCGTGATACGGGTATGAAATATATGGTGTGTTTTATAAGAAATGTAAAAATTGATTACTACATGGGTTGCCAATTATAGGCCAAATAGACTTCTTATTGGGGTTTTCCATTGCAGACGGTTTCTCTGACAACACCGTGGTCAATGAACTCAGATAACACACATAGTTTCAAGAAAGTAGGCGTGTTGGATTAATTAACAATCATACATGGTTTCGGCTAGAAACTGCTTGCATTAGGCCACCTTGCACAAACATTTCCATATAAAAAATTGTGGCTAATATACGTACGAAAGGAAACATTTTTCTGAGATCCAGTGTGTGGGATGTACATAGTAACGGAAACGATTGGGCCCGTATAATTGGCTCTGATGCCTCACCCGATCACACACAAGCTCATTTTGCCCCGCGTGTGTGACCGGAGGGCCTATCCCTGATGGTTTATGGGTCGTCTGGGAAAGACCCCCCCTCTCACATGCATTGACCAGACGATGGTTTAAGAATCCGTCGCGGAAAGGGGATAAAAACAGTTTGTATAGATCGTCTTTGCACTAGTGGCATAAACTAAGGTTAAACCTTCCGTGATTCTAGCAACCCATCATCTAATTAGTGCCCCACAATTCCTTCTCTTAGGCCCATGTATGGTGATGTGTCATGTAGTCAACGTTCACATCACAGCACTACAGGGCGCAACAATATACATATCATCAAACTATCAAATGAATACCAAATTCACATGATGACTTCTAACTAAACTTGTCCCATGTCCCGAAGATCAAAATAAACTACTGGCAAATCATATTGATGTTCGAGATGAGAGGAGTGTTACATATCATTAAGGATCTGAATATATAATCTTCCACCAAATATACCAACCAGCATCAACTACAAGATGTCATCAACACTACGAGCAACCCATAGGTACCAATCTAAGATTACGAGACAAAGATTGAATACAAGAGATGAACTAAGGTTTGAGATGAGATGGTGCTGGTGAAGATGGTGATGAATATTGGTACTCCCACGATGAGAGGATCGTTGGTGATGTTGAGCGGCGTGTGCCGGGTTGGACTGGTAAGCTCCTGCCTTTTTAAGGAGGTAGCTAGGTCTGCTCACCGGCCACGTACGCAACATGCAGGAGTTACCGGGGTGATGGCCCATGACCCTTGGGGGCGTAGGTTTAGTCTGCTGTGCTGACCTCTCTATTAAGCCTAGGTCGGGTTGCGGCGTATTGTTTGGCCGAGGCCGGGCATGACCTGATGGTGTGTTCGTCCGGAGTTAAGCAAGTGTGGTGGGTAAGTTGGTGCAGCCCTTCAGGGAAGATAATATCTATCGATAGCATGTCCTACGGTAACAGACACTTGGAGTTGTACCCTGATCGATACAACTAAAACTGGATGCAGAGGCTTGTAATAGATATGTGGCTCCGGGAGTCGAGAAAGGATCCCGGGGCGTTGACAACAACATAAATATGACTTATGTTATAATACTCTACTCCCCCAGTTGCTGCAAGATGGTGGTTTCCAGAAGATGCTAGTCTTGGATAAGACTAGCTTCTCCCCCTCTTATTCTGGCATTCTGCAGTTTAGTCCATAGATATTACCCCTTTCCATTGATACCGATGCATATGTAGTGTAGATCCTTGCTTGCGAGTACTTTGAATGAGTACTCACAGTTGCTTTCCTACCCCTTTTCCCCCTTCTTCCTTCTTTCCGTTTCTTGCAACCATATGGTGGAGCTGAGGAGACGGATGCCACCTTTGACGACTACAACTTCCCGAGGTTGCCTACTACTACAAGACGGCCGCCGGCGACCAGGAGTAGTTAGGAAGATCCCAGGCAGGAGGCCTTGCCTTTTCGATCGTGTTGCTTTTGTGCTAGCCTTCTTAAGGCAAACTTGTTTAACTTATGTCTATACTCAGTTATTGTTGCTTCCACTGACTCTTATGTATTCGAGCCCTTGAGGCCCCTGGCTTGTAATATAAAGCTTGTATTATTTTATTAGTGTCTAGAGTTGTGTTGTGATATCTTCATATGAGTCCTTGATCTTGGTCGTACATGTTTGCATGCATGATTAGTGTACGGTCAAATCAGGAGTGTCCCAGGCGTACCGCAACACGAAGGAAAATGACCTTTTATTCAACCACGTACAGTTGAAACGGGGTCATGTTCATCGGGAAGGGTCTGGCATACCGCAGAATAGAGGAAACGGACTTGTGTTCAAGCTCCTGCGGTCGAAACGGGGTGCTGTTGATCGATAAGGGTGTGGAATACCGCAAACTGGAGGAAACGGACTTGTGTTGGAGCACCTACGGTCGAAACAGGGTCCTGTTCATTGGGAGGGGTTTGGTGTACCGCAAAACAGGACTCCACAGGCAACTGTTCATCCACCGTCTACTGACTCGCTCCAGCCTCCACGGGTTACTGTTCATCCACCGTCGACTTCCTCCAACATCCACCTGCTACTAATCATCCATAGTCGACTTCCTCCCGCCTCCACCAGCTACTGTTCACCACGGGATCCTATTCATCCAGCCTCCATCGGCTAATGTTCAACCAGCCCTCCACACGGGGGGGGCTATTCAACCAGCTCTCCACAGGGTTCTGTTCAACCACCCCCAACCGGCTCGGGTGTGTGGCGGCCTCCTCTCGATCGGGGTCTTGTTCATCCATCAGCAATGGCCTCTACTACCACGGGGTCCTATTCATCCAACCCCCAACGACGATCACTGTTCATCAAGAGGCAGCAGGAGGGTTCGATGGGCTTGAGTTAGCACTTGTAGCGAAGGAATCGGTCGGGTTCAGTTAGCAGCCAGGGATCGATCGCTCGGGTTCAATCACTTGGCTAGTGCAATCGCTCGAGTTCAGTAAGCGAACGCCTCCCTCGGGTTCAGTTAGAACCCAATGCCTCGCACATACGCGACGTGTACGAGAGAAACACACAAACCTCCGTTCATCGGTCCACCCCGACCACCAACCATAACCGGGAACTCCCCAAAATTTTCCTCGCCCTCGCTTCTACCACAATTATTTCCGTCATGGATGGCCAAAAGAATGTCATGCAGGTGCATTTCTGGGTGGCCCTGGACGAAAAGCCCATTTTGTGTCATGAGTTTTGTCATAGAAGTAGGATCTCACCACATCTATGACGATATGGGGTTTTTCACAATTATCGTCATAGAAGTGTCATAAACATGACGTAGTTTTTTTCATTCGGGCCAAAATGTCACCGACGTGTGTTTTTTTGTAGTGATTTGTTCTAGGGAAAAAATGGGAGGCACTAAGGTTTACCATCGAGGTTTTCTCATGGATGGTCCTTCCGCTAATAGCACATTATTGTGTATTTGCATGAATCATTCTAATATTTAGGCTTTTTACAATTTGGTCTCATACATGTAGGTCCTGCTGTCAGAGGCTAAGACCAACTATTCGACCCATTTTGCATATGGGGAAATGAGATGTCCATGAATATCAGTCAAGTCAAGAAACTTAGAAAGATTGTTAGGATAAAGAAACTAGTGATGGATAGCAGCAAGATCTATGTTTGCACAATGAAGACATCATTCAACTATAGGATGATACTAACTCTTCTACCTTGTGTTCCCCCTTGTGCCATTTCAAAATTTATAATTGCTATTTATGCATATATTTCTTTTCAATACATTCCAAAGCAGGTCGCTGATGATTTCCTCTCAAACCACCTGCAAGGTCAAGAGGCGAGGAAAGTATTCATTCAACACCCATAGTACAATGTTGAAATCTTCCTCAAGAGGACCAAGGTTGGGCGGGAAACTATCCATAGCCACTGGCCTAAAGTTGCAAAGACATTCAACATCAATGAACGCTCAATATTCGCCTTCCGCTTCTATAGTTTACCAGATGAGATTCATCTGTCTATTTACCGTATATGATGCTACTTTCCAAAGGTTTTGGATGTTGCATGTGAAACATGGTGCTCTTGTGTAATGGAATAGCAAGCTATATGCCTATATTGTGTAGCAGAGTGCTGAATCTATCTGATGTATTTGATTATGAAATCCTGGTTGCCATGATACGGGTATGAAATATATGGTGTGTTGTATAACAAATGCAAAAATTGATTACTACGTGGATTCCCAATAATAGGCCAAATAGACTACTTATTGGGGTTTTCCATTGTAGACGATTTCTCTGACAACACCGTGGGCAATGAACTCAAATAACCCACGTGGTTTGTAGAAAGTAGGCATGTTGGATCAATTAACAATCATACATGGCTTCGGCCAGAGAACTGTTTGCATTAGGCCACTTTGCAGAAACATTTCCATATAAAAAATTGTTTCCAATATACACACGAAAGGAAACGTTTTTTTGAGATCCAGTGTGTAGGATGTACATACTAACGGAAACAATTGGGCCTTTATAATTGTCTCCGATGCCTCGCCCAATCACACACGAGCTTATTTTGCCCCGCTTGTGTGATCGGAGGGCCTATCCTCGACTGTTTCTGGGTCGTTTGGGAAGGACCCCCCTATCGCATGCACTAACCAGACGATGGTTTAAAAATCCGTCACGGAAAGGGGTTAAAAACCGTTTGTATAGCTCGTCTTTGCACCAGTGGCATAAACTAAGGTTGAACCTTCTTTGACTCTAGCAACCCATAATCAAATTAGTACCCCACAATGCCTTCTCTTAGGCCCATGTATGGTGATGTGTTATGTAGTCAACATTCACATCACACCACTCCTGGGAGCAACAACATACATATCATCAAATTATCAAACGAATACCAAATTCAAATGATGAATTATAACAAAACTTCTCCCATGTCCTGAAGATCAAAATAAACTACTAACAAATTATATTGATGTTCGAGATCAGAGGAATGTTAAATATCATTAAGGATGTGAATATATAATCTTCCACCAAATAAACCAACTAGCATCAACTACAAGATGT
The DNA here is from genome assembly GCA_902687465.1 of Secale cereale. NCBI lineage: Eukaryota > Viridiplantae > Streptophyta > Magnoliopsida > Poales > Poaceae > Secale > Secale cereale. The sequence goes on along the minus strand of LR738711.1, from coordinate 537,294,381 downwards.
CATCAACACTACTAGCAACCCATAGGTACCAATCTAAGGTTACGAGCAAAAGATTGAATACAAGAGATGAACTAGGGTATGAGATGAGATAGTGTTGGTGAAGATGTTGATGAATATTTGTACTCCCACGATGAGAGGATCGTCGGTGATGTTGATGGCTTCGATTTCCCCATCCTAAAAGGTAGTTTCCCTAGCAGAATCTCTCTACCGGAGAACAAAAGTGCTCCTGCCCAGGTTCTGCCTTGAGACCGCGACGCTTCATCCCGAAACCTTCCTCTTGATTTTTTCTATGTCAAAGGGAATCATATAGCAGATGATGGCTTTCGAGGCCTGCCAAGGAACCCACAATATCAGGGGGCACATCTTGGGGTAGGGCACGCCCCCAGGCTTGTGGCTGCCTAGTGGGTCCCCCTCTGGTAATTTCCTCCCCAGTTTTTTCTATATATTCCAAAATAAATATCCGTAAAATTTTAGCTCATTCGGAGTTGAGCAGAATAGGCATCTATGATGTAGCCCATTCCAGTCCAAAATTCTAGCTTCCCGCAATCTCTGCCTTCGTGTGAAACTTGCAAAATAAGAGAGAAAAGGCATAATAATTGTATCATAAATTGAAATAATCGTCCAAATTTCAATAAAAATCAACAGCAAAAGATGAAGCATAATGGACGTATCAACTCCAAGAAGCTTAGACCTCGCTTGTGCTCAAGCAAAAGTCGATATCGATAATCATGACCACATGCTTAGAGAGAGGTGTCGATAGAAACAAAATACAGACATGAAAGCCTCATGGTCATTATGATAACAACAATCTATCATCATAAAAATTCTCATGCTAAAGTAACAATTCATTCAAAAGGTAAAGTATGAAACACAAACTTCACTGAAAACTAACAAACTATGGTTTCAGACATTGAAACACTCACAATCCATCATAATTTCAGAAAGAGTCTATGTAAGATATATGTTTGGCAAGTTCACATACTCAACTATCATTTAATCTTCTATATTTGTTGACACTCAAAGCAGATTTATAGAGCAAAAGTTTCACTCAGACACTTAGAAATATAGGGGCTTATAGCTTTGCCTCCCAGCTTATTTACCTTAAGGATAATGTCAACAATAATAACCCATGACCACTTACATTAAACAGGATATATATATATATAGGGTGGGTCTATTCAAATAACACCCTTAAGACCTTATTCTGCTAACAATGTCGTTATTCGGCTACCACCCCGACCCGACCCGCCTTCTTCTGCCTGCAACAGCCCACCACCCCATCCCTACCCACCACCATTGCTTCCACCTTCTGCGTCGGCCCACCCCAAACCACCCTCTGCCGCCGGTTCCCCCTTCCTTCGGCGCACCAATCCCTTACTCACCTTCTCCCCGTCGCCCAGCCACCCCAACCAACGCGCCAACACGCCCCTGCCTGCATTTGGCTTCATCGCTGGACGACACGCCCCGTCGCCGGATTCAGGCCAAGGCGGCCCCTCGCACCGCCCCGCTGCCGGATACAGGCCATGGCGGCCCTGCGCGACGCCCAGCCGCCGGATCCAGGACGCGACGGCGCCCACGCGACGCCCCGCCGTCGGATCCAGGACCCCACGCTGCCCCTCCTCCTACCAGCGGCCGCTCCCTCCTGTGCACGCAACGGCTACGGCAGCATGGCCGGCGACTTCCCATGGGCTTCCCCCTTCTCTCTCTCCTCTCCGGCGAGCAGCTTGCCCCCTGTCGACCCCTCGCTGTGTTTGGCTTCATCTCCCTAGAGCTCGCTATTGAGCCAACGCGAGGGCTAGTCTCCTCGCCGGCAATAATCCAGCGATGGGGATGGACGTGCAGGAGGCGGTGCAACGATGAGCTCGACCACCGAAACTTGCCCCGGCCAAAAAATTCATCACCAGCACCGGCGCAACTCCCTTCTCTCTTCAACGTTGTTCAATTTTCTCATAAGTGAAGTTCTCCATCGCCCCCAATGCTGCCAAGATTCCTCCGCAACTCCTCCTACTCCTCTTCCCTTCCCTCCCGCTCAGGTCGTGCGACCCTTCTCGTCGTTGGGGTCAACTTTCGAGGCCGTTGACACCACACGCATAGGCAACCAGTGAGATTCTAGCGCAATTCGGTTTGATGTGCACCATTGCCTTGTGGCGGGCGCGCGTGCAGTGCACTCTCGCTGGTGTGCAGTTCGCCGATGAAAATGAGTGCAGCTCGTCCAAGCGACATCAGCTGCGCGGGCATGCACCTCGGCCAGTTCCTTCATGCAGTTCGTTCGATGTGTTTTTCCATGTTTTTTTACCAATTCAGATTTGACTGCTCTGCTCTATGTCTCGCAGTTCAATTTCTAGTGAAGCGCCCCTCCCCCTACATCCTCAGCAACACAAGATCTCCGACAAGCTGCTCGCTTCCTGCGTGTGCACCATCACTGCTGCTACAGTTTGGCAACGAGCCTCCAGAAGCATCTCTCTCCTCAACTCGTTGTGGTTCCCCGTCGGCGGGAGAGAAGTGCACTGCACTAGGGTGGCCGACGTCATTTCTGTTTTTAATTATTTCATCATGCTGTATGTTTCAGTCTCGCCATGTTATGTCGTTCACTTGAGGTACCCTACTGTTCGCATTGGCAGCGCATGCAGTTCTTTAAAAAGGAATGTAGAGATAAAAAATGCTGGTAAAAAATATTGTACTATTCATTTTGCTCATCCGCCAGACCCATTACTCTCCCCTGTAGTTCACTATGCAACAACAATGAAAAAAAACTAAACCTATTGCAGCTCACTTGCTAAACTCATGCTCTCAAATTGTGCAGCTCGCTTTGTAATATATTTTATTGAAAAATGGTGCAAAATGATGCAGTCCGGCTGGTACCGGCAAGTGGTTCAGTGTGATATTTTCTAAATTCAGTTTCCTTGTTTTGTTGGAGTTCTATTGTTGTTAAAGAAGTCGAGTGTAGTTCGCTCATGTCTACATATTCGTTACTATAGTCCACTCACCATGTCTTCGCAGCACATGCTCGTTGATTAAAAAAAGTAGTTTTAGAAGAAGAAAGAGTAATAAAAAATCCAGGCAGCCCCCTCTGACGACACTGCAGTGCGGTTGGCCCCGCCTCTGCGGTTCATTTACGCCTCGATATGAACCGCATTCCACTTCTTTGTGTGGGAAAAATTACGTCTCACAATAAAAGAACACATGAAGTTCGCTGACTGTCTGATGCAGTGCGGTTTTCAGTCTAAAGCACTGCGATTATCTGTCTGATGCAGTACATACGATGATTTTGGTGTCACGAAATAACAGAGTGTCTGCATTTTGCTAAAATCAAAATTACTCTTACATCGTAAGGATTCAGAGTGAGTGTTGTACACGAAAAAGTTGTGCCTCATCGATATCTTTCTAACGGCGTATAATTTGATTCATTCCAATCAGCGGTTTGTGCAAATTTTGCGAAAATTGCCTCTGCCTCTCGTCGTTAGTCGCATGATTTTGAAAATTTACTAAAAACCGTAAGGAATCTAAAAAATGTTTCAACATATGAAAGCCGCGTATCGTCCATAGCTTTTCAACGGTATATTACACGCCTCGTTTCGACAAACGGTTAGAAACTGGAGCGAAAACAGTACCGAAAATTTGAAAAATATCTGAAAACAGAATACCGCGATTTACTAAATTTGAAACAGCTCTTAAACCGTAACGAATTAGAGAAAATAATAGATATAAAAAATTTGCACCTCGACGATATGTTTCCAACGCGTATCATCTGCTTCATTCTGACGAGCGATTTAGAAAAAAATGCGAAAAAACTATCGCAACCACTCAACATGAGCCGCACCATTTTCGAAACTGCTCTTAACCTGTGATGAATCTCAAAAAAAAAATCAACACGGCAAAGTTGCGCCTAATCCATAGATTTTCAATGGTATATTACACCCCTTGTTTCGACAAACGGTTTAAAAACTAGAGCGGAAACAGTACCAAAAAAACACAGCGTTCGGTTTTTTGCGACTAGAAGTTCACTCGCGTGAGGACTGCGGCACACTTAGTTCAAACAATGACGTGCACTTGCGTTGAGTGTGCAGTGCGGAAGTGTTATCAGTATATATATATACTCTCAGTAGCTGAGGTACTGCAGCACAGCGACCAGTGAACTTCGTCTCGAAAAAACTGTATGTGTTGTTTTTTTGGTACTTTTTTCGCTCTAGTTTTTTAACCGTTTATCGGAATTATGCGTGTTATATACCGTTGAGAAGCTATGGAGTAGACGCAACTTCTCCATGTTGGACACTTTTCAAATTTCATCATAGTTTAAGAGCAGTTTTAAAAATCGTGTGGCTCACAACGAATGACAGTGAGCGTTTTTCCGCGTTTTCTTCTAAACCGCTCACCGGAGTGAATCAAATGATATACCATTGGATAGATATCGTTGAGGCGCATCTTTTTCATATTTATTGTTTTCTCTAATTCGTTACGGCCTAAGAGCAGTTTTAAATTTAGCAAATCACGGAATTCTGTTTTTTTTTATTTTTTTCAATTTCCATATTGTTTTTGCTCCAGTTTTCGAATCGTATGTCGAAACGAGGCGTGTGATACGCCGTTGGAAAGCTATGGATGAGGCGCAATTTTCATATGTTGAAATGTTTTTGAGATTCCTTACGGTTTTTAGTTAATTTTGAAAATCGTGCGGCTGACTACGAGATGCAGCGGCCGTTTTTCGTGGAATTTTTACAAAACCGTTGGCCGAAATGATTCAAATTATACCCCATTGGAAACATATCGATGAGGCGCAACTTTTTCATGTTGAACACTCTCTCCAATTCTTTACGGTTTGAAAGCAATTTTAAAAATACCGAAACGCGGACACTTTGTTTTTCGCGACACCCAAATTGACGAAGGAACTGCATCGGATAGATGAGCACACTGCCTCAGACAGAAAACCGCACTGCATGAGAAAGTCAAGTGAACTTCATGATTTCTTTTGCCGAACGTAATTTTTTTCTCAGACGCGATTTTGTTGTCTTTTTTTTAACATTTGTATGAACGAGAGTGGACCGCAGAGACGAGGACAAGTGGACCACAACACTTTCGAAAAGTGAACCGCCTTACTCTGTTTGTTCTTTCCCTAACCTTTTCGCAATTCACTTCTGGCGCAAGTGGCGAGTGTGACTCTTGAAATCATTTTTTTCAATGAGAAGAGTGAATTTCTAGAGTGTTCGAACTTCACTAAAACATCTAGTGAACTCCCACACATAAAAAAGTGCACTGCATTTTTGTTTCTACATTTTTAGATATCAATTTCTTGTTGTTGTTACATTTTTTTCTTGAAACTGGACCTCAAGAAGCTGCCATCTGAACTCCAGGAGCAGCCAAAGTAGACTACATTAGTGGCCTGCAATACTAAGTCAAAATTGCAACCACACGGCCACACAACAAAAATCTGAAAGAACAAAACTAAAAGCAAATGAAGTGAGTAGATGAAGCTAACTGAAACTCGTTTAGAATACTTCTGAACTGAATTGCGAGCTCCCATGAATACACTACATGGGTGTGTATCCAGATTTGAGAATAATCTAAACAATCCTCAGCAGCATGTATCGTAGTTGCACCATGCATGGCCATCTTCCGAACAATACTTGAAGGAATATGCGGCAACCCGCAGCAGCCTGCATACATATGCCCGCTCGCTGCTTTTGTTGCTTTGGATCAGCTTCAACAATACACAGGATGAACTGCAAAGACCACGTTACGCAGGTTAACACTTGACAGCGTACACAACACAGACCATGAGACAGTAGATTACAGTACACAACACAAAATTACAAAACACTAGCTTGGGAGAGTGCCAACATTAAAGAACAGGTTTCAGAAGGATTTCAGACACTAAACGAATGGGAGTTTGTTGAACAGACTTTCAACAATTTCATAATGATTGAAAACAGAGATCTTTCTTGTTCAGTCCCCGTCATGCTAACAAATATCTGAAAGTATAGATCGTCCACGTTTTGCCCTTGCCATCTTCAGGATGATTGAAAGCGCATGAAATAAGAGGAGGTGGACTGCAGTGCAGTGGTTTGTGCACTGCACGGGGATGATTTGGCACTCGCCACCTGCTGCTAGAGAGGTGCAGCCTGTCGCCGGTAGCCATGGGGGGAGCAGTCTGCCGCCGCACGTGCTGCTGCGGTTGTTGGAGGAGGCTGGAGGGCACAGGGCAGCCGTCTCCTGTCGGTCTAGCTCTCTACAGCGAGGAAGATGGCCGTCAGCTCATGCGTACTTAGAAGAACTTCGGAGGGAGCCAAATGGAGCTGCACTGTACGTGGAGCCACACTGCATGCCGACCCGCACTGGACAGCACCAGCGCCGCTGAGGCAGAGGGTAGAGGTGAACGGCGGAGGACCTCTGGGCGAGGCAGCCATCGTCGCAGCCGGAGGTGGATGCATTGCAGTAGGAGGTGGATCGGCATTGGCCGCCGGAGGAACTACACCGCACGACCACGTGCACTGCGTCATGAGTCGTTGGCGAACGACACTGGCTCCATCGGCCTCCACTTCTCAGACGGCAGCTACAGGGCGTGGGTCCCCCGAGGCGGCCGAGATGCGGTTGTCCAGGGAGGTGGCGTGCACCATGAGGGAGTCGGGCATGGTTGGTCGGGGACGGAGGAGAAGATGGCGGTGCTGGGGAGGAGGCCATAGGGTTGGGGAGAGTAAGGTGGCGCCGGGGAGGCGGGGTGGCACCGGACGGGAGGAGTAGGAGGCGGGGCGGCTCCGGGCGGGATGAGGAGGAGTCGGGGCGTCGCCAAACGCGAGGAGTAGGAGGCGGAGAGGCGCCGGGCGGGAGGAGGAGGAGGCGGGGCGGCATGGGTGGGATTTTTTTATCACCGCAGTTTGGTGGTTAGTTTGTAGGTACAGCGGTAGGCGGGGGTGTTAGGAGAATAAGGTTAGGTGTTAGCAGAATAAGACTCTTAATGGTGTTATTATAATAGACCCACCCTATATATATCTATACCTAATATTAAAGGACGGAAGCTTTCATAGTTCTCCACAAGTCATCTACGTTTATATCCATTGATTTTAAGTTAACAATAAAGAAATCATGGCTGAGATCTCTTCTATTTTTTTAAAAAAGGTAAGGTTTCCGTTCCATCTCTTTCATAGTTCTCCATACGTCATCTACGTTTATATCCATTGATTTTATGTTAACAATAAAGATTCATGGCTGAGATCTCTTCTATTTTTTTATCAAAAAGGTAAGGTTTCCGTTCCATCTCTTTCAATTGATCACATCAGGCCTAGCGATCAATTTTTTTGGGAATCCTAGAGATCGATCTCTTCCTGGCCTGGCGATCTATTTTCTCTCTTGTCTAAAATAGGTAGGGTCCCTGATTGAAGCAGGACTGGATCGATCTCTTATATCTTGTCTAGAAAGAAAAGAACAACGATGGTAGAAGGGACATTGGGGCAACTGGGCAAGGAGAGGATGCGAACATGACTAGGTAGTCAGCGCTAGGAGAGGCAAGCAGTGCCGTCATGGGTGCCCCGGGTGGCCGCAAAGGGCCATGCTTCTCGCGCTGCCAGAGAATACCTGTGGGTTCGCCCCCGAGCACCACGAGCTGGTTCGCAAGCGCGCTCGCCGACTAGACCAACGTCGTCTCCCAGTCCGTCGATGAGGGGTCGAATGGCTCGGATGTCGGCGTCCATCTGGCCGGGTTGCCATCGAATAGGGCCAGCGCTGGCTGCTGGGCATGCTCCCCTGTGTATGGCGCTAGCCTTCATGTTTAAGAAGTCTGCCACCTCGTCGGTCGTGTCAGTCGTAATTAGTAGAGCATCCTGCTCAGCATGTGCCATCTTGCCGGCATTGTGCTCCTTCTCCATGGCAGTTGTCTGTTCCGCGGGCGTCGGAAGGGCCCTGGTGGCGTTCATGTCACACTCGTACTACTCCACCTCTGGTTTCAGTCCGGACGGCTCCGCGACGGTGGCGGCAGCTTCTGCTATGACTCAGCGCCACACCCATAGCGGGTGAACTCGTCTATGAACTCCAGCTTCTTCTGCGTGATGGCCTCCACCTCCGGCATGTCGACCTGGTGGCAGACGTAGGGGTACCAACATTAAGATTGTCCACAACTAATCGAGGGAGTTCGATACTGCTCTATCCTTCTCCTGACAATTGTTCAGATCTGCTTCACGAACTGAGCCCTTCTTATGGCAGGCTAGGCATAAGATTTGTCCCTTCCGTCCACTAATGTGTGTGCCTCCGTTGATTAATCTGACTACTTCAATCAGATGTGGATAATGTGATGCCGTCGTGGGGAAGAAGATCATATCAAATATACGTGCAGTGACAATTTGTCTGGTGGCCAAAGATGTAGCCTTTCGCGGAGGCAGATCTGCAGGAGCGATCGAGCGAGACGGGCACATGTATTGGCCGAAGGCAACGAAGACGGGCACATGTGCTGCAGGGGTGGAGGCGGCGTCACGCCGATGAGGCGCATGCCATGCCAGGCACCCTGGGCATGCTCCACGCAGGGGTGCGGGCACTGGACGACACATTCATCGCTGCCGCGCCCGACCGTGACGCGGTCCTCTACCCGATGTGCTCGCGCTGCCGCTCACCGACGAGTCGGAGGCGGCTGCTGCAGCTACCTTGCCGCCCGTTCGTCCCGCCTCGCCTTAGAAAAGAGAAAAAACAGATCAAAACCACCTGGAATTTCATTGAATACCGCTCAGGGGCTGATTGATCCGGTTTTCGAGAATTCAGGGGGTGATTGAACCGGTTTCAGAATTTAGGGGGAATTTAATACATCACAAGGGATTTGAGGGGGGAAAGTATACTTTCTTCTTTGATAATTGCTACCGATGCTGGCCCAGGTAAACTCGTTAGGGCCAAGCCCAGCCATCCAGTCCACACGTTTGATTTTGACATATTGGGCAACCGATCCAATCCTCAGAGATAATAGAAAAAATACAAAATTCCAATTTATACTTCTATATGGCAAGACGTGCACAGCTGGCTATGAAATTAATATTTTTTCTAAAAAAAGGAGTAGAGTGTTCATGCACGTACAATTTTTGTGGGATTTTAATCTAAAAAAAACTGTGGGATTTTATTGGGCTTACTTTGCACGTAACATGTGTCAAACATGAGGATCTAAACTTGTGAACCACGCTAGCACCATCTCTGGGCTTCTCTCTTTTTCTCGGCAGCTCCGACGGCTCTTTGTACAACTGTACCATGGAGCCGGCATGGATTATTTATCGTTGCAAGGGCACATCAACGACATGACAGAGGACGACAATTTGCGAAGTAAACGAAGGTGCTTTATTTGTTTATTACTTTTTATTTATGATCAAGTGTGATTGCCCTTCGTACATTATATCTTCATATAAGACAGTGTCCATTAATTACATGTCTTATTGTCTAAGTAATGCAAGGTAAGCAATGGTGTGCCATTTGTTTGTTGTTTTTATGAAGTGTGATTACCCTTCGTGCAATACATCTTCACATGACACAATGTCATTGATTACATGCCTCATTACCTTAAGTTAATCTTGGATATGTGTCTGACACTCTCCTTAACTCTAACCCTAAGAGCAAGGCCGGCCTCGCACACTTCCTATGCCTCCAGGCTATCTACCATTGCTCGGCGACAAATGAAAGGGCATTGCCACGACCACCTCTTCACTGGAACTTTGTGCCTCGGATTCGATGACAACAATGAGCAAAATGAGGATGACATGTACGGGGGCAACTAAGATGAGAGAGTGAAAGAGATAGATGGTAGTAAGGGGTAGAGCAGCCATCAAATGCCATGTCGCCATCCTTTACCTCATCCCCATCCTCGTAGCCATCACCGAGTCAAGTGCTAGAGGAGGTCGTGCAGGTTGAGATAGGTGAGAATTGGGTCGTCATCCTATTGAGCCCATATGCAACATATATGTGGTTCATCGTGTAGCCTCATATACACACTGGTAGCCGTGTCAACCAATTAGTGCCCTTAGTGACACAAAATTCTCATGGCCACCGCCGGGCAGAAGCCCGCTTTGCTCGACCAGCTAGCGTCTGCCATCAACGCATAAGCTGTTGGACTCGGAGTGGTGTCACATGATGGATGGCGTGTTATGCTTTTACTCCCGTTGCAATGCACGGGCATGTTTATATATATATATATATATATATAGGGCGGGTCTATTATGATAACACCCCTTAAGACCCTTATTCTGCACATCCCCATCTTATTCTGCTAACGCCCGACCAATTTCATAGCTACAAATTAACCATCCTAAGGAACCGAATGAACTGCACGGGCAAAGAAAAAACCCCACCCTACCTTATCCTATCCTCACCCACCCGACTCCTCCCTCTCTCCCCCATGCTCCACCACCATCCCAACTACACTACCGAGCCAACTCCCTCCCCCGCGCCGCTGCACCACCTACCACCAACCCCACCGGCCTTGGCGCCAAATTCTCCAGGCCAGGGCACCACGTAACCGCGCCACCCCACCACCTCGCACGACACTGCACTAGCTACCGCCTACCCACCTTCTCCGCGGTGACACCCCCATCTGCTCGCGCCTCCCCACACCTCGCGCTCTGCCACGGCCCACATCCATGGTGCCGCCCCTTTCTTTCACTTCCCCGGTGACCTGCCTCCGTCCGCGCCGCCCTCTGCATCGGATCCGGTGAGATCTGGTGCTTCATGCCCCCACCGCCACCACCAAAGGTCGCTCTGGCGCTGGATCTGGATCGACCAGCCTCCACGACGCCTATTCCATCTCGCCCCGCCTCCACCCTCTCTACCTCTCTCTTTCTCTTGCTCTGAGCCCCCCTTAGTCCCGACGAACATCCACTTCCCCTCGGCATCACTAGCAGAAATGGGGAGGTCTTATGGCTAACGCCACATCCCTGGCATGCACTACTTGTTGTGAGGCAGGCAGGCAGCAGTCTACCAGTGAAGTGGCACGCGGTCCACTTTGTGCCGGACCTCCCCGGGTAGGCAAATGGACTGCATGGAGCATGGCCAGTGATGGTACTCAAGTGACCAGAGCAACACCAAAGGTGAGCCTCCCCTCCTCTCCCTAATTGCCTTCATATTCCTCCTCAAATCTCCCTTATGCCCACAGGTGCCGCCATGGGCATCTCAATCTTGTGTTCCACCCCCAGTCTGGATCCTGATGTCGTTGTGCGTCAGATCTCCTCTACGTATTCAGTTGAGATAGAGCGTCACCGGCGTGCAGTTCGCCTGGTTCCCCTCGCTGTGGTGCGGTGTGGCACCGTCATTCTATTGCACTTTGAGATCTTCTTTTTCTTCATATTTGCTTGTCTGCAGTTCGCCTATGATCTTGGTGCGGCGCGGTGCATGTGCCAGCGGTCGCCGCTCTCTTTGTGGTTGGCCACGCTGTGCTTTGCAGATCGCTGGAGGGAGAGAGGAGGTGCTCTACATGGCGTGTTGCAGTTCCTGGTGCCACACCAGAGCAGCTCAGTTTGTGCACAAAAGTGGAGTTTTGTTGTTGTTGTAGTAGTTCCTCCTCATTGTAATTTGTTTGTGTTTGTATTATGGATTAAAAAGAGGATCAATGTAGTTCGTTCGCCCTGTCTCGTAGTCCAGAGATGTACAGATCGTAGCTCTCTCGAAAACATGTGTTGAAGAAAACAACAAAAAAACTTTTTTTAGGTGCAGCTCGCTTGTTTCATTACCGCAGTGATCTTCTCTCTCCCAGCGGTTCACTAGGTTGCCAAGTGCAAAACCAGATTGGAAAAATTTGATTTTTTAATGCAGCTCACTCTGTTGTTGTGTGCGGCAGAATGAAAATTGGAAAAAGATAAATTGATGCAGTACACTCACCTCGTCCCTGTAGTGCTTACTCGTTGATAAAAAAATTACGAAGATGATTAAAGAAAAAGAATGTGGTTCACTTTACATAGTATTGCGGTTCACCAACGCTCGACATGAAGTGCACAATTTTCGGAACTGCTCTTAAACTAAGATGCATATCGAAAAGTGTTCCACATAGCGAAGTTGCGCCTAATCCATAGTTTCTCAACGGTATATTACACGCATCGTTCCGATAAGCGGTTAAAAACTAGAGCAAAAACAGTACAAAAAAACAACACGTGCTGTTTTTTTTACACGAAGGTCACTCGCCTGACTACTGCAGCACACTTGGTTCAAACAATGACATGCACTTGTGTTGAGCGTGCAGTGCGGAAGTGTTATCAGAATAGTTATTTTGCTATTATTAGCATAATAGACCTATATATATCTGGATCTATCTACCACATGATTCGTCCACTAAAGTTTACATACAGAGAAATATGGATGATTGTAACACCCCAAAAAATTTGACCTTGACTTAAAATCAAAATCTTACCAGGAATTTAAGCCCTTCATTCTCTGGATTTTCAGATAGGTTATTTGGACATAATTGCCCTAACCAATAAAAACAATCTTTCTATCAGTAGGTTCATTTGCATTGTCATTATCTCCCTAAGCTTTTTCAATTAAAGTGATTTTCATCTGTTTTAAAGCTCTGTTTGCACTACAACCCATTGATGGATTTGTTCAAAAATTCCACCAAAATTTGTGGATGTCATGTGAAGCCCCTACATCACTTTTATGCAAAAATCCTTTGATGTTCTTTGGAAAAGTTGAGCTAAACATCCTCTTTTGCTCTCTGGTCCAGATTGTCACTTTCTACTACAACCCTATTTTAACTTGCTCTTTTAACCATGAATTTTCTCCTGCTTGTAGTCGTTCCAACAAAACCCTTATGTCTAGGAGATTGGAGCATTTGGATCATTTTGGTCCATGAAATTATGCCCTTTTCCTTCTGTCCAGAACTAGAGTTTTGCAAAACTTACACTAACAAGTTTCTAAAATTGGCCAACTGACCTTACCACCCTCTTTATCATCCAAAGAGACCCCAACCTGGAGTCTTTGGCCACTAGGAGAGATGCCTAGAGGCTCCTGGCATTCTGTCGAACACCTTGAGTTCATGAACAGAATTGGCATGCTCATGAGTTTGCTTTACAGTCTTGCCACAGCAGCCAAGCGAGCATGTCCACTAGAAACCCAGCTACCTCTAGCCTAGATCTGTTGGTCACCAGCCTCTCCTATGCCCTCTAGCACGCGCTGGCATTTCATCGAACACATAGCGTGCGTGCGCTGGGCGCAGCCAGAGCGTGCGTTTTGCACGTGCGTGCGCCCGAGCTGCCGCGTCGCGCCCCTGGACCTAGCTCGCCTGCAGAGCCACACCCCGGCCTCATCCACTCACGAGAATACTCCAAGCCGCCCCTGGAGATCCACAGCGTCGCCGTCAGGTCGGCCACGGTGGCTAGCGGCCAGCCATAGTTGGCTCCTGCCCCGGAGGGCGCCGCCCGAGCCACACGCGTGCCCCAGCTGCCCGCTGGAGAAGTCCGAACTCATCCACAAGCTTGTCCGCAAGCGCTTGTCGCCGCCATGTCCCTCTGCTGCTACAGAATGGCGGTCGCGAGCGATCCTATCCACGGCCGCCGCGAACTGACATGGCTACGCTATATAAGAAGCCCCCGAGCACGCCCCGTTCCCAAGGAAGCTTCAACCATTCTCCTAGTGTCCCCTTAGCCATCAATCCAAGAGAGGAAGGCCGTCTTCCCCATCTCGTGTCAGCCCGGCCGCTGCCTCGTTCCGGTCCATTCCGGCGCATCAAAGCCTCCCCTGCCCTCCCGAATCCACTGTTCGACTCCACTTGATCGTGCGGAGCTGCCCAGCCTCTCAAACGCAGCCAGGAACCACCACAGACCGAGCCCATAAATCCACCGAAGCCACCTCCGCCACGGAGCTCGCCACCGGCGACTCCCTCCACCCCCGACGACCCAACAACCACCGGGAGGACCGCCCCGGTCTGGCGGGTCCATCCCAGCCCTCGGATGCCCTCGAGGAGCCTCCGTTCGCTGGTGACGATCGGCGGAGTCCCGCCTCTGCTCGGGCAGAGGAAGAGGAGGGAGAGACGACTGGTCAAACCTGACCAATGGGCCAAAGGGGCCCACTGTCAGTGACACAGCCCCGCCTCCACGTGTTTTAAGTGAAGGTGTAAACCTCAAAAGAACGTCTCCCCTTCCTCGAAAGATTATTCTTATTTGAAATGTTTTCTTAAACTATTTTATTTAAAAAACATAATTGGACTAAACTTTGACTGGCTATAACTTTTTAAATATAACTCCAAATGAGTTGATTCTCTTTCCTACCTCTCCCAAATATTGTCTAGTTTAATTTTAGACTTATTTGAAAATTTTCCAAACAACTTTTTTTTACTGTTTTTAAAGTATGTGTTCTTTGAATATTTTCAAATAGGATTTTGAAGAAGGACAAAACTTTCAAAAGTTTTGGAATGCACCCTGCCTCTCCACAACTTGAAGACAAGCATTTTTGAACCCTGGCTCAATACTTGTGGGTGTTGTTGAGTCGATTACAATGACACCTCGATATGGATGCATTCATTTTCTTTCTTATGTGATGACATGAGCATACCCTTAAGTACATGATGTAGATTCCTTGCTGTGGAAAGTAATTTCAATGACAGTGATCCCCCTCGTATGCCTTCCATGGCTAACGGAAGAAAGCCGTGAAAGTGTTGTGTAGTGTAGACAAGAGCTTGTCACTGGTAGCTCGTCGGGATGGTGGAATCCGGTGCGGCTTGGTGAGGCATGACGGGTGGTGATTCCGACCATTGTTATGAAATATTTTGGTTATGCTAATAATTCATGTGATACTTGAACCTCCTTAGTTGACCGTAGATCGAGTCTTGTTCCAGTAACCCCCAAACTTGTTTCGTGCTACCACTTGTCCCTACTACAAGTAGGGTATAGTTCAGTAAATTGTCGACCCCTGTTCTAGCCCACACCATACAGAGAGGCCATGGTGAAAGATACCGGCTGCATCCGGTAGGCAGGCCACCTGATCCGGGGGCATGGGTGTTTCGGTTGGAGCCTAAGGGGGTAGCTTCCCCAGTTTGCGCGCGTTATAAATTTTGTGATCCCATGCCAGTCGAGGTTGTAGCCTCCCCACTTAGAGTTTGGCTTAACAGGTGTCATGGGTGATTCCAGACACCGGTAAGTTAGGCTGGTGTTTGTAGTCAGGTGTGTCTTCAAATTAAAAGACAGTAGACGGAATTAGTCCAGATGGACTAAAGGAATCCGTTATTCGTGGGTAAAGAGTACACCCTCTGCAGAGAATAAATCTATTCGAATAGCCGTGTCCCTAGCTTAGGACTACAGTCTGGGATGGGTCAAGTGTCGGTCTTAGTGCCGGTCTTTGGAGGAGGAACTACTAAACAAAACATGGATCATGACTCGTGACCTTTGATGACTGTTACTATCATTATTATTGTGGACTAATCATTTATGTATTTGAGTATCCCTGGGATGGTTCTACCTCCTGGATATTCACTGTTGTTTATTTTCTTTTATAAGCCCTTTTTTTGGTGTCGCTCACACGCCTGACTCTGGCATGCTTGCTATTTCTTTTATAAGCCCTTTATGTGGTGTCGCTCAAACGCTCGACTGTGGCATGCTTGTTATTTTTTTATAAGCCCTTTATGTGGTGTCGCTGAGACGCCCGACTGTGGCATGCTTGTTATTTTCTTTATAAACCCTTTATGTGGTGTCGCTCAGACGCCCGACTGTGGCATACCAGTCATTTATCTTTCCTTATAAGCCTTTTATGTGGTGTCGCTCAGACGCGCGACTGTGGCATGATCGCTATTTATTTTATTATCACTCCCTGATTGCATATGCAATTTTCATACGAATGACCTGCTTGCAATATGGACCGTCATATCATAATTAACATCGTGATTATCTAATATTCTCGAGCATGATTATATTTCACCCGTGTTCATAATGTTTGCGAGTACATTCAAAGTACTCACTGGCTTGTCCCTGGCTATTGTCTTGGCCAGATTTCTTGCATGGAGAGGAGCATAGCGACGACTACCCGGAACCTATGCAACGGTGATAGCAGCCTCGCGAAGATAGGAGTTAACCTGGTCAGCTGTTCCCATGGGAAATGGAGTCCCACAGACGCCGATGTGTCACAGACCGCTTCCGCCATCAGCCACTAGAAACCTTGTGTTGTACTTAAAGACCAGAATGGTCTTGTACTACATTTTTTGTATTTTTTCTTGGATTTTCTATATCAAGTGGTGCCCTACCAGCTAATAGTAATCCTGGGGCTGGTGAGCACAAGGGCCATTTTTGGGGATTCAATACCCCAAAAATCCGGTCCTGACAACCTTGGTATCAGAGCCAGGCTGACCATTGGCTAATCCTATCTTAGCCAGGTCAAAAACCTAGGTTAACCACCCTA
Organism: Secale cereale; assembly: GCA_902687465.1. Taxonomy (NCBI): domain Eukaryota; kingdom Viridiplantae; phylum Streptophyta; class Magnoliopsida; order Poales; family Poaceae; genus Secale; species Secale cereale. The sequence goes on along the minus strand of LR738711.1, from coordinate 537,278,058 downwards.
CCAAACCATATCCTAACCCCGGCCAAGCTTCTCACGTAAGATACCTACACAGTGAACCGACACCTTTGGCAGTCGGTGCCCAACCTATCAGCCTAGCCTGTCGATCACGCGCCAGTGACCGACACCTAAACAGTTTCCTCCGCAAGCGTGTGAAGGAAGACTCCGTCCCCTTTCCTATAAAAAGGGCATGCTAGACTCAATCAGCACAGCACAGCCTCTACCCCCAGACCAACTAAAATGCCAGGACCCATTGTTCACAATGAAACCACAGCAACCAACCTTGGAGGTTTTGTGACCGTGCTCGCAAACCTCACCCACGGTGCCTTTGCGTTAGAGGAGCCCCCAGAATATGTTGTGTACCAAGGATCCATGAGTGGTGAAAGCCGTCAATTTTGGGCCACTGTGCACATCTACGGTAGGGGTCTGTCGCTAGAACACCCCTACAGGTTCACCGGAAGGACAACTTCCTTTGAGCCGCAAGCTATCCAACTAGGCGCTCGAGAGGCAATATATCAACTCTGGCACTTGTCGCCCAGAGTTAATTGTTGCTCATTCTACTACTACCCCAGCCGTGACGGGTATGGTAGGCCACCCCGGGTTGCCAGCGGAGACCACGAGACAGATCCTGCATTATTGCATCTACTGCGCCATGTAAGTACGCTAGAGGAACTGTTTGATCAAATCACTCTTGATCTGATCGCAGCTCGTGGAGAACTGGTTCGACGAGCCCCGGCAAGAGGAGGAGATGAGTCCAGCACCGACAACCCAGTCGTGCTGTTCGGATAACCGATCGAGTCCTTGAGGTCTGCCCCGGTCATTGACCAAAATGCCTTGGTGTCTCCAGAGGCGATGCGTCGCCTTTTTGGGGCGCGCTCCAACGGGATTGTGGCCAACAATCCCCGCGGGGGTCATCATCACTGCCCCGACCCTGCAGCCCCTCAGCCACCACCAGCCAACATCGACAATGAAGCCCTTGGAGAAGCTTCGGTGTCCACAAGGCAAGGCCGCTTGGATATAAACGAGGTTGATTAAGTCACCCGAGTAGTACCAAGCCTAAACTTGTCCACACCCTGTTGTAGTATGACCTGTATTTCCATATGTATATACTGTTTGCTTGTGCACCCTTATGTCTATGGCAGCCGTGCATAGATATGTCAGTGTACAAATGCATTTTTTTATTCCGGGTGTAACTTCCAAAGCACCACACCGACAGCTCCTACAGTAAACACGTCACTTTACGAGACGTGTGTATCTATAGCATTGACCCCGAACCCGTAAGGCGGAACCGACAAAATAGCTGCCTCTCACCGTAATTTTTATAAACCAGCCCAGTTGCTATATAAAAGGCCACATCGTGACCTTGCCAAGTATCCCTCACCTGGTGCACTACTCTCACAGCCATTTCCTTCGCCATGCCAATCCCTAGTATTTATCTGAGAACCCCAGATGCCCCCAGGTAGTTTCGTGAAGATATTGTGGGATTTTACCTGCAGTACCATGAGTGCTACCCGTCCACCCCAGTATGAGCTGCTCAAATCGAGGATCACACCATCCACCTCGAAATATTGGGCAGTAGTACACATCCCTCCCGCAAACCCAAACCAAGACCCAACAGAAGTTTCCTTCTTGGGGAAATCTATGCCGACTCCGCAGATGGCCATAGAAGCTGCCGCGTATGAAGCGCTTGCTCGCCTTCGATTGGCGGTGCCCTATGCCAGCGAACGGGGGTATTATTACTTTCCGAGCCGTGCAACGCCCGGAGAAGCAGCATCTTTTCCTGGTGGGCGAATTGAGAGAGACCCAGTGCTGGCCAACCTTACGCAGTATGTCATTGCCCAAGAGCGCTTGACCCAGCGAGTAATGGGTTATCTTCAGAGCCTCGCCGATTTAAATCCTCAGATCGCCATCGGCAGACCACTGAGGCCCGGGCAGGAGAAGCACATTCACCGACTAGTCAACCCGCTCCCGCCGATAGAAGAAGAGTGTCCCCCAGCACCAGAGACGTTTTCCCAGGATCCTGTCCATTTACCGTTTACGTTTTAGACATCACTGCTATGTTGGTTATCCCAACATCTATTTATGAGTTGTAAACTGTGTGTCGAATAAAATAATTGATTTCAATTTATGGAGTAGTTTCACTGCTGATAATTCTTGATTTAACTAATTTTTGCGCTAAGTAAAAACCTGGAGTGAGATTTTATTTATTTCTCTTCCTTGAGTTGTTGCAACATATCTCTCTGCATAACATAGATATTTTATTTTTTCACGCAGCACCGCAACAACAGACTTACCACTCCTGCCACTCCACACAGTACACTAAGCGGCTAATCCTCGTACATGTGTTACATCTAATTGATCACCTCTTTAGCGCACCACAGTCTCTTGAGGAGAAACTCGTGGGAGTTTATTCAGGCACTAGTTGCCTTCCGCGCACTGACAGCCGTTAGCACCCGACACCCACGCCTAATCCTCGTGATCGCCGCCGCCACAAAGAGCTAGCACTCGAGCAGCAGCATCACGACGATCGTCGAGGACCATCTCCCACAAGAGCAAGGATAACCCCAACAATGCCGCCAACCCTCCGCACACTAGGATCATGCCCCAGTCCGGCATTACCTCCGCCATTAGAGCCTCGTCCCAGGCTCCTGCAAACACAAATGGAGTAGAGGGAAGAAGAAGAAGAAGCAAGGCCAGGTGTGAGGAAGAAGAAGGAGCACCTTGGTGATTTTATAGCTCGAGATCGGTGTACGGTGGGCGGAGTCCACCAGCACCGCCCGTCGCTCGACCGCCGGTGTTCGGAGGCGAATCCGCGAGCAGTGCCGACAGCACGCTGGCCTGCGAGGTGAGTGCACGCTGCACCGGCAGCTAGCATGCCACGCACTACCATAGTACGGCCTAGATGCCGTACGAGCTAGACGTCGCCGGTGGAGAAAGCGTGGGAAAGCGCGCGAGAGAGAGGGAGAAGAGAGAGCCAGAGGTAGAAGAAGAGACTGACAATGGGCCCGGGGCCCACTTGTCAGCCAGAGAGAGCACTGTGCTCTCGGGTATGACCAGCGTATTTTAGAATTAAGAAAATATTATTTCTAAATTTACTATAGCCCAGAGTAGAAATATCTTGTCTTCCCCCGACCGAAGATTTTTCCACGCAATGCCAGTATTTCACACTGCAGTTTACACCACTTATTGCCCATGCACTGTAGCAGCATTTTTATTGCATAAGCAGGACGGTTATCTTTGGTGAAATCATTTTGTGATAGTAGAAGTTCTTTTTATAACAACTTTTGGCAAATCTCGAGGACGAGATTTTTCTTAAGGGGGGTAGTGTTGTAACACCCCAAAAATTTTGACCTTGATTTATAAATCAAAATCTTTACCAGGAATTTAAGCCCTTCATTCTCTGGATTTTCTTTGATTTCAGAACCCCTTTTTCCTTTGAATTTATAGAGTTTTTGCCCCAGTGAAAATTTTTCAGATAGGTTATTTGGACTTAATTGCCCTAACCAAGAAAAACAATCTTTCTATCAATATGTTCATTTGCATTATCATTATCTCCCTAAGCTTTTTCAATTAAAGTGATTTTCATCTGTTTTAAAGCTATGTTTGCACTACAACCCTTTGGTGGATTTGTTCAAATATTCCACCAAAATTTGGGGATGTCATGTGAAGCCCCTACATCACTTTTATGCAAAAAATCCTTTGATGTTCTTTGGAAAAGTTGAGCTACACATCCTCTTTTGCTCTCAGGTCCAGATTGTCACTTTCTACTACAACCCTATTTTAACTTGCTCTTTTAACCATGAAATGTCTCCTGCTTGTAGTCCTTCCTACAAAACCCTTAAGTCCAGGAGATTGGAACATTTGGATCATTTTGGTCCATGCAATTATGCCCTTTTCCTTCTGTCCAGAACTGGAGTTTTGCAAAACTTACTCTAACAAGTTTCTAAAATTGGCCAACTGACCTTACCACCCTCTTTATCATCCAAAGAGACCCTAACCTGGAGTCTTTGGCCACTAGGAGAGATGCCTAGAGGCTCCTGGCATTCTGTCAAACACCTTGAGTTCATGAACAGAATTGGCATGCTCATGAGTTTGCTTTACAGTCTTGCCACAGCAGCCAAGCGAGCATGTCCACTAGCACCCCAGCTACCTCTAGCCTAGATCTGTTGGTCACCAGCCTCTCCTATGCCCTCTAGCACGCCCTGGAATTTCATCGAACACATAGCGTGCATGCGCTGGGCGCGCCCAGAGCGTGCGTTTTGCACGTGCGTGCGCCCGAGCCGCCACGTCACGCCCCTGGCCCTAGCTCGCCTGCAGAGCCACACCCCAGCCTCATCCACTCACGAGAATACTCCAAGCCGCCCCTGGAGCTCCTCAGCGCCGCCGTCAGGTCGGCCACGGCGGCTAGCGGCCAGCCACAGTGGGCTCCTGCCCCGGACGGCGCCGCCCGAGCCACACGCGTGCGCCAGGTGCCCTCTGGAGCAGTCCGAACTCATCCACAAGCTTGTCCGCAAGCGCTCGTCGCCGCCATGTCCCTCTGCTGCTACAGAATGGCGGTCGCCGGCGATCCTATCCACGGCCGCCACGAATCGACATGGCTACGCTATATAAGAAGCCCCCGAGCACGTCCCGTTCCCCAGGCAGCTTTGAACCATTCTCCTAGTGTCCACTTAGCCATCAATCCAAGAGAGGAAGGCCGTCTTCCCCATCCCGGTCAGCCCGGCCGCTGCCTCGTTCCGGTCCATTCCGGCGCATCCAAAGCCTCCCCTGCCCTCCCGACTCCATCGTTCGACTCCACTTGATCGTGCGGAGCTGCCCAGCCTCTCAAACGCAGCCAGGAACCACCACAGACCGAGCCCCTAAATCCACCGAAGCCCCCTCCACCCCCGACGACCCAACGACCACCGGGAGGACCGCCCCAGTCTGGCGGGTCCATCCCTTCCCTAGGATGCCCTCGAGGAGCCTCCGTTCGCCGACGACGATCGCCGGAGTCCCGCCTCCGCTCGGGCAGAGGAAGAGGAGGGAGAGACGACAGGTCAAACCTGACCAGTGGGCCAAAGGGGCCCACTGTCAGTGACACTACCCCGCCTTCACGTGTTTTAAGTGAAGGCGTAAACCTCAGAAGTACGTCTCCCCTGCCCCGAAAGCATATTCTTATTTGAAACGTTTTCTTTTTTTGTTTTATTTGAAAAACAGAATTTGACTAAACTTTGACTGGCTATAACTTTTTAAATATAACTCCAAATGAGTTGATTCTTTTTCCTACCTCTCCCAAATATTGTCTAGTTTATTTTCAGACTTATTTGAAAATTTTCCAACCAACTTTTTTTACTGTTTTTAAAATACGTGTTGTTTGAATATTTTCAAATAGGATTTTGAAGGAGAAAACTTTCAAAAGTTTTGGAATGCACCCTGCCTCTGCACAACTTGAAGGCAAGCATTTTTGAACCCTGGCCCAATACTTGTGGGTGTTGTTGAGTCGATTACAATGACACCTCGATATGGATGCATTCATTTTCTTTCTCATGTGATGACATGAGCATACCCTTAAGTACATGATGTAGATTCCTTGCTGTGGAAAGTAATTTGCATGACAGTGATCCCCCTCGTATGCCTTCCATGCCTAACGGAAGAAAGCCGTGAAAGTGTTGTCTAGTGTAGACAAGAGCTTGTCACTGGTTCCTTGTCGGGACGGTGGAATCCGGTACGGCTTGGTGAGGCATGACGGGTGGTGATTCCGACCGTCGTTATGAAATATTTTGGTTATGCTAATCATTCATGTGATACTTGAAACTCCTGAGTCGACCGTAGATCGAGTCTTGTTCCAGTAACCCCCATACTTGTTTCGTGCTACCACTTGTCCCTGCTACAGGTAGGGTATGGTTCAGTAAATTGTCGACCCCTGTTCTAGCACACACCATACAGAGAGGTCATGGTGAAAGATACCGGCTGCATCCGGTAGGCAGGCCACCTGGTCCGGGGGCATGGGTGTTTCGGTTGGAGCCGAAGGGGGTAGTTTCCCTAGTTTGCGCGCGTTATAAATTTTGTGATCCCATGCCAGTCGAGGTTGTAGCCTCCCCACTTAGAGTTTGGCTTAACTGGTGTCGTGGGTGATTCCAGACACCAGTAAGTTAGGTTGGTGTGTGCGGTCAGGTGTGTCTTCAAATTAAAAGACCGTAGACGGAATTAGTCTAGATGGACTAAAGGAATCCGTTATTCGTGGGTAAAGAGTACATCCTCTGCAGAGAATAAATCTATTCGAATAGCCGTGTCCCTGGGTTAGGACTACAGTCTGGGATGGGTCAAGTGTCGGTCTTAGTGCCGGCCTTCGGAGGAGGAACTACTAAACAGAACATGGATCATGACTCGTGACCTTTGATGACTGTTACTATCATTATTATTGTGGACTAACCATTTATGTATTTGAGTATCCTGGGATGGTTCTACCTCGTGGATATTCACTGTTATTTATTTTCTTTTATAAGCCCTTTTTGTGGTGTCGCTCAGACGCCCGACTGTGGCCTGCTTGCTATTTCTTTTATAAGCCCTTTATGTGGTGTCGCTCAGACGCCCGACTGTGGCATGCTTGCTATTTCTTTTATAAGCCCTTTATGTGGTGTCGCTCAGACGCCCGACTGTGGCATGCTTGCTATTTCTTTTATAAGCCCTTTATGTGGTGTCGCTGAGACGCCC
>LR738711.1:537180375-537271319 GCA_902687465.1 Secale cereale | reverse complement strand
TGGGATGGTTCTACCTCGTGGATATTCACTGTTATTTATTTTCTTTTATAAGCCCTTTTTGTGGTGTCGCTCAGACGCCCGACTGTGGCCTGCTTGCTATTTCTTTTATAAGCCCTTTATGTGGTGTCGCTCAGACGCCCGACTGTGGCATGCTTGCTATTTCTTTTATAAGCCCTTTATGTGGTGTCGCTGAGACGCCCGACTGTGGCATGCTTGTTATTTTTTTTATAAGCCCTTTATGTGGTGTCGCTCAGACGCCCGACTGTGGCATACCTGTCATTTATTTTTCCTTATAAGCCCTTTATGTGGTGTCGCTCAGACGCCCGACTATGGCATGATCGCTATTTATTTTATTATCACTTCTTGATTGCATATGCAATCTTCATACGAACGACGTGCTTGCAATATGGACTATCATATCATAATTAACATCGTGATCATCTAATATTCTCGAGCATGATTATATTTCACCCGTGTTCATAATGTTTGCGAGTACATTCAAAGTACTCACTGGCTTGTCCCTGGCTATTGTCTTGGCAAGATTTCTTGCATGGAGAGGAGCGTTGCGACGACTACTCGGAACCTATGCAATGGTGATAGCAGCCTCGCGAAGATAGGAGTTAACCTGGTCAGCTGTTCCCGTGGAAAATGGAGTCCCACAGACGCCGACGTGTCACAGACCGCTTCCGTCATTAGCCACTAGAAACCTTGTGTTGTACTCAAAGACCAGAATGGTCTTGTACTACATATTTTGTATTTTTGCTTGGATTTTCTATATCAAGTGGTGCCTTACCAGCTAACAGTAATCCTGGGGCTGGTGAGCACAAGGGCCATTTTTGGGGATTCAATACCCCAAAAATCCGGTCCTGACAATGATCTTTATTTACTCTTGCATTAAAATAAATGAAAGTAGAAGATAGGCCCTTCGCAGAGGGTAGGAGAGGTTGTCATGCGCTTTTTGTTTTTGAATGTGCGGGCTCTTAATGTAAAGGAACGCCACTTCATATTGCCCCTTGTGACAGCAACCTTTATTATGTTGTCTGTTGCTTTTATTTCTTCACCATCACAAAATTGTACAGAACTTATTTTCCCTTACAATAAAAGATCATAAATATTTAACAGCTATTTTTAATGCTTTATGCACCGATGACAACTTACTTGAAGGGTCTTATTCAATCCATAGGTAGATATGGTGGACACTCATGTAAAGATACTGGGTTTAAGGGTTTTGGATGCATAAGTAGTATCTCTACTTAATACGATTTTTTGTCTAGAAAAAGATCCTAGACAAGCACCACATGGTAGAGTATCCATAATAGTATAACTTCTATGTGAGTATAAGCGACCATAACTCATTACGTTGTCATCGTTGTCGAACGTCAACTAATTGTTATAGAATATTTGATGGGGGCTATCATAAAAGATATCCAAGGTGGTGTATTTATATGTGATACATCTCCTTTTTATTATTGTTTCATGGATTGCACCAATGACCAATGCTATGTTTGTCAACTTCCAACAAATTTTATCCACTATACTTCTTTTATGTGAAGTCATTACTCCCATGGGATTAGCATATGATCTTTTAGTTTCTTTATTTCTTTTATTGAAGCAAGAAAGCAAAGAAAATACTAAAAACTAATATTTATTACATATTTGGCACACGATTGCATATATAGATAGATGACTAAGAAAGCACTCGAAGATAGATCAAAACTAAAACATTATTCTTCTAAATGACGAAATAACTAAGGATCGAACTAAGGTAGACAATGATGATAGAAGTGATACGATACTGGGGGCACCTCCCCCAAGCATGGAACAAGCCAAGGTTGGTGCCCATACCCGTGTACTCAATTCTCCTTCTTTGGTGATGGTGGTGGAGTAGGGTTGTCTTCCGGCTCCCAATGCATGGGATCTCCGTCATAAAAAGATCAGCGTGTTTCCAGAGTCTTGAAATTTGCAGCCATACTCATACCTTTTATCCTAGCCTCATACTCAAGATTTTGGTTCTGTAAATCATAGATTTGGTCCTGAAGATAATCAACCCGGTCATTGAGCTTGAAGATGGCGTCTCCAATATCCTTGTTGTCCACCTTGTTATCATGGGTGAAATCCGTGATCATGGAATGGTTAGCATTGAGTCCGCGCTCCACCATCCCTTGATACTTGAAGATCTCATGTTCCAGCGCTTCGATCCTGGCCTTCTCGCTTTCGGTATTCTTAGGTCCTTGAACATCCTAGATGTGAAGCACCCCCTCATGCATCTCAATGTCCTGACGGTGTTTCATCATCTCCAAAAGGTAAAGGTTGATGACCTTCTCATATAACTTGTCCTTGGGTGAGGTTGGAGGAGCCATGGTGATCTAGATGTGACAGAAAAACAACACAAACAAGAATAGAGGAGAACCTTGCGGTATGGTGGTCAAAACGCCAGGAAGTATATATGACGAATTATTCTTGTGCAAAACAAGTAAGAAGGAAGAAAAACTAAGTCAGGAAGGTACATGAGGGTGCGACAAGAAGGAGGCGTGCCCAGGGGGGTAGGGCGCCCCCCGGACTTGTTGCTTCCTCATGCGCTTTTCGGACTATTTACTATTTTCCTAATCATTCATATATTCTGAAAAGAACAAAAAGTACTTTTATGGAACTTTTGGAGTCAGTTTACTTACCGTACCACGTACCTACTCCTTTTCAGGGTCCTGGAGCGATCCAAAAGGTTTCCTCTATGTGCTCTTCCGGTATCATAGTTTGAATAATATTGGTTTGATCATTGATGGGTGTACCTGAGATTTAATGTTTAATTCTTTGGCCATTAACCACCCTCGGATTAGTGCTGTCGGGGTATAACCGGGGCCACCTATGGGATGGAGGTCCCTTTTGGTTCGGCAAGGGGACGAGCACGTTGCACAAAGAGCGAAGAAGCGTCGAGCAGCGCGTTGGGGAGTACATGAGCAATCTTTACCCAGGTTCGGGCCGCCGCGAGGTGTAAAACCCTACTCCTGCTTTGGTGGATTGATTGTGGAAACTACGAAAAAATTGACACGCCACTCTTGCTCGGCAAGGTTACCTCGGGGTGAGAGTGGTCGTGTGTACGGGTGTATGAGGGTTCGAATGGTCGAATCCTTTCTATGGTTTCCATGGGCCTCCTTTTATGGGTTAAGGGGTCACCACAGTAGGAAATCAGTCTTTTTAGGCTGATTAGATATCAAACAGTGCTATCATACCTAGCTCTGCAACTGACACAGTGCATTAAATGCACCGCTTAGTGTCACATCACGGCTCGTCTGGCAAGCCCCGCCGGACTAGTCTAACCAGCAGCGCTCTTGTTTGCTTGACACGTCTCTGTACGGGTGTCATTTGGTGGTTCTTGTGGTAGAAGATGGCTGCCACATATCCATAGGTGGCCACTAAGCCACCTTAGACCTTGACACCGCATTGATTGGTGATGGATGTCACTATGTGGTGGAGTTTTACCTCTGCATGCCCCGGCAGGCCTGCCGGGGTGGTCCTGATGACTTGCTGACGGGCGAATCCGGCTCCCCGCCAGGCTCTCTTGCCCGGCAGGGATGGTTTCCCTTCTGGTGGCGTCTCACACCGTCTTGATCTCCCCGACCAGCCTCTTGCTTCATCGTGGAGCTGATCTCTTCGGGTCTTAGTCTGGCACTTGGTGTTGCAAACTTGCCCTTGGGCTTGTGCAAAGTTTGGTGCAACAGGCCCACGGACTGATGCACTGGCAGAAGCCCCCGAGCCAAGCACGGTCGTGCTGCCGGGCATTGCCGTGGTAGGCTCTAACCAGTGCACAACTAAGGGTGAGTGTTTCCTTTGCTTCTTCATTAATCTTGAGCTTGGTCTGGTTTCCGCATCCTCCGCGCATTGCGTAACGCCAATGCTGGTAGGACCATCCTTGTAATGGCCCGTGAATGACTTTAACGCACGGGCTGGTGACTGCCAATTCACTCTTCCCACCATCCCCTTATCCCTGGCCACGTATGCTGCATCCATTGAGTGGGGTAGGTAACCGGAGGCGCGCGGTGCGGAAGAGCGTCAAGGTGAGGGCCCGACTTCCGTGGATTGGTGGAGGAGGACGACGGTTACCCGTCGGGGAATCAACCCCCACTCCGAGCCCGCGTATTAAGAGGAGGAGTGGTGGGGGAGTAAAGGCCTTCATCCACACCATCTTCTCGTTCTGTTTCTTGCCTGTCGGCGTTCTGGGAACCAAGGTACCCATACTTGCCTGCTTGCGGCCCATGAGGTGTCTCCTTTATCGGCCTGGTACGACCCATCTTCAGCATCGACACTCAAGACCTTCGCGAGTGGGCCAAGCCTCATGAGGCGGACGACACCAAGACCTCCGAAAGGAGAAACCTCACTAGCCTGGCTCCCGAGGAGCGGAGATCTCTATGCAAGCCCCCACCTCGCGAGGTTCAGATGACGCAAGCCATGATGACCAAGGCCAGGCGGGCTCCAGAGGGCGCAGGACAGCAGGTTTCCTCTTTGGTGCTAAAGAGGCAAGCGCGAGCGCGGAGTCCCGAGGAATCAACCAAAGGTTTCCATTTCCATGCAATAAGACCAGGATCACCAGGACAGCAGGACGGAGGTCAGCACCGAGCCCACCGTGGCATCATGATTAGAAGCTTTGCAGGCGAAGGCCACCTTTCATCACATAAGATGTACTAGTTTTCTCACTTCAAATTTGTCCATTGTGGGATCCCTTCCCGCCTACATTTTGGGGGAAGAGGACCAAGGCCTCTATAAATACAGCTTAGCAACCACTACCGAGAGAGGGCCAGATCCAGACAGAGATCAGATCGACTAGCACCCTCACACCCAACAAGACACCTCGTGAGGTTGTTCCACCGCTATACTAGCTCTTCCTCATCCCACCTCCAGGCAATCCACCACATTGCAGGAGTAGGGCCACTCACCGCTAGATGGCCTGAACCTGGGTAAACTGCCCTGTGTCACTTTCCTTCTTGTTCATCGAGCTAGTTCGTAGAGACGGCGAGTAGGCAGATAGGGGAAGTTGAGTTCTTTGCACGCACCCAAGTGGTCGAACTTAACAATGGTTTTGCACAGCCTCGAATCTGAAATTTGGCGCGCCAGGTAGGGGTGCGTCGGAGTGTCTCTTCTTCTGATCGGTTCGCCAGCGCCTCGCCATCTCCATGGCGGATGCTCGTCGAGTTCGTGCTGAGCACCGGGCTGCCCTCACTGCGTGCGTGGCTCAGACTATGCCTCCAGGCGATGGCATCCCCCGTCTTTCTCCATCATCGGCCCCGCTGCCCGCGAGCAGCAAGATTCATCGCTCCCGCTCTCCATGCAGCGTTATGGCCGCACTACAACCCCGTCACTGGCTCCAGTGGCTGCTTCGTCCTCCAACGCCCGTTGTTGGCCGACGAACTCACAGGCCGCGCTGCTCATGATGCGTGAGCTTCTACATTACCGCCCGGCTGACGATCTCGATGAGGAATGGCTGGACCGCATTGCTGTAATGGCCCAGATGTAACACTTTCCCAATTTGGCAATGTATTAAACTTGGTCCTTATCCTTTCCTTGGGGGTCTTCCTTTTATTTTGCTTGTTTCATTAATGCATTGTCATCATTATTGCATTGTCATGCCATTTTGCATCATGGTCATATCTTATTGCATTCTTGCCTATGTCATATTGCATTCTCATCCTCACCATGTGCATTGTGGTTTCTTGCATGTTATCTTGTTGCTTGATCCATGTGTGTGAGCTATGCATGATCACTTCCTTGCACCACCACCTCTCCTTCCCTCTCTTCTTACCTATTCATCCATTTCTTTATTTTTGTGACAAGCTAATCTCGTAGCCTCTTTTAATGTTCATCTTCTCCCTATAAATCCTGCACCATGTCTTAAACCTCTATGCCAAATGTCACTCTATTCGAAGCTGATTTGGTTAGGTTCAAAAATACCTCAAGTTTGAAGCCAATTCAAACTTGTTACATTTTTCTACCTCTAAAAATGTCCAACTCTCTTTTTTAAAATAGAGCATAAACCAGGAGCTTGGGAATGTTTTTATTTCTTCCTAACTCTCCTCCTAGCTGTCTAGGCTTTTAATTTTGTTTTTCTGTCTGGAGAAAAAGAAAAAGAAAAGAAAGAATGCAGCAACAGCAGCCAGCCGCAGCCTGGACCGCGCCCTTCCCCCACCACTTTTCCTTCTGTCTCTATCCCCCTGGTCTCTCATCTCTATCTCCGTTTTCTCACAGAGAGTTGGAGCAGCCATGGCGCCTGAGCGCCTCAAGTTCATCTCCGCCATCGGCCAGGGCACTTCGCCGCCCGGATCGTTCGCCCACGACCTGGATCCGCCCGTTTTCGCCGTTCCTCGCATGGTCGGAGCCCCCTGCTGCAAAGTTCCCCGCCGCGCCACCTCCTCTACACCGAACACCGTCAGGAGCGGGATCCTAGTATTCCTCATCCGCATCTGTCTCACCATTGCCGGAGTCCCAAGCCGCCAAGCCACGACTTCCAGTCGGCCTCGTCCCGGCCTCTAGTTCGCCGTGCCGTCATGTCTGAGACCCCAATGCCGTCGAACTCCGTCTTCGTGCCTCGCTCCCCTACATTGCGTGCGAGGCAGCCAACTCGTGTGGGCGCCGTTGACTGCAAGCTGCAGTCGGCCTCTCGAAGGCCCGGCCTGAGTCCAGCCTCCACACTGGGCCGGCCCAGCACCGCCCCTTCTGGTCTCCCTCTCCACTGACCAGGCCTAGGCCCATGGGTGAGCCACCGCAAGCCCATCATCCACCGTTTCATCCCAGCGCATTTTTCCCTGCTGCGAATTTAGCTATTAATCCAGTGAACATCAGTTTTGCAGAAAAAACCACGAACTTCATGCATATCATAAATCACAAACTATGCATCACATATAAAAACTTTATTTATGAAAAATGCTTAGAATTTCGTGTAGACTAATAATTTCCAACTTTCATCCATGTTTAAAATGTTTAACTTGCTGTTTGTTTAAATTTGTGTAAATAACTTGCTAAAATGATTTTTTTTCGTAACTAAATTATAGTAGCTCCAAATTTAATAAAATTTATATGTAATTGGGGTAGAAAATGTGTAGAATAACATGGTGCATTTACTTTTGCTGTTTAATAAGTTTAAAAATATGATTTTAGGTAGAACGATACCAAATTCATATTATGACATGGGGATTTTCCGGAATTGTTGTTGTTATTTCCGGCCTCATTTAAAATGCCTAGATAGTTACTTTACCTATGCTTCATTTCTTGCCATGTTAAAGAACATTTAAACTTGTTGAGTTCATAATCGAGATTAAACTAAATGTTTGAATGTGGTGTTTTCTCAATATGCAACTAGTTGCATATTGAGCTCCACTTAACTTGTAGTATTGTTTGTGCACTTTGCCATGCCATGCATATTTTAAACGGAAATGCATCATACGTGTTTGTGCATCACATACCATGTTTATGTTTGTGTTTACCATGTTGTTTGCTTCTTTCCGGTTTGCTTCTCTCATCAGCTTCGGTTCCGTTCTGAAGTTGTGAGGATCCGTTCGACTACGTATGTTGGCCGTCTTCATGGACTCGTTCTTCTTCTATTGTTGCTATGCTAGATGCCTTGCTCTATTGCTTTGTTGCGATACCTATCCTTTTGCATGTCAGCCCCTACCTTGCCATGAAACCTCTAACTACCTTCCTAGCAAACTGTTGTTTGGCTAAGTTATGCTTTTGCTCAAGCCCCCTCTTATCGCATTGTTAGTTGCAGGTGAAGATGAAGTTTGCTCCATGTTGGATTGGTTATTTGGGAGTAACAATATATCTTTATTTAAATAATGCACCTTATATACTTGGCAATGGGTGGATGGCTTGGCCTTTAGCTTGGTGTTTTGTACCACTCATGCCGCCTAAGGAACCGATAAACCGGTGATATGCTCCTTCATTTTGCGTTGCTAACACGGTTGGGGTTTATGGCTCCCCCCCCCCCTCGATAATTCCCTTTGTTTAAAGCTTTTCCAGCAAGACCCAACCTTGGTTTTACATTTGCCTAATAACTAAAAACTTCCATAGGGACTTTTCGAACCCCGTGGATTCTTAATCAACCCTCGGGCCAGTGCTCCTCATGAGTGTTGGTCCAAACTAGAGCACCGTGTGGGTCCGCCCCTTGGCAACTTGGGGTATTTTGGCACATGTACGCTTAGCTTATCCGATGTGGCCTGAGACGAGATACGCACGACTCTTATCAGGGTGACGGCACGTCGGGAGGTCTTGCTGGATTAGTTTTACTATTTTTGAAATATCTTGAGCATGGGATTCCGAGAATACTCGGGCCTTCCAAATTTGGAGTTGTTACTCCGCTGATCATGAGAGCTTGTGATGGGCTAAGTTGGGACACCCCTATAGGGTTATGATCTTTCGAAAGCCGTGCATGCGGTTATGTGGCGGATTGGAGTTTGTTAATATCTGGTTGTAGATAACTTGACACAAATACTCAAACAGAATACACTACCATGTGAGTAGTCATGATGGTCTCTTTTCGTGGGAGTTTGGATAGAGAACATGGCTGGGTTATGGATGAATCGTAGGTAGATAGGATCATTTAGTGATCATGATTTAGTTCACGACCGATGGCTTTCACTTCTTCTCGCTCTGATGATACGTAAGCTAGCCACCTCATCTACGCTTAGTGCTTGCAGCAACCCACTTATACACTTTCTCCTTACCAAAAAGGTTTGATAGTTTTGATACCCAGGAATGGGATTGCTGAGTCCTCGTGACTCACGATTTACTACAAACTTAGATGCAGGTACAACCGAGTACGATACAAGTGATGGCCAGGAACTCAAGTGGGAGTTCAATGAGGAGCGTGGGCGTATGTACGTGACATACCCCGACGATCAGTAGTGGTTCCTACTAGGGCCGATCGGACATAGTGGGTGGTTATCTTCTTTTCATTTGGACTTGTCCGTAGTCGGACTATGTGTGTACTCTGGATGAATGTATGACTTATATATGCATTGTGTGAAGTGGCGACTGTAAGCCAACTATATTGTTTTTCCCCTTTTTGTTGTACATGGGAATGTGTGTAGATCACCATCTTCCGATCATACCAAAATGCGATTATGCCTCTAAGTCGTGCCTCGACGCGTAGGAGATGTAGTCGCATCTTGGGCATTACAATCGCCGAGCTCGTCAGCAGCCGCGGGAGAAGTTCCAGCATCATCCCGCTCGCTGCCTCCTCCACCACCTCAAGCGAGCGACCTGGCCCATGGCACCCCCTCCTCCTCTCCGGCTTGATGTCATCCCTGAGCCAAGGCGCGAGGCTCCCCAATGCGACCAGCCCTGCAGGGCACCCACGTGCGATGAAGAAAGCTGCCAGGTGGTGCAGCGGCGCCAAGGCGAGGCGCGTGCACTCTTAGCGCCACCTCGTTAAGGCCGCGCGCCACCTCACACAGCGGCATGTGAACACCCTGATCAAGCTCCACCTCAACGGCGGGCACCTGGAGGTGCGGCGGGCTACCGGGCGTTCCCCCCGGAGTTGTGTCGCGTCGTTTGGCCCTGCAACTTCAAGCCAGACCTGCTCCCGGGCTATGATGAAACATCCGACCTCACTAAGTTCCTGCAGCTCTACGAGCTAAGCATCGAGGCGGCCAATGACGATGAAAAGGTTATGGCCAATTGGTTCCCCATTGATCTCAAGGGCGGTGCACGCTCATGGCTCATGAACCTCCCAGCGTAGTCAATTTCCTCCTGGGAGGAGCAGCGCGAGCGGTTCATCTCCAATTTCGAAGGGACACGTGACCGCGCCCCTACGGTAGGCGACTGCAGTGAATCAAGCAGCAGCCAGGAGAAACCTTACGCCAGTACATCCAACATCTTACCAATGTCTGCATCAAGATTCTGAAGGTGTCACACGAGGCCATCATCTCCGTGTTCACTAAGACCGTCCGAGATGTCAGGATGAAGGAGGAGCTGGACATTCACGAGGACATGTGCTCGGCTCTAGAGATGTTCAACATGGCAGTCGAGTTTGCAAGGGCAGAAGAGGGTCACTGGTCGCTCGTCAAACTCCCTGAGGCTGACCCACAAGACAAGAAGGCCAAGACCAAGGAAGCAAAGCGCAAGGGACCAGCTGTGCTCGCGGCTGAGCGTGAGATGAAGCACGGGTGCGACTACCCCGAGTCTTCCAAAGACAGCCGCCCGTTCTGCGTCTTCCACAACGTGCACAACCACAACACCAATGATTGCCAGAAGCTCAGGGCCATCTACGACGGGCACCTTGGTCATCGCCCTGTGTGCGGTGACCGAGGCTACCACCATGGAGGTGGTCGAGGTGGAGGACGTTGGAAGAACCGTGACTCTCGCCAAGGCCGGCGCGATCAGCCTCACGAGGACCTCGTGATGGCCCTTGGGGGGACTAGCCTCGTGAGGGTCCGTGGAGGGATCATCCTTGTGAAGACCGTCCATAAGGCAACGCTGGCCTTCCTCCACTGCCACCACCACCAAGAAGGAATGACGACCGCCACCAAGATGATGTGGCTGGGGGCTTCCAAGAGCCTCGTGCAATCGCTTGCATCCAGGCTGGCGCTCAGGCCCCAACATCTGATCGCGTCTTCAAGTAGTTTGCTCGTGAGGTGAATGCAGTCCTCCCCAAGCTTGAGGCAACGCGTCCGCTCAAGTGGTCCAGGTATGTTGTCACCTTCGACTCAGCCGACCAGCTCAAGTGCGTGGCTGCAGCCGGCACTCTTCCTTTCCTCTGCGCGCCTACCATCAACAATGTGCTCGTCACCAAAACACTCATTGATGGCAGAGCAGGACTCAACGTCCTCTCTATCGAGACCTTTGCACGCTCCAAGTGCCATATACGAGCTTCAGCCTACCAGGCCCTTCTCAGGTGTGACCGAAGGCTCCACCACCCCGATAGAGTAGATCCGCCTTCCCGGTCACCTTCGGCGACCGTGAGAACTACCACACCAAGCTCATTGACTTTGATGTTGCCCACATCCGTCTCCCATACAGTGCCATCATCGGGTATCCGGCCTTGGCAAAGTTCATGGCAGCAACCCACCATGGCTACAACGTCCTCAAGATGCTAGGAAGTGGCGGCATCATCACAGCTGCCTACAATGAGAAAGATGCGGTGTGCTCCCTCGAGCGCGCCTACAAAGCTACGGCGGACGAGAACTCAAATGCCGAGGTCTTTGCCTACCCACCCGAGGCTGTCCCGAAGAAGAAGAAGCAACTGCTCAACCTGGGGCCTCGGGAGAGGGGGGCCCCTGACGGTCGTGCCTCGGGACTTGTGCCCATGGATGGGGCGCCTTGCCCCCTCGCATAGGGAGGCACACCCGGTGCCTCTCTCAGGCTGGACTCGGGAGCTCTCCTCTAGAGGGCCTCCGCCCTGGCCAACGTCACGAGGGAGGAGCTCGGGCACCATGTGGAGGCATGCTTCAGCGTGCGCTTCTGCAAAGAGAGCACAGGGCGCAAGGTGCTAGGTGCTCAGGAGTTCATCACCAAGGCGATCGAGGATCTTCAGGAGGCATGGGCGATGCGAGGCAAGCGTCGCCTCGTGCCACCAGGCACCGCTCCCTCCACTGATGAGGGCAGGGGGCTGCGAGTCTGTGTCAACATCCCTGGGCTCAACAGAGCCGCTTCTGAGGAGCTCTTCCGGCCATCCCATGTGGGCCGGTGCGAGGGTCACCCTCACAGCTACGTTCGCATGCGTTTCGGCTTGCCGAACAGTGCCGCCCTGCACCAGCGCCACATGCGGAACATCCTGGCAGCTCACGACGCCAAGCACCAGGAGATCATGGCGGAGGAAGCACTAATCCTTCGCGAGCCTCCTAGACCGCAAGAGCCTCACGTGGCTCAGGAGCCATACGACTCGCGAGGAGCGACTTTAGTGGTGCGCATCTTCAGCTACCCCAACACTTCTCCCGCAACAGTGTCAGGTGACATTTTACGTTTTGATCCGTTGGGGGCGCCCCTCGGGCTGCATCATCCCCAAGCCGTTTGGGTCCGTCGTCCCTATGGTGTGTATCGTCTTTTCGTTTCATTCAGTTGGGGGGCTGCTCGGGGTGCATCATCCCTAAGCGGTGTGTGTTTGCCCCTACGACATGTATCATTTTTGCATCTATCAGAACTTACCTTACCCTTACCTTGGGCTGTTTCATGATTGTTGCCCGTTCACCTGATGCCCCTGCACCCTTTGCGGCTTCAGCGCTCTGCTAGCCTACCGTTTTCTCGTTCCAAGGAATTGCTGGCATGGTGCCTGTGCTCTGATCCATCCATGCAGTGCCGAAAAACCTGAGAGACCAAGCTCTGACTCACGGCCAGCCCCGCGCACGTCACCTCACCGGGTCCTTAGTGCCTTCACGTTCTGGTGGAAAGATTGACGACAAACAAGGCCAGCGCTGCCCCGTGCTATGACCTCTTTCTCAGGTTGATTCGTAGGAACCTCTGATACTGGGCCAGGGTGGCTTCGCCGGCCTCTACCCTCGATGTGACCTACTTGCACGTTAAAGGGGGGGGGGGGGTCTCCTCATCGTGTCTTAGGGGCTCCTACCGGCTCTCGAGCCCTCGCCCCTTGGCCTTGACGACGGCATCGCGACCTGGCATATGAGCAGCGGCTGAGCTCCGCTTGAGGGCCGGGACCCGATGACGTAGAGCACCTATCCGAGCTAAGGAGGGAGAGACCGGCGCGAGCCTCTCCTAAGGGCACTATCGCAAGGGCACTGTCGGGCATCCCTAATTTACCCCTGAACGTTAACTAGAACCATGTAACCCAATGTTTTTACCTTCGCGATCTCGCTCAGGCAATGTCGCTTTCCTTTCGGCCTCTAGGAAGTTGCTTGCGCGCTAAAGGGGACCTCCTGAGCATCGCGTCTCAAGGGCTCTTACCGGACCTCAGGCTGCTCACCTCCTGGCTTTGACCACGGCATCGAGACCTGGCATACCAGCGACGGCTGAAGCCTGCCTGGGGACTGGGTCCTGTCAGCGTAGAGCCTCAAGCTACCGTGAGAACAAAAAAGAACATAGTGCCTTAGCAAGACATGCAGTCATAGTACTAAGCGAGGAGCGATGACATTAAGGCAAAAGCATTACAACCTCTTACACACACCCCACGAGGCTTAACATGATTCTGCACAGGGAAACAAAAGAAGAAATCTCGGAGAACCCGGCCGAGAGCATCACCTTCGACGCCATGCGGATGTCGACGCCCTAATTCGGGCATGGCGAGAGCTTGTTGGCTTGTAGCTATCATCATCGCTAGCCACCGGAGAAACATTGGACTACGAGGACCCATTGCTATTGTTGGAGGAGCCGCTGACGAGGCCAGGGGCAAGTTCAGTGCCCGTGCCCATGCCGCGCAGCTCGCACCTCATGGGGCAGCATTCCAGGCATTGACCGTCCTCGCCGAAGACCTTGAATAAAAGCGTAGAGGCTCCATCGTATTCGAAGTGGATGGCGGAAGCCCCTCCGGGACGACCAGCCCAAGCGATCTCGCCCCATACACGAGTCATGAAGACATCGCTGTCGATGTCAAAACCGACGGATCTCAGGTAGGGGGTCCTGAACTATGCGTATGAGGATTGATGTTAACATGAGGCAGGGGACACGTTGTTTACCCAGGTTCAGACCCTCTTGATCGAGGTAAAACCCTACTTCCTGCTATATTAGTATGAATGAATATGTGTACAAGAGTTGATCTACCTCGAGATCGTAAAGGCTAAACCCTAAGTTTAGCCTATGAGGATTGTATGATTCTGATTCTCTAGCCTCTATGGACTAAACCCGGAGGGGCCTAGGGTCTGTACATATCATCTTGTAGAGGAAGGAAAATCTACACCCAAGCCTAAACTTTCCATTACAAGATTCCAGGAGTCCTATCCGGATACGAGAGATGATCTTCGATAATAATCTTCATGGCCCACCAGTCCGGCCCACCAGGAGTTTATCTGGCCTCCTGAGGACCCCCCCCCCTATCCAGGACTCCCTCGGTAGCCCCTGAACCTGTCTTTGATGGTGATGAGTTCGGCTTTCGTATTGTCTTCAGCATTGCAAGAAGGGTTCTTCTTCCCGAATATATCTTCTGCAAATAGATGGATTGTGTTCGGCTCTGCAAGATTAGTACAGCCCTTAGCCTTGAAGGCAAGGCTTTTAAAGAAAATAAATAATGTGTCTCTATTGACAACTTTTGGGTGAAGCATCGCGTCCAACCCACTAACATATCGAACCGTTTTATTTGGTCCTAGTTTCGCGTTTTGAGGCATATCCTCATTGACACGTCCCGTCAGAATAGAGATCGTGCCCGCTTATTGTTGGATTCTCATCATTATGACGTGAGCACCCACGCCGCACATTACGCACGACCGCTTTGGGAACCGGCGAGTTTTATGGCTAAGGTGGGGGGACGCTCTGTATTCACAGCGTTATAAAAGGACTCCAATCCCTTTCATCAGGCCCACGCCTCCCTCAAGATCGAGCTCTCCAATCTCCCTTGCCCCTGTACTCTCATCTCCTGCGCCCATAACTCCTCGTTCCTCAACCACTACTCCCCTTCCCAGCAATGCCTCGATCGGTGCCAGAGGCAAGTGGGAGGCTTTGATGGTCACCGAAAAGACCGTGGAGGATCTACGGAGCGCGGGGTATCTCGTCGGCGACATCGCACACCGAGTCCCCCCTAAGGGCCAGGTGACTCCCATCCCTAAGGCGAGCGAGAGGGTAGTTTTCACCTCTCATTTTGTTAGGGGGCTAGGATTTCCACTCCACCCGTTTGTTCGGGGTCTTTTGTTCTTTTACGGGCTAGATTTCCACGATCTAGCCCCGAACTCAATCCTTCACATATCCGCTTTCATAGTGATGTGTGAAGCCTTTCTCTGCACCCCCCACACTTTGGCCTGTGGCTTAAGACCTTCAACGTGAAGCTGAAGGTGGTGGATGGGGAACACGCAGAGTGTGGGGGCACTATGATCAGTAAGCTCCCAAACGCAACTTGGACCAAGGGCTCGTTCGTGGAGACGAACAAGGTCTGGCAGCAGGAGTGGTTCTACATCACCGAACCCCGCGACACCAACTGGGCGGCAGAGCCTACTTTCAGCTCGGGACCCCCAGAGAGGCTAACCTCCTGGACCAAAAAGGGTCTGGACTGGGGGTCCCACACTGAGGTGATGACTCTTGTCAGCCGCGTGTCCGACATGATCTCCAAGGGGCACGTGCTCACCTCTGTGGTCTAGGTGATGCTGAACTGGCTTGTTCTCCCTTGCCAAAGCCGGGATTCCTCCCTATGGGAGTTCGATCTGACAGGAGACAAGCCGCTGAAGCATCTCTTTGGCTCTACGCACAAAGAGATCTAGAAGCACCTCTTCAAGAGCCAAAAGGAATGGCCCAATGAAGATGAGGATGCGGGCTTCAGCACTGAAGTTTCTGCCACAGAGGTAATAATAATACTTGCTGAACACACACCCTTTCCCTTATTTAATGATAATAGAAATTGGAATTTTTATGTGATATACAGGGCTGGACGAAGAAGGCGTCCCGGATTAAGTGTCTGGCGCCTTTGCCCGAAGAGCCAAAACTACCTCTACTAATAGCGATGCTGGTTTCGGCGCCGTACAAGGCGCCGACCAAGAAGCCCAAGAATACAAAGGTCAAGGGGGCCGGAGACAGCCGCCGTCCTGCGGGCAAGAAGCCCGAGGACCTCCACATTCTCTCCTCCGACGAGGTAGAGGAAGATGATGAGGAGGAAGAGGAGGAAGAAGAGATGCCTACTGCACAAGGCAGGGGGAGGAAGAGGGGGGCCGTCGCTGACGCGGGCATGGCCGTGCCCCAGAGGAAGCTGAAGTTCGGAGATAGTTCGGAGTCGTCCGAACATAGCTTCATGGTGAAGCCCAGGGTGAAACCCCTGCCTGAATCGTAAGTTTGTCCGGATTGACTATTTCACCTTTGTTTATTCAGTATTTATGATATGTACTTAGTATTCTTCTCCTGCTGACCTACAGCCCTCCCTGTGTAAACCCCGACGTTACATCATCGGAGGGGAATTCTCTGGCACCTGGGGAGACAGAGAGTGACCCGCCAGTCCGGGCTCCATCGCCCGTGATCGGCGGGGACACCGAAGTGTCGTCCCAGCGGGTTTTCTCCGCCCAAGGGGATGAGGATAGGGCAGGAGACAGGGTGGACGAGGGTAATACCTCGGTGGCCGCTGACCATGGGAAACGGACCCCATGGAGACCGAAGATGTGGGGCCCGAACAGTCCGGGGTCCCACCGAACACCGTCCTGGAGCCTAGCGCGGCTCTGGGTTTTGAAGATCTAGCTCCTCAAGCGGAGCAGGATACAGCGACGCCCGGAGTTAATACGGAGGCGCCGGATTCTATGGAGGGAGCACTGCAAAGTGCTCTCGTCATTGAAGAACACCAAACCGTGATGGGTGCGGTGATGAAGAAGATTCAGTCCATCAAGGGTGGACTGAATGAAGCCTTCAACAGCCTTTTAACAGGCTTTGAGGTAAGCCATGTAATGCTTTGAAGAAATTTGGTTTGTTTTAAATGCACATATATAACCCGTAGCCCCTGATGCTTTGTGTGATTCTGAAAAGAATCGGACAAAGTATCCATAGAGTAGCATATTTACATAGCTGAACTGCCCTGCAGGCTTCTTTAGTTACGGCGACTGCGCGAGACGCAGAGGTCGTCGAACTAAATCGGAAGCTCGACGTGGCCCATGCGGACCTCGACCGCATCAACCAGCGTTTTGAAGAAACGCAAGGTATGTAGATTTTTGTTAAATTGTCAATAAGACTTAATTGATTGAGTATGAGTACAAAACTCTAATATTGTATTATGTATTACACAGTTGGCGCCACTGCGGTGTATTAGGACCGACACCTATGGGATCACAAGAATCCCTACTACGGTTAGCGGGGCGCGGGGTTGAGAGAAGAGCGGATCAAACAGATAGCACACGGTTCGTTTATCCAGGTTCGGGCCGCGAGGATGCGTAAAACCCTACTCCTGCTTTGGTGGGTTGTATATCTATGTTCTTCAGCTAGCTATGGGGCGTGAGGAGCTCCAAAAAGCCGAATCCTCCTCCTGGTCGCCTCGGGCCTCCTTTTATAGAAAAAGTGTGTTGGGACAGTGGCACACAGGAGGTGGAAAGGGTACAGTGATGCGAGTTTATCCCTCGCATTACATGACAAGGCGCATTTAATGCGTCTTGCTTAGGTGTCCTTGCTTTATCGGGGACGGGGGAGAGATATGTCTTGCCCGTCGCCGCTCCTTCTTGTGTTAACACGCGCCCCGGCCAGCGATGCCTGAGATGCCATATAGGTAGGCAGGCAGCTGAGGTGGCGCAATGGTGGGTCTTCATGAAGATCTGCATGCAGCCACACAGGTGTGTGCCAAGCTGGTTGGGTCGACAGCTGCATAAGGCGGTGGAACTTTAGTCGGCGTGGGCCTGATGGTGGCCCTGCGGATGTCCTCGGCAAGGGCCTTGCCGGGGCCCCAGCAAGGGTCTTGCCGCGGCGCCTGCTGCCATTCCCGGCAAGGTGCTTGACGGAGGTCTTGTCGTGGCGCCTGCTGTCATCCCTGGCAAGGTGCTTGCCAAAGGTCTTGTCGCGGCGCCTGCTGCCATCCCCGGCAAGGTGCTTGCCGGAGGTCTTGTGGTCTTCCTTGGTTGGGATCCCGCCAAGGATCGTCGTCTCCTTAGTACGTATCTGATCTTGAATGCTTTCACAAAGATCTGCATGCCACTACGGGGATGTCTCCCGAATCCTTGCCCCATGGGGGCAGTGGACTCGAGGGTGATCTGCTCCGTAGGCGTGGGGCGAGTTGCCGCGGCAAGGGTCTTGCCGGGGCTGCTAAAGCCGGTCCCGGCAAGGATCTTGCCGGGGCTGCTAAAACTGGCTCCCGGCAAGGATCTTGCCGGGGAACCTGCTTCGTCCCTTTGCTCTTTGTGGTCTTGTTCTTTGGTGTTGCTCCAGTTCCATCGAGCTTTGGTCTCGCCCTGGCTCACCTCCCTTGCCTTGCTTGGTGCGGCGGTGCCCGTGGCTCAGACTACCCATGCACAGTCATAGGGGTACAAAAAGTGTACCCCCCCTTTTTGTACACCGACAGGAGCCCCCGGGCCTAGGCCACACATAAGCGCGACGTGTTGTTGGGCTAGGCCCAGAACGGTGCGCGGGCAGGCGGGACGGTTTTTACCACGGTAAGATTTTCCGCGTGCTGCGCCTCCCATGATCCGCGCGCGTGACGCGGTGTGGAGTGGTGTGCGTGACGTGGGCGGCATGCGTGGGGTTGGTTGCACGCATGCGTCACGTCACAGTTAATGTGAAAGGAGGCGGCCCGCGTTTCCCCCCATAAGAAAGAATAACCGCGGGCGCGCTGCTCACTTTCTCCTCTTTCCTCGCGCCTTTTCCAATCTCAGAGCCGCCGTTTCCTCTCTTCCTTCCTTCCTAAGCTTCTACCGTCGCCTACCGTCGTTGCTTCTCCATCCCCCTCCCTCAGTCCTCTAACTTTCTTAGCCGCCATGGCGTCCAAATCCGTCAAGGGCAAGGGGGTGGCCAAGGGCGCTGGTATTGTGGAGCCGCCGGAGAATACGTTATTGGGGGACCGCACGAAGTCCGCCTTCTTCTTCCCCTTGACGGTTGATGTCCACGAGATCTGGGGCTCGTTCAAGCCTCTATGGGGAGTGAAGTCGGGGGGAGAGAATTCGGGACATTCGGCGACGTGCCTCATTCCTGCCGCTTGCGCCGATCCTGGCCGAAATCAGTATCCCTTTTTCGTCGATTATCTTTCTTGCGGGTTATGTCCCCCTTTTTCTGATTTCTTCTGTGACATTATGCACACCTTCAGCTTTCACCTCTTGGATTTTACTCCGAATGCGGTGGCATGCATGGCTTTCTTTGCGCACCTTTGCGAAGGCTTCGTCGGGGTGCAGCCCAACACGGTGCTTTTCCGCCATTATTTCTCCCCTCGGATCCAGCCGGGAGGTGCCGTCTCTAGATGCATCACCTGGATCCCAAGATCCAAAGGGGCGTACCCAGACGGTGCCGTGAAGGAGAGGTGGGATGAATGGCGTGGCCGGTGGTGCTGGATTGAAGACGAAGACCCGCCAAAATTCTCCAAGGTCCGCCTAGTGCCGCCGGTCCATGGCAGTGATTGGAGCGATGTCGATGGCGCCGACGGGAGGCTCACTGTCGCCACTACTAGGATTCTCCGGCTCACCCAGGCTGGACTCACCCTTGAGATGATCGGGGCGGACTTTATTCGCCGTCGGATCGCCCTGTTGCACAACAAGGGGAAACCAGCCTGGCTCTTTACGAATCCGGCTGACATTGTGCGACTCCGTCCTGGCCTTGACCACAATTTCACGGTGATGGCACATGCCCATTTCTGCCAGCGGCTTTTCCAGCTTGATGTGGGTCGCGATGGCGAGGTCGAACGGACCGGCAAGTCCGCGAGGGCTGCCGCAAGGGTTGGCAAGGCCCTCAAGGGGCCGTTTTTCAAGTTGCCAGCGTGGGTGGTCCCGTTGTGCAATAATTCACGTCGGTCCAAGATCACCGCTATGATGCCAGACTGTAATGCGCACGGCCCTGTCCCGAGCTGGAAGTAGCCGACGGACGCGGATGTGCAGCAATTCTTCGACACCCTGACTAAGGTGTATGTCAATGCTAGCGCCGACCGGTGGCTTGTCATGGACACCACCCAGGCAGAGCTGGACTACATCGCCACTAGGGCGAGGGAGACGCAGCTTGCCATGGAGGCCGGCAGTGCCGGGGGTGTGGAGGACAAGGCCGCAACGGCTGCGGAGGAGGAGGAGCTCACCCGGTGGGCGGAGGCCACCAGGGAGGCTAGCAGCGCCGGCACTGGAGCTCCGCTTGTCGAAGATGCGGTCGACGAGTCGTCGGAGGAGGAGGACGTGGCGGCGGGCTGGACAGCAGCCAGGGGAAGAGGACGAGTCCTGCGGCGGGCTAGTTCCGGCGAGCCGGTCTGGCCCGGCAGAGCTACGCGGCCTCAATTGACCCTGGAGGGGTCCGGGCGTCACACGAGGGCCACGGCAGCGAAGAGGCTGACGAAGGCCGCTGAGAAGAAGAAGGCAACAGCCCCTTCCCCATCTGGGTGCGCACAAACCCCGCCTTCTTCGCCTCCTCCGGCAAATGTCGACTCAAATGTTGACGCGGAGCTCCCTTTTGATCTTGGGCCTCTCAGCCCGAAGAGGAAAAGGAAAGTGGTGGAAGAGGACGAGATGGATGACGAGTAAGTACTCTGTTCCTTACTGCTATTTCCATTCTCCTGAATTAAGTCACTCATCTTGATCCTTTTTGCTTTTGCAGGGATGCAGAGACGTTGGCCCAGAGGATGAAGAGGGCGAAGGCCTCGGCGAGCAGTCAGCCCTCGGCTGGGGCTTCAGAGACGCCACTGGTGGTGTTGAGCAGCCCGGACAGCAGCCCCCGGCACATCCCCCAACGTAAGTTCGTCACCCTCCTCTTACTCGAAATGTGGTAGGTGTCCGATGCTATGGTGCTGACCTTGTCGGGTTTGTAGGAAGGGAGCGGCAGCAGGAGGAGCCGCAGAGGGCTACCCCCAACACACCACCCCCATCGTCTACGCCGCCGCGAGGGGCATCCCCGGGAAGGGCATCAAGCACGGAGCCCACACCCATGGAGGAAGAGGGGAACTTGGGCGCTGGTGACTCCGCCACGGCGCCAAATACTGGCGAGGAGGGGACTTCTGTTTCACAGCCTGGCACTGGTGAGTCGCCTGTCCTCCGTCTCTGCTTTTCCCTTATTCTTTTTCTTGGTTTCATTGCTCCCATTACTGCCCAGGCCCTCCTTCAACAGACATGGAGGACGTGGATACTGTTGTCGGGAATATTGCTGAGGAGGCCGCGGGGGAGGCCAACAGGATTGCCACCGAGGAGGCCGCCAAGGATGATGACGAGGCCGCCGCTGCGGGGGCCGCCAAGGCGACCGGCAAAGCTTCTCCCGAGGGTGCGAGCGGTGGGCCTGCCAAGGAGGCCGGCAAGGCCACAGCCGAGGAAGAGGTGGTTGATGAATAGCATCCTTCCTTCACAACCTCGGGCCCTGGCAGATATCTGAAGGTGGTCTTTCGTCCATCTTCTAGGGGCGTCAAGTTCCCGAGCGCCCGCCGGAGGGGAAGTCATCGACGGCGAGGTGCTCGCCTCCACCGGGCTCGAGGTGGTCGATGAACCGGGCGTTGGCGGTGATGGTTCTCCAGAAGAGCAGCTTTTTCGTGCTATGGGGGCCAATTTTCGAAAGCTCCATGTGCTCTACCGTGCCCGTCTGGACAAGGTTAAGTCCACGATGGCAACGGTGGACAAGGCGGAGGTGGACTTCAAGGCGCGCGTTGCTGAGACGCAGGAGTGGTTTTACCAGACTCACGAGGAGCAGAGGGCCTTTCAGGGGGAATTGGCCAAGCGCGATGTAGAGCTCACCATGAAGATGGCTGACATCGAGAAGGCCCAGTAAGAGGCAGCGAATTTGGCTACCGCGGCCGTGGCAGCCCGGAAGCAGCATCAAGCCGCATTGGACTCCCAGGAAGAAGACCTCTCCGCGCGTGAGGCGAAGCTTGCTACAACGCTCCATGGCAAGGATGAGGAGCTCGAGGCCCTTGTTGTGTGGCAGACTCCTGAGCTGGAGCAGAGGCACAAAGAGGCACTCGATGCCCTGGCTCTGGCCCACGCCGGCAAGGTGAATGAGTTGGAGGTAGAGCGGGACTAGCTGAAGGAACAGGCCCTCAAGCCGTCCAACGAGAAGAGCACTCTCAACTGCACCTTGGTAGAGGCGCAAGGAGCGGTCATCAGCAGGGCTGGGGAGCTCTCCGAAGCGCAAAACTCCATCAGAAATCTCAAGCTGAAGCTGGAGAATCTCGAGAAGATGTTGTCGGAGAGCATGGCTCGGGAGGAGACCTTGACCAGGAGCCTGGAGGAGGAGAAGCAGCTGCGGACGAACGAGGCCGCCTCCCACCGGGAATATGTGGGGGGCGAGAATAGATGGATCAGCCGCCTGGAGGACGTCGCCGGCAGGGTCACCTCGCAGTTGGCCATCATGGGGATGCCAACCGTGAGGTATGCCCCTGAGCGCAGCGGGACTGTCAACGCCAAGCTGACCTAGTTCTTCGAGGGCGTCCTCGAAGCCTTGGCTCATCTTCACTC
The DNA here is from genome assembly GCA_902687465.1 of Secale cereale. Lineage (NCBI taxonomy): Eukaryota > Viridiplantae > Streptophyta > Magnoliopsida > Poales > Poaceae > Secale > Secale cereale. The sequence continues at coordinate 537,249,162 of LR738711.1, read as the reverse complement.
CAACAGAGCGGCCACGTTGGTCGGGGAGGCCCGGCGACTTTGCCGGGGGGTCGTGACCAAGGTCCTCACCAAGTTGGCGTAGTGGAATCCCGACCTTGACTTCGAAGCTGCGATGGATAGATTGCCGGATGGTACTGACCTCACGGTGCTCAAGGAGCGCATCAAGCCCGTCATCAGCTGCATCGACGAAATCAAGAGGGTGGAAGGCCAGCGCCGGGATTAGGCATCCCGTTCTTCTTCGCCGCTGCGGGTTCCCGACCAAGACAAGTTTTATCTTTAGTTAGAACCGCAGCAATGATGTGATGTAACATAACTTTGAAGTATTTTTGGAATTATGCATGCTATTTCCCCGTTTGTTGCCTCTATGTACGTCCACCCTACGCTAGCTGGGTAGGCTTGCCGGCGCGGAAACCCAGGGCGGCGTTTTGGGGACGGGTCCCCATTGGCCTGTCGGGCGAACGTGCTATCGGGTGAGCCACCTTACCACCCTTAACGCAGCTGCTCGAACTGTCGAGTTTGACTGGAGTCAGAGTCGAGAGCCTTGCCAATTGCGGAAGGCTACCCTACCGTTTCCAACGCAGCCATTTGAACCGTTGAGCGGACTCGAAACATAACAAAGGCATTGCCGATCGGGAAGGGGCCCATTTGCGTACAGGTTTCTTTTTGTACAAAGAACGACAACTCCGAGGATAATAACTTTATATAATTAAATGGAAATATCAGGGGTTCAATGTAACTTAGCTCCTGTTTGTAGCCGCTCGAGTGCTGATCTTCCGGCCTCCTTCCTTCTCAAAGAGCCATGAAGACGAAGGAGTGCTGGGCTAACTGCTAGAGCTGATTCTCACAACTGCGCCCCCTACCTGGCGCGCCAAAGATGTCGGTGTATTAGGAACGACACCTATGGGATCACAAGAATCCCTACTACGGTGAGCGGGGCGCGGGGTTGAGAGAGGAGCGGATCAAACAGATAGCACACAGTTCGTTTATCCAGGTTCGGGCCGCGAAGATGCGTAAAACCCTACTCTTGCTTTGGTGGGTTGTATATGTGTGTTCTTCAGCTAGCTATGGGGCGTGAGGAGCTCCAAAAAGCCGAATCCTCCTCCTGGTCACCTCGGGCCTCCTTTTATAGAAAAAGGGTTGGCACAGTGGCACACAGGATGTGGAAAGGGTACATTGATGCGAGTTTATCCCTCGCATTACATGACAAGGCGCATTTAATGCGTCTTGCTTAGGTGTCCTTGCTTTATCGGGGACGGGGGAGAGATCTGTCTTGTCCGTCGCCGCTCCTTCTTGTGTCAACACGCGCCTTGGCCAGTGATGCCTGAGATGCCATGTAGGTAGGCAGGCAGCTGAGGTGGCGCAACGGTGGGTCTTCACGAAGATCTGCATGCCGCCACGCAGGTGCCTACCCAGCTAGTTGGGTTGGCAGCTGCATAAGGCGGTGGAAGTTTAGTCGGCGTGGGCCTGATGGTGGCCCTGCGGATGTCCTCAGCAAGGGCCTTGCCGCGGCGCCTGCTGCCATCCCCGGCAAGGTGCTTGCCGGAGGTCTTGTCGCGGCGCCTGCTGCCATCCCCGGCAAGGTGCTTGCCGGAGGTCTTGTGGTCTTCCTTGGTTGGGATCCGGCCAAGGGTCGTCGTCTTCTTAGTGCGTATCTGATCTTGAATGCTTTCACAAAGATCTGCATGCCAATACGGGGATGTCTCCCAAATCCTTGCCTCATGGGGGCAGTGGACTCAAGGGTGATCTGCTCCGTAGGCGAGGGGCGAGTTGCCGCGGCAAGGGTCTTGTCGGGGCTACTAAAGCCGGCCCCGGCAAGGATCTTTCCAGGGCTACTAAAACTGGCTCACGGCAATGATCTTGCCAGGGGAACCTGCTTCGTCCCTTTGCTCTTTGTGATCTTGTTCTTTGGTGTTGCTCCAGTTCCATCGAGCTTCGGTCTCGTCCTGGCTCACCTCCCTTGCCTTGCTTGGTGCGGCGGTGCCCGTGGCTCATACTGCCCGTGCACAGTTATAGGGGTACAAAAAGTGTACCCCCCGTTTTTGTACACCGACAGCCACTCAGCTCGAGGCCCTCAAGGGTGAGGTTGCCAAGGCCAAGGAGGATGCCAAGGAGAATAAGGCGGCCGCTGATAAAGTGGCTGCTGATTTGGAGGCCGAAAAGGCAGAGTGCGAGAAGCACAAGTCTCGGGTGTCCGAAGTCGAGGTCGAGCTTCAAGATACCATCCGTAAGTGTGAGGCGTCGGAGAAGACGGGTTCGGAACAGGCGTTCGAGCTATCTGCGGCAGTAAAGTCTGCCTAGGACGCACGAGGGGAGGTGCGCATCGCTCGTCAAGAGGTCGAGCGGGCATGACAGATAGCATCTGGTAAGATATTTCTCTTACAAAGCATCTTGGGAGGGTGTAAGTATATTGGGCTGACACGATTGTGGAGTTCTCCAGGCGTGTTTGTTGATCTTCCAAGGAGCATTGTAGACACCGCCCAGTATTTCCGTGTCCTCGAGGGGAATAACACGAAGAAGTTGTTTTGGTCGCAATTCGAGGCGCCAAAACATCCGATGCCCCTCAGCGACCAGATGAAGCAGCTGGTCGAGCTGCACAACATGGCGAGTTCAGCCATGAAGGACTTAATAGTCCGGCTATGGCCTGCTGAGCCAATCCCAAGTAGCTACTTTGGATTGGTGAAGCGGCTCATCAAGGCGAGTCCGCGGGTCGACGCATTAACGCGGTCGGCTTGCATAGAAGGTGCTCGGATGGCCTTCGCTCGCGTCAAAGTGCACTGGGCGAAGATGAATGCAGTGCATATAGCCACTGTTGGCCCACCCGTAGGCAAGGAGCACCGCAAGCCGGAGAAGTACTTCGAGGACCTCATCGCGGGCACCTACCTTGTAGAAGGCCAGTGTTCGAAGGATGTTATCTTCGATTAATTGTATCCGGATGTAAAGACTATGCTTATGAATCCAGTGTATATAACTTTTGCGCTATTTATAATATCAGCGTCTTTTTTCCTCCTATTTAACTGTTTATCTTAAATCTGCAAGTTTTCCAGTCGTCGGCTTCAGCCCCCAAGTACATAGTACTGGGGTGTTCGGTCATATGCAAATACACTCTTTATCCAACGTCTTGGTCCGTATAGGAGGTGTATGCGGAGCGAACCAGGCAATCAGACTATTTGGCGTTATTCCTTTCACTTAGTCATAGGAGTTTGACAAGTGGGGCTAGGTACTAGCCCCTAGTGCAGATGAAGTATCCAATTGCACTTGGCTGGGCGAAAAAACCAACCGTTCGTATAACACGGGGTATATCTCTATCGATCGTAGTATAAAACTAAGTCACCGGATTGCAGACCAGGTTCTCGCTGATCATGACAGTCAGTTTTTGGCTTTCTTTACTGAGGTACTTGACTGGACAAGCCAGAAGTACTATCGCAGTAGTTCTCCCTTTACACCCTAGCAGAACAATCCGGAACGTAGGGGTAAGCACAGGAGCCGGGCAACCCAACTATTGACCCAAGACATGATTAGGAATTGATGCATATAATGCGAATATCCATGATGCCGAACTCTCCCTATAGGTGTTCGGTCTTTTCGACATATACCAGGGCTGAATACAACCCCTGGTAATAAACCTTTATTGACAAGGCACATATGGCAATCTGATGCGAGAAGAGAACATTCCATGGTCAGTAAAAAACTCTGGACATAATATGAATAAAATTGTTCTATTAATATCCCTCTATAGTACGACGAGCCGCAAACTTTACACATAATGCCGACGACCTTTTTGGACATTTTACATGCAAAAAAGGTATATAACAAGAAAGATAAAAAAGGTTTACACTGGGTCTTAATCTGAAAAGAAACCTTAGTGCGGGTCCCTGCTGCATGTCTGCGCCGTTTTCTCCTCTGTAATGTGTCCTTGAAGGTACGAGTATGACGGCCATCAATATTAAAAAGAAATAAACCTGGAAACAAAGAAGTCAATCCGGTGTGGCCAAAGTAAGCCTGGTTCGTTTTAGTGAACCGAAGGAAGATAAATTTAAAGTCCGAATAGGGTCTAGTCGAACTACGAACTGTATGCAGGTGCCCCTGATCGCTGCCCAAGAGATTTTTAGGGCATAATTATGTACTCGAGGCACATATGCTATCACCTTATGGGGCGGTCGATGGGGGCATAGCTCTCAATCTTGCTCAGGTTCATCTGAGATGCCGCACTGAGGCGTGTGCCGGACACGTTTAGCTATGTCCGCTATTGATACATTATCTAGATTGAATAGGCCACACTATATTTTGGCTGCTAAGGTCGCAGTATCTTCCTCCGTACGGAGAGAGCGCTCCATATTTCCATTGACCGTGATAATGCCACGTGGTCTAGGCATCTTTAGCTTTAAATAGGCATAATGCGGGACTACATTAAAGCGGACGAAGGCCGTTCTTCCGAGTAGGGCGTGATAGCCACTTCGGAATGGAGCTATGTCAAAGAGTAGTTCTTCGCCTCGAAAGTTGTCGGGAGAACCGAATACAACCTCCAATGTTAAATAGACTGTGCAGCGAGCTTCAACGCTCGGTATCACTCCTTTAAAGGTCATGCTGCTTGGCTTGATTCTTGATGGGTCGATCCCCATCTTGCAGACAGTGTTCTGATATATCAGATTGAGACTACTGCCGCCGTCCATAAGGACTCGGGTTACATGGTATCCATCTATTATTGGGTCGAGCACTAAGGCAGCCGAACCCGAGCACTAAGGCAGCCGAACCCCCATGCCGAATACTAGTCGGATGATCCTTGCGATCGAAAGTGATCGGACAGGCTGACCGTGGGTTCAATTTTGGGGCGACAGGCTCAACGGCATAGACGCCTCGGAGTGTGCGCTTGCACTCCCTCTTTGGGATATGAGTGGCATATATCATATTCACTGTTTTGACCTCCGGTGCAAAGTTCTTCTGTCTTTGCTCTGAGGCTCCTTCCCCTTGTGTTCGGCGTTTAGCCTGCTGGCCTGCTTATTAACCCAACAGTTACGGTTGGTGTGAATGGCAGGTTTTTCTGGGGTGCGGTGGATTTGGCAGTGTCTGTCTAATATCCTGTCCAAATTTGATGGACCGTCTTTGTTGCCTTTAAATGGCTTCTTCTGTTGATTGGGTCTGGAGCCGCTGAATCTGGCGTTTACCGCTGTATCATCTGGGCTTCCGACATTGTTTTGATGCTTATGTTTATTGCGTAGTGGCTTTCCATTACCCTCCCTAATTTCAGATGTTCCAGGGTCACTGGTGCTCCTACGAGCTAACCAGCTATCCTCACCCGCGCAAAAGCGAGTCATGAGTGTAGTTAGGGCTGCCATTGTCCTCGGCTTTTCCTGTCCAAGGTGTCTGGCTAGCCATTCGTCCCGGATACTGTGTTTGAATGCCGCTAAGGCTATGGCGCCCGGACAGTCGACAATCTGGCTCTTCTTAGTGAGAAACCAGTTCCAAATCTTGTGGGCTAACTCCCTGGGTTGTTGGATGATGTGACTTAAATCGTCAGCGTCCGGGGGCCGGACATAACTCTATTGAAAATTGGCCCAAAAAGCGTCCTTAAGTTCTTCCCAACTCCCAATGGAGTTCTCTGGGAAACTCTTTACCCAGTGCCAAGCTAGTCCTTTTAGCTTCAGGGGTAAGTATTTGATGGCGTGGAGATCATCTCCTCGAGCCTTGTGGATGTGAAGAATAAAATCTTCTATCCAGACGGCAGGATCCGTCGTTCCATCATACGCTTCGATGTTCACGGGTTTAAACCCTTCTGGGAAATCATGACCCAGCATCTCATCGGTGAGGCATAGAGGGTGTGAAGCTCCTATGTATCTTGCTATATCGTGGTGTATATCCGATGGTTGTGATGTTCGGTATTGACCCCGAACCGGTATGTCATCAGCGCGATTGGCTTGATAGTCGATGTCCCGTGCAGGAGCTCGGTCTCTGGGTCCGAATATAGACCTGGTCTTGCTAGCTTTTTTGTTTAGGTCCTCTTGCAGATCATGCTTTCGGACTTGGGCTGCACCCTCGTTTCCTTTATGGGGTGGGGGCTTGTTTATGCCATTGCTAGCGTGTCAGGCCCAAGATGCGATTCTATCCTGATCACGTGACACTTACGTGATTGGGGCACAACCGCTTTTCGGGCGCTTAGCAAGATGGATATAATTACATCGAACCATTACATACATACATGGGGGATACACCAATACATACAAGTCACATGAAAACAACAACATCAATACAAAGTATTCGACTACGAATACAAACAGGAAAAGCACAAAGACATCCATCTGCTATCCCAGGCTGCCGACCCGGAACCTAACCCAAGACTGAAGAAGAAGAAGAAGAAGAAAGAACTCCACCACAACGATCATCGCTCTCACGTCAAGACATCGGAAACCTGCACCTGCAATTGTTGTTGTAGTAACTGTGAGCCACGAGGACTCAGCAATCCCATAACCATAGGAAACAAGACTATCAAAGCTTAATAGGAAGGGAGAGGTAAAGTGGTGAGGTTGCAGCAGCGGCTAAGTAAATGTATGGTGGCTAACTTACGAGTACAACAATAAGATGAGCATCTACGCAAACGGTCGCAACTAGTAGTGATCGCTAAAGATCCTGAACTACCTACGATTCAAACATAACCCCACCGTGTTCTCTTCTCAAAGTGAAAAGAGACAGTCACGATTACTCACACAGTTGTGTGTTTTACTTCGTATCCTATGTCAAGTTTTCTACAACCAGACACTAACAAATTCCAATCTGCCACATAACCGCGGGCACGGATTTCGAAAGATCATAACCCTGCAGGGGTGTCCCAACTTAGCCCATCACAAGCTCTCACGATCAGCTAAAGTAATAATAATTATTACCCCTTATCTTAGGGAAATCCGATCAGGCTCGGCATCCCGGTGCACAAGACATTTCGACAATGGTAAAACAAGTCCAGCAAGACCTCCAGGCGTGCCGACACCCTGATAGTAGCCGTGCATATATCGTCTCAGGCCACATCCGGATGGCGATTATACGAGTAAAACCAGCCCTCGGATTTCCCCAAGGTGGCCCCGCATACTCCCCATTTGGGACCAACACCATCAGCAGTGGCCCCCCCTCCTATGTAGAAGAATCCTCGGGTAACGCTAACTCCCTATGCAATTTAATTAATTAATTAAGTTATTATTATGAGCAAATTAAAACCAATGTTGGGCCTTGCTGGAGGAGTTTTATTCAAAGACGAACTGTCAAGGGGTCCCCATATACCCAACCATGTAAGGAACGCAAAATCAAGGAACATAATGCCGGTTTATCCGCGCCTAAGGTGGCATGAGTGGAACAAAACACCGAGCAAAAGGCCAAGCCTTCCACCCATGCCCAATATATAGGTGTGTTAATAATAATAATAGATATTGTGATATTCCAACAACAAGTTTCCACCTGGAACGATCTTCATCTTCAACTGCAACTAACAACGCTATAAGAGGAGCTGAGCAAGCGGGTAACATAGCCAAACAATTGTTTTGCTAGGAAGGTTTCAAAGGTTAGAGGTTTCATGGCAACAAGAAGAGGGGCTGACAATAAAGATGGGCAGTGCGACATATAATGATAGCATCGAGACAACTAAGCAAAGGCAATGATAGTAAAGGTATCTAAGGGTATGGTCATCTTGCCTGAGACCCCGCAAGGAAGAAGAACGGATCCATGAGGAAGACGAAGAAGAAGCCTTGAAGAAGAACCACGGGTAGACGAACGAATCCTCACGGACGCAACGGAACAAGCACTAACGAGAAGAAGCAAGCAACATTGTAAACACACCACACGAGACATGACAATATGCTCAACCAAGTATGATGCAAGACAGTTCTATATAGGATGTACTACAAGTCTGTACAGGAAGCAAAATATGGCAAGGTAGGAAGCACAGAAAAACAACACAGTCTATATATGATGCAATACATGGCAAGTTATGATGCAAGACAAGTCTATACAGGAAGCAATACATGGCAAGGTAGGAAGCACAGAAAAACAACACAAGTCTATATATGATGCAATACATGGCAAGGTATGATGCAAGACAAATCTATACAGGAAGCAATACATGGCAAGGTAGGAAGCACAGGAAAGCAACACAAGAACATGACAATATGCACAACCAAGTAGGATGCAAGACAATTCTATATATGATGCAAAACATTTCAAGGCAGGAAACACTCAAAAACAACACAAGTCAACAAGTTTAAATGAGGCCGGAAACTACATATAACAAACCCGGTAAGCCCTCATATGCATAGTTTGAAATTAGTCCAGATCTGAACAAACCTTAAGTTAAAGTTGTTAAACAGCAATTTAACATGCACCATGATGATCTACACGAAATTCTAGTCAAGTTTCATATAAAGTTTGTTTAATTCGGAGCTACGGCCTAGAAGATATGAGCAAAACAAGTCAAGCATGGCAAGGATGCAAGATGCACCCAACCATCAAGCAAACTGACTCCAAACATGAAAACAATATGATATTATGATTCTACATGCAAAATCACACAAGTTTCATATAAGGCACACCCAAAACGGAGCAACGGGCTAAAAGATACACATGAAACAAGATATAACAACAAGCTGAAGTTAACAGCCACATAGCAACTTTGGAGCAAGAAATATATACTCTACAGAACTCAAACAAGGTAACAAGAAGCATGGACATGAAGTAGACATATCCAAAAGCAAACAACTCCATTGGAGCAACTCCATAGGAGGCATGGATCAATAGCAGCAAGCTACAACATTTTGAACATGACGTTAAAACCCGACAGCAATATTTTATAGCAACTTGGGAGCAAGAATTAAATAAGCTACATCAACCCAAATGAGCAAGTGAGGACATGGATGGATATACAACAACATATACAACAAGGAATGATCAATGTCCACCCCAAAACTAATATGGATTTGCCTAGGGCATCAAGCAAACATAGCATCAGGATATGACAGATTCCAGACTTAGTGAAATTTCACTAAGTATTAAAACAGTTAAGTTGGCATGGCATGTTTGCAAGCATGTTTAAGTCATCTTAAAGCATAACATGGCAAATGGTTTGCACCACAGCAAAGAACACATGATGGAGAATCTAAAACATATGAGCATGCGACATGGGGACAAACACATCAATAGCAACGAGCTTCTCAACTAGGCATCTCGTAACAAGTTACAAAACCTAACAGCCACATGCACTTTGCAACAGAGATGAACATGGCAATATGAACTCTAACATGCATGCTATAGCAACCAACATGTAGAGCATCTCATGATGAACATTTTGACATATCATATGCATCATTTGTATAAACATGCATCAAGTTATCATATCTCAAACATGGCAACAAAATAACAACTAGCAGCAGTTTATAACAAGTAGCACTCTTGCAACAGAGATTAGAGCATCTAGATGAACTCAAATGAGCATGGCACAATGGAAAAAAGTGTAGAGCATATCACCACGATCATTTTGACATATCATACACTCAATTTGGACATGTACACAAATAATTACCAGCAGTCAAAGATGCAACATTGTAAGAAAATTCTGGGACTTAGCAGAAAATGACTTAGAAAAAAAAACAACCGAGCGTCATATAGAAAATGCCGCCCGTGGCGAGGGATAGGGGGGACCCTCACCGTGGGCCAAGCCCAGTAGCAGAGGAGCCAGGCCAAGCGGATGGGCCCGGCGGGACTGGGCCTTGGGAGGCCTTCGGGCCGGCGGAGGATGGTGGGCGCGGAGGGGCGCGGCTGGGCCTAGGGAGGCCGGCCCAGGATGGAAGGTGGCTCGGGCGATGCGGCACAGGAGCGGCGGTCTTCCTCAAGCCCGACTGGATCGGGACAAAGGCATGGCTGCGGCGGCGCGCCCTCTCCGGCGAAGCAGCGACGGGCTCCGGCGGAGGAGGAAGCCTGCGGACGGCCGGAATCGGCGCCGGCCGCTACTTCCTGCGAGAGGGAGAGCGAGCTGGTGAGGGAGAGGGATAGCAGGGGAGGGAAGGCAAGGGAGAGGGCGGTAGTGCTGGTCTGGCCTTGCCGGAGTTGGTCGCCGGCAGGGTGGGCTTGCCGGAGTGGCATGCAGGGCGGCGCTCGGGCCCCTCCTCCTTCCAGATCAGGTCGAGGAGGACCTGCGGGAGAGCCAGCGGGCGCAGGGCGTCTGCGGGGCGCGGCGGCGGTCGACGGTTCTGGCGGGCTGATTCTGGGCCCGTAGGGCCTGTCGCGGTGGGAGGCTCGGGGAGGCGACGTGGCCAGCGCTGGTTGGCGGGGGAGCTGTGACTGGCTGAGGTGGCCCAATGGGGGCGCGCCAAGTGGCAAAATGAGGTGGCTGCACCAGGATTTTTGAGAAGGAGGGATTGGCTGCGCGCGGAAAATGAGGCAGGGGGGCTAGAGGTAGGGGAAGGAGGCTAGGCTGCCAAATTAGGCAAGGGGGGTTGTTTATATAGGGTAGGAGGCTAGGTTTAGGGGATTTTTATCCGTTTCGAGCCGTAGATCTCGATCGTGCGGCTCCGAGCGGAGGGGGGGAGGTAGGTGACTTAGGTGGGCTGTGTAGAAGGCCTTGGGCTGAGATGAGAGGAGAGGAGAGAGGCCCGCGGGGGTTTTCGGAGACCGAAAACGTCCGACGTTTACCCGACTACTAGTGCCGCTATATATATCCGTTGGGCTATCAAACGAGCTCCGAATGCGATGAAATTTGGCAGGCGGCCTGTCTACACTATAATAAGACCACACGCCAAGTTTCACCCCATTCCGAGAACATTTTTCGGCCACTCATAAAATAAATATTCGGAGGCGCCGCGGACGCGTGTGAGTGTGTCTGGGCTCAAAACGGACAACAGAGAGGATGAGGGAACTCGGGCGGATGCAAGTTTTGAAAACATGATGATGCATGCACATGATGACATGGCAAAATGCAACACGCTAGCAGATGACATGGCATCGACGACGAATAACTGGCTGACACCTGGCGCACCGGACTCGGGGTGTCACTACACTCCCCTACTAACAAGAGATCTCGTCCCGAGATCTTAGGAACGAGATGGAAGAGAAAAGGAAGAACAAAGTTCTTCGAGGACAAAAGAGTGAAAGCAAAGAACCCTGAGAGGTTGAGCCACTGGAAAGAAAGGATACAACGGAGAAGAACGAGATTGAGAAGCTCCGTTACAAAAGGAACAAGGAACACAAGAAAACCCAGGGGTTTGAAAGGCACGAAACAAGATCTGATTGAATAAGAATGAATTCGAAACCACTCCGGTTATATAAGGGATAGAAAGGAATTAAAAAGAAGGAATTTCGGCAGCACTCCGGCTGAAACTGAAAGAAATAGCACACCGGTTGAACATGATTTGAATTGAACAAGAACTTGAGAAGATGGAACGATCCATGACGGGATGAATAAGAAAAACCTCCGGAAGAATTAAAAGAGTGAACTGAAAAGAACGGATAAGAGAAGAACAACTTTGAACACAACTGAATTTGAAAGAGAATCTTGAAGGAAAGACTCGAACGGAGTTGTTGAGAAAATCAAAAACAAAAGAATAAGCTTGTTGTGGACTTATTTAAAACATCTCAAAACTTGAGGTGAAATACCGCCGCAACGAAAAGATTGAAGAGATGAGAATGAAGAAAGAAATGCAAAACTCCATTTCAAAAGAATACGGAGAATTATTTACATCTCGAGAGGCAAAGAATGATGCTTGAGCTCTCCAGAAGGATTAGATGAATGTTTGAAGAACGAATTAAATGATGTAGAACCACCATGAAGAACTCCGGTAAAATGGAAGGATGATGATATAGAAATGACGGGTGAAAAGAATAAGATTAAAGCCTTGCAATGATTAGACGGGATAGCCGAGGAAAACTTTGAACTCCGGGGAAGAAAAAGAATAAAACACCTAGAACTAGAATTTATTCATCAAGAATAAACTCCGAAGGAAAGGATTAATCAACTCCACAAGAAGAGTAAGAATTGTGTTATGCTTATCCTCCACCAATGAATTGATGAGAAGCAATGGATTCGCATACTACTTATTCCAGTTGAAATGATTAAGGAGGGATATATCGCAAATTTGCGAAAATCTTCATGTAACACCGGTAGGATTGGAATAATTGAATGGATTTATATGATAACACCGGAAAAGAACTCTTGAGCGAACCACCGTAAGGATTGAAGCCGAGTGAAGAAAAGGAACGCACCATCGGGAAAAATAAAAATTGAGTGATGAAAGAGAACAAAGCACCGCAAAGAATTGAAATTGGAGTGAATACAAGAGAATGAATCGCCGGGAATAATAAAACACTTGAGGAAATTTAGATGCAAGAGAACGAAGGGATCGCGAACTGATTAAAGAATACTTGAACGAAGCACCAGAAGAATGTGAGACGAACGAAGAGGCATCAATGAAGAATATTTGGAGGACGAAGTTGAAAACTGAGAACGAAGAAATCTTCGGAATGATGACCCTCGAAGGAACACAAGGAAAAGGATTGATGAAATACTCTGGAAGAATGAAAAGAAGAAAGGTTGAACCCACGACGAAAAAAATTGAAAACGATCTTGGAGAAGGCACATGACTGATGGAATCCATACTTACGTCACACTTTCAAAAGAGTTTTTGAACACTCCGGGAAAATAGAAGAGTCAGTTAAGATCCTGGGAAAGACCTGTGGGTTATGAGCCCACCAAAGAGAAAACACCGTTGAAAAGGCTCGAAAGGAGATAATTCACCGAAACGATTGAATGACTCGAATGGGGTGACAACCTCGAATTAAATTAGAACACAAACGACTCCTGAGATGTCTTCGAAACTCCGGAATAATTAAATGGCGAGAGGCGAACGAGTAAGGGGAAAACATCTCAGCCGAGGAAAAGAATATGATGAGCACTGAATACAAATTGAATTGGAACCACCGGAAAAGAAGACGAGATGACGAATGTCGAACGAGAGGAGAATTCATCGGAGAAGAAAAGAGAAGAATGATGACGAGCTAGACGAGAATTCACCGGTTGAAATAACTGAGGAAAGAATGCAAATGATTCACACGATTAGGATAGATACTCGATTAAGGACCCCGGCTCCGAGAAGCAAAAGGGTGGGCGGGTGGGAAAAAGAAAGTCCACTTCGGACGGGGAAACAACATCGGTTGGAAAGAACCGAGGTTGAACTTGCAAAGAAGAAGAGGGTCGAATCCACTTGACGAGAGATGCACCAGATGAAAAGAACTGACAACGCAATGAACAAAAACTAACCATGTGATCCTAAAAATAATTGAAGGGAAAGAGGGGTAACTCAAAACCTACGTCAAGATTTCTCACGAGAGTGACGAAGGGGCAAAGGAGTAAAAAGAATTCCTACTCTCCGATATAGCTAGACTCCGAAAAAGTTTTCTGCTAGACTCGACAACGTCCATTCTATGGTCAATCAAGGGGGCTCCTATGGTCGTTCGAGGCTCTGATACCAACTTGTCAGGCCCAAGATGCCATTCTATCCCGATCACGTGACACTTATGTGATTGGGGCACAACCGCATTCCGGGCGCTTAGCAAGATGGATATCATTACATTGAACCATTACATACATACATGGGGGATACAACAATACATACAAGTCACATGAATACAACAACATCAATACAAAGTATCCGACTACGGATACAAACAGGAAAAGCACAAAGACATCCATCTGCTATCCTGGGCTGCCGACCCGGAACCTAACCCAAGACTAAATAAGAAGAAGAAGAAAGAACTCCAACACAACGATCATCGCTCTCACGTCAAGACATCGGAAACCTGCACCTGCAACTGTTGTTGTAGTAACTGTGAGCCACGAGGACTCAGCAATCCCATAACCGTGGGTAACAAGACTATCAAAGCTTAATAGGAAGGGAGGGGTAAAGTGGTGAGGTTGCAGCAGCGGCTAAGCAAATGTATGGTGGCTAACTTACGAGTACAAGAATAAGATGAGCATCTACGCAAACGGTCGCAACTAGTAGTGATTGCTAAAGATCCTGAACTACCTACGAGTCAAACATAACCCCACCGTGTTCTCTTCTCAAAGTGAAAAGAGACAGTTAGGGTTACTCACACATTTATGTATTTTACTTCGGATCCTCTGTCAAGTTTTCTACAACCGGACGTTAACAAATTCCAATCTGCCACATAACCGCGAGCACGGCTTCCGAAAGATCATAAACCTGCAGGGGTGTCCCAACTTAGCCCATTCACAAGCTCTCACGATTAGCTGAAGTAATAATAATTATTACCCCTTATCTTAGGGAAATCCGATCAGGCTCGGCATCCCGGTGCACAAGACATTTCGACAATGGTAAAACAAGTCCAGCAAGACCTCCCGGCGTTCCGACACCCTGATAGTAGCCGCGCGTATCTCGTCTCAGGCCACGTCCGGATGTGCGATTATACGAGTAAAACCAGCCCTCGGGTTTCCCCAAGGTGGCCCCGCATACTCCCCGTTTGGGACCAACACCATCAGCACTGCCCCCCATGCTATGTAGAAGAATCCTCGGGTAGCTCTAACTCCTTGTGCAATTTAATTAATTAATTAAGGTGTTATTATGAGCAAATTAAAACCAATGTTGGGCCTTGCTGGAGGAGTTTTATTCAAAGACGAACTGTCAAGGGGTCCCCATATACCCAACTGTGTAAGGAACGCAAAATCAAGGAACATAATGCCTGTTTACCGACGCCTAAGGTGGCATCAGTGGAACAAAACACCGAGCAAAAGGCCAAGCCTTCCACCCATGCCCAGTATATAGGTGTGTTAATAATAATAATAGATATTGTGATATTCCAACAACAAGTTCCAACCTAGAACGATCTTCATCTTCACCTACAACTAACAACGTTATAAGAGGGGCTGAGCAAGCGGGTAACACAGCCAAACAATGGTTTTGCTAGGGAGGTTTCAAAGGTTAGAGGTTTCATGGCAGCAAGGAGAGGGGCTGACAATAAAGATGGGTAGCGCGACATATAACGATAGCATCGAGACAACTAAGCAAAGGCAATGATAGTAAAGGTATCCAAGGGTATGGTCATCTTACCTAAGACCCCTCAAGGAAGAAGAACAGATTTATGAGGAAGACGAAGAAGAAGCCTTGAAGAAGAACCACGGGTAGACGAACGAATCCTCACGGACGCAACGGAACAAGCACTAACGAGAAGAAGCAAGCAACATAGTAAACACACCACACGAGACATGACAATATCCTCAACCAAGTATGATGCAAGACAGTTCTATATAGGATGCACTACAAGTCTGTACAGGAAGCAAAATATGGCAAGGTAGGAAGCACAGAAAAACAACACAGTCTATATATGATGCAATACATGGCAAGTTATGATGCAAGACAAGTCTATACAGGAAGCAATACATGACAAGGTAGGAAGCACAGAAAAACAACACAAGTCTATATATGATGCAATAAATGGCACGGTATGATGCAAGACAAATCTATAAAGGAAGCAATACATGGCAAGGTAGGAAGCACAGGAAAACAACACAAGATCATGACAATATGCACAACCAAGTAGGATGCAAGACAATTCTATATATGATGCAAAACATGGCAAGGCAGGAAGCACTCAAAAACAACACAAGTCAACAAGTTTAAATGAGGCCGGAAACTACATATAACAAACCCGGTAAGCCCTCATATGCATAGTTTGAAATTAGACCAGATCTGAACAAACTTTAAGTTAAAGTTGTTAAACAGCAAGTTAACATGCACCATGATGATCTACATGAAATTGTAGTCAAGTTTCATATAAAGTTTTTTTAATTCGGAGCTACAGCCTAGAAGATATGAGCAAAACAAGTCAAGCAAGGCAACGGTGCAAGATGCACCCAAACATCAAGCAAACTCACTCCAAACAAGATAAAAAATGATATTATGATTCTACATGCAAAATCACACAAGTTTCATATAAGGCACACCCAAAACGGAGCAACGAGCTAAAAGATACACATGAAACAAGATATAACAACAAGCTGAAGTTAACAGCCACATAGCAACTTTGGAGCAAGAAATATATACTCTACAACACTCAAACAATGTAACAAGAAGCATGGACATGAAGTAGACATATCCTACAGCAAACAACTCCATTGGAGTAACTCCATAGGAGGCATGGATCAATAGCAACAAGCAACAACATTTTGAACACGACGTTAAAACCCGACAGCAATATTTTATAGCAACTTGGGAGCAAGAATTAAATAAGCTACAGCAACCAAAATGAGCAAGTGAGGTCATGGATGGATAGACAACAACATATAAAACAAGGAATGATCAATGTCCACCCTAAAACTAACATGGATTTGCCTAGGGCATCAAGCAAACATATCATCGGGATATGACAGATTCCAGACTTAGTGAAATTTCACTAAGTGTTAAAACAGTTAAGTTGGCATGGCATGTTTGCAAGCATGTTTAAGTCATCTTAAAGAATAACATGGCAAATGGTTTGCACCACAGCAAATAACACATGATGGAGAATCAAAAACATATGAGCATGCGACATAGGGACAAACACATCAATAGCAACGAGCTTCTCAACTAGGCATCTCGTAACAAGTTACAAAACCTAACAGCCACATGCACTTTGCAACAGAGATGAACATGGCAATATGAACTCTAACATGCATGCTATAGCAACCAACATGTAGAGCATCTCATGATGAACATTTTGACATATCATATGCATCATTTGGATAAACATGCACCAAGTTATCATATCTCAAACATGGCAACAAAATAACAAGTAACAGCAGTTTATAACAAGTAGCACCCTTGCAACAGAGATTAGAGCATCTAGATGAACTCAAATGAGCATGGCACAATGGAACAAAGTGTAGAGCATATCACCACAATCGTTTTGACCTATCATACACTCAATTTGGACATGTACACAAATAATTACCAGCAGTCAAAGATGCAACATTATAAGCAAATTCTGGGACTTAGCAGAAAATGACTTAGAAAAAAAACAACTGAGCGTCATATAGAAAATGCCGCCCGGGGCGAGGGATAGGGGGGACCCTCACCATGGGCCAAGCCCAGTAGCAGAGGAGCCAGGCCAGGCGGATGCGCCCGGCGGGACTAGGCCTTGGGAGGCCTTCGGGCCGGCGGAGGATGGTGGGCGAGGAGGGGCGCGGCTGGGCCTGGGGAGGCCGGCCCAGGACGGAAGGTGGCTCGGGCGATGCGGCCCAGGAGCGGCGGTCGTCCTCGACCCCGACTAGATCGGGACAGAGGCACGACAGCGGCGGCACGCCCTCTCCGGCGAAGCAGCGACGGGCTCCGGCGGAGGAGGAAGCCTGCGGACGGTCGGATCGGCGCCGGCGGCTGCTTCCTGCGAGAGGGAGAGGGAGCTGGTGAGGGAGAGGGAGAGCAGGGGAGGGAAGGCAAGGGAGAGGGTAGTAGTGCTGGCCTGGCCTTGCCGGAGTTGGTCGCCGGCAGGGTGGGCTCGCGGAGTGGCCTGGAGGGCGGCGCTCGGGCCCCTCCTCCTTCCAGATCAGGTCGAGAGGACCTGCGGGAGAGCGAGCAAGCGCAGGGCGTCTGCGAGGCGCGGCGGCGGCCGAAGGGCCTGGCGGGCTGATTCTGGGCCCGCAGGGCCTGGCGCGGTGGGAGGCTCGGGGAGGCGACGTGGCCAGCGCTGGTTGGCGGGGGAGCTATGACTGGCTGAGGTGGCCCAATGGGGGCGCGCCAAGTGGCAAAATGAGGTGGCTGCACCAGGATTTTTGAGGAAGAGGGATTGGCTATGCGCGGAAAACGAGGCAGGGGGGCTAGAGGTAGGGGAAGGAGGCTAGGCTGCCAAATTAGGCAAGGGGTTGTTTATATAGGGTAGGAGGCTAGGTTTAGGGCATTTTAATCCGTTTCGAGCCTTACGATCTCGATCGTGCGGCTACGAGCGGAGGGGGGAGGTAGGTGACTTAGGTGGGCTGTGTAGAAGGCCTTGGGCTGAGATGGGAAGAGAGGAGAGAGGCCCGCGGGGCTTTTCGGAGACCGAAAACGTCCGACGTTTACCCGGCTACTAGTGCCGCTATATATATCCGTTGGGCTATCAAACGAGCTCCGAATGCGATGAAATTTGGCAGTCGGCCTGTCTACACTATAATAAGACCACACGCCAAGTTTCACCCCATTCTGAGAAAAAATTTCGGCCACTCATAAAATAAATATTCGGAGGCGCCGTGGGCGCGTGTGATTGTGTCTGGGCTCAGAACGGACAACGGAGAGGACGAGGGAACTCGGGCGGATGCAAGTTTTGAAAACATGATGATGCAAGCACACGATGACATGGCAAAATGCAACACGCAAGCAGATGACATGGCAACGACGATGAATAACTGTCTGACACGTGCTGCACCGGACTCGGTGGGACGGGCGCAATGGCCTCGTCGTCGAATTCGGATAGCATCTTGCACTTGGGATAGCCTTTGGTTTGGCCATCAAAGCCATGTTTTTGTTTGCCGTCTCGCACCTCATTCCATCTATCATTGAGCATGTCTTGTGCAGCTCCAAGCTGTGTCTGCTGCTTTTTTAAGCTCCGTGCGGTGGCTATAAGCCGCCGATGGAAGCATTTTTGTTTGGAGGGTTCTTCTGGGATGGTATATTCGTTGCCATCCAGGCTAACCTCTTCTTCGTAGTCACCGTCTTCGGCATCATTGTCATCGGACTGCGGCTTTGGACTCTATTCGCCATCCTCTCACTCCTCCTGCTCTATCGCTGGATCTGCAAGGTCTTCGGCTTGTTCCGGAGTATCACCGTCATTAGTTGCGGTGTTGCTGTCCTTTCCTTTATGGGATTTTGCTCGGCATTTTGGAAGCCGATGCTTGGGAGGTTCTTCGGCAGACTTAGCCTCTACGGGATTGTTTTCACCGTTGCCTTCCACCTCTTTGGGTGTATCCACCATATACACGTCGTATGAGGATGTAGCTTTCCACCATCCTGTTATGGGCCAGCTTTGATCTGTGTCTGCTTCGGCTTCGAGGTCCATCCCGTCGAAGTCTTCTGAAGCGTAGTCGAGTAGATCAGTTAGATCTTCAACCGTGGCTACCAAGTGGGTGGTGGGTGGGGATAGCACGACTGTTCATCAGCCTCCAGTTCGAACCGGATATAATGCGGCTGTGTGCTCTCGTCCAAGGAGATGGATCTCAACGACCTTAACATGTCGCCAAGTAGTGAGTGCTGGAAAACATCTGCAGCACAGAATTCGGCGATTGGCGCCTGATAGGATTTGAGTGGTGCCATCACGCGCAGTTCGGAATCAGAGGCCGAAGTTAAGTCCGGGGTTCTGGTAACATAGACCCCATCAGTTGGGTCCGTGTGTGGCTCCATCGCCGTAGAGTCTGCGGTTCCCCTGGTGGGGTTGAGCTTTCCATCTTTGGGTGGTGCAATACGCTCTCGATCTAGGGCCAGAACTATAGCAGGTGCTATTTCCTAATTTGATGACATAGTTAAGTCATGATCATCGTGGTGGCAGAGAGGGGTTGCCGCTGGCTCGAATCCGGCAAAGATCAAGTCTCCACAAACATCAGCGACGTAGTTCAGGCTACCGAATCTGACATTGTCGCCAGGGGCATAGCTCTCAATCTGCTCAAGGTGGCCTTCGGTGTTGGCCCGAAGCGCGAAGCCGCCGAACACGAAGAGTTGGCCAGGAGGGAAAACCCCCTCGACGTTGCCATTGAAGTTGACGACGTGATCCATCAGTCCTTCCGTCGACGACATTGTGGAACTCTCAATGAAAGCACAAATGTCGGTGTCAAAACCGGTGGATCTCGGGTAGGGGGTCCCGAACTATGCGTCTGAGGATTGATGTTAACTGGAGGCAGGGGACATGATGTTTACCCAGGTTCAGGCCCTCTCGATCGAGGTAAAACCCTACTTCATGCTATATTAATATGGATGAATATGTGTACAAGAGTTGATCTACCTTGAGATCGTAAAGGCTAAACCCTAAGTTTAGCCTATGATGATTGTATGATTCTGATTCTCTTCCCTCTATGGACTAAACGCTCCCGTTTATATACACACATAGGAAGGAAAATCTACACCCGAGCTTAAACTTGCCATTACAAGAATCCAGGAGTCCTATCCGGATACGAGATATGATCTTCTATAATAATCTTCATGGCCCACTAGGAGTTTATCCGGCCACCTGAGGACCCCCCTATCGAGGACTCCCTCAATCGCTAGTGGGACGACCTCGACCTCCGCCTCAGTAGCTTGGCTGGAGCACCTGGCGTGTTGCAGCCATAGCCCGGCAGGCCCCCTAGACGGCATTAGCTCGGCGAAGAACCTCGAGAGGCGAATCCACGAAAGCGGTGGCATTGCCGCCCACAAGATGAACTGGCGAGGCGAGCTTCCGGCGTGCGCCCGCGCACCGGCCGGCCACACACTTGCGGCCTGTCCTCTATGATCCTTGTCGGCAAGGGGCTGGGCGTTGCCCTCCTGCTCTGCGCGCTGCTCATGGGCGTATAGAGGGATCGGTAAGCTAGGAGGAGGCCGCTCCAACCAGGGCCGTGTCACTTCAAGACCCTCGCTGGTATCACGGGGGTGACCAAGCCACTTCTTCAGCGGGAGTGGCCCGGGCTCCTCTCGGGGAGCCTTGCCTTTCTCCGCCGCAGAGAACCTCCTTATCGGTGCCATGGACACTGCGGCAAGATGGTGTAATGCCCAGGATGGGACTATATCTCCTACGTGTCGAGGCACGACTTAAAGATATAAGCCCATTCTGGAATGATCGCAAGTTTGGTATCTTTGCACATCTCATGTAAAAATAGGGATGAAAGCGAAAAGATAGTTGGCTTACACTCGCCACGTCAAACAATTCATTACATATCCAAACATCATTCAAATAAACATCACAGCCCGTCTACGAGTAAAGATCCAAATGAAAGATACCAAACATTACATAAACCACAGGTCTGAATCGCCCCTAGTAGAAACCTCTATTGATCGTCGGGATAGTGCACATAGTAACGGCTACGGTCCTCGTTGTACTCCCAGTACAGCTCGGTGCCGTCACTTGAATAGATCGCCTGAGTACCTGCATCTGGTGTGGTGTAGAGTCTGTGAGCCACAGAGGACTCGGCAATCCCGTTCCCATGTAACACAACTATCCAAGCCTTGGGTGTGGAACAAGGCTGAAGAAAGAACAATAGGTTGCAGCAGCACTAGCACTAAATTACGTAAAAGAGAGCGAGAAGAGAAGTGCCTCTGGCGAAAGATGATCACGAAGTGATCCTAAGTAATTAAGTCATACATAACCCCACTGTGTTCACTTCCCGAACCCCTTTCAGAAAATGACCGTCACGGTACTCACGCTGGTAGTGTATTCTGAACATGGTGTCACGCTGGCACGGCTTTCGAAAGTTTATAACCCTGCAGGGGTGTTCCAACTTGGCCCATGACAAGCCCACGATCCGCGGAGTCGCAACTCCAAGGTGGGAAGGCCCGAATATCCTCGGAATCCCGTGCTCAAGACACTCCGACTAAGGTAAGGCTAATCCAGCAAATCCTCCCGGCGTGCCGACTCCCTGATAGTAGCCGCGCATATCTAATCTCAGGCCACCATCGGATGAGCAGTACGTACAGATACCGAAGACCCCAGCGAACTGGGTGGCACCGCAAGTGGCTCTAGTTTGGACCAACACTCAAATCAAGCACTGGCCCAGGGGGGTTGATTAATTAATCCTCGGGTTAAATACTCCCTCGGCAAGTTTTTAGTTGTTTAGGCAAATAGTACCAATGTTGGGACTTGCTGGAAAAGACTTAGCACTTAGTGGTTTATCGAGGGGGTCCCATAACCCCAACCGTGTGAGGAACGCATAATCAAGGAACATAACACCGGTTTATACGGTTCCTAGGGCGGCATGAGTGGAACATATCACCAAGCAAAGGGCTTAGCCTTCCACCCATTACCAATATATAGATCATTTCATTTAAGAATTATATAGTGTGATATCCCAACAAGCTTCAACAAGAAGCAAGAATCTTCAAACTTCTCCTGCAACTAGCAATGCTATAAGAGGGGCTGAGCGAAGCTTACTTAGCCAATCAAAGGTTTGCATAGGTAGGGTGGTTAGACAGATTCATGGTTACAATAGGAGGCTGAGAGGAAAACATGGGCATCGAGGCAAAAGCTATAGAGCGAGACTTCTAGCAATAGGCAAAGATAGTAATGATATCCGGGTCAGGTCATCTTGCATGTTGGATCGTCGATGGGATCGTAAGAGAGCTCCTCGTTCTCAACCTCGGTAGTAACCTCGTTCTCGTACTCGGTCTCAGCTTTCGGCTCTACTCAACACAAACACACAAGGCACGAAATCAACAAGATGCAATGCGCAAACCACAGGATGCATGACTGATGCACTAAGGAAGCACTACAGGTGTACTTAGGAAGCACAGAGCTACAACACAAGGAGCATGGCAATGTGCATCAAGCAAATTACTTCAAAACATGTTAACAAGAGGATAATGTGAATCTACATGCAAAATCACACAAGTTTCATATAGGACTTGCTCAAAACAGAGCAACGGGCTAAAAGATACACCCGAAACAATAAACATGCGAAAGCTGAAACTAACAGCCACGTAGCAACTTCGGAGCAAGAAATATATAGTCTACAGCACTCAAACATCATGGCAAGAAGCATGGACATAAAGTAGACATATCCTACAGCAAACAAATCCATTGGAGCATCTCCAAAGGAGGCATGGATCAATAGCAACAAGCTATGACATTTTGAACTTGACAACAAAATCCTGACAGCAGTATTTTATAGCAACTTGGGAGCAAAAGATAAATATGCTACAGCCAGCCAAATGATCATGTGAGAGCATGAATGGATAGCCAGCAACTTATACAACAAGGAATCATCAAGAGTCACCCCAAAACTAGCATGGATTTTCCTAGAACAACAAGCAAACATGGCATCTGGAAATTACAGATTCCAGACTTAGTGAAATTTCACTAAGTGTTAAAACAGCAGTAATATCATGGCATGTTTGTGAGCAAGTTTAAGTCACCTCAAAGCATAACATGGCAAGTGGTTAGCACCACAGCAAAGTACACATGATGGGGAGTCCAAAACATCTAAGCATGCATCAAGGGGACAACCACATCAATAGCAACGAGCTCCTCAACTAGGCATCTCGTAACAAGTTTATCAACATAACAGCCACATAGCAACTTGCAAAGGAGATAAACATGGCAAGATGAAATCTATCATGCAAGCTAAAGCAACCAACATGTAGAGCATTTCATGATGAACATGTGGACATATCATTTGCTTCATTTGGATAAACATGCACCAAGATATCACATTGCAAACATGGCATGAAAACATCTAATAGCAGCAGTTTATAACAAGTAGCACTCTTCCCATGAAGATTAAGACATCTAGATGACCTCAAACATGCATGGCACAATGGAACAAAACATAGTACATGTCACCACGATCATTTTGACATATCATATGCTCAAATCGGACATGCACAGCAAAAGTTATCAACAATACAAAACTGCATCAGAAACTGAAAAACTGGGGACTTAGAGGAAAAACGAAGCAACCTCAGGGTCAAACAGGCGCGGACTGGATCTGGAGCGGGTCCGGGTCAACGGGTCGCTGCGGGTCAATGGGCTGAAGCAGGCTATCGGGTCGGGATCTCGGTCCGTTAGGGTTTGACCCTAGATCGGGCGAGGCCGATCCGATCGGGGCGGCTCCTCGAGCGCCCGAGGCGGCTGGCGATCTGAGGCTGGCGGCGGTCTTCGTTTCCGCCGACGAGGCGGCCGGCGCGAGGGGGACCGGGAGGCGGCGGCCGGCGAGAGGCCTGGGCGGACCGGACGCGGGGAGGCGAGCGCCGGCGGCGAGGAGACGGCGAAGGGAGGTCCGGTGGCGGTGAGAGGAAGGTGGCCGGCAGCGGAGGATGAACGACGGCGGCGACCTCGGTCGGCGGCGGCGACCTCGGGCCGGAGGCGAAGAAGACGAGGCCTCGGTCTCGGAAGCATGGCGGCGACGAGTCGGAAGCACGAGTGCGGCGAGTCGGAAGCACGGGTGCGGCGAGGTCGGAAGCACAACCCGGCAACGGTGGAAGCACGGCGCGCCAACGGTGGAAGCACGGCGCGCCAACGGTGGAAGCACGGCGCGGCAGAGGTGGAAACACTAGGGTTTTGGACGCAAAAATTGGAGGGGGTGGACGTTTATATAGGCACAAGGAGCTAGGGTTGTCCAAATGAGGAGAGGTTTTCAGCCACGAGATCACAATTGAACGGTCTAGATGAAGGGAAGGGTTTGAATTGGGTTGGTGGGCTGTTGGAGGGGTTTCTTGGGCCTCAAAGAGGAGGTACTTTTAGCCCACGAGGATAACTGTTGGAGCACCAAACGAACTCCAAACACGACGAGATTTGACAGGCGGGTTACACATATCAAAACAACATCGCACGACAAGTCTCACGTCAAACCGGAAATGTTGCACGGCCAAACACAAAAGTAGGCCTCGGGGATGCCACTAACACGAGAGAGGGCGTCGGTACTCAAAACGGACGGCGGAAAGGAATGAGTGGGACCGGATGCAAACAACAACACAAATGCAATGCAATGCACATGACAACATGACATGGATGAATGCCACACACGCACACAACAAAACGACGAAAACCCGAAAAGACGAAGAACCCGGAATGGAACTGATGAAGCCAAAGATATATATATATTGCCCAAAAGGGAAAGTATTACATCCGAGGCATTACAGATGGCGATGCAAGAAGGCGGGATGAACAGTAAGGAGATAGAGACGAGCAGAGGGGACTCAGCACCCCCTCGTTTATAGCAAGAGGGAGGCAAACCACCGGTCTCCATGATCGCATGTAATGATGATCTTTTTGCATGCAGCAGGCTCTGTTCAAGTCGAACGTTTGTCGAGGCAGTGTGGGGAAGTCGAGACGCCCATGTCCAATCCAGGCGCCACGTGTCAATCAGGTCCACATGCGGTTGGGGCCCGAGGCGATTCGCCCTTGCCCTTTGGCTTCGCCACAAAGCCAAGTGCGAGCGTGCCTTGGGCTCGAAGGCTACTATTGGTGTTCTAGGAACCAGGGTACCTGGACTTGCCTGTCTGCGGCCCATGACTTGGCTCCTTGACTGGCCTGATACGTCCCATCTTCAGCATCGACACTAAATACCTTCGCGAGGGGCCAAGCCTAGCAAGGTGGACGACACCAAGACATCTGGAATGAGCAGCCTCACTAGGCTGGTTCTCGAGGATCAAACATCTCTATGCAATCCCCACCTCGTGAGGTTCAGATGACGCTAGCCATGACGACCAAGGCCAGGCGGGTGCCAGCGGGCGTAGGACAGCAGGTTTCCTCTTTGGTGCTAAGGAGGCAAGCGCAGGCGTAGAGTCCCGAGGAATCAACCAAAGGTTTCCATTTCCGTGCAACAAGACCAGGGTCGCCAGGACGACACGATAGAGGACATCACCGATCCCACCTTGGCATCAGTATTAGAAGCTTGGCAAGCGAAGACCACCTTTCGTCAGGATAAGATGTACTAGTTGTCTCCCTTCAAATTTGTTTGTTGTGGGATCCCTTCCCGCCTATATTATGGGGGAAAGGGACCAAGGCCAGCCCCTAGTTGTGTCACACCCGTGTGTTTTGCACCTAAATTCAAAAAACCCTCATTTCTGTCCAAGCCCGTTTGCTCCTCTTATGCTTTTGCCCTTTGACCGATTGACCGCAACTTTGAAAACTTCATAACGAATTCATACTAACTCAGAAAAATGCAAATAAGATATCAAAATGTTCAAAATAACATCACCCATAAGTGCATGTCATTTGCATTCAAGACAACAGTGCTAAATAGTCTATACCTCAGTTTGAGCTCATATGATTTTTTTTGGATTTTCAACACTTTTTTCATGAATGCAAATGATGTGCACATATAGGTGATGTTTTTCCGAACATTTTGATATATTATATGTATTTTTCTAAGTTAGTATGAATTTGTTATGATGTTTTCAAAGTTACGGTCAAACGGTCAAAGGGCAAAAGCATAAGAAGAGCAAATGAACTTGGGCATAAACGAGGGTTTTTTGAATTTAGGGGAAAAACACACGGGTGTGACACAACTAGGGGCTCAAATTTAATTGTCCCATAAATATAGCTTAGCCACCGCTATAGAGAGAGGGCTAGATCCAGAGAGAGATCAGATCCACTAGCACCCTCACACCAAAAAACACACCTCCCGAGGTTGTTCCACCACTGTACTAGTTCTTCCTCAGCCCACCTCGAGCCAATATTAATCCACCGCATTGCAGGAGTAGGTCCACTCACCGCTAGATGGCCTAAACCTGGGTAAACTGCCATGTGTCACTTTACTTCTTGTCCATTGAGCTAGTTCGTAGAGACAGTGAGTTGGCACATAGGGAAGTTGAGTTCTTCGCACGCACCCCACTGGTCGAACTTAACAAGGGTTTTGTGGAGCCCCGAATCCGACATTGCCCTTCTGGCTAATTCAAAGAAGAGAGCCTGGGGCCATCCCCCAGGTAATAGCTTGTGCTTGACAGGGCTGAATAGCCCTATTAGAGCTCGGGGATTGGGTCTGGTCCGAGATGTAGCACGGTGCAGCAGCCGGTGTGCCCAGGGCACGGGAGGTGGCGAACGGCACCTATATGATGGAGTACCCGCCCCCTTTCTCTGATCTGGTCGCCTTAGGATTGGTGTCGGTCTTGGTTATGGGCTGCCGGAGCCCGTCTTCTTGTCGCTGCAATCCGCGAGGTTGCGGGTGCCATCCCGGGGTGCAACTCTCGGGAATGTTAGCGTCCCCAGCGTTGTTCCTTCCAGTGGAGCCGGGGCTATTGCAGAGGAAGGGAGCACCTTCCAACTCATTAGGAGGGGAGGAGGGCGTATCTTGATCCCCCTCGCCGTCCTGGTTGCTAGTTGCTTCTCTGCGGGGGAACCGGGCTTGAGGTCCGATGTTTCCCCGAGGTGGCGGTCATGAAGAGAAAACAAGGGAGGACGGAGAAGGTGGATGGCGCGGGGTCGAGTAGGAGTATGGTGACCCCGACGCGTTCACCTCCTTCTGGGGACCTGCCGCCTCGTCTTTCCGCTCCTCTCCTCCCACCCCGGCACCATCGTCAGCAGCCTCTCTGGGTGGTGGCCGAGGAGGTATGTCCTCTCGGTGCCTTCAGATCCCCTCCAGCAGTCTTCCAGCTGAGCTTTGGTGGGTGACCTTGCCACTGCTCAAGTTGGGGCTTCTGTCGGATTCAGGACTCCGCAAAACCCTTGTAAGTTCGAACACTAGGGTGCGTGTGAAGAACTCAACTCCCCCTATCTGTCTAGTCGTCGTTTCTATGAACTAGCTCATGGAACAAGAAAGAACACAACACACGGCAGTTTACCCAGGTTCAGGCCACCTAGCGGTGAGTGGCCCTACTCCTGCAATGTGGTGGATTGCCTCAAGGTGGTAGTATAGTGGTCGAACCACCTCGCGAAGTGTGTTCTTGCTGGTGTGTGTCTATTGGGAGGTCTCAATGATCTTTCCGATCCATCCTCCTATGGTGGCGGCTAAGCTATATTTATAGTGGCCTTGGTCCTCTTCCCCCAAAATAAAGGCGGGAAGGGATCCCACAACAGCCAAATTTGAAGGGAGACAACTAGTACATCTTATCCTAACGAAAGGTGGTCTTTTCCTACAAAGCTTCTGATCCTGATGCCATGGTGGGCTCGACGATGACCTCCGTCCAGTCGTCCTGGCAATCCTGGTCTTGTTGCATGGAAATGGAAACCTTTGGTTGATTCCTCGGGACTCAGCGCCCGCGCTTGCCTCTTTAGCCCCAAAGAGGGAACTGGTCGTCCTACGCCCATTGGCACCTTCTTGGCCTTGGCTGTCATGGCTTGCGTTACCCGAACCTCACGAGGTGAGGGCTTGCATAGATTTCTCTGCCTCTCTGGAGCCATCCTAGTAAGACTGTTCCCTCCGGAGGTCTTCGTGTCGACTGCCTCGCTAGGCTTGGCCACCCGCGAGGGTCTTGAGTGTCGATGCTGAAGATGGGCCATACCAGGCCGGTGAAGGAGCCACGTCATGTGCTGGAGGTAGGCAAGTCTGGGTACCCTGGTTCCCAGAACGCCGACAGTAGCCCCCGGTCCCAAGGCGCGATCGGACATGGCTTCGAGGCAAAGCCAAAGGGCAAGGTCAAAGCTCCGCGGGCCCCAATCGCTTGTGGCCCAGATTGACGCGTGGATCCCTCATGGGACGTGGGTGTCTCCACTCCCCCATGCTGCCCCGACAACCGTTTTGACTAGACTGGAGCCGGCTGCACGCAATGAAGGTCATCATTACCTGCGATCATTGAGGCCGACGGTTCGCCTCCTTCTTGCTATAAATGAGGAGGGATGGAGCCCTCTGCACATTTTCATACCTTGCTTCTTGTCCCTCCTTCTTTTTCCTTGCTCTGCCATCTTGCCAAAGAGTCCATGGTGCCGATAAGGAGGTTCTCCACGGCAGAGAAGGGCAAGGCTCCCCGAGAGCAGCTCGGGCCTCTCCCGCCGAAGAAGAGGCTTGGGCGCTCGCGGGGTGATGCGGCCTTGGCTGGAGCGGCCACCTCCTGGCTTGCCGACCACTCTCTACGCCTTGGAGCAAGGTGCAGGGCAGGAGGGCATTGCCCAGCCCCCTGCCTGAGAGGATCATGGAGGACAGGCCGCGTCCGTGCGGCCGTCCGGCGTGCGGACGCACGCTGGGAGCTCGCTGTCGGTGTCAAAACCGGCTGATCTCGGGTAGGGAGTCCCAAACTATGCGTATGAGGATTGATGTTAATAGGAGGCAGGGGACACGATGTTTACCCAGGTTCAGGCCCTCAGTATCGAGGTAAAACCCTACTTCCTGATATATTAGTATGGATGAATATGTGTACAAGAGTTGATCTACCTCGAGATCGTAAAGTCCAAACCCTAAGTTTAGCCTATGAGGATTGTATAATTCTGATTCTTTTAGACTCTATGGAGTAAACCCTCCGGTTTATATACACACCGGAGGGGCCTAGGGTTTGTATATATCATCTTGCAGAGGAAGGAAAATCTACACCCGAGCCTAAACTTGCCATTACAAGAATCCAAGAGTCCTATCCGGATACGAGAGATGATCTTCTATAATAATCTTCATGGCCCACCAGTCCGGCCCACCAGGAGTTTATCCGGCCACCTGAGAACCCACCTATCCAGAACTCCCTCAGTAGCCCCTGAACCTGTCTTCAATGGCGATGAGTTCGGCTTCCGTATTGTCTTCGGCATGGGGGTTCGACTATCTATTATTTTGTCGAGCATTAAGGTAGCCAAACCCCCATGCCGAATACTAGTCAGATGATCCCTGTGATCGAAAGTGATCGGGACAGGCTTACCATGGATTGAATTTTGGGGCGACAGGCTCAACAACATAGATGTCTCGGAGTGCGCGCTTGTGCTCCCTCTTTGGTATATGAGTGGTATATATCATGTTCACTGTTTTGACCTCCGGTGGAAATTTCTTCTGTCCCCCTATATTCGGCTGGAGAGGTTCATCCTCGTCTTTGCTCTGAGGCTCATTTCCCTTGTGTTCGGCGTTTAGCTTGCCTGCCTGCTTGAAAACCCAACAATTACGGTTGGTGTGATTGGCAGGTTTTTCTGGGGTGCCATGGATTTGGCAGGGCCTATCTAATATCCTGTCCAAACTTGATTGACCGTCTTTGTTGCCTTTAAATGGCTTCTTTTGTTCATCGGGTCTGAAGCCACTGAATCCGGCGCTTACCGATGTATCATCTAGGTTTCCAGGATTGTTTCGACGCTTGTTTTTATTGCGCCGTGGCTTTCCATTGTCGTCCCTGACTTCAGATGTTCCAGGGTCGCTGGTGCTGCTACGAGCCAACCAGCTATCCTCACCCGCGCAAAAGTGAGTCACGAGTGTAGTTAGGGCTGCCATTGTCCTCGGCTTTTCCTGTCCAAGGTGTTTGTCTAGCCATTCGTCCTGGATACTGTGTTTGAATGCCGCTAAGGCTTCGGTGTCCGGACAGTCAACGATCTGGTTCTTCTTAGTGAGAAACATGTTCCAAAGCTTGCGGGCTGACTCCCGGGGTTGTTGTATGATGTGACTTAAATCGTCAGCGTCTGGGGGCCGGGCATAAGTCCCTTGAAAATTGGCCCGAAACGCGTCCTCAAGTTCTTCCCAATTTCCAATGGAGTTTTCTGGGAGACTGTTTAGCCAGTGCCGAGCTAGTCCTTTTAGCTTGAGGGGTAAATATTTGAGGGCGCGGAGATAATCTCCTCGAGCCATGTGGATGTGAAGAATAAAATATTCTATCCAGATGGCAGGATCCATTGTTCCGTCGTACGCTTCGATGTTCACGGGTTTAAACCCTTCTAGGAAATCATGACCCAGCACCTCATCAGTGAAGCATAGAGGGTGTGAAGCTCCTGTGTATCTTGCTATATTGTGGCGTATGTCCGATCGTTGTGATGTTCGGTATTGACCCCGAACCGGTATGTCACCGACGCGATTGGCTTGATAGCCGCCGTCTTGTGTAGGAGCTCGGTCTCTGGGTCTGAATATAGATCTGGTCTTTCTAGCTTTTTTGTTTAGGTCCTCACGCAGATCATGTTTTCGGACATGGGCTACACCCTCCTTTCCTTTATGGGTTGGCGCTTGTTTATGCCATTGCTAGCGACTCTATCCCATCCGCGAGGTGGTCGGTCCGGCTTGTTGGCGGTGTTATTTTTTGGTGGGACGGGTGCTACGGTCTCATCGTAGAATTCGGGCAGTAGCTTGCGCTTGGGATAGCCTTTGGTTTGGCCATTAAAGCCATGTTTCTGTTCGGCGCCTAGCACCTCATTCCATCAATCATTGAGCGTGTCTTGTGCAACTCGAAGCTGCCTTTGCTGCTTTTTTAAGCTCCGTGCGGTGGCTATAAGCCGCCCCGATGGAAGCGTTTTTGTTTGGAGGGTTCTTCTCGGATGGTATATTCGTCATCATCCAGGCTAACCTCTTCTTTGGAGATCGATTCATAGTCACCTTCTTCGGCATCGCTGTCATCGGACTGCGGCTTCGGACTCTGTTCACCGTCCTCTTGCTCCTCCTGCTCTATTGCTGGGTCTGCGGGGTCTTCGTCTTGTTCTGGAATATCACCGTCATTAGTCACGGTGTTGCTGTCCTTTCCTTTACGGGATTTTGTTCGGCGTTTTGGACGCTGATGCTTTGGAGGTTCTTCGGCAGGTTTATCCTCTACGGGATTGTTTTCACCGTTGCCTTCCACCTCTTTGGGTGTATCCACTATATACACATTGTATGAGGACGTAGCTTTCCACTGCCCTATTATGGGCCTTCTTTGATCTGTATCTGCTTCAGCTTCAAGGTCCATCACGTCCAAGTCTTCTGAAGCGTAGTTGGGTAGATCGGTTAGATCTTCAACCGTGGCTACCAAGTGGGTGGTGGGTGGGGAACGAAATTCTTCATCACCCTGGGTATAGCGTGGCTGTTCATCAGCCTCCAATTCGAACTGGATATAGTGCGACTGTGTGTTCTCGTCCAAGGAGAGAGATCTCAATGACCTTAACATGTCACCAAGTAGTGAGTGCTGGAAAATATCTGCAGTACAGAATTCAGCTATAGGCGCCTGATTGGATTTGAGGGGAGCCATCACGCGCAGTTCGGAATCAAAGACCGGAGCTAAATCCGGGGTTCCGGTAACACAGACCCCATCG
This sequence comes from Secale cereale, assembly GCA_902687465.1. Taxonomy (NCBI): domain Eukaryota; kingdom Viridiplantae; phylum Streptophyta; class Magnoliopsida; order Poales; family Poaceae; genus Secale; species Secale cereale. The sequence goes on along the minus strand of LR738711.1, from coordinate 537,217,392 downwards.
GTTGGGTCCATGTGCGGCTCCATCGCCGTAGAGTCTGCGGATCCCGTGGTGGGGTTGAGCTTCCCATCTTCGGCTGGCGCAATACGCGCTGGATCTAGGGCCAGAACTGTTGCAGGTGCTATTTGTGGGGATCCCGACTTAAGAGTCGAGATCACCGAATGCACGTGTACAGTAATCCCAGAGATCAATGCTCACTGAACACAAAAGCTGAATAACAAGAGTCTTACATCCATACATACCGTCTTACACAAATTATGACCATTATGGCCAAGTATTACATAGATAAAGCCTCACAGGCTGAATAGCAAATAACTCGAATAGCAGAAGTCTTTGTAGATAAGTAGAACCCATGCCATCTGCCTTAACCCTACATGCATTATGACTGGGAAAGCATCCTAGTTCGCATGTTCGTCTCCATAGAATTCTTCTTCAAATTCCTGCTCCTCCATGCCTGGCCAATTAAATAACCAGTGGCAAGCCAATGAGTACTTTGAATGTACTCGCAAGCAACCCATGATTTGGTTCAAGGTAACAATGCAAGTGTACAACAATAAGCAACCTAGCTACAAGCTAGATAAGATATTCTACCATTTGTGAGACATGCATCAATGTACTTGGGTAACCTCGAGGACAAGTTACAGACATCAACATAAATAGAGTTCAAATCATTTCTGGTTCTTTCAACGAGTCGAGTCACCACCTTGACTCAATACACACACACTTTCACCAAGATTGTAAAATTCTGGACATAGTTTAAGTAGCACCTCCCAACTGTCCATGACCGTGGACACGGTTATTCGAATAGTTTTACACTCTGCAGAGGTTGCGCACTTTACCCACAAGATCTGGGAAGCTTTCGTGTCATCCACGATCCCGCAGTACCTCAAGTACTCGGGGGAAGCACCCAGTCATTACCTTTCCCTAGACGACACTAACATAGGGTCCACTTGTTGGTGCACGGCCCTCGTGTACAAATGAAAGATCATGGGACTTGCCCTTTTTACATTGTCACGCATACACGAAGGGACCCACGGTGTGTCTGGTGCCCTGTAAAAACAGTAATGGTCGCCTATCCAAGCACGACCCCGTCCCGGGAGTGACCTCTTGTGTCCCCCGTCACTAGTGATGTGGGCACCATGCTAGTATTAGCCTAAGTAATCAATAATGCCCCATCCCATAAGGGGTAGAGTGGTTGCACATGTTTGGTTGGGACGGTAATCACACATAAATCTAATCCATTATTTTACCCACACACGAGAACTCTCTTTGGTACACAACTTCTTCCTCAAGTGGTGGCCTTAACTCAACATCACCCTTGGGCATTAGGGGCTCCCGATGGGGTTTTCGAAAGAATGCAAGCACGAAGGGTTCATGGTACGTATGCAACATCATGTATCAACAACTAATCTTTTGACATTGCATCTATGCACAAGGTAAAGTTATGAGTAGGGGTATGCACCTTGTGGTGGTTCCCAACAAGTTTACCACCGTCATATTTCATCATCATGCAATCGGAAAAGGGTACCAATGAACAAGAGGGATATCATGGTCAAAGGGTTGCTTGCCTGGATTGGCTTGGTCTTCAAAGTCTTCAAATCCTTCTGCTTCTTCTTCTTCAGCAACTTCGTCAAACACGGCATCTAATCGTGGCAATAAAATAACGGGAAAATAAGACAATAATAAAAACAGAAATATCAAAGTGCTCAGAAAAATGTCAACTTATTTTTATAAAATACTAGAAGGAAAACTCAGAGGGCAAAAATTCTTAGTTGGATTTGGAGTGACACAATGGGGTGATACGTCCAAAATGTATCTATAATTTCTGCTTGCTCCATGCTTCTTTTGTGTGATATTGCTATGATATTTATGCACTTCCATACACTTTTGATCATATTTGGACTAACCTATTAACTCAGTGCACCACAGTGCCAGTTCCTGTTTTCTGCTGTTTTTCTATTTCAGATTTCCCCCATATTAAAAGTGCTCCAAAAATTCCGGGAAAAATACAGAAAAAATCAGCGTACAGGAAGCTTCGAGAAAAACCAAAGTGGGGCCAGAGGGGAGCCAGGGGCGGCCCAGGCGGCCCCACCCCTGGCCGCCCTAGGGGGGCGCTTGGGCCCCCCTCTCCGCTTCTGGTGACCCCCTTTGGCATATATACTCCTCGCGTCCCGAAACTCTCGAGGACAGAACCCTTTTCTCCGGAAGCAATTCCGATCTCCGCCGCCATCGCCACCAAGTTTCGGGGGACCAGAATTCCTGTGCCGGCATCCTGCTGGGACGGGGAAGTGCCCCCGGATTCATCTCCATCGACGTTGCTTCCTCCCTCCATGATGCGGGAGTAGTTCCTCCTCGGGGCTGAGGTTTCTACCAGTAGCTATGTGGTCGATTATCTCTCCCATGATGTGATCTTCATTGTGATCATAGGCTATGTTGATCTAGGCTGATCCCATGATATTTCCCCTTCCTCTATGTATTGGATTGATGTACTCACTTGTCTTTATCTAGTATAATCCCCGAGACCAAGGTGACAGCGGTCTATTGGACATGGATTAGAAGAATATTTTCATGAGTGATTTCCTCTTTTGTGTGTTGATTGAAGATTGAGAGTCTCTTGGTGCTTGTCTTTGACTATCCTTGAGATATGTTGTGGTGATTGTGGTACTCTCTTTGGATGGCCGCGGTGACATTGGGATATCCATAGATTGAGAACTACGAACTTTGAGGTGTGCTTTTGTAGCCCTACATAATTCTCGTCCTCTCTTGAACACAAAGGAATGACCTCCGAGTGCGTCTCCATTGCACGTTTTTATCATGTGATTAGTCTATGTTAATGTTGTTGGGAGTTGCCACTAGTGAAAGTATGAAGCCTAGGCCTTGTTTCCACCATTGCAATACCATTTCTGCTCAAGTTTACCACTTGTTTGCTTGCTGCACTTTTTATTACAGATTTATATTACTTTGCTTTGCCACTCCTATCATCAATATTTTACCATCTCTTCGCTGAACTAGTGCACCTATACATCTGACAAGTGTATTAGGTGTGTTGGGGACACAAGAGACTTCTTGTATCTTGATTGCAGGGTTGCTTGAAAGGGGTACGTTCAACCTCCACTTCCCTGAGTTCGATAAACCTTGGGTTACTCACTTAAGGGAAATTTGCTGTTGTCCTACAAACCTCTGCTCTTGGAGGCCCAACACTGTCTACCGGAATAGAAGCGTGTAGTAGACATCAAGCTATTTCTGGCGCTATTGCCGGGGAAGTGAGGTAAGTGAAGGTACCTTCTCTAGATCTTGCAATTAAATCTTTTTGTTTCTTGTTTTTATTTTCACTAGTTTTGCTTAATGGAAAACAACAAAAATATGAGAGAGCTTTATAAGCTCTACCTTGAACTTGGACATGATGTGTTCGAAGAGAAAATTAAAAAACCTTTGGACTTTATTATTTGCATAACAATCATGATGGTGGTGATGTTGTTGGTATGTTTTTTTTAATATCAATATTGCTAATGACATGGAAAGCTCTAAGCTTGGGGATGACACGTTTGATGAACATGATATTTTTAGTCCCCCAACTTTTGAGGAGAAAATTTACTTTGATGATACTATGCCTCCTATATATGATGATTAGAATGATGAATATGATATTTTCAGTCCACCTACTATTGAGGATAAAATTTATTATGATTATGATATGCCTCCTAAATACGATGATTACCATGATGGTTATGATAGTCTTACTCTCACTATTCCTAATAAGAAAGATTTTGCTTATATGAAGAGTAATGACACTTTTATGCTTTTGGATCATGGAAATAATGCCTTATGTGATAGTTATATTGTTGAGTTCATCCATGATGCCACTGAAATTTATAATGAGAGAGGGAGACATGGTTCTAAATATCTTAATAATAAGAAGTTTCCTCTCTTTATGGTGAATATTTTGAAGTTATGCTTGTTTTGCCTTCCTATGCTAGTTGCTTTGTGCTTCAATGAATTATTCTATTGCAATATTCCTATGCATAGGAAGCATGTTAGGCTTACATGTGTTTGGTATTTGCTTCTTGATGCTCTCTTTTGTTCTTCAACTCTTATTCCTACGAGAGCATCATTAAAGTCTTAAGCCTATCTTTATGGCTATAAAGAAAGAGCTCTAGGGAGACAACCCTTGTTATCTTTACTTTCAGTTTGTTCTTTCAAGTTTTTAGCGGTCTTGATGTTTGTTACTACTGTAGCAACATCATTGTATCTTTATTTTTCAGCTTTGTGCCAATTTAGCCTCTGATTGCAAGAAAGTTCAAAAGTTGTGACATGCTGTCCAGAAAACAGATTCTGTCCTTGGAAAGAAAAATTTGTATAAAATCACCAGATCATCTTTTTGATCTGAATTTTTTTGACAGCATGCTCTATACAATTTGCTTTCGAGCTTCTGTTCTGAGTTTTTTGATTTGAGTTGCAGAAGTGCCGCGAAAAAAATATTTACTACCTGCTGGTCTGTCTTTCACAGATTCTGTCCTGTTTTGTCTTTTCTTCGTTTTGCAAACCTTGAGCTTGCTTTTTCTTTGCAAAAACCTTTTGGCAATCTTGAGAAACAGTAGCTCTTCAAGATTATCTTTATTTCCAGTAGGGAAAAATTATTTTATTGTGGGTACTAACCTCGCTAATCAGATTATGATGAGTTATGTATGAAGGGAGTTTTCAAGTGTGCGAGGGAAGATGATAAAAGAAGATTCAGGAGGGTCAAACGCTCAAGCTTGGGGATGCCCCCGTGCACCCCCAAGAAATATTCAAGAAGACTGAAGCGTCTAAGCTTGGGGATGCCCCCGTTCATCCCCTTCTCCATCAACAATTATCAGTTCGTCTTTCATTCCACTATATTTTAATCACTTCATGCGTTATGTGCTATGCTTGGAGCGTCTTGCTCTTAGTTTCCTTTTTAGTTTTCTTTAGCTTTGCTTGCTGTTCATAACAAGTTAGAACCCAACTTTCTTTGTGTGGGAGAGAAACACGCTCCACTTCAACCTAGAACACAACATAGGATTTTCATGCTTATCTTTGTTGTGTGTGTTCTTTGTCTTTCCATAGCTGCTGTCATGTTTAGCTCTTAGTTTTCATGCTTTTCTTTTTAAATAGCTTTTGTTTAGTTGGTTGCTGAACTCTCTTGAGTTTTCATGTTTATCTTGTTAAGAGAGTTTGCCTGTTGCACTGAGTTGTGTGTCTTAACTTAAAGTAGGTAATTGAGGTTGCTATTTAATTTTAGTAGTAACTTGCAATAGTTTTGAGGTATTGCCATGAGTAATGTCTGAACTTTTGGTGTCAAGAGCTTTAGCCTATTAGTGATAGATGTCGTATTTTGGGCAATCCGTGTTTATTTTCGAAAACCTACAAAATAGTTGAGAACTTTAGCTACTAAATGGATCACTAATCTTTGGAGGGATCGAATATTAGAGTACACTCACGTACCATCAGTCGAGGATGAGCAAGGATAACCAAACCCCCATACACTCCTCCTCAGGGTACTTGTCTCTTTGTGAACCTCCTAATTAGATTGAGAGTTACCGATAATAAGTGCATGAGTTCTTCGGACTAATGTGAGTATTCGAAAGTTGACACTACCACCTATCCATATTTTTCTAGCCTATTCGGTACCGTGCATTGCCCTTTCTCACCTCGAGAGTTGGCGCATACTTCGCCGGTGCATCCAAATCCTTGGCACGATACGCTCTGTCATCATAAGCCTCATTATATCCTTCCTCAAAACAGCCACCATACCTACCTATTAAGGCATTTCCATAGCCATTCCGAGATACATTGCCATGCAACAGCCATCTTCTCATGATTTGATCTTCATGTCATACATGCTTTTTGCTTGATCGATGAGCCGCATGCTAGTTGGGCCTTGCCCTAATCATTGCTACACGACGCGCTAGTATCATTGCATTTCCTGCTACACTGGCAGAGGCATACATTTGCATACATCATGATAGTTTCATTTTCTTTATGTTGAGTACTTTTGTAAAGTGTGAAAGATCTTCTATACTTCTTGTAATACATAGAGTGTTGCCCCTAAAGTGAGGAAAAGATCCCAAAGAGGACAAAATCAAAAGATCCCAAAGAGGACAAAATCAAAAGATACCAAAGAGGACAAATGAGAGTTAAATAGAAAGAGCCATGGAGGCCACAAAAAATAAAAAAAATAGAAAAAAAAGAGAAAAAGAAATAGAAAGAGAGAAGGGGGCACACTACTACTTCTTTTGAGAGATCCACACTCGTACTCCATCTTATACCTTGTACTCCATAGAGATTATCCTTCATGCATATAGCTATGTGGGGACCTTCACACTATAGAACTTGGCTTGTATATTCCAATGATGAGCCTCCTCAAAAGAGCTCTAGGTCTTCTTGAGCAAGCAAGTTGGATGCACCCCCAGTAGTTCCATTGGAGAGCTTACCTTAGCTCATATGTGCATCTATTGCATGGCAATCCCTACTCCTCACATCATATCTATCATTTGGCTTTCTCTCGCTGATGATTGTCCTCATTGATGTGAGCCTTTCACACCTTTTTTGTCTTCCCCCTCCATCATTTTTCTCTTTTTGCCATCCTAAGTGTCAACTCTCTTGCTTACGCTCATCCATTGCATGAGTGCTCAAAATATCGAAAGGGAGTGGATCATTTTGACTTGTACCTGGCTGACGGTCTGGGGATGAGTCAAGATAAGATTCCAAAGAAGACCAAGTGTGAAACTTTAGTAGATTAAGTTCTCAACAATACAAAAACTATGTTTTACTCTCCCATATATCCCAATCCCCTTTCTTGCACGCAAACACCATTTGGAGACATTCGAGTCACGGACAGCGAGAGCTCTTGCACCTTTATGTTCTTATGTTACTTGTTACAATGCTAATATGGACTCTTGTTTGTTATGACTTGAATTGAATTACATGCCTTGATTGCTTTACTTAAAAAGTTCTTATATGGTTGGTAGCATGTCACCACAGAAATTATGCTTGTTATCATTTACCTACTCGAGGACGAGCAGGAATTAAGCTTGGGGATGTTGATACGTCCAAAACGTATCTATAATTTCTGCTTGCTCCATGCTTCTTTTGTGTGATATTGCTATGATATTTATGCACTTCCATACACTTTTGATCATATTTGGACTAACCTATTAACTCAGTGCACCACAGTGCCAGTTCCTGTTTTCTGCTGTTTTTCTATTTCAGATTTCCCCCATATTAAAAGTGCTCCAAAAATTCCGGGAAAAATACAGAAAAATTCAGCGTACAGGAAGCTTCGAGAAAAACCAAAGTGGGGCCAGAGGGGAGCCAGGGGCAGCCCAGGCAGCCCCACCCCTGGCCGCCCTAGGGGGGCGCCTGGGCCCCCCTCTCCGCTTCTGGTGACCCCCTTTGGCATATATACTTCTCGCGTCCCGAAACCCTCGAGGACAGAACCCTTTTCTCCAGAAGCAATTCCGATCTCCGCCGCCATCGCCACCAAGTTTCGGGGGACCAAAATTCCTGTGCTGGCATCCTGCCGGGACGGGGAAGTGCCCCCGGATTCATCTCCATCGACGTTGCTTCCTCCCTCCATGATGTGGGAGTAGTTCCTCCTCAGGGCTGAGGTTTCTACCAGTAGCTATGTGGTCAATTCTCTCTCCCATGATGTGATCTTTGTTGTGATCATAGGCTATGTTGATCTAGAGTGATCCCATGATAATTCCCCTTCTCTATGTATTGGATTGATGTACTCACTTGTCTTTATCTAGTATAATCCCCGAGACCAAGGTGACAGCGGTCTATTGGACATGGATTAGAAGAATATTTTCATGAGTGATTTCCTCTTTTGTGTGTTGATTGAAGATTGAGAGTCTCTTGGTGCTTGTCTTTGACTATCCTTGAGATATGTTGTGGTGATTGTTGTACTCTCTTTGGATGGCCGCGGTGACATTGGGAAATCCATAGATTGAGAACTACGAACTTTGAGGTGTGCTTTTGTAGCCCTACATAATTCTCGTCCTCTCTTGACCACAAAGGAATGACCTCCGAGTGCGTCTCCATTGCACGTTTTTATCATGTGATTAGTCTATGTTAATGGTTTTGTGAGTTGCCACTAGTGAAAGTATGAAGCCTAGGCCTTGTTTCCACCATTGCAATACCATTTGTGCTCACGTTTACCACTTGTTTGCTTGCTACACTTTTTATTACAGATTTATATTACTTTACTTTGCCACTCCTATCATCCATATTTTACCATCTCTTCGCCGAACTAGTGCACCTATACATCTGACAAGTGTATTAGGTGTGTTGGGGACACAAGAGACTTCTTGTATCTTGATTGCAGGGTTGCTTGAAAGGGGTACGTTCAACCTCCACTTCCCTGAGTTCGATAAACCTTGGGTTACTCACTTAAGGGAAATTTGCTGCTGTCCTACAAACCTCTGCTCTTGGAGGCCCAACACTGTCTACAGGAATAGAAGCGTGTAGTAGACATCAAGCTATTTCTATGCTTGGCAGGGGGCGGCTACAGTGCGGGAGCGCACTATAGCGCGGTCCAAAGCGCCCAAATGGTCGGCATGGCCATTTTCTATGCAATGTGGGAACGGCCAAAGGTGTCTGGTAGCTCTAGGGGGAGAAAAGAATATGGGAGGGCGTTGGATACCATGGAGGGCCACTGGAATGAGGAGGGAGGTGGGAAAGGAGAAGAATGCTGCTGTCCAGAAGGGTAAATGGGGATATTTCACCCTTCAATCATTGAGCTGAGGCCAGGGAAGAGTTACTGGAGGTGCAAGGGGACTTGGGGGTGCTGTGGTAAGAACCTGAGGTAAGGGAGAATAGTGTAAGGGTTCAAAGCAAGGGTTTTAGTAAAACAACAGAAGGTGTTTGATGATGTTTTGGGCAAGTAAATGTGCTTCATTTGGCATGAGACTCCACAAGATGGTGTGGCACATATAATTAGGCCCTTTTACCAAATTAGAGCTCATTTGGACAAAGTTGCCAATGCAACTTTTGTAAACCCTAGAAATCAACATAAATGGATTTTCCAAGGTTAAGTTAAGCAAATCATCCCTTCTTGATGCACCACTTGGTGTAGTGTCATCATTTGGGGTTGTGGGCTTGTCCACCAAGTTTGGGGTGACAATTAAAAAGTTGGTAATGTAAAGTTGTTCAAATTTGAATCTGAACAGAAATGTTTTGGAGTACTCTGATCAAGTTACCCTTCTCCAAAGCTTGTGCCATTTGGTCTAGATGCATTATTAGACCATTTTAGCATGTGTACCAAGTTTGAGAGCATTTGGACAAGTTTGGCAATGTAAAGTTGCTCAAACTCCAAAATGGACAAAAATGGTTTTGAGGGCATTTGGACAGACCATTTTTGGCCTTAAGAAAAAGCCTTTAAATAAAATAGGAAAATAGCTTTTAAAATTATACTTGTGTGGCTTTTGGGATTCCTATACCTAATAGGATTCAAACATACCTTTTCAAAGATTTTTATCACCCTAAGTCAAGTACTTGTAGTGCAAGTCTCAATTCAGGGGTTTTTGGAAAACTAATTTTTGAAAATACTATTTGGCCAAAATATTTTTATATGAATATACTATACTGTTATATACACTTGGTATGATCATTGGGCAGAAGTTTGGGGTAAGGAGATGAAGTATAGAAGGTGAGGCTATGTTGACTTTCAAAGAGCACTTGAAATCAGAGAGAGAAAAACTTAATTCGAAATAAAAGCCAAATGATGCCAAAAAAAATTGTTGGTCCAAATTTTCATGCTTTATTAATGCAATAACCATGTTACAAAATGCAGGGTGTGACAGACCTACCCCCCTTACAATTATCTCGTCCCCGAGATTCCTAAACTAGGCTTTAAAAGAGATCGGGATACTCGGACCTAAGATAGTCTTCACGTTCCCAAGTTGCTTCTGCTACCGTGTGGTTGCTCCACTGGACCTTGAAGTACTTGATGGTGCGGCTTCGCGTCCGTCGCTCTGCTTCATCCAGAATGCGAATGGGCCTGTCACGGTAGGTCAAATCAGGCTGAAGATCAATGGCTTGGTGATTGACATCCTTGTAGAGATCAGGCTTGTCTGGAACTTGTAGACACTTCCGGAGTTGTGACACGTGGAATACGTTGTGCACATCTGATAGCTCAGGTAGTAGTTCCAACTGGTAAGCCACCTCTCCTCATCGTGCAGTGATCTCAAACGGGCCAATGAACCTTGGTGCGATCTTCTCTTTAACGTGGAAATGCTTGGTTCCTTTCAGAGGAGTTACCCACAGGTTGTCACAGCCCTATATCTTTTGCCTTTGCTTGACTCTGCATGATCATGTGCATCATGTCTAAATTTTCTTTTAAACTTGAAATAGGGTTGTTCAAACCCTAGCACCAAGTGAACTCAACTAGGTTCAAAATAAATACTTTTCAATGTACCGAATGTGCCCTTCACAAAATGTTCATCATTTTTGGTCTTGGCTAAAACCTGTGCCAAAAATGGTTTCATAATTTTGGGAGCCATTTTGGATCTTTGAATTAAATCATAACTATTTGCATTTGGACATTTAAATCCTATAAATGATTTTAAATGTCCAAATAATCTTGGAAGTAAATGAGGGTTGTTGGAATTAATCCAGACAGTGCCCACAAATATTTTCATGATTTATGGAAATGCTCTAGCATTTTTATTAAAGCAAAACAAAAGCAGAAAATAGAAAATATAAATAAAAAGAGAGAGAGAGAGAGTTACCTGGCCCACCTACCTGTAGCCGGCCCAGCTACACGCCCGGCCCACCAGGGGCAGCACTGTCTTCTTCCTCCTGCCAGGAGGAGAAGTAGCTGCGTGCCTGGCGCACAGCCGGCTACGGCCACGTCTCCCCGCCACCTCCTACTCCGTTGGCCCTCATCGCCCCCTGGAGACGCCACGCATGCCCCCAGGCCCCTCCCACTCTCCCTTGATCTCTCTGCCTTCTCCTGGCTCTCTCCCCCGCACCACCGAACACGCCCGTCGCCGCCGCTCGTCGTTGCCACGGCCACCGCCTCTCCCTCACCCCCTGGAGCTGCCCACGAGCTCCGCGACGTTGTCCTCGACCCTCCCACCGAGCCATGCTTCGTCAGACACCCTGGAGCCTCGCCAACACCGCCGTTCCGCCCTCGGGTGTCGGCGATCCCTGCCGTCGTTTCACCGGACCCCGTGCCTCCACTACCTCGCCAGCAGTACCAGAAGAACCGCGGTGAGCCTCGGTTTTGTTTCCCCCATGCCCCGTCGCCTATCTCGTCCCCTAGCCGCATCAACCACTGGAGACGAGCGCTCCTCGCCGCCGGCCATGTCGCCGTCGTGGCTGCGGCCGTGCTAGCACACGCCCGAGCTCACCACTGCACTCAGTGCACTCCCAGGAGCCTAACGCGCCTACCAGTTCCTCCTCCCGTGCTACCTAGCGATGCGCCCGCACTTGCCCGAACTCCGGCCGTCGCGTATGTGCTCGCCGCTGGCGATTCCGGCTGCTGCTTCTTGCCCCATTGGATGCGCAAGAGCCTGCACGTTCTGTAGATGCCCTCCGCCGTTAGTTTGGTCACCGGAACAGTAATTCCGAGCCGCGTCGTCGTCCTAGCTCTCGCCGACGGCGAGTCGCCGATGGGTTTGACCACCTTTGACCACGGCCGGACCCCTCTGTGTCAATGACATGTGGGGCCGGCGTCTGACTTAATTAGTTTAGGTTTTTAGTTAAGTATTAATTGCTGTCATTAGCTTAATTAGACAATGACAGGTGGGCCCAGAGCCCTGCTAATTTTAGATTAGTGCTAATTTGCAATTAGTTAACCCTTTGATTCACTGACATGTGGGCCCCGCCCGGCTAACTAAACTAGGTTAGTATTAGTTAATTTAGCTTAGTTAGTTGAGTCACTCACTAGTGGGCCCCACTTGTCAGGTTTGATCCTGGCCGCCCTGTTGACTGTTGACATCACAGTGACATCATGCTGACTCGGTAATGTTTTCTGGAATTTAAAATAAATCTTAAATGATTTATCTATTTTAGAAAATAGCCAATACTTCTAAAAATCATAGAAAATAATATATAACTCCAATGAAAATAATTTCTATATGAAAAATGATCAGAAAAATTCAAGGAATATGTCTATGGCATTTTCAGGCATGTTTGAACAAGTTAAACCTGCTGTTTAGGTCTAATCAATTAAATGACATTTAAATAACCACATATGGAGTTCGAATTTAATATGGTTGCTAGTTGCATTAGCTCAATCAATAGCATATTGCCATGTAATGATCATGCATCATATTGTCGCATTGCATTGATTGTCTTTTTTCCCTGTTTGCCGGTTTTGTTCCCTCTGAGTGGACGTAGCTCCGAAGATGAGTTCGATGACACCGATGAAGAGTTTTACAATCTTCTGAAGTGCCAGGCAAGCAAAACCCCATTGAGCATTCCGATACAATCCCACTCTCTCACTCTTGCTCTCTTTTACTGCATTAGGACAACAACGCTTCAACTGTTACCTGCTGCGGTAGTTGAACCCCTTTCCTCTCCATGACCTGTCATTGCCACAGTAAATACTTGGAACCCAATAGCATGAGTAGGAGTTGTTTGAGCCATGTTGTGCCTACTCATTCACGCTTTCTGGTTATGCCTGCTATTGCTTAGAGTTGTGTCAGTTCTGATTCATCGGGGATGAATTGGAATGTGGTGAACATGTCCTGCTGTTGAGAGCTAAGTGTGTGAAAACGATTTGGTAAAGGTAGCGATGAGAGGCCATGTAGGAGTACATGGTGGGTTGTATCATTGAAACTGTCCTCAGGAACTGAGTTCTGTGTTGGTTGATCCATGAACAGCTACTACCACACGTTGGGCCCTGAAATATGACCCCGCTCGACTTAATGTTTGCCCTTGTTCTCTGTCCAGGAGTTGCAACTAGTTTTCTGGTGTTTGTAGTTTACTGGAGGTTGTGCGCAGCGCTGACCCTCGGGGTGGGCTGTGACGCGGCAGGTACGTGGCACGGTGTACCGGTCACCCGTTTGGTGACTCGGGAACCCTGTACACATCGTTTGGGGCCGTGAGCGACACCCCGGCCGGATCTCCCCACGGATGGAACCCAAATAGGCGATAAACCTGGACTAGAGACTTGAGTGGTTGGTTAGGTCGTGGTCTACACCCACGTCGGCTTTCGCTTGAAGTCCGCCGAGCACATGTCGTGTGCAGACGCTAAGTGGTGGAAACACGTGTGAAGAAGTACACCCCTGCAGGGTTATATATGATCTATTCGAATAGCCGTGTCCGCGGTAATGGACTTCTGGGTTACCTGTACAGTTCATAGACAAGTGAAAGTGGATACTCTAAAACACGCAAGATAAGCGTGAGTGCTATGGATGGCCTTCTCGTAGGGAGACGGGAGCGGATCCATAGTGGTGTATTGATTGGTGAATATGTGGACTCGTGTGCGCCACCTCAAAGGAGTTACTTGCAGTTGTAGTTTAGGATAGCCACCGAGTCAAAGCTGGCTTGCTGCAGTCAAACTCCACCACCCCCTTTGTGATACTGATACATATGTAGCTAGTTCTGATGTAAGTCTTGTTGAGTACCTTTGTACTCACATTTGCTTAATTTATGTTTTTGCAGAGAGACTTCGGTCTCACTAGTGGTTCCGCGTGGACTTCGACATTTAGCTTGTTACCTCAGTTACGATCTTGTACCCTTGGGAGGGTCTTGTAGATAGTCAGGCTTCTCAGCCTTTTTCATTTGTAGTTATCTGTACTCAGACATGTTATGATTCCGTTGCCTGTACGCTCTGTATGTTGGGTCATGTGACCTCTGTTTGTAATAAATGCTATGTTGGCTCTTCTGGGCCTTTATCTATATGAGTTGTTGAGTTCTGTTGTGATGCCATGTTGTACAGCACATACTTGCATGTTATGCGTACGTGTAATGTTTATTCCTATGTGTGGGATCCGACACCTAGTTGTTTACCCTTGGTAGCCTATCTTATAGGGAAATGTCTCCTAGTGCTTCCACTGAGCCTTGGTAGCTTGCTACTGCTCCGGAACACTTAGGCTGGCCGACATGTGTCCTTCTTCATTCCTGTGTCTGTCCCTTAGGGGAAATGTCACGCGTTGTTCCTTTAAGTCCTTGTAGCTTGCTACGACTTGGGTTCATACGTTGATGACCGACACATTCGTTGCTGGGTCCTGTATGCCTGTCTCTGTAATTTAGTGCCACTTTTGGTTTATAATTAGTCATGTCGGCCCAGGTTCTCTGTCATATGGATGCTAGCGACACTATCATATACGTGTGCCAAAATGTGCAAACGGTCCCAGGCAAGGTAAGGTGGCACCCGTGGGGATACCGTGCGTGAGGCCTCCAAGTGATATGATGTGTTACCGGGTAGACCTGTGTGACTTAGGATCGGGGTCCTGACAGCTTTGGTATGAGAGCCTGACTGCCTGTAGGATTACCAAGCCAAACTGGTCGAAGTTGTGTCTAGAAACTCTTTAGTTATATTAAGGGAATTGATTGTGGAAGGGAACGTAAGGCTCTTTTTACTTCTCTACCTTATGACCTTCTGATCTGAGTCACCATCCTCTTTTCTACGGGGTTAAGAAACCAGGATTCTCATTCTATTGATCACGATCGTGTTAAGGTGGACTCAACTCTCAGTTCAGTCTCAAGTACTTCTGTTTGTTAAACTGTTGGTCTCAAAACCTTGACATTATGATGTTGAGTGGTTATGCTACCCTTTTTGCTTGGATCCCGAAATCTTTTTGGGCAATTACAACCGTTATGCTGTCCAAGTCAACCCAGGTTTCTAAATAGTCTGATGCATTTGCAAATCCCTTCTTCCTGTTCCCGATGCTCCTTTGGGCCAGATTAACCACACTAACCAGTGTGTTGAGGTACTCTGTTACCTCGACATATATGTTGGAGATATTACTATGACCCTAGGTGTCCTAGAGAATCACCCAGTAATCTAGCAATACTCTGTATTGCCAGTGTGATGATTCTAGCCATCATTCTCGAAAGCATCCCGTGATGCCATTTAGTTAGTAGACATTCTATTTCTCGGTTCTTGAACCCAAGATTCATTCTACCTACTTCATGTTGGTAGTATTTGCTCGTCCCTTTAGGATATTAGTAACCTTGTGATAGTCCTCGAGGTCCGTGGTTATCGTTCTTCCAATAGCATGAACTATCATGGCAGAAGTTCTTCTGAACCAAAAGATCACAACCGTAGTGCTCTTGAGTAGTACTCCATTCATATTGTGACTCTGCCAGTCCTACCTTTCTGCATGGGTTATCCGGAAGAAATATGTTGAACTAGTTCGACATGCTAACCTATGCATCCACAACTCAAAAGGATCTATGTTCTTTGAGTTGTCTCCCTTTAGTTGTATTCCGGCCTTCGTCTATCAGTTGATAGTCAAAAGTAGTTGTGCATTTGTGCTATCGATGCCTATTATTCTTATGGTCCGTCAATCCATTCTATTTCAGAATGACTAGGAGAAACAAACTCTAGTACCTCATCCATATCTAGGATTGGGTCAAAGCAGTTGTATTCCGCAGATCAAAATGCCAATCCAGCTATTGCTCTGCTCTACCTTGGAGTGTTATCCTCCTTTATGTCAAGAATGTCATGGGAATTGCACCACCTCCTATGAACTTTTGATATAGTAATACTCCTCGCCATCATCGTTCATTCTCGGTCTCCGTGTTATTGCAACCAGAATACCGACAAGTGAATTGTGATATGTGAAATCAATACTCCTAGCAACTCCGTTGCTTAGTAGTTAATGGACGATAATATCATTCTTAGCATGATGGTTACCGAATCATCATTCTAATGATTGATCGTGCTACCTAGTCCATTTTGGTGGTGCACTCTTCGATCAATGAGTTAGGATTGTGTCAATCTCTCGCTCTTTTGATCATATCGTCTTGCCCTGAAAAGCAAGGTTGTTTTCGAGCTTCTTAACATATCGGTGGTTCGTGATTTTCCGGTTATCTTCCCGGAAGTATCACCAGGTTGTCCCCTGACGAATGCGTCGAGCTCGTGATCAAGTTGGTTTCATATAAACCACCCCTTCTCCACGAATCTGTGTTGCATACCCCTGAGCTGGTTGGTCAAGCTAAACAACAACTTGGAGAGTTGGAAGATGGAAGCTTGTCCGATTTAGTTCATCTTAAGGGATATCTTGTATGTGTGTTGAGGAAAGATGATATCTTCCTCGATTGATCCTCGTGACGAGTTGTTGGACCTATTGTCTTGCCAAAACTTTGGTTTGAGTGTGGGCTATCCTCAAAACAAATCAGAACCAACGATGTTCTTAACATTGTCTTACTCGTGGGTGTCCCTCGAGCATACCTCATTATATCTCTTGGTCTGACCAATGCTACCACCTTATTCATATAAATTGTGGAATTCCATCTTCATGGATATCTCGGTGACCCGTTGTTGAGCCCATCAACATCGTTTATCTTGACCACGATTCATGTTGAACATTTAAGTTAGTATTGGAAACTTTTCAAGCATGGCCTTCGTGTTCCGTTCATGAGGTATATGTTTGGATGAGAGAAGTGATCTCCCCTAATTCACGTGTAATTGATGTAAGCTGCCACCGTGAATTTGAGAAATCTTGTTTTTACCTCCTCTGGAATCATCCCATTTCTGTCATGCATACGTGCGAAGTATTCTATGGTCTGATAGACTGATCATCTTCATTCCATATGTATCCCTAGCACACCAAGCCACTGATTGATCGGAGAAGGAGTTTCTTCTTAAGAGCAGGCCTTATGCAAGGACTTCGTTATCCTGGATGATGGTTCCCAACCTGAACTCGGTAATGTTTTGTTGTAAGACTACTACGTGGTCATGCTTCTCTTGGACAACGTGGTCACATGTATGTAGCAAAACCAGCTCATGTTTTGGAGCTTGCTATCGTAGTTCATTTCCTGAGAATCTCGCAACGCCGTCTCGTCGATTTGTGTTGCAAACTTTCATTTTTCTTTCTAGACTCGATGAGTCTAGAATATCCTGACACCAACCAGAACTGAATCTCAGGCAGATATGATGGTTGGAGCATTTTCCAAGAACTATAATATTGGTCTCTCGATAACCGGTAAAGTGGATGTCGTGGCCAACACACCCAGCCGGAAGACCTATTGTTGTAGAATCTTGATTGAAGAAGTTGGCCACCTCCACATAAGGATTTCGTAGGATTTACTCCCTAGTTGTAACCTATGGATTTTTGTGCTCACGAAGTCCGACCTTTACTTGATGGCCATGTTGATGCTTTTAAGCATTGACCGTGGTACCTAGTACACCAAGGAGAACATTAGAAGCGGAGTGCTAAATGTCTCTCGGTCGATCATCCAGATTTTGCCCCTTGACTCCGCTAAGGTGAAATCTGAGAAAGTGTTATCTTCCTTTGCATCTGCATCGTCCATCGCTATTCATCATGGTCGTATGTTGTGTTGCCAGGATCCTTGACCCGGATATTTGTAAAATCTTGATGAATATGGGAATGCTCAAGTTCTTGAGAGCACGCACAAGCACTAGGTGTTATCATTGACACTAACTGGGATTGCTCCTAGTTTCTTCGGTTATGCTATAACCTCTCAAAGAGTAGATTCACTCTCTACTGTTGGGTTTCTTCCCAGTTACCAGAATCATTCCCAGCATTTGCCTTTTGTTGCCAGCTTGCACCGCCAATGTGCCATTTTACCATGGGTTCCATCCATTTCCGATGATAAGCAAAATCATCCCTTGTGTTGTCTTCAATAAGGTAGTCCACATCATCCATTCTGGCCCGAGAATATCATTCTTTCGGACTCCGTCAAACGATCGATTGTGATTTTCCTCGGGCTGGTATAGAGAGTTTCAATGATCTCTATATCAAAAGTAATTCTTTTTGCCACTTAAGGGAATAACTCTACGAGTCACCTCCTCTAAGATGCTCCGTCTGGTGACATCGATCACCATCTTCTTAGATGTGGAATTGTTGCCTACCAAGTGAAACTTCTTTATTTGTTTCGCTCCATCCCACTGGATGTGTGTTCCGTGTCTCAACTCAAGAGATGTTACAATGTCTCACTGCATGAGTTGGTATTGAGTTGCTCGATCTTTCTGGAGATAATTTTTGAAGAGTTTCTCTCGTCATCATGGTGTTGGACAAAGATCTCGAAAGCAAGGATGCCAGGATCAACATGAGGCAAGCAGTCAACACTCATATGAAAGACACTTGGATCATGAAGATCGTGTTAGTTAGTGTCCCCTCTGATTTCTTACCTCACGTCTTGAATCGCGGGACGAGATTCTTGTTTAGTGGGGGTGAGTTGTCACAGCCCTATAGCTTTTTCCTTTGCTTGACTCTGCATGATCATGTGCATCATGTCTAATTTTTTTTTAAACTTGAAATAGGGTTGTTCAAACACTAGCACCAAGTGAACTCAACTAGGTTCAAAACAAATACTTTTCAATGTACCGAAAGTGCCCTTCACAAAATGTTCATCATTTTTGGTCTTGGCTAAAACCTCTGCCAAAAATGGTTTCATAATTTTGGGAGCCATTTTGGATCTTTGAATTAAATCATAACTGTTTGCATTTGGACATTTAAATCCTATAAAAGATTTTAAATGTCCAAATAATCTTGGAAGTAAATGAGGGTTGTTGGAATTAATCCAGACAGTGCCCACAAATATTTTCATGATTTATGGAAATGCTCTAGCATTTTTATTAAAGCAAAAAAAAGCAGAAAATAGAAAACAAAAATAGAAAGAGAGAGAGAGTTACCTGGCCCACCTACCTGTAGCCGGCCCAGCTGCATGCCCGGCCCACCAGGGGTAGCACTGTCTTCTTCCTCCTGCCAGGAGGAGAAGCAGCTGCGTGCCTGATGCACAGCCGGCCGCGGCCACGTCTCCCTGCCACCTCCTGCT
The DNA here is from genome assembly GCA_902687465.1 of Secale cereale. Taxonomy (NCBI): domain Eukaryota; kingdom Viridiplantae; phylum Streptophyta; class Magnoliopsida; order Poales; family Poaceae; genus Secale; species Secale cereale. The sequence goes on along the minus strand of LR738711.1, from coordinate 537,198,453 downwards.
CCCTTGGCCCTCCTCGACCCCCTGGAGACGCCACGCACGCCCCCAGGCCCCTCCCACTCTCCCTCGATCTCTCTCCCTTCTCCTGGCTCTCTCCCCCGTGCCACCGAACACACCCGTCGCCGCCGCTCGTCCACCCCCTGGAGCTGCCCACGAGCTCCGCGACGTCGTCCTCGACCCTCTCACTGAGCCACGCTCCACCGGACGCCCTGGAGCCTCGCCAACGCCGCCGTTCCGACCTTGGGTGCCGGCGATCCCTGCCGTCATTTTGCCGGACCCCGTGGCTCCCCTGCCTCGCCAGCAGTACCAGAAAAACCGCGGTGAGCCTCGGTTTTGTTTCCCCCATGCCTCGTCGCCAATCTCGTCCCCTAGCCGCATCAACCACCGGAGCCGAGCGCTCCTCGCCGCCGGCCATGTCGCCGCCATGGCTGCGGCCGTGCTAGCACACGCCTGAGCTCACCACTGCACTCTGTGCACTCCCAGGAGCCTAACGCGCCTACCAGTTCCTCCTCCCGTGGTCCCTAGCGCTGCGCCCGCACCTGCCCGAAATCCGGCCGCCGCGGCTGTGCTCGCCGCCGGCGATTCCGGCCACCCCAGCTGCTGCTTCTTGCCCCGTTGGATGCGCAAGAGCCTGCACGTTCTGTAGATGCCCTCCACCGTTTTTTTGGTCACCGGAACAGTGGTTCCAAGCCGCGCCGCCGTCCTGGCTCTCGCCGGCGGCGAATCGCCGTTGGGTTTGACCACCTTTGACCACGGCCGGACCCCCCCCCTGTGTCAATGACATGTGGGGCCGGCGTCTGACTTAATTAGTTTAGGTTTTTAGTTAAGTTTTAATTGCTATCATTAGCTTAATTAGACAATGACAGGTGGGCCTAGAGCCCTGCTAATTTTAGATTAGTGCTAATTTGCAATTAGTTAACCCTTTGACTCGGTGACATGTGGGCCCTGCCCGGCTAACTAAACTAGGTTAGTATTAGTTAATTTAGCTTAGTTAGTTGAGTCACTCACCAGTGGGCCCCACTGGCCAGGTTTGACCCTGGCCGCCCTGTTGACTGCTGACATCACAGTGACGTCATGCTGACGCAGTAATGTTTTCTGGAATTTAAAATAAATCTTAAATGATTTATTTATTTCAGAAAATAGCCAAAACTTCTAGAAATCACATAAAATAATCTATAACTCCAACAAAAATAATTTATATATGAAAAGTGATCAGAAAAATTCAAGGAATCTGTCTATGGTATTTTCATGCATGTTTGAACAAGTTAAACATGCTGTTCAGGTCAAATCAATTAAATGTCATTTAAATAACCACATATGGAGTTTGAATTTGAACCCTTGGTTCAAACCAACTTCATTTAACATGGTTGCTAGTTGCATTAGCTCAATCAACATCATATTGTCATGTCATGATCATGCATCATATTGTCGCATTGCATTGATTATGTTCTTTCCCTGTTTGCCGGTTTTGTTCCCTCTCAGTGGACGTAGCTCCGACGATGAGTTCGATGACACCGATGAAGAGTTTTACTATCTTCAGAAGTGCCAGGCAACCAAAACCCCATTGAGAATTCCGATACAATCCCACTCTCTCGCTCTTGCTCTCTTTTACTGCATTAGGACAACAATGCTTCAACTGTTACTTGCTGCGGTAGTTGAACCCCTTTCCTCTGCATGACCTGTCATTGCCACAGTAAATAGTTGAAACCCACTAGCATGAGTAGGAGTTGTTTGATCCATGTTGTGCCTACTCATTCATGCTTTCTGGTTATGCCTGCTATTGCTTAGAGTTGTGTCAGGTCTGATTCATCGGGGATGAATTGGAATGTGGTGAACATGTCCTGCTGTTGAGAGCTAAGTGTGTGAACACGATTTGGTAAAGGCAGCGATGAGAGGCCATGTAGGAGTACATGGTGGGTTGTCTCATTGAAACCGTCCTTAGGAACTGAGTTCTGTGTTGGTTGATCCATGAACAGCTACTACCACACATTGGGCCCTGAAATATGACCCCGCTCGACTTATTCATTGCCCTTGTTCTCTGTCCAGGAGTTGCAACTAGTTTCTGGTGTTTGTAGTTTACTGGAGGTCGTGCGCAGCGCTGACCCTCGGGGTGGGCTGTGACGCGGCAGGTACGTGGCACGGTGTACCGGTCGCCCGTTTGGTGACTAGGGAACCCTGTACACATCGTTTGGGGCCGTGCTCGACACCCCGGCCGGATCTCCGCACGGATGGAACCCAAATAGGCGATAAACCTGGACTAGAGACTTGAGTGGTTGGTTAGGTCGTGCTCTACACCCACATCGGCTTTCGCTTGAAGTCCGCCGAGCACATGTCGTGTACAGACGCTAAGTGGTGGAAACACATGTGAAGAAGTACACCCCTGCAGGGTTATATATGATTTATTCGAATAGCCGTGTCCGCGGTAATGGACTTCTGGGTTACCTGTACAGTTCATAGACAAGTGAAAGTGGATACTCTAAAACACGCAAGATAAGCGTGAGTGCTATGGATGGCCTTCTCGTAGGGAGACGGGAGCGGATCCATAGTGGTGTATTGATTGGTGAATATGTGGACTCGTGTGTGCCACCTCAAAGGAGTTACTTGCAGTTGTAGTTTAGGATAGCCACCGAGTCAAAGCTGGCTTGCTGTAGTCAAACTCCACCACCCCCTTTGTGATACTGATGCATATGTAGCTAGTTCTGATGTAAGTCTTGCTGAGTACCTTTGTACTCACGTTTGCTTAATTTATGTTTTTGTAGAGAGACTTCAGTCTCACTAGTGGTTCCGCGTGGACTTCGACATTTAGCTTGTTACCTCAGCTACGATCTTGTATCATTGGGAGGGTCTTGTAGATAGTCAGGCTTCTCAGCCTTTTTCATTTGTAGTTGTCTGTACTCAGACATGTTATGCTTCCATTGCCTGTATGCTCTGTATGTTGGGTCATGTGACCTCTGTTTGTAATAAATGCTATGATGGCTCTTGTGGGCCTTTATATATATGAGTTGTTAAGTTATGTTGTGATGCCATGTGTACATCACATACTTGCATGTTATGCATACGTGTAATGTGTGTTGCTATGTGTGGGATCCGACACCTAGTTGTTTACCCTTGGTAGCCTATCTTACAGGGAAATGTCTCCTAGTGCTTCCACTGAGCCTTGGTAGCTTGTTACTGCTTTAGAACACTTAGGCTGGCCGGCATGTGTCCTTCTTCGTTCCTGTGTTTGTCCCTTAGGGGAAATGTCACGCGTTGTTCGTTTAAGCCCGTGTAGCTTGCTACGACTTGGGTTCATACGTTGATGACCGACACGTTCGTTGCTGGGTCATGTATGTCTGTCTTTGTAATTTAGTGCCACTTTTGGTTTATAACTAGTCATGTCGACCCAGGTTCTCTATCATATGGATGCTAGCGACACTATCATATGCGTGTGCCAAAATGCGCAAACGGTCCCGGGCTAGGTAAGGTGGCACCCATGGGGATACCGTGCGTGAGGCCGCAAAGTGATATGATGTGTTACAGGCTAGACCTGTGTGACTTAGGATCGGGGTCCTGACACTGGTACACATGTTCTCCAACACGGAAACTCATATCTCGGCGACGTGAATCGGCGTAGCTCTTCTGTCTCGACTTGGTGGCCTTCAAATGTTCTCTGACTAGTTGGACTTGCTCTTCTGCTTCGTGGAGAATATTTGGTCCAAAGACTAGCCCTTCTCCAGTCTCTGACCAGTTGAGGGGTGTGCGACACTTGCGTCTGTACAACACCTCAAATGTTGCCATCTGAAGGCTCGACTGGTAACTGTTGTTATAGGAGAACTCGGCAAAAGGGAGGCAATCTTCCCACTTGGCTCCATATGCCAAGACACAGCCTCGGAGCATGTCTTCGAGTATTTGATTTACTCACTCTGTCTGTCCTCCGGTCTGCGGGTGGAAAGCCGTGCTGAAAGACAACTTGGTTCCCAGGGCCTCTTGGAATGTCTTCGAGAACCTTGAGGTAAACTGGGTTCCTCGATCTGACACAATCTCCTTAGGAAGACCATGAAGGCTTACGATTCTGTCGATGTAGAGAGTTGCCAGCTGGTTAACATCATAGGTGGTCTTGACGGGGATGAAATGGGCTACTTTGGTCAGATGGTCGACTATGACCCAGATGGAGTCGTGTCCTTTATTCGACCTTGGTAATCAAGTGATGAAGTCCATTCCGACTTTACCCCACTTCCACTCAGGAACCTTGAGTGGTTGGAGCAATCCAGCGGGTTGCTGGTATTCAGCCTTGACCCTTTGGCACACATCACACTTTGCAATATAGGTTGCAATCTCCCTTTTCATCCCATGCCACCAAAATCATTCCTTCAAGTCTTGATACATATTTGTTCCTCCGGGGTGGATGGAATACGGAGTGTCGTGGGCTTCTTGCAAGATCAAATTCTTCAGCTCCATCTTGTTTGGTACGCAGATGCGGCCTTTGTACCAAACAATCCCGTGCTCGTCCTCGGAGAATCCTGGGGCCTTGCCTAGCTTCATCTTCTTCTTGATGCCTTCAATGCTTGTGTGCCCACCTTGTGCTTTCTTGACTTCGTTCATCAGGGTAGGTTTGACTTCCAGATGGTCTAGAAATCCATGGGTGACCAATTCCAAGATGAATTGTTCTAGCTCTTCAAACAGGGCTGGTTGCCTTCTTTGAATTATGGCATTCAGGGAGCAAGCCTTTCTGCTTAAGGCATCGGCTACCACGTTAGCCTTCCCGGGGTGATATTGAACACTGAGGTCATAATACTTGATTAGTTCCAACCATCTTCGTTGCCTCATGTTCAATTCCTTCTGGGTGAAAATTTACTTCAAACTTTTGTGGTCTGTGTATATCTCACACCGTTTCCCCTGGAGGTAATGTCGCCATGTCTTCAAGGCATGAACTACTGCTGCTAACTCAAGATCGTGAGTAGCGTAGTTCTCTTCATGAGGTCGTAGCTTCCTTCAGAGGTAAGCTATGACTCGTCCTTCTTGCATTAGAACGCTTCCCAATCCGGTTCGAGAGGCATCACAATATATCACGAACTCATTGTGAATATCAGGTGTTGCCAGAACTGGGGCGGTGGTCAATCTCTTCTTGAGCTCTTGGAAGCTTTCTTCGCATTTTGGCGTCCATTCGAACTTCTTGTCCTTCTTCAGGAGCTGAGTCATTGGCCGGGCAATGCTAGAGAATCCTTCCACGAATTTGCAGTAATAGCCCGCAAGTCCGAGGAAGCTTCTGACTTCCTTGACGGTCGTTGGGGATTGCCATTGGGTCACAGCTTCGATTTTTGCGGGATCAACTAACAATCCTTCCTCGGTCAAGCCATGACCTAAGAATCCAACTTTATGCAGCCAAAACTGACAATTGCTAAATTTGGCGTATAGTTGGTGCTCTCGAAGCTTGTCTAGGACCATCCTCAAATGTTGCTCGTGCTCTTCCTCCGTCTTCGAGAAGACAAGAATGTCATCAATGAAGACAAAAACAAACTTGTCCAAATATTCCATGAAGACTTTATTCATGAGATACATGAAGTAAGCTGGGACATGACCGTGCACTCATACAGGCCATATCTTGTTACAAATGCCGTCTTCGGAATATCTTGGGGTCTGATCTTCAGCTGGTAGTACCCAGATCTGAGGTCGATCTTGGAGAACACCTTGGCTCCGCTGAGTTGATCAAACAGATCTTCAATCTTGGGAAGTGGATACTTATTCTTGATTGTAACTTCATTGAGGGAACAGTAGTCAATGCATAAGCGGATGGTACCGTCCCTTTGTGCCACAAACAGAACAGGTGATCCCCAAGGGGATGCACTAGGGCGGATAAATCCCTTCCTCAACTGCTCTTGCAGTTGCTTCTTCAACTCGGCTAATTCTTCCGTCCCCATTCTATAACGCTTCTTATAGATGGGTCCTGCCCCGGGCATGAGCTCGATGATGAACTCAATGTCACGGTCAGGTGGCATTCCCTGTAGCTCATCCTAAAAGACATCGGGGTACTCGCATACTACCGGCACTTGCTCTAGTCCAACTTCAGACAGACAGTTAAGTTGAGTGGTTTGAGCAGAAGAGGAGTTGGAGGCAAACTTAAATTCCACTCCATGGTCATTGGTCACAGTGACCGTTCGATTGGCACAGTCAAATAAGACTTGGTGCTTGCTGAGCCAATTCATGCCTAGGATCACATCCAAGCCTTGTGATCTCAAGATGATAAGGTCTACTAGGAAATCTACCCCGTTAATGATGATACCAACTCCCTTACAGCCTATCTTGGCTCTCATCTCTGCTCCGGGGGTTTGTACCACCATGGGATTATTCAGGGGTGTAGGGGTCATGCCACTTTTTAATGCAAATCTTTGAGTGACAAATGAATGCGTGGCTCCAGAATCAAACAAGACAGTTGCAGGTGCTGAGTTGACAAGGAACGTACCCAGCACGACGTCCGGGTCTTCCTCGGCTTCTTCAGCAGTGACGTCATTCACACGCCCCTTCCCATAGTTGGGCGGGTTGCGAGGAGCTTGGTTCCTTGGCGGCATTCCGCGGCCTTGTACTAGGTTCTGCGCATTGGGGCGCGGGGCATCGGGCTTCTTGTTGGGGCACACCCTTGAGATGTGTCCTGATTGACCACATCCAACGCAAGTGACTTGGTTTGGGTTATTGATCTTGTTTCCACCACTGTTATTGGGGTTGAACGCTGGCCTTGGGTTGGCATACAGCTGAGGCTGATAGTTGGTGCGAGGTGTAGGAGCACTTGGCTGCTGATAGGTTGGCTTGACTGCGGCTGGCTGCCACGGGCGAAGCTTCTGGTTGCTGGAACTTCCCTTGCTGATCATCTTGCGCTTGCGAGTGTCTTCCAGAGCATGCCGCTTGTCTTCAAGCATGAGTGCTTTGTTCACCAGGTCAGGAAAGGATGGGCAGTCACAGACGACAAGCGAGTACTGAAGAGTATGATTGAGGCCTTCCATGAAGCGCTCCCTTTTTGCAGCATCCGTGCTGACATCTTCAATGGCATACCTTGACAGAACACTGAACTTCTGCATGTACTCCTTGACAGTGCCACTTCCTTGCTTCAGGGCTCAAAACTCACGCTTCTTGATAGCCATGATTCCGGAAGGAATATGGGCCTTGCGGAATTCTTCCTTGAAGTTATTCCAAGTGATGTCTTGCCCAGCATGCATTACCTTGAATCCATCCCACCAAGCTCTAGCAGTCCCCCCAAGGCAGTAGGCAGCATAAGCCACCTTCTCGTGGTCTTCGGTGCAGCCGACTAGTTCCAGCAAGTCATCAATGGTGCGAACCCAGTCGTCTGCATCCAGGGGTTCAGCAGTCTCGGTGAAGGTTGGCGGTGCATGCTTCTTGAACTCCGCCAACGTGGAACGTCCATTGCCATTCCCCGCCGGCTGGCGGTTGTTGGTGACAGCTTAAGCAATCATTTGGAGGGCTGCGTGTTGGCTTGGCCTTCCTCTCGGAAGGCTTGGAGAAGCTGAGCCATGTCCATGATCAGGGGAGGTGGTGGTGGAGCTTGGTCGTGGGTTTGGTTTTGGCTGGCCTATACTTGGGCGGATGCTCCGGCTTTGGTCTGCTGGGTAGAGGTACCAGTACGAGTTACAACAGGCATCCTGTTGGAGCGGTAAAGGTCTCATGATTTGGAATGAAGAGGGAAAGCAATAAAGATGGGTGCCTAGTAAGGGGGTGGGTGTGACACTATTTAATTTCATGCAAGGGCCAAGAGGGCCAAACACATTCATTAAAATTCCAAATGGGTGATGTAGTCGTTTACACATCCCCGAAGGGAAGATACGACATACATCCAAACACAACAAAAGCAAACGCTAGATGGCTTCATATGAACCATACAAGGACTCGACTTCGCATAGGGGTTACACGACCTATCCTACCATAGAGGTCACGAGCTGGCATATCCGAGTTGCGAATAATGCCTAAGTGGCGGAATGCTCGGTCGCGTATTCTGGCTCTTCTGGGTCTTCCTCCTTGTCTTCATCTGTCTGGGCCCCCTATCACTTGAGGGTGTGGGGGAGTGGAGGAGTTGGACACGGCGGTGTTTTGCCGGTGGTGCAGGGAAAAGCTTGCGATATTCTCTTGCCGTCATACGGCGTCGCTGGGGTGGTTCTTCATCCTTGGAAGATACATCTCCTAAGGGCCTTCCGCCTCGATACGCGACAGCGGGTTGGCCGGGAGGCGCACCTTCCTTCTTGATCCTATCCTTATTCTCTTGTGCTCGTCGAAGAAGTGCCTTGGTCTTGTGGAGTTCTTCTCGGAGCTTCATCGATTCTGAGGAAAAATCTTGTGCCAAGTTGTCAGCACAAATGCTGAAGTAGGTCTGGAATCGAAGTGGAAGTCCTTCCTTAAGTGGAGGGGCTCGTGTGCTGCTTTCATCTTCACCTTCCTTCCGGTAAGGCAAGAAGCGGGTTGTCATCTTGGCTGCCATCTCCGGAAGAAGTTCTCGGAGGCGGGTTAGTGCCTTGAGTGTAGCTGCCTCGACAGCGAGGGGTAGTGTTGCCATCTGGGGTCCCTTGAAGAACCAACTTGTGGGAGGACCGTTCGCCATCACGATTACTTCCACATGGTACTCCACCTCAGTGTCGCTAACCCAATGCTCATGGTAGGTGAGGATGGGTGCTCGGTGGAACTGGCACTCCTGGAGGCTATCCTCGAGAAGCAAGGGGAACCCAGTGGTCAGGAGCTCTTCAGGTACAGCGGCCATCTACAAAGGTTGAATGGGAGAGTTTAATAAGCTGATGATATCTCAGGTTTGGTAAGGTTTAGAAAAGAAGAGAGGTTCAGAAGTTTTATGAAAAGGGTCTCATCCTAACTAACACCCATGCTAACTAAGGCTTCCTACAGTCAGGATGGCTCTGATACCAGCTCTGTGGGAATCCCGACTTAAGAGTCGAGATCACCGAATGCACGTGTACAGTGATCCCAAAGATCAATGTTCACTGAACACACGGAAGCTGAATAACAAGAGTCTTACATCCATACATACCGTATTACACAAATTATGACCATTATGGCCAAGTCTTACATAGATAAAGCCTCACGGGCTGAATATCAAATAACTCGAATAGCGGAAGTCTTCGTAGATAAGTAGAAACCATGCCATCTGCCTTAACCCTACAGGCATTCTAACTGGGAAAGCGTGCTAGTTCGCATGTTCGTCTCCATAGAATTCTTCTTCAAATTCCTGCTCCTCCATGCCTGGCCAATTAAATAACCAGTGGCAAGCCAATGAGTACTTTGAATGTACTCGCAAGCAACCCATGATTTGCTTCAAGGTAACAATGCAAGTGTACAACAATAAGCAACCTAGCTACAAGCTAGATAAGATATTCTACCATTTGTGATACATGCATCAATGTACTTGGATAACCTCGAGGACGGGTTACATACATCAACATAAATAGAGTTCAAATCATTTCTGGTTCTTTCAATGAGTCAAGTCACCACCTTGACTCAATACGCACACACTTTAACCAAGATTGTAAAATTCTGGACATAGTTTAAGTAGCACCTCCCAATTGTCCATGACCGTGGACACGGCTATTCGAATAGTTTTACACTCTGCAGAGGTTGCGCACTTTACCCACAAGATCCGGGAAGCTTTCGTGTCATCCACGATCTCGCAGTACCTCAAGTACTCGGGGGAAGCACCCGGTCATTACCTTTCCCTAGATGACACTAACATAGGGTCCACTCGCTGGTGCACAGCCCTCGTGTACAAACGAAAGATCGTGGGACTTGCCCTTTTTACATTGTCACGCATACACGAAGGGACCAACGGTATGTCCGGTGCCCTGTAAAAACAATCATGGTCGCCTATCCAAGCACGACCCCGTCCCGGGAGTGACCTCAAGTCTCCCCCATCACTAGTGTTGTGGGCACCATACTAGTATCAGCCTAAGTAATCAATAATGCCCCATCCCCTAACGGGTAGAGTGGTTGCACATGTTTGGTTGGGACGGTAATCACACATAAATCTAATCCATTATTTTACCCACACACGAGAACTCTCTTTGGTACACCTGTTCTTCCTCAAGTGTTGGCCCTAACTCAACATCACCCTCGGGCATTAGGGGCACCAGATGGGGTTTTCGAAAGAATGCAACCACGAAGGGTTCATGGTACATATGCAACATCATGTATCAACAACTAATCTTTTGACATTGTATCTATGCACAAGGTAAAGTTATGAGTAGGGGTAAGCACCATGTGGTGGTTCCCAACAAGTTTACCACTGTCATATTTCATCATCTTGCAAACGGAAAAGGGTACCGATGAACAAGAGGGGTATCATGGTCAAAGGGCTGCTTGCCTGGATTGGCTTGGTCTTCAATGTTTTCAAATCCTTCTCCTTCTTCTTCTTCAGCAACTTCGTCAAACACGGTATCTAATCGTTGCAATAAAATAACGAGAAAATAAGACAATAATAAAAACAGAAAAAACAAAGTGCTCAGAAAAATGTCAACTTATGTTTATAAAATACTAGAAGGAAAATTAAGACGGCAAAATTCTTAGTTGGATTTGGAGTGACAGAATGGGGTTGATGGATTTTTGAACAGAGGTTTTAGTGTTCAAATTTAAATATAAATTTGAACAGTACAGAAAAGGTTCATGAATATGTGTGAAAGTTATATCATTAAATAGGTTGGAATATTACAAGATTTTAGGAGTTGGAATTATTTCATTTAGATTAATATTTAGTCCAGAGGAATTTTTGCAAGTTTGACAGAAAAAGAAAAAGGAGAAGGGCTCTATGCCTGCTGGGCCAGAACAGCCGCAGCGTAGCAGGCCCAGCCAGAGAGGCGGCCCAGCGCACTGGTGCATGCGTGTGCGCCTGGTTTTAAACATGATGGGCGGGTCCCAGGCATCAGCGAGAGAGAGAGGGGCAATGGAGAGGAGAGGCTGACAGGCGGGGTCCGCCTGTCATCCCAAACCCTGCGACAGAGGGCCAGCGAGCTCACCGGCGTCGATGCAGGGCACGATGAGGTCGGGCGAGGGTACGGCTGGACTCAGCGTCGAGTCGCCATTCGGGTGGAGGTGGTTGCGGTCACCGGGGTGGCCTGGTTCGCCGGCGACGTGGTCACGCGGCGGAAGAGCTTCGGGTGTCGACGGTTCCGGCCGTTTCCGGCTGCAAAAGAAGCGGGGAAGAAAGGGGAAATGATCAGTGAGGTGTGGCGGTTCCAGATCGAGGAAGAGGAGCGGCGGAGAGGGCCTGTACCCTGAGATCGACGGCGACCCAAGGCGGCGGAGCTCGAGCTCGGGCTCGTTTGGAGAGGGGTGAGTGGTGTAGGGGGGTGATTAGGTCTGTCTGGAAGCGAGTTGAGTGGAGAGGAAGGCACGGGGTGTCCCTTTTATAGGCGAACAGCGGGGTGTCGTGGACCCGTGCGCTGGCAAGCTCCTGCTCGTTGCCACAGGGCTCGGGAGGAGCTGGCGCCGTGTCTGGGGTTGCCTGGATTCGGTCCAGAGCTAGGGGAGAGAAGAGAGAGAGCAGGGGGCCAGGGGCACCGCGCATGTGAGTTTGTTCATTGGAGCTCTCGGGTGGCCGACGCGCGTGAGAGCTGGGGTGAGAGGAGGGAGAAGCAGGAGGGGGACAAGGCTGTGGCGTGTCGAGAACGTAGAGGAGCACCGTCGGGCGCGCTCGGGAGGCCCGAGGTGGCCGGAGGTGCTTGGCAGGGGGCGGCTACAGTGCGGGAGCGCACTGTAGCCCGCTCCAAAGCGCCCAAATGGCCGGCATGGCCATTTTCTATGCAATTTGGACACGGCCAAAGGTGTCTGGTTGCTCTAGTGGGGAGAAAAGAATGTGGGAGGGGCGTTGGATGCCATGGAGGGCCACTGGAATGAGGAGGGAGGTGGGAAAGGAGAAGAACGCTGCTGTCCAGAAGGGTAAATGGGGATGTTTCCCCCTTCAATCATTGAGCTGAGGACAGGGAAGAGTTACTGGAGGTGCAAGGGGACTTGGGGGTGCTGTGGTAAGAACCTGAGGTAAGGGAGAATAGTGTAAGGGGTCAAAGCAAGGGTTTTAGTAAAACAACAGAAGGTGTTTGATGATGTTTTGGGCAAGTAAATGTGCTTCATTTGGCATGAGACTCCACAGGATGGTATGGCACATATAATTAGGCCCTTTTACCAAATTAGATCTCATTTGGGCAAAGTTGCCAATGCAACTTTTGTAAACCCTAGAAATCAACAGAAATGGATTTTCCAAGGTTAAGTTAAGCAAATCATCCCTTGTTGATGCACCACTTTGTGTAGTGTCATCATTTGGGGTTGTGGGCTTGTCCACCAAGTTTGGGGTGACAAGTAAAAAGTTCGTAATGTAAAGTTGTTCAAATTTGAATCTGAACAGAAATGGTTTTGGGGTACTCTGATCAAGTTACCCTTCTCCAAAGCTTGTGCCATTTGGTCTAGATGCATTATTAGACCATTTTAGCATGTGTACCAAGTTTGAGAGCATTTGGACAAGTTTGGCAATGTAAAATTTCTCAAACTCCAAAATGGAGAGAAATGGTTTTGAGGGGATTTGATGATGTTTTCTTGCTCCCCAAGGCATGAGGCTTGGCAAGATCATCAAACATGTCATATATGACATGATAGAATTTCCCTGGAATTTTTAGAGAATATTTCCTTTGTAAATATTTCAAAAGCTTGAAATATCCAGAAAGGGTTTCCGAGGGATTTGCCCAATATTTTGAACATGACCAAGTGTTGAACTCTTATACATGGACAATATATGTCCTAAGAGTCTCTCTGAATTTTGGCAAATATTTTTGAAATAGTTCAATAATTTTTAACTATTAAAGACCATTTCTGGCCTTAAGAAAAAGCCTTTAAATAAAATAGGAAAATAGCTTTTAAAATTATACTTTTGTGGTTTTTGGGAGTCCTATACCTAATAGGATTCAAACATACCTTTTCAAAGATTTTTATCACCCTAAATCAAGTACTTGAAGTGCATGTCTCAATTTTCAGGGGTTTTTGGAAAACTAATTTTTGAAAATACTATTTGGCCAAAATATTTTTATATGAATATACTATACTGTTATATACACTTGGTATGATCATTGGGCAGAAGTTTGGGGTAAGGAGATGAAGTATAGAAGGTGAGGCTATATTGACCATCAAAGAGCACTTGAAATCAGAGAGAGAAAAACTTAATTCCAAATAAAAGCCAAATGATGCCAAAAAAAATTGTTGGTCCAATTTTTCATGCTTTATTAATGCAATAACCATGTTACAAAATGCAGGGTGTGACACTATTTCTTGATCCGATGACAGAGTTAAGTCATGATCATCGTGGTGGCAGAGAGGGGTTGCTGCTGGCTAGAATCCGGCGAAGATCAAGTCTCCACGGACATCAACAACATAGTTTAGGCTACTGAATCTGACATGATGGCCAGGGGCGTAGCTCTCGATCTTCTCAAGGTGTCCTTCAATGTTGGCCCGAAGCGCAAAGCCGCCGAACATGAAGAGTTGGCCGGGAGGGAAAATCCCCTCGACCTCGCCGTTGCAGTTGACGATGTGATCCATCAGTCCTTCTGTCAATGACATAGTGGAACTCTCAATGAAAGTACCAATGTCAGTGTCAAAACCGGCGGATCTCGAGTAGGGTGTCCCAAACTATGCGTCTGAGGATTGATGTTAACAGGATGTAGGGGACAATATTTACCCAGGTTCAGGCCCTCTCGATCGAGGTAAAACCCTACTTCCTACTATATTAGTATGGATGAATATGTGTACAAGAGTTGATTTACCTCGAGATCGTAAAGGCTAAACCCTAAGTTTAGCCTATGAGGATTGTATGATTCTGATTCTCTTAGCCTCTATGGACTAAACCCTCCAGTTTATATACACACCGAGGGGCCTAGGGTTTGTACATATCATCTTGTAGAGGAAGGAAAATCTACACCCGAGCCTAAACTTGCCATTACAAGAATCCAGGAGTCCTATCCAGATACAAGAGATGATCTTCTATAATAATCTTCATGGCCCACCAGTCCGGCCCACCATGAGTTTATCCGGCCACCTGAGGACCCCCCTATCCAATACTCCCTCACTCACCTCGCGAGTTCGTCCTGTGGGCGGCGACGCCACCACTATCGTGGATTCGTCTCCCGAGGTTCTTCGTCGAGCTGATGGCGCCGAGGGGGCCTCTCGAGCTGTGGCTGCAACACGCCAGGTGCTGCAGGGCGACTACTGAGGCGGAGGTTGAAGTCATCCCTCCAGGTGACGTCTTCATGACTGCTACTTCTCGAGCTTGCGTTGTATTCCCTCGAAGAGGAAAGGGTGATGCATCACTTTAGCATAAGTATTTCCCTCAGTTTTTGAGAACCAAGGTATCAATCCAGTAGGAGACCACGCATGAGTACCTCGCACCTACACAAACAAATAAGAACTTCGGAGCTAACGTGATAAGGGGTTGTCCAACCCTTTACGGTCACTTACGAAAGTGAGATCTGATAGATAGGATAGTATAATATTTTTGGTATTTTTGGTATAAGAACAAAAAGTAAATAAAGCAAAGAAAAGTAGATGGAAGATTAATATGTTGAGAATAGACCGGGGGGCCATAGGTTTCACTAGTGGCTTCTCTCATGATAGCAGAATTCTACGTGGGTGAACAAATTACTGTCAAGCAATTGATAGAAAAGCGCATAGTTATGAGAATGTCTAGGCATTATCATTATATATAGGCATCACGTCCGTGACATGTAGACCAAAATGATTCTGCATCTACTACTATTACTCCACACATCGACCGCTATCCAGCATGCATCTAGAGTATTAAGTTCATAAGAACACAGTAATGCTTTAAGCAAGATGACATGATGTAGAGGGATAAACTCAAGCAATATGATATAAACCCCATCTTTTTATCCTCGATGGCAACAATACAATACATGCCTTGCTGCCCCTGCTATGACTAGGAAAGGGCACCGCAAGATTGAACACGAAACCAAGCACTTCTCCCATTGCTAGAACTATAGATCTAGTAGGCCAAACCAAACCAATAATTCGAAGAGACTTGGAAGGATATTATAATCATACATGAAAGATTTTAGAAAAGAATCAATATAGCTCATAGATAATCTTGATCATAAACCCACAATTCATCGGATCTCGACAAACACACGGCAAAAATATTACATCGAATAGATCTCCTCGAAGATTGAGGAGAACTTTGTATTGAGATCCAAAAAAAGAGAAGAAGCCATCTAGCTAATAACTATGGACCCGAAGGTCTGTGGTAAACTACTCACAACTCATTGGTGAGGCTATGGTGTTGATGTAGAAGCACTCCGTGGTAGATCCCCCCTCCGGCGGAGCTCCGGAACAGGCCCCAAGATGGGATCTCACGGGAATAGAAGGTTGCGGCGGTGGAATTAGGCCTTTCTCTGTTGCTTCGATGTTTTCAGGGTACGTGGATATATATAGGAGGAAGGAGGGCATAAGGGGAGCTAGAGGGGCCCACGAGGGTGTGGGGTGGCCCTGCCCCCCTGGGCGTGCCCTGGACCCTCATGGCCGCCTCTCTCATTCCCTCGCGTGTACTCCAAGTCTTCTGGGTAGATACAGTTCCAAAAATAACTGCCTCGAAGGTTTCATTCCGTTTGGACTCCGTTTGATATTCCTTTTCGGCGAAACTCTGAAATAGGCAAAAAACAACAATTTGCACTGGGCCTTGGGTTAGTAGGTTAGTCCCAAAACATAATATAGAAGTGTATAATAAAGCCCATTAAACATCCAAAACGGAATATATAATAGCATGCAACAATCAAAAATTATGGATACGTTGGAGAGTATCAAGCATCGCCAAGCTTAATTCCTGCTCGTCCTTGAGTAGGTAAATGATAAAAACATAATTTTTGATGTGGAATGCTAACCAACATAATTCTCAATGTAATTATCTTTATTGTGGCATGAATGTTCAGATCTGAAAGATTCAAGACAAAAGTCTATATTGACATAAGAATAATAATACTTCAAGCATACTAACAAAGCAATCGTGTCTTCTCAAAATAACATGGCCAAGGAAAGTTATCCCTACAAAATCATATAGTCTGGTTATGCTCCCTCTTCATCACACAAAATATTTAAATCATGCACAACCCCGGTTTCAGCCAAGCAATTGTTTCATACTCAATTTTTTTTGAAACCTTTCAACTTTCACGCAATACATGAGCGTGAGCCATGTATATAACACTATAGGTGGAATAGAGTGGTGGTTGTGGAGAAGACAAAAGAGGAAGGTAGTCTCTCATCAACTAGGCGTATTAATGGGCTATGGAGATGCCCATCAATAGATATCAATGTGAGTGAGTAGGGATTGACATGCAATGGATGCACTAGGGCTATAAGTGTATGAAAGCTCATCCAAAGAAACTAAGTCGGTGTGCATCCAACTTGCTTGATCATGAAGACCTAGGGCATTTGAGGAAGCCCATCGTTGGAATATACAAGCCAAGTTCTATAATGAAAATTCCCACTAGTATATGAAAGTGACAAAACAAGAGACTCTCTATCATGAAGATCATAGTGCTACTTTGAAGCACAAGCGTGGAAAAGGATAGTAACATTGTCCCTTCTCTCTTTTTCTCTCTTTTTTTTTCTTTTTTTTCTTTGGGCCTTCTCTTTTTTTTTCTCTTCTTTTTATGGCCTTCTCTTATTTTTGGCCGGAGTCTCATCCCGACTTGTGGGGGAATCATATTCTCCATCATCCTTTCCTCACTGGGACAATGCTCTAATAATGACGATCGTCACACTTTTCTTTACTCACAACTCGAAGCTAGAACAAAGTATGACTCTATGTGAATGATAATGAAGCATATCATATGAACGGAACAGTGGAAAGTTGCATGGCAATATATCTCGGAATGGCTATGGAAATCCCATGATAGATAGGTATGGTGGCGGTTTTGAGGAAGGTATATGGTGGGTGTATGGTACCGGCGAAAGTTGCGCCGTACAAGAGGCTAGCAATGGTGGAAAGGTGAGAGTGCGTATAATCCATAGACTCAACATTAGTCATAAAGAACTCATATACATTGCAAAAATCTACGAGTTATAAAAACAAAGTATTCAACGCATGCTCCTAGGGGAAGGGTTGGTAGGAGTTAACCATCGCGCGATCCCGACCTCCACACAAAGGATGACACTCAATAAATAAATCATGCTCCAACTTCATCACATAACAGTTCACCATACGTGCATGCTACGGGAATCACAAACTTTAACACAAGTGTTTCTCAAACTCAGAATTACTCCACTAGCATGACTCTAATATCACTATCCTCATATCTCAAAACAGTCATCAAGTATCAAACTTCTCATCATATCCAATGCACTTTATGTGAACGTTTTTACTATGCCCATCTTGGATGCCTATGATATTGGAACTAGTTTTATAGCCAAAGCACATTACCATGCTGTTATAAAAGACTCTCAAAAGGATATAAGTGAAGCATGAGAGATCAACAATTTCTACAAAATAAAACCACCACCGTGCCCTAAAAGATATAAGTGAAGCACTAGAGAAATACTATCTAGCTCAAAAGATATAAGTGAAGCACATAGAGTATTCTAATAATTTCTAAATCATATTTATCTCTATCAAAAGGTGTGTCCAGCAAGTATGATTGTGGCAAACTAACAATCAAAGACTCAAATCATACATGAAGCCCCAAGCAAAACACATATCATGTGGTGAATAAAAATATAGTCCCGAGTAAAGTTACCGATAGATGAAGACGAAAGAGGGGATGCCTTCCCGGGGCATCCCCAAGCGTAGGCTTTTGGTTGTCCTTGAATATTACCTTGGGGTGCCTTGGGCATCCCCAAGCTTAGGCTCTTTCCACTCTTTGTTCCATAGTCCATCAAAGCCATACTCAAAATTTGAAAACTTCACAACACAAAACTTAGCCAAAAATCTCGTGAGCTCCGTTATTATAAGAAAACAAACCACCACTCAAAGGTACTGTAATGAACTTATTCTTTGTTTATATTGGTGTTAAACCTACTGTATTACAACTTATCCATGATTCATACCCCCCCCCCCCC
>LR738711.1:537099276-537180243 GCA_902687465.1 Secale cereale | reverse complement strand
CCCCCCCCGATACTACTCATAGATTCATCAAAATAAGCCAACAACACACGAAAAACAGAATCTGTCAAAAACAGAACAGTCTGTAGAAATCTGTAACTCCAAAAAATTGCAATAAATTGGTAAATAGGAGGAATTTGTCTATTAATCATCTGCAAAAAGAATCAACTAAATAGCACTCTCCAGTAAAAAATTACAGCCAATCTCGTGAGCGCTAAAGTTTCTATTTTTTACAGCATGATCATATAGACTTCACACAAGTCTTCCCAAAGGTTCTACTTGGCACGAACACTAATTAAAACACAAAACCACATCGAAACAGAAGCTAGATGCAATATTTATTCCTAAACAGAAGAAGAAACAAAGAGAATAAAATTGGGTTGCCTCCCAACAAGCGCTATCGTTTAACGCCCCTAGCTAGGCACGATACAAGAATAGATCTAGGTATTGCCATCTTTGGTGGGCAATCCATAAGTGGCTCTCATAATAGATTTTCATTTTCTTTCTAGGAAAGTGTTCCATGCCTTTCCTTAACGGAAATTGGAATCTAATATTTCCTTCCTTCATATCAATAATTGCACCAATCGTTCTAAGGAAAGGTCTACCAAGAATAATAGGACATGAAGGATTGCAATCTATATCAAGAACG
This sequence comes from Secale cereale, assembly GCA_902687465.1. Classification (NCBI taxonomy): domain Eukaryota; kingdom Viridiplantae; phylum Streptophyta; class Magnoliopsida; order Poales; family Poaceae; genus Secale; species Secale cereale. The sequence continues at coordinate 537,179,597 of LR738711.1, read as the reverse complement.
ATGAAATCTACGGGCACATAATTCCTATTTGTAACAATAAGAACATCATTTATCCTTCCCATAGGTTTCTTAATGGTAGAATACGCAAGATGCAAATTTAAAGAACAATGATCAAGCTCATGGAAACCTAACAAATCACACAAAGTTTTTGGAATTGTAGAAACACTTGCACCCAAATCACACAAAGCAAAGCATTCGTGATCTTTAATTTTAATTTTAATAGTAGGTTCCCACTCATCATAAATATTTCTAGGGATAGAAACTTCTAATTCAAGTTTTTCTTCATAAGATTGCATCAAAGCATCAACTATGTGTTTGATAAAAGCCTTATTTTGACTATAAGCATGCGGAGAATTTAGTACGGATTGCAACAAGGAAATACAATCTATTAAAGAGAAATTATCATAATTGATTCCCTTGAAATCCAAAATAGTGGGTTCATCACTATGCAAAGTTTTAATCTCTTCAATCCCACTTTTAACAATTTTAGCATCAAGATCTAAAAACTCCGAATCATTGGGACGCCTTTTAACTAAAGTAGACTCATCTCCAGTCCCATATTTACCAAGATTCATACAAGAAAACAAGGATCTAATAGGACACACATCAATAACTTTTAGATCTTCATCTTTGTTTTCATGATAATTAGAAGAACGCGCTTTCATAAAGCAAACTTTTTTAGCACGCATCCTAGCGGTTCTTTTTTTGCACTCATCAATGGAAATTCTCATGCCTTTGAGAAGACTCATTGATATCATGCATAGGTGGAATAGATCTAAGTTTCAAAGAATCGACATCAAGAGTAATTATATCCACGTTTCTAGCCAACTCGTCAATCTTAAGCAATTTTTCTTCAAGCAAAGCATTGAAATTCTTTTGTGAATTCATAAACTCTTTAACACTAGTTTCAAATTCAGAGGGTATCTTACCAAAATTTCCATAAGAGTTATTGTAGGAATTGCCATAATTATTAGAGGAATTACTATGAAGTTTCCTCTATAAGCATTGTTACCAAAATTATTCCTACCAACACAATTCACATCCAAAGATTCATTATTATTTTCAATCAACGTGGATAAAGGCATATCATTAGGATCAGAAGAAGCACTCTTAGTAGCAAATAATTTCATATGTTCATCCATCTTTCCACTCAAAACACTAATCTCCTCAATAGCATGCACTTTTTTTCTAGTAGATCTTTCTGTGTGCCATTGAGAGTAGTTAACCATAATATTATCTAGGAGTTTGGTAGCTTCTCCTAAGGTAGTTTCCATGAAAGTGCCCCCCGCGGCCGAATCTAAAAGATTTCTAGAAGTAAAAATCAAGCCAGCATTAAAGTTTTGTATAATCATCCATAAGTTCAAACCATGTGTAGGGAAATTACGTATCATTAATTTCATTCTCTCCCAAGCTTGTGCAACATGCTCATGATCTAGTTGCTTAAAATTCATAATATTGTTTCTAAGAGAGATAATCTTAGCGGGAGGAAAATACTTAGAGATAAAGGCATCTTTGCACTTATTCCATTAATCAATACTATTTCTAGGCAAAGAGGAAAACCAAGTTTTAGCACGATCTCTAAGTGAAAACGGAAATAGCTTTAATTTAACAATATCATTATCTGTATCCCTCTTCTTTTGCATATCACACAAATCAACAAAGTTGTTCAGATGAGTAGCGGGATCTTCACTAGGAAGGCCAGAAAATTGATCTTTCATGACAAGATTCAATAGGGCAGCATTGGTCTCACAATATTCAACATCAATAATAGGAGCAATAGGCGTGCTAATAAAATCATTATCGTTGGTATTGGAGAAGTCACAGAATTTGGTATTATTTTGAGCCATAGTGACAAGCAAGCAATCCAACATACAATCAAACAAGAGGCAAGCGAATGGTAAACACACGGAAGTAGAAGGGCAAATAAAAACGGCAAGGGTGAAGTGGGGGAGAGGAAAATGAGAGGCAAATAATGTAGTGCGAAGGATAAGGGTTTGTGATAGGTACTTAGTATATGACTTTGGCGTAGATCTCCCCGGCAACGGCGCCAAAAATTCTTCTTGCTACTTCTCGACCTTGCGTTGTATTCCCTCGAAGAGGAAAGGGTAATGCAGCACAGTAGCGTAAGTATTTCCCTCAGTTTTTGAGAACCAATGTATCAATCCAGTAGGAGACCACGCGCGAGTCCCTCGCACCTGCACAAACAAAGAAGAACTTCGCAGCCAACGCGATAAGGGGTTGTCAATCCCTTTACTGTCACTTACGAAAGTGAGATATGGTAGATATGATAGTATAATATTTTTGGTATTTTTGGTATAGGAAGAGAAAGTAAATAAAGCAAAGTAAAGTAGATGGAATATTAATATGTTGAGAATAGACCCGGGGGCCTTAGGTTTCACTAGTGGCTTCTCTCATGATAGCAGAATTCTACGGTGGGTGAACAAATTACTGTCGAGCAATTAATAGAAAACGCATAGTTATGAGAATATCTAGGCATTATCATTATATATAGGCATCACGTCCATGACATGTAGACCGAAACGATTTTGCATCTACTACTATTACTCCACACATCGACCGCTATCCAGCATGCATCTAGAATATTAAGTTCATAAGAATAGAGTAATGCTTTAAGCAAGATGACATGATGTAGAGGGATAAACCCCATCTTTTTATCCTCGATGGCAACAATACAATACGTGCCTTGCTACCCCTGCTGTCATTGGGAAAGGACACCGCTAGATTGAACCCAAAGCCAATCACTTTTCCCATGGCATGAACTATAGATCTAGTAGGCCAAACCAAACCAATAATTTGAAGAGACTTGCAAGGATATTATAATCATACATAAAAGATTTCAGAAAATAATCAAATATAGTTCATAGGTAATCTTGATCATAAACCCACAATTCATCGGATCTCGACAAACACATCGCAAAAAGATTTAATCGAATAGATCTCCTCGAAGATCGAGGAGAACTTTGTATTGAGATCCAAAAAGAGAGAAGAAGCCATCTAGCTAATAACAATGCACCCGAAGGTCTGTGGTAAACTACTCACAACTCATTGGTGATACTATGGTGTTGATGTAGAAGCACTCCGTGGTAGATCCCCCCTCTGGCGGAGCTCCGGAACAGGCCCCAATAAGGGATCTGTAACTTCTCGAGCTTGCGTTGTATTCCCTCGAAGAGGAAAGGGTGATGCAGTACAGTAGCGTAAGTATTTCCCTCAGTTTTTGAGAACCAAGGTATCAATCCAATAGGATACCACGCGCGAGTCCCTCGCACCTGCACAAACAAATAAGAACTTCGCAGCCAACGCGATAAGGGGTTGTGAATCCCTTTACGGTCACTTACGAAAGTGAGATCTGATAGATAGGATAGTTTGATATTTTTGGTATTTTTGGATATAAGAACAGAAAGTAAAAGTGGAAAAGTAAAGTAGATTGTAGATTGATATGATGATAATAGACCCGGGGGCCATAGTTTTCTCTAGTGGCTCCTCTCATGATAGCGGTATTCTACGGCGGGTAAACAAATTACTGTCGAGCAATTGATAGAAAAGTGAATACTTATGAGACTATCTAGGCATGATCATTATATATAGGCATCACGTTCGAGACAAGTAGATCGAAACGATTCTGCATCTACTACTATTACTCCACACATCGACCGCTATCCAGCATGCATCTAGAGTATTAAGTTCATAAGAACAGAGTAACGCCTTAAGCAAGATGACATGATGTAGGGGGATAAACTCAAATAACATGATATAAACCCCATCTTTTTATCCTCAATGGAAACAATACAATACGTGCCTTGCTGCCCCTACTGTCACTGGGAAAGGACACCGCAAGATTGAACCCAAAGCCAAGCACTTCTCCCATTGCAAGAATTATAGATCTAGTAGGCCAAACCAAACCAATAATTCGAATAGACTTGCAAGGATATTATAATCACACATAAAGAGTTTAGAAAAGAACCAAATATTTCTCATAGATAATCTTGATCACAAACCCACAATTCATCGGATCTCGACAAACACACCGCAAAAAGAGATTACATCGAATAGATCTCCTCGAAGACCGAGGAGAACTTGGTATTGAGATCCAAAGAGAGAGAAGAAGCCATCTAGATAATTGCTATAGACCCGAAGGTCTGTGGTAAACTACTCACAACTCATGGTGAGGCGATGATGATGATGTGGAAGCACTCCGTGGTAGATCCCCCCTTCAGCGGAGCTCCAGAACAGGCCCCAAGATGGGATCTCAAGGGAACAGAAGGTTGCGGCGGTGGAACTAGGGTTTTCACTCCTCTTCTGATGGTTTCGGGGTACGTGGGTATATGTAGGACGAAGGAGGGCACCGGGGGCCAGACGTGGGGCCCACGAGGCAGGGGCACGCCCTGTAGGGCGGTGCCCCCCACCCTCGTGGACGCCACCTGTGCCCTACTCCGTGGTTCTCCAGTCTCCCGTGCGTATTTTGCTCAAAAATATCTCTCCCGAAGTTTCATTCTGTTTGAACTCCGTTTTATATTCCTTTTCTGTAAAACCCTGAAATAGGCAAAAAAACAGCAATCTGGACTGGGCCTTTGGGTTAATAGGTTAGTCCCAACAATAATATAAAAGTGTATAACAAAGCCCATTAAACATCCAAAACATCATAAATAATAGCATGGAACAATAAAAAATTATAGGTACGTTGGAGACGTATCAAGCATCCCCAAGCTAAATTCATGCTCGTCCTCGAGTAGGTAAATGATAAAAACAGAATTTTAGATGTGGAATGCTAACCAACATAGTTTTCAATGTTATTCTGTAAACTATGGCATGAATGTTCAGATATGAAAGATTCAAGACAGAAGTCTATATTGACATAAGAAATAATAATACTTCAAGCATACTAACAAAGCAATCATGTCTTCTCAAAATACTATGGCTAAAGAAAGTTATCCCTACAAAATCATATAGTCTGGCTATGCTCCCTCTTCATCACACAAAATATTCATATCATGCACAACCCCAGTTTCAGCCAAGCACTTGTTTTCATACTCTATTCTTTCAAACCTTTCAACTTTCACGCAATACATGAGCGTGAGCCATGGACATAGCACACTGTGTAATAGAGTGGTGGTTGTGGAGAATACAAAAAGGAGGGAGATAGTCTCACATCGACTAGGGGTATCAATGGGCTATGGAGATGCCCATCAATAGATATCAATGTGAGTAAGTTGGGATTGCCATGCAACGAATGCACTAGAGCTAAATATGTATGAAAGCTCAACAAAAGAAACTAAGTGGGTGTGCATCCAACTTGCTTCCTCACGAAGACCTAGGGCATTTGAGGAAGCCCATCGTTGGAATATACAAGCCAAGTTCTATAATGAAAATTCCCACTAGTATATGAAAGTGACTAAACATGAGACTCTCTATCATGAAGAACATGGTGCTACTTTGAAGCACAAGTGTGGAAAAAGATAGTAGCAATTGTCCCTTTTTTTTTGGAGGGGCCTTTTCTTTTGTTCGGGCTTTCTTCACTTGGGACAATGCTCTAATAATTATGATCATCACACTTATATTGAATTACTACTCGATATTACAACTCGATACTAGAACAAAGTATGACTCTATATGAATGCCTCCGGCGGTGTACCAGGATGTGTAATGAATCAAGAGTGACATGTATGAAAAGTTATGCATGGTTGCTTTGCCACAAATACGATGTCAACTACATGATAATGCATGGCAATATGACAATATGAAGCGTGTCATATGAACGGAACGGTGGAAAGTTGCAGGGCAATATATCTCGAAATGGCTATGGAAATGCCATGATAGGTAGGTATGGTGGCTATTTTGAGGAAGATATATGGTGGCTGCTTCGAGGAAGGATATATAGTGGGTGTATAGTACCGACGGAAGTTGCACTGTACAAGAGAGGCTAGCAATGGTGGAAGGGTGAGAGTGTGTATAATCCATGGACTCAACATTAGTCATAAGAACTCATATACTTATTGCAAAAATTTACGAGTCATCAAAACAAAGCAATCAACGCATGCTCCTAGGGGGAGGTTGGTAGGAGTTAACCATCACGCGCCCCCGACCTCCACACAAATGATGACACTCTACAAATACCTCATGCTCTAACTTCGTCACATAGCGGTTCACCATACGTGCATGCTATGGGAATCACTAACTTTAACACAAGTATTTCTCAATTTCATAATAACTCCACTAGCATGACTCTAATATTACTATCCTCATATCTCAAAACAATTATCAAGCATCCAACTTCTCTCCATATTCAATGCACTTGATGTGAAAGTTTTTACTACATTGATCTTGGATGCCTATCATGTGAAGGCTAGTTTTATAGCCAAAGCACATTACCATGTTGTTTTAATTGAATCTCAAAAGGATATAAGTGAGGCATGAGAGATCAACAATTTCTACAAAATATAATTACCACCGTGCTCTAAAAGATATAAGTGAAGCACTAGAGCAAAAACTATTCGACTCAAAAGATATAAGTGAAGCACATAGAGTGTTCTAACAATTCCTAGGCCATATTTCTCTCTCTCAAAAAGGTGTATCCAGCAAGGATAATTGTGGCAAACTAACAAGCAAAGACTCAAATGATACATGACGCTCCAAGTAAAACTCATATCATGTGGTGAATAAAAATATAGCTCTGAGTATAGTTACCAATAGATGAAGACGAAAGAGGGAATGCCTTCCCGGGGCATCCCCAAGCTTAGGCTTTGGGTTGTCCTTGAATATTACCTTGGGGTTCCTTGGGCATCCCCAAGCTTAGGCTCTTGCCACTCTTTGTTCCATAGTCCATCAAAGCAATACTCAAAACTTGAAAACTTCACAACACAAAACTTAGACAAAAATCTTGTGAGCTCCGTTAGTATAAGAAAACAAACCACTACTCAAAGGTGCTGCAATGAACTCATTCTTTGTTTATATTGGTGTTAAGCCTATTGCATTCCAACTTCTCTATGATTCATATCCTCCAATACTACTCATAGATTCATCAAAATAAGCAAACAACACACGAAAAACAGAATCTGTCAAAAATAGAACAGTCTGTAGTAATCTGCAACTTTCGCATACTTCTGTAACTTAAAAATTTTGAAATAAATTGGTAAACGTGAGGAATTTCTCTATTAATCATATGCAAAAGAATCAACTAAATAGCACGCTCCAGCAAAATCTTGTGACCATTCTAGCGAGCGCTAACGATTCTGTTTTTCAGAGCAAGATCATATAAACTTTACACAAGTCTTCCCAAAGCCTCTACTTGGCACAAACACTAATTAAAACACAAAACCACATCTAAACAGAAGCAAAAACAAAAACAAAAATTGGGTTGCCTCCCAACAAGCGCTATCGTTTTACGCCCCTCGCTAGGCACAATACATAGATAGATCTAGGTATGGCCATCTTTGGAAGGCAATTCTTTAATTAAGCACTTGTGATTCTTAGGATCTTCTCTATCCCTATTGATAATCAAACTTTTGGGCAAGAAATCAAGAACTTCAATCCTGTCAAAAGGTTCTCTTGCAAAAGTAAGAAAATTGGGATGAACACTTATAGATTTAAGATCAGCGATTCCTTTACTAGATGGTTCACCCTTGTTCTTAGGAACATACATGAACTTAGACAATTTACTGGTAGAAGGATTTGAAGTAGTTTTCATAGCAGAAAGAGCATAACCCACATTAGTAATGATATCCTCAGTTTATCGATTCTAGTAGAATCTTGATCTAATTTTTCTATCACTATGGGTTCCTTTTCTTTAAAAAAAATCAGAATAACTCTTACCTTGGATCCATATTGGGTAATTTCACTGTGGATATTTTTATCCAAATTCTCTACCAACTCTACCGTAGCAACCTTGTTTTCAATGATTTCTAGCCTTTGCATAACATGCTCCAAAGTTAAAACAGTCCCATTAACCATAAGAGGTGGGGAGCCAAATAATTCAGTCATAGCATTATAAGAGTCAAAAGTATGGCTACCCAAGAAATTCCCTCCGGTAATGGTATCTAAAATATATCTACTCAAGTAGTTATGCCAACATAAAAATTGTGAAGAAGCACGGAAGTGGATAGCTTCCTAGTAGATCTACTTTGAGCATTGCAAATTCTATACCAGGCATCTTTTAAGTTTTCTTCCTCCCTTTGTTTAAAATTAAGAACCTCACTCTCGGGACTATTGATAATGATAGGTGTGCTAGACATGATGACAATCAAGCAATCCAACACACAAGCAAACAAGAAGCAAGCGAACGATAAACACATGGCAAGAAGAAGGGCAAATCAAACGGCAAGGGTGAAGTGGGGGAGAGGCAAATGAGAGGCAAATAAATGTAATGCGAAGGATAAGGGTTGTGATAGGTACTTGGTATATGAATTTTGCGTAAGCCTCCCCGACAACGGCGCCAGAAATTCTTCTTGCAACTTCTCGAGCTTGTGTTGTATTCCCTCGAAGAGGAAAGGGTGATGCAACACAGTAGCATAAGTATTTCCCTCAGTTTTTGAGAACCAAGGTATCAATCCAATAGGATACCACGCGCGAGTCCCTCGCACCTGCACAACAAATAAGAACTTCGCAGCCAACGCGATAAGGGGTTGTGAATCCCTTTACGGTCACTTACGAAAGTGAGATCTTATAGATAGGATAGTTTGATATTTTTGGTATTTTTGGATATAAGAACAGAAAGTAAAAGCGGAAAAGTAAGTAGATTGTAGATTGATATGTTGATAATAGACCCGGGGCCATAGTTTTCTCTAGTGGCTTCTCTCATGATAGCGGTATTCTACGGCGGGTAAACAAATTACTGTTGAGCAATTGATAGAAAAGTGAATACTTATGAGACTATCTAGGCATGATCATTATATATAGGCATCACGTCCGAGACAAGTAGATCGAAACGATTCTGCATCTACTACTATTACTCCACACATCGACCGCTATCCAGCATGCATCTAGAGTATTAAGTTCATAAGAACAGAGTAACGCCTTAAGCAAGATGACATGATGTAGAGGGATAAACTCAAATAACATGATATAAACCCCATCTTTTTATCCTCGATGGCAACAATACAATACGTGCCTTGCTGCCCCTACTGTCACTGGGTAAGGACACTGCAAGACTGAACCCAAAGCCAAGCACTTCTCCCATTGCAAGAACTATAGATCTAGTAGGCCAAACCAAACCAATAATTCGAAGAGACTTGCAAGGATATTATAATCACACATAATGAGTTAATAAAAGAACCAAATATTTCTCATAGATAATCTTGATCATAAACCCACAATTCATCGGATCTCGACAAACACGCCGCAAAAAGAGATTACATCGAATAGATCTCCTCGAAGACCGAGGAGAACTTGGTATTGAGATCCAAAGAGAGAGAAGAAGCCATCTAGATACTAGCTATGGAGCCGAAGGTCTGTGGTAAACTACTCACAACTCATGTTGAGGCGATGATGATGATGTAGAAGCACTCCCTGGTAGATCCCCCCTCCGACGGAGCTCCGGAACAGGCCCCAAGATGGGATCTGACTGGAACAGAAGGTTGCCGCGGTGGAACTAGTGGTTTATCTCCTCTTCTGTTGGTTTTGTGGTACGTAGGTATATATAGGAGGAAGGAGGGTACCGGGGGCCAGATGTGGGGCCCACGAGGCAGGGGGCGCGCCCCCACCCTCGTGGACGCCACGTGTGCCCTACTCCATGGTTCTCATGTCTCCCGTGCATATTTTTCTCGAAAAATATCTCTCCCGAAGTTTCATCCTGTTTGGACTCCGTTTGATATTGCTTTTCTGTAAAACCCTGAAATAGGCAAAAAAACAGCAATCTGGACTGGGCCTTTGGGTTAATAGGTTAGTCCCAAAAATAATATAAAAGTGTATAAGAAAGCCCATTAAACATCCAAAACATCATAAATAATAGCATGGAAGAATAAAAAATTATAGATACGTTGGAGACGTATCAGGATCTCACAGGAACAGAAGGTTGCGGCGGTGGAATTAGGGTTTTCTCTGTTGTTGCGACGTTTTTAGGGTACGTGGATATATATAGGAGGAATGAGGGCATCAGGGGAGCCAGAGGGGGCCCACAAAGGTGGGGGCGTGCCCTGGACCCTCTTGGCCGCCTCTCTCGTTCCCTCGCGTGTACTCCAAGTCCTCTGGGTAGATACGGTTCCAAAAATAACTCTCCCGAAGGTTTCATTCCGTTTGGACTCCGTTTGATATTCCTTTTCTGCGAAGCTCTGAAATAGGCATAATACAGCAATTTGCACTGGGCCTTGGGTTAGTAGGTTAGTCCCAAAAATAATATAAAAGTGTATAATAAAGCCCATGAAACATCCAAAACAGAATATATAATAGCATGGAACAATAAAAAATATAGATATGTTGGAGACGTATCAATGACCCGCGGGGTGGGGCGAGGTTTCCCAAGCTTGTCACTCTCAAGGGGCGTCCGCCATCCACTTTGAAATTGAAGGCGCCTCTACGCTTTTCTTCAAGGTTGTCAGCAAGGATGGGCAGCGCCTGGAATGCTTCCCGAAAGGGGCGGTACGCGCGACATGGCCAGGGGCGCTGAACTTGCCCTCAACCTCATCAGCGGTTCTTCCAGCAGCGGTAGCGAGTCCCCGTAGTCTAGCGACTCTCCGGAGTCCATTGACGATGATAGTTACGAGCCTCTAAGCTCGGAGCAGGGCTTTGGCGTCCTCCTGCCGTCGGTAGTGATGTCCTCGGCTTTCTTCTTTTGTTTCCCTGCGCGGAACCACATTAAGCCCCATAGGTGTGTGTAAGGGATTGTAATGCTTGTCGTCTTAATGTCACCGCTCCTCGCTTAGCACTGGGACTGCATGACTCACTAGGGCATTGTATTCTTTTTCATTCTCATGGTAGCTTGGTGCTCTACGCCGACAGGACCCAGTCCCTAGGCAGGCTTCAGCCATCGCTGCTATGCCAGGTCGCGATTCCGTGGTCAAGACCAGGAGGTGAGCGGGCCGAGGTCCGGTAAGAGCCCTTGAGGCGCGATGCTCGGGGGTCCCCTTTAGTGCGCAAGCATCTTGCCAGAGGCCGAAAAGGAAAATGACATTGCCCAAGTGAGATCACAGAGGTCGGAACGTCATGCTACGCAGTTCTAGTTATCGTGCGGGGGTGACTTCTCTTGCGATGAATTCCTTGTTGGGTGCCTGGTTGTGCCCTTGCGATAGCGCCTCTAGGTCAGGCTTGCGCCGGTCTCCCCCCCCTTAGCTCAAGCAAGCGCTATACGTCCTCGGGTCCCGGTCCTTGAGCGAAACTCAGCCGCCGATTAGTATGCCAGGTCGCGATGCCATGGTCAAGGCGAGGGGGTGAGGGCTCGAGAACTAGTAGGAGCTCCTGAGGTGCGATGCTCAAGAGCCCTCCCATTAACGTGCAAGCAAGGCGCGTCGAGGGGAGTGTCCGGCGATGCAACCTTAGCCTGACTCCAAAGGTCCCTGCAAATCAATCTGAGAAAGCGGTCATAGTACATGGCAGCGCTTGCCTCGCTGTCATCGATTTTTCCACTTGCACGCATAGGCACCAAGGACCCGGTGAGGTGATGTGCGCAGGGCTGGTTGCAAATCATAGCTCGGTCTCTCAGGTTTTTCGGCGCTGCAGGGACAGACCCGAGCACAGGCACAGTGCCAGCGATTCTTTGGGACGAGCAACTGGCAGGTTGGCAACACACGGGAGCCTTGGCGGGTGTCGGAACACCAAGTGAGCACGCGATAATCTCAGGATAACTCATGACAAGAATAAGGCAAGTTCTTAATAGATGCAAAAATGATACATGCCATAGGGACATACCCACACGGCTTGGGGATGATGCTGCCCGAAGGGCGCCCCAAAAAAAATGAGAAGAAAAGATGATAAGCACCGTAGGGACGGACCCATACGGCTCAGGGATGATGCAGCCCGTGGGGCACCCCCAACTGAACGAAACAGAAGATGTCACCTGCCACCGTTGCGGGAGAAGTGTTGGGGTAGCTGAAGATGCCTGCTGGTGAAGTTGCTCCTCATGGGTCATCTAGCCCCTGGACCTTGCAAGGCTCATGCTATCCAGGAGGCTCGTGAAGGACCAAAGCTTCCTCCGCCAGGATCTCCTGGTACTTGGCCTCGCTAGCTGCCAGGATGCCCCGGATGCGACACTGATGGAAGGCAACGCTGTTCGGCAAGCCGAAAGGCATGCAAACGTAGCTGTGAGGGGGAGCTCCTGAGACGCGGCTCTGTTGAGCCCTGGGATGTTGACGCGGACTTGCAGCCCCCTGCCCTCGTCGGTGAGGGAGCGGTGCTTGGTGACGCGGGACGACGCTTGTCTCGCATCACCCTTGCTTCCTGAAGATCCTTGATCGCCTTGGTGACAAACTCGTGAGCACTTGACGCCTCGCGCCCTGTGCTCTCTTTGTGGAAACGCATGCTGAAGCATGCCTCCACATGGTGCCCGAGCGCCTGCCTCGTGATGTTGGCCAGGTCGGAGGCCCTCCAAAGGAGAGCCCCGGAGTCCAGCCTGAGAGGGTTGCCGGGCGCGCCTTCCTATGCTAGAGGGGAAGGCGCCCCGTCCGTGGGCGTAGGTCCTGAGGCATGGCTCTTAGGTGCTCCGCCCTTCTAAGGCCCCAGGGTGAGCAGCAGCTTCTTCTTCTTCGAGGCAGCTGAAAGGATCGATAGGGTTGACTAGAGGGGGGGTGAATAGGCAACTAACAATTTTTAGCTTTTCTTGACCAAATTAAACTTAGCAATTAAATAGGTTATCTAGATGTGCAACTACGTTGACAACCTATATGATGCAACAATAACAAGCATACATGCAAGCAAGGAATAAAGCACAATAAAACTAGTAAAGTAAAGGTGAGAGATGACCAAGAGTGGAACCGGTGGGTACGAGGATGTGTTACCGAAGTTCCTTCCCTTTGAGGGGAAGTACATCTCCGTTGGAGCGATGTGGAGGTACAATGCTCCCCAAGAAGCCACTAGGGCCACCATATTCTCCTCACAACCTCACACAATGCAAGATGCCATGAGTCCACTATTGGTGCCCTTGAAGGCGGCGACCGTACCTTTACAAACAAGTTTGGGGCTCTCTCCACAACTGAATTGGAGGCTCCCAAGGAAACCATGGAACTTCACCACAATGGAATGTGGCTCCGAGATGACCTCTTCCTTCTAGGGCGCCCAAGCACCCAAGAGTAACAAAATCCACACAAGAAAGTATCGGGGAATCAAATATCCTTTGGTGGAAGTGTAGATCTAGGTCTCCTCCTTCAATCCCTAGCAAATCAATGACTTTGAGTGTCTAGAGAGAGATATTGAGAAAGAGAGCTTTAATGGCAAATGGAGGAGAGAGAGAGAGGCAAGAGGTAGGTGGGAGGAAGGAGAAGCACCTCCTTAAATAGGCCCCCCACATATCCAACCGTTATGTGCAGAAACGCATAGGAGCGTTACTTCCGCAATAGACACCGGTACAACCGGTGAATGCGGGAAACCCCTGCTAGGGCACCATGGCGGTACTTCCGGTGGCGCACCCGATAGTACCAGTTTATTGGAATAAACCGGAACTACCGCACAACCACCGCTCAACTACCGGGTCATATACAGAAGGTAAACCCCTCAGGCCGGTAGTAGGAGCGGAGGTTGGGACGGAACTACCGCTGGGCCAGCAGTCCCTGGGTGGTGGGGTCCGCGGCGGTACTACCGCCCTAATCACCGGTAGTACCGGTTTGTCAAGACAAACCAAAACTACCGTTCCACCACCGGTCTACCACCGTAGCCGGTACAGAAGGGAGTCACCCCTGAGCGGTACATGGAGCGGTGGTAAGACCGAAACTACTGGCCAGCGGTACAACCGCTCATGAAATCGATACTACCTCCATGGACAGAACCGCACAAGACAGAGGACGGGGAACCTCTCTCTCCTCGAACGGAGGGTATATGGTGGGTGCAAAGAATGTGTACGTGAAGTGATTCACCCAATACCGTCCGATGCAGATTCCCTCTTAATAGTACGGATATCCTACGACCAAAGGAATAAAAATGTCGGAAAATCCATCTTCGATCTTTTCCGCATAGAGGGAAAACCTAACCGTCTTGTGCCACACAATGTGTACCTGAGAAAGCTATGGCGCATGATTAGTCCATACGTGTGTTGTCATCATCACCAAAACCCTAAGGCAGAATATGCCCTTACAAACTCCCCGTTTTTGGTGGATGATGACAACCACATGAGAAGCCCGGGAGTTCTAGAAAATAAAGAAGGGGCCCCCTGAGTGTGAGCACTATTTAGAGTTTGCTTTTGGAATGCAAAGTGCGCACACTAGGATCAATGCTCCCCCTGGATTTTATAGACCAACCGGAGACAGCAAAACATAAAGCAGTAGAGACAAGGATAAGGGTACCAACAACACATAAGCTATACTAATGCATGAGTGCATAGATAAATATATAAGGGACACATTTCTTACACCATGCTAGAGATGACAACATAGGATAAGTCCATGTGACACTAGAAAATGCAACAACAAATAAACTCTCAAGACCAACTATAAATAAACCACCCATGCAACTCCTGTGACCTAATGGAGCTCTCTCCCCCTTTGGAATCAAGACACCAAAAAGGAAAAGAGCGACGCTAGCGCCCCAGGGCTCAGTAAACCTCCTCGCCAGTAGCCGCAGGGCTATCAGAAGCATCATCATCAACATCATCAGCCTCCTCAGACTCCTCAGACCCCTCAGACATCGCAGTAGCCTCCTCGGGAACACGGAAAGAGGAGGAAGCATGTGCTTCATCAGACCACTGACAGTTCTCCAAACACCAAGTATCCTAAGGAGTGATGCACTTCTCGAATCCACTCTTCACATCTAGCTCATTGAGGTACCTCATCAACTAAATCTGCCTGCGACGCGCCATCTTCTTAGCAACATGGGCCTTGTAGAGCATGTTCTGTATATGAGTCTGTAGGCAAAAAGTCTTCTTGAGCTTGGAAGTCAGCTTCTCCACCCACGAGGGCTGGGCCCCACCCTCTAGCTCAAAGTCCTCGTCGTCCGCGATAGCAAACACATCCTCCTCATTTCCTGAAGCAAAGCAAGGAGTCTTATGCTTCTTCATCCCTAGCTCATTAACCTCATGCTCCGTGAGGTTGGCAGGGGAGGAGAGAGGCTCTCCTGGCCTACGGATTGGCCAAGCAGAGTTCAGAAACTGCATCACAAAAGGAGCATAGATTGGTACCTTGCGGTACAACACCATATTATACATGTCCTCCCACAACCACTTGGAGACATCAAACATG
Source organism: Secale cereale (assembly GCA_902687465.1). Taxonomy (NCBI): domain Eukaryota; kingdom Viridiplantae; phylum Streptophyta; class Magnoliopsida; order Poales; family Poaceae; genus Secale; species Secale cereale. The sequence continues at coordinate 537,164,271 of LR738711.1, read as the reverse complement.
GCACCAGATCCCCTCTTGGTCTTCATGGCCACAAGCAAATCCACTAGATAACCATATATATCATCTTGATTCCCAACCTTGGGAAGCAGTACATAGCGAAACAAACGATGCATAATGTCATAGACTGGCAGAAGATCAATGGTCTTGCCCACAATACCATGTCCAGGGATGTACAGAGGGGAAAGATTCACCTTGTCCATGGGGTGAGCTCGGTCGTGAGGACGGATGCCACCTTGACCCTCCACCCCGGTATCCTCATAGCCAAGAGCATTGCAGAACGCTCTCCACGGAACATGAAAGAACTCATCACGACACATAAAGGAGAGGTTGCGCTCCTCATAAGAGGCGAAGTGGATTGTAGCATAGAAATAATGGACGAGCTGCACATCAAAGTCACAATTTAAAGTCATGAGCTTGATCAAATCGAACTCCTCACAGATCTCCAGAGCTTCTCCAAAGTAAGCAAGGTTATTCCTCCAATGATCGATGTCAATTGAACACATCCGAGTGAACTTGTTCTTGTGATGCTCGAAGATTTCTGACACAATCCTCATCTGTAACTCATTCCGGAACTGAGGGTTGTTCCAACGCAGATTCGGTGTTGTAGTGTAGGGATCCTCGAAGCGAAACCTTTGCTAGTCCGACACCTTCCATTTGAGCATGAGCACCGCAAAACGTTGCTTGGCTGCAGCAGACTTCTCCCGATGAGAGGCCTTGGTAGGAATCACCACATCATGAGAATCCTCATTGTCATCCGAAGGTTTGCCCCTACGGGCCCTCTTCTTGGTGTTCTGAGGCTTCCGAGCAGCACGAGAACTAGAGCCACCTGCAGAAGCACACAAAGAGCACACAGAAACCCCAACAAAGATGAGAAGAATGTACACAAGAACAGAGGAATATATCTCATGTATGTGAGTAGAAGAAATACAATGCATATAGGTTCAAAGAAGCCGGTTGTTCCACCGGTAGAATCGCTCGAGCGGTAGTACCGCTCGCAAGGAGCGGTAGTACCACTGAGAGCGGATCTGCCTAGTGGAAGAATGGGAACCGCCCTATCTCGAATCTACAGGCAATATTCCTATTTCTACTTACGCACAGGAAATAGGAGGAGGCTATACAGATCTCTCCCACCAAACATTTGGCCAAAAATGTGGGAGTACAAGCAATGCCCTAGGGAGGGGATTCAACAAGAGAAACCCTAAGAACGAGAAGAAACAGGGCATTACCGCTATCCATGGGAGTAGATCGAAGAGGAGGGGACCTCAACAGAGCGGATCGGATGAAGGGCCGACGGATTCAGAGGGCTTGAGGGTGCTCCGGGGCGATGGGCGGAGCAACCGACGGCTAGGGATTAGAGGAGGGGCGAGCGCGAAGGGGAAAAAGAAAACCCCTTCACACCGCGCCCCTTATATAAGCCCCAGATGTCAGCTGGTAGTACCGCTCTGAAGAGCGGTAGTACCGGTCCTGTAGTTAACCGGTGTTTGAGGTGGTACTTCCGCTCCAGAAGCAGCGGTACTACCGCTTCCAAATACCGGTAGTACCGGCCAGAGGTACTGGTACATGCAGGAGCGGTAGAACCGCTCGTGCAGGACCATAAGTACCGCTGGGACTGCACAACATAGTGGGAGACCGGTAGAACCGTTCTGACCACCAGTTGTACCGCCAAGTTGCAATAGCCCAAGCACAAAAGGAGATCAAACTTGTGTACAATTGGAAAAGATGGCTTGGGATGAGAAGTCTTAGGATGGAAGAAAGTCACTGTAATATGAGGAAGAAGACTCTCAAGAGTGCAAGAAGCAAACAAGAGAAACCACTCTTAAGATAATTCAAACATCTAGGAGAACCAAAGGAGCTAGGCAAAAGGAAACACACAAACAACCCCTAAGGACAAGGGCGGTGACCGGAGCCACCTATGTTTGAGTGAAGTGATATGGCACCGCGAAGATTTTAACCTTGGGACCATGACCACTACTCATCTTTGAAGCACAGATATACCATCAACAATGGTGAATGTGAAAGATATGGTCGATTTATGCATAATGGGGGGAGGGAAAGTTCATTGAGAGAACAACACTCCCCTATTTCCATGCCTACATCTAGACAAAATAACACGGTGTGTATGGGAGGTGTGCACAACTTCAATCTCCATTGCTCAAATCTATGATATCGATGACCCACAAGTGTAGGGGATCTATCGTAGTCCTTTCGATAAGTAAGAGTGTCGAACCCAACGAGGAGCAGAAGGAAATGATAGGCAGTTTTCAGTAAGCTATTTTTGGCAAGCACTGAAAATATTGGTAACAGATAGTTTTGTGATAAGATAATTGGTAACAAGTATATAAGGTGTAGCAATATGGCCCAATCCTTTTTGTAGCAAAGGAAAAGCCTGGACAAACCCTTATATGAAGGAAAGCGCTCTCGAGGACACATGGGAATTATCGTCAAGCTAGTTTTCGTCACGCTCATATGATTCGCGTTCGTTACTTTGATAATTTGGTATATGGGTGGACCAGTGCTTGGGTGCTGCCCTTACTTGGACAAGCATCCCACTTATGATTAACCACTATTGCAAGCATCCGCAACTACAAAAGAAGTATTAAGGTAAACCTAACCATAGCATGAAACATACGGATCCAAATCAGCCCCTTACGAAGCAATGCGTAAACTAAGGTTTAAGCTTCTGTCACTCTAGCAACCCATCATCTACTTATTACTTCCCAACGCCTTCCTATAGGCCCAAACAATGGTGAAGTGTCATGTTGTGGACGTTCACATAACACCACTAGAGGAAAGACAACATACATCTTATCGAAATATCGAACGAATACCAAATTCACATGACTACTTATAGCAAGACTTCTCCCATGTCCTCAGGAACTAACGTAACTACTCACAAAGCATATTCATGTTCATAATCAGAGGGGTATTAATATGCATAATGGATCTGAACATATAATATTCCACCAAGTAAACCAACTAGCATCAACTACAAGGAGTAATCAACACTACTAGCAACCTAGCTACACGTACCAATCTGAGGTTTTGATTCAAATATTGGATACAAGAGATGAACTAGGGTTTAAGAGGGGATGGTGCTAGTGAAGATGTTGATGAAGATAACCCTCCCAAGATGGGAGAGTTGTTGGTGATCACGGCGGTGACCATTTCCCCCTCCCAGAGGGAAGTATCCCCGGCAGAACAGCTCCGCGGGAGCCCTAGATTGGTTCTGCCAAGGTTTCGCCTCGAGACAGTGGCGCTTCATCCTGAAAGCCTCCTTATGATTTTTTCCAGGTCAAAACACCTAATATAGCAGAAGATGGGCATCGGGGGGTCACCAGGTGGCCCATGAGGCAGGGGCGCGCCAAGGGGGGCGCCCCCACCCTCGTGGATAGTAGGTGGCCCCCCTCTTGTACCTCTTTCGCCAAATATTTTTTAAATTTTCATAAACGGAGTTTCATGGAGTTTCGGGGCTTCTTGAGTTGTGCAGAATAGGTCTCCAATGTTTGCTCCTTTTCCAGCCTAGAATTCCAACTGCCGACATTTTCCCTCTTCATGTAAACCTTGTAAAATAAGAGAGAAAAGGCATAAGTATCGAGACATAATGTGTAATAACAGCCCATAGTGCAATAAATATCATCATAAAAGCATGATGCAAAATGGACGTATCAACTCCCCCAAGCTTAGACCTCGCTTGTCCTCAAGTGAAAGCCGATATCTCTAAATATGTCCACATGTTTAGAGATAGAGGTGTCGATAAAATAAAATACAGACATTAAGGCATCATGATCAATCTTATAACATCAACATATATATATTGTCATATGACTCTTATTCTAAAGTAACAATCTATTCACAATGTCAAGTATGAATCAGAACCTTCATTGAAACCTAACAAATTATGATCTCGGTCACTGAAGCAATTGCAATTTATCGTAACATCGGAAAGAGTCAAAATAAGAGCTTTTCAGCAATTCCACATACTGAACTATCATTTAGTCTTTCACAATTGCTCACACTCACGCAATATTTATGGGTATGGAGTTTTTGTCGGACACAGAGAAAGATAGGGGCTTATAGTGTTGCCTCCCAACCTTTTACCTCAAATGTAATGTCAACAGTAATAGATCATGATCACTTACATCCAAGTGGCTATATATGTCAGGATCTTTCCAACACAATGTGCTTGCCAAATGATAAAATGTAAACAGGAAAGGTGAAGATCACCATGACTCTTATAAGGTAAGAACAATAGATAGGCCCTTCGTAGAGGGAAGCAGAGGTTGTCATGTGCTTTTATGGTTAGATGTACAAAATCTTAGTGCAAAAGAACGTCACTTTATATTGCCACTTGTGATATGGACTTTTATTATGCAGTCCGTCGCTTTTATTGCTTCCATATCACAAGATCGTATAAAGTTTATTTTCTCCACACTAATAGATCATACATATTTTAGAGAGTTGCAACAATGACAACTTACTTGAAGGATCTTTCTCAATCCATAGGTAGGTATGGTGGACTCTCATGGCAAGACTGGGTTTAAGGATGTATGGAAGCACAAGTAGCATCTCTACTTGGTGCAAGAAGTTTTGGCTAGCATGAGGGGGAAAGGCAAGCTCGACATGTTGGATGATCGATGACAATATACTTTATTTCCGATATAAGAAGACATAACCCATTATGTTGTCTTCCTTGTCCAACATCAACTCTTTTAGAATGTCATATTTTAATGAGTGCTCACAATTATAAAATATGTCCAAGATAGTATATTCATATGTAAAAATCTCACTTTCTTTATTACTTCCTATTAATTGCAACGATGACCAAAACTTTGTTTGTCAACTCTCAACAACTTTTATTCATCATACTCTTTATATGTGAAGCCATTACTTTCCATAAGATCAATATGATCTCTTGGTACTTTTTATATTTTCTTTTATTCTCTCATGATCATAGCGAGAAAATCAAGCCCTTGACTCAAAACTAATCTTTATTATATATAGCTCACGGACTCGATTACAAAGATAAGGATCATAAAGCAAAGCTCACGACTAGATCATACTAAACTTTATTCCACTAAATCAAGATATTACCAAAAGGATCGAACTAAGAAAAACGGAAAAGATAGGAGTGTCATGGTGATACGATACGGGGCACCTCCCCCAAGCTTGGAAGTTGCCAAGGGGAGTGCCCATACTCATGTGATTATGTCTCCATCTTCGAAGGTGGTGATGATGGAGTTGGAAGCAGTGATGACGGATTATCATACATCGAGCATAGGAGATCCTCCAACTTGCGGATAATACCCTTGAATGCGGCGATATACTCCTTCAGCAAAATATTTTCACTTGTGAGATACTTGTTTTGTATTTGAGCTAACTCAATAATCTTGAAAGCATCAATCTCTGTTGAAGTAAAAATATTTGGAAGGGGTTGAAGGATGTTTTCTTCTTCTGCTGCCAGAGCCTGATCTTCCATAGCCTTCTTGATCCTATTCACCTTGTTGATCCCCCCGGTTTCTTCTCTCTTCAGCTCTGTCTTCATTAGCCAAGCATCGTTGCCCTCATTGTTGGAGGAGGAGGACGACATGATGCCTGACCTTGTCAACTCTGGCAGAAAATAGATCGAAACAAAAACAGAGGATTTTTGCATGGTGCGGTGGTAAAAACCTTCGGGATATTATATAGTGATTTTTTTACCGACCGAAAGAAGTAACGTGCAAGAAACGGGAGTCCGGGAGGCACACGAGGCGCCCAGGAGGTAGTGGGCGCGCCCTCCACCCTCGTGTACGCCTCGTGTCCTTGCCGAACAGCTTCTTATTTTTTCTATTTTTCTAAATATTCGAAAACGGAGAAAAATTACCATTAGAACTGTTTTGGAGTCGGTTAACTTACCATACCACATACTTCTTCCTTTTCAGAGTCTAAATCGTTCTGGAAAGTGTCCCTTATGTATTCCTCCGGGGTTACGGTTTCAATAACATTGGTTTCAACATTTATAGGATTATTTGAGATATACTGTTTGATTCTTTGACCGTTCACTACCTTCGGATTTGTGCCTTCGAAGTTGTTGATTTTTATGGCACCGGAACGATAGACCTCCTCGATAATGTAAGGACCTTCCCATTTAGAGAGAAAGTTTTCCTGCAAAAAATCTTAAACGAGAGTTGTATAGCAAGACATAATCACCTATGTTAAACTCGCACTTTTGCCTCCTTTTGTCATGCCATCTTTTAACCTTTTCTTTAAATAGTTTGGCATTCTCGTAAGCTTGGGTTCTCCGTTCGTCAAGTGAGCTGATGTCAAATAACCTCTTCTCACCGGCAAGTTTGAAATCATAATTGAGCTCTTTAATAGCCCAATATGCCTTATGTTCTAGTTCGAGTGCTAAGTGACATGCTTTTCCATAGACCATTTTATAAGGAGACATACCCATAGGATTTTTGTATGCTGTTCTATAGGCCCATAATGCATCATCAAGTTTCTTGGACCAACTCTTTCTATACCTATTAACAGTCTTTTGCAAAATTAATTTCAGCTCTCTGTTACTTAGTTCTACTTGACCACTAGACTGCAGGTGGTATGGGGATGCAATTCTATTTTTCACATCATATTTAGCAAGCATCTTATGGAAAGCACCATGAATAAAATGTGAACCACCATCAGTCATTAAGTATCTAGGGACTCGAAACATCGGAAAAATAACTTCTTTAAGCATCTTAATAGATGTGTTGTGATCAGCACTACTAGTTTGAATAGCTTCTACCCACTTAGTAACGTAATCAACATCAACTAAAATATGTGTATACCCATTAGAGGAAGGAAACGGTCCCATATAATCAAAGGCCCAGACATCAAATGGTTCAATAACAAGTGAATAATTCGTAGGCATTTCTTGACGTCTACTGATATTACCAATTCTTTGGCATTCATCACAAGATAAGACAAACTTACGGGCATCCTTGAAGAGAGTGGGCCAATAAAAGTCAGATTGTAGTACCTTATGTGCAGTTCTATCTCCAACATGGTGTCCTCCATAAGCTTCGGAGTGAGACTTGTGTAGGATCTGTTCCTGTTCATGCTAGGGTACACAATGTCTAATAATACCATCTACTCCTTCTTGATAAAGGTGTGGGTCATCCCAGAAGTAATGTCTTAAATCATAGAAGAACTTTTTCATTTGCTGGTATGTGGAACTAGGTGGTATAAACTTAGCAACAATGTAATTAGCATAATCAGCATACCAGGGAGCAGTACGAGAAGCAATTATGACAACTAATTGTTCAACGGGAAACCTATCATCAATAGGTAGTGGGTCATCAAGAATATTCTCTAACCTAGACAAGTTATCTGCAACGGGGTTCTCAGCTCCCTTTCTATCATTAATATGCAAATCAAAATCTTGTAGCAGGAGAACCCATCTAATAAGTCTAGGTTTAGCATCTTTCTTTTCCATAAGGTATTTGATAGCAGCATGATCAGTGTGAATAGTTACTTTAGAATCAACAATATAAGGTCTAAACTTATCACAAGCAAATACAACTGCTAAAAATTCTTTCTCAGTAGTAGCATAATTTCTCTCGGCACTGTCTAGAGTTTTACTAATATATTGGATAAAATTCAATTTCTTATCAACTCTTTGTCCTAGAACAGCACCTACAACATAGTCACTTGTATTGCACATAATCTCAAAGGGTAAATTCCAGTCAGGAGGCTGGATAATAGGTGCAGAGATCAATGCTTTCTTAAGTACTTCAAATGCTTCTACACAATCATCATAAAAGACAAAAGGAACATCTTTTTGTAAGAGATTAGTCAGAGGCCTAGAGATTTTGGAGAAGTCCTTAATGAACCTCCTATAAAACCTGGCATGACCAAGGAAACTTATTATACCTTTGATGTCCTTTGGACACGACATCTTTTCAATAGCATCAACTTTAGCTTTATCAACTTCAATACCTCTTTCTGAAATTCTATGCCCCAAGACAATGCCTTCATTAACCATAAAGTGTCACTTTTCCCAATTCAAGAAAAGATTAGTTTCTTCACACCTCTGCAAAACTCGATCATGGTTGCTCAAGCAATCATCAAAAGATGTTCCGTAAATGGAAAAGTCATCCATGAAAACCTCAACAATCTTTTCACAAAAGTCAAAGAATATAGCCATCATGCATCTTTGAAAGTTAGCAGGTGCATTACATAAACCAAAAGGCATACGTCTATAAGAAAAGGTACTGAAGGGACAAGTAAAAGTGGTCTTTTCTTGATCCTCTTTTGACACAGGTATTTGAGAGAAACTAGAATATCCATCTAGAAAGCAAAAGTGAGTATGTTTGGATAACCTTTCTAGCATTTGATCAATAAAAGTTAAAGGGTAATGATCTTTCTTAGTAGCTTTATTTAATTTGCAGAAATTAATTACCATCCTATAACCTGTAACAATTCTTTGCGGGGTCAATTCATCTTTATCATTAGGAACAACAGTGATACTTCCCTTCTTAGAGACACAGTGGACATGACTTACCCACTGACTATCAGCAACCGGATAGATTATACCTGCCTCTAGAAGCTTCAATATTTCTTTTCTTACCACTTCTTTCATCCTAGGATTTAACCGTCGTTGATGATCAATAACCGGTTTAGCATCCTTTTCCAATTTTGTCTTGTGTTGGCATAGAGTGGGACTAATGCCCTTAAGATCCTCAAGAGTGTATCCAATAGCAGCACGGTGCTTCTTCAGACTTTTCAATAATTTCTCTTCTTCCTTCTCTGAAAGGTTAGCACTAATAATAGCATGATATATCTTCTTTTCATCAAGATAAACGTACTTAAGAGTATCAGGTAATGGTTTGAGTTCAAACACGGGATCACCCTTGGGTGGAGGAGGATCCCCTAGAATTTGAATAGGCAAGTTGTTTTTCAATAAGGGTCCCTATTAAAAGAATATATCATCTATTTCCCTTCTATCATTCATATACATATCATTTTCATGGTCTAGCAGATATTGTTCTAATGAATCGTTAGGAGGTACAACAATAGAGGCAAGACCAATAATTTCATACTTACTAGGCAATTCTTTATCATGGGGTTGTCTACGAAATTTAGCAAAGTTAAAATCATGAGACATGTCCCCTAATCCAACAGTAACAATATCCTTTTCGCAGTCTATCTTAGCATTAACAGTGTTCAAGAAGGGTCTACCAAATATAATGGGGCAAAAATCATCTTGTGGGGAACCAAGAACAAGAAAATCAGTAGGGTATTTAACTCTCCCAGACAAGACATCGACATCTCTAACAATCCCCATTGGTGAAATAGTGTCTCTATTAGCAAGCTTAATAGTAACATCAATACCTTCTAGCTCAGCAGGTGCAATATCGTGCATAATTTTTTAATATAAGGAAATAGGTATTACACTCGCACTAGCACGAACATCACATAAACCATGATAGGAATGATCTCCTATTTTAACAGAAATAACATGCATGCCTACAACAGGTCTATGTTTATTCCTAGTATCGGGTTTGGCGATTCTAGCAGCTTCCTCATGGAGGTAAGTAACATGCCCATCTATATTATCGACCAAGAGATCCCTAACCATAGCATCACTAGGTTCAACTTTAATTTGCTCGGAGGGTGTAGGTGTTCTAGTATTAATCTTACGAACCACAGTTGAAGCTTTAGCATGGTCCTTTATTCTAACAGGGAAGGGTGGTTTCTCAATATAAGCAGTAGGAACAATAGGATCAACATTATAACTGATAGTCTTTTCTTCAACTTTAACAGGTTCAACTACTTTTACTTCAATGGGAGGATGGTATTTAAACCACTTCTCCTTAGTGAGATCAACATGTGTAGCAAATGATTCACAGAAAGAAGCTACTATCTCAGAGTCAAGTCCATATTTAGTGCTAAATTCACGGAAAACATCGGTATGCATAAAAGATTTAACACAATCAAACTTAGGTGTTATACCTGACTCCTTACCTTCGTCGAGATCCCAATCTTTAGAGTTTCTTTTAATTCTTTCCAATAAACCCCATTTGAATTCAATAATCTTCATCATAAAAGAACCAGTACAAGAAGTATCGAGCATGGAGCGATTATTGAGAGAAAGCCGAGCATAAATTTTTTGAATGATAATATCTCATGAGAGCTCATGATTGGGGCATGAATATAAAGTTGACTTAAGTCTCCCCCAAGCTTGAGCGATACTTTCTCCTTCGTGAGGCCAAAAATTATATATATAATTACGATCACAGTGAACCTAATGCATAGGGTAGAACTTCTGATGAAATTCCAACTTCAATCGATTGTAGTTCCATGATCCAATATCATCGCATAGCCTAAACCATGTGAATGCCTCTCCCTTAAAAGATAAAGGGAAGACCTTCTTCTTGATCACGTCCTCGGGCATACCTGCAAGCTTAAATAATCCACAAACTTCATCCACATAGATTAGGTGCAAATCGGGATGCAGTGTTCCATCTCCTGTAAAGGGATTAGCTAGCAGTTTCTCTATCATACCCGAAGGAATTTCAACGCAAACATTTTTAGTAGGTTCAGTAGGTTGAGGAGAAACTCTTTGCTCTACTGGTAGGGGTGAAGATACCCTAAAGAAGCCCCTCAAAGGATTAAGTTCCATAGTGACAAGTGACAGTAAATTTCAGCTCACTATATAAATTTTTCCTTACCAAATTCCACTTACCAAAGGCACTTCACTCACCGGCAACGGCGCCAGAAAAGAGTCTTGATGACCCACAAGTGTAGGGGATCTATCTTAGTCCATTCGTAAGTAAGAGTGTCGAACCCAATGAGGAGCAGAAGGAAATGATAGGCAGTTTTTAGTAAGGTATTTTCTGCAAGCACTGAAATTATCGGTAACATGTAGTTTTGTCCTAAGATAATTGGTAACAAGTAAATAATAGTAAAATTAAATAAGGTATAGCAAGATGGCCCAATCCTTTTTGTAGCAAAGTACAAGCCTGTACAAACTCTTATATGAAGGAAAGCGCTCCCGAGGACACATGGGAATTATCGTCAAGCTAGTTTTCATCACGCTCATATGATTCACGTTCGCTACTTTAATAATTTGGCATGTGGGTGGACCAGTGCTTGGGGGCTGCCCTTACTTGGAAAAGCATCCCACTTATGATTAACCTCTATTGCAAGCATCCTAAACTACAAAAGAAGTATTAAGGTAAACCTAACCATAGCATGAAACATATGGATCCAAATAACCCCTTACGAAGAAACGCATAAACTAGGGTTTAAGCTTCTGTCACTCTAGTAACCCATCATCTACTTATTACTTCCCAATGCCTTAATCTAGGCCCAAACAATGGTGACGTGTCATGTAGTCGACGTTCACATAACTCCACTAGAGAAAAGACAAATACATCTTATCAAAATATCGAACGAATACCAAATTCACATGACTACTTATAGCAAGACTTCTCCCGTGTCCTCAGGAACAAATGTAACTACTCACAAAGCATATTCATGTTCATAATCAGAGGGGTATTAATATGCATAATGGATCTGAACATATGATCTTGCACCAATTAGACTAACTAGCATCAACTACAAGGAGTAATCAACACTACTAGCAACCTACAGGTATCAATCTAAGATTTTGATACAATGATTGGATACAAGAGATGAACTAGGGTTTGAGAGGGGATGGTGCTGGTGAAGATGTTGATGAAGATAACCCTCCTTAAGATGGGAGAGTTTTTGGTGATGACAGAGGTGACGATTTCCCCCTCCCGGAGAGAAGTATCCCCGGCAGAACAGCTCCACCGGAGCCCTAGATTGGTTCCGCCGAGGTTCCGCCTCTAGACGGCGTCGCTTCGTCCCGAAAACCTCCTTATGATTTTCCAGGTAAAAACACCTCACATAGCCAAAGATGGGCATCGGGGGTTCACCATGTGTCCCACGAGGCAGGGGGCGCGCCCAGGGGGCGACCCCCTCCCTCGTGGATAGTGGGTGGCCCCCCTCTTGTACCTCTTTCACCAAATATTTTTTTTATTTTCTGAAACGCAGTTTCGTGGAGTTTCAGGGCTTTTTGAGTTGTACAGAATAGGTCTCCAATGTTTGCTCCTTTTCTAGCCCAGAATTCCAGCTGCCGGCATTCTCCCTCTTTATGTAAACATTGTAAAATAAGAGAGAAAAGGCATAAGTATTCTGACATAATGTGTAATAACAGCCAATAGTGCAATAAATATCAACATAAAAGCATGATGCAAAATGGACGTATCAGTCACCAAAGGTGACAGGAGGGCGGACCTGTCCTATTAGGGTGGTGGAGCCGTCGGTCACACCTGAGAAGGGCTTGGTTGGCTAAAGCTGATCATATAACACTTGGAGTGTGTCGAAGGTTTTGTCGGAGAGGACATTGAGTCCGGTTCCGCCAGCAATGAGTGTCTTGGTGACGAGCACATTGCTGATGGTGGGTGTGACACCACGAGACCGGTGTGCCAGGTGTCAGTCAGTTATTCGTTGTCTTTGCCATGTCATCTGCTTGCGTGTTGCATTTTGCCATGTCATCATGTGTGTTGCATAATCATGTTTTCAAAACTTGCATCCGTTCGAGTTCCCTCGTCCTTTCCGTTGTCCGTTCTGAGCCCAGACACAGTTGCACGCGCCCGTGGCGCCTTCGATTATTTATTTTATGAGTGACCGAAAAATGTTCTCGGAATGGGATGAAACTTGGCGTGTGGTCTTATTATAGCATAGGTAGACCGGCTGTCATGTTTCGTCGCGTTTGGAGTTTGTTTGATAGCCCAACAGTTAACCGCGTTAATCGCCGGAGGCCTTTCTCTTTTGGCCAACACCCCTTCCAAGAGCCTACAAGCCCATCCTAACCACCACCATGCTCTTGGCCGTTCGATCACGTTCGTGTGGCCGCAAACCGCTCCTCATTTGGACTCTCCTAGCTCCCTCTACCTATAAAAGAGTCTCCCCCATCCAAAAATCGCAAGCAAACCCTAGTCCTCTTCCTCCTCGCGTCGCCGGACATGTCCGCTCTGCATCTGGACGTGTCCACCTCGCCGGCCACATCACCCCAGCCTATCAGCACGTGCCACATCAGCTCCACCGCCGTCCCCGGCCAATCCGGAGCCGCCACCTGTCCCCCCTCCTCTCTCCTCTCCGTCGCGCGGCCTGCCGAGGCCAGTGCCAAGCCCGCCCGGACCCGGGTCACCGCCGCTCCCGCCCCGAGCTCCTCGAGCGCTCTGCGCCATCGTCTACTTCGCGTCGCCGCCTCTCCGGCCCGCCGCCGGAGCTCCTCCCCTCCGACCCGCCCCCGGAGCTCCTCCCCTCCGGCCCGTCTCCTTCCAGCCGGCCCCCTCTGCTTCCTGGGCCTCGACCCCACCGCGTCGCTATGCCGAGCCCCCGTCTGCAACAAACGCTGTCGTCTTCGACCCTGCCGGCCCCGGATCCAGCGAGTCGCTGGCCGGATCCGTCTCGTCCGGCTGCCTCCCCGCATCCTCCTTCGTCGCGCCGCTCGCTAGCGTTCCCTGCCCGTGCTCAGGAGCGAGCAGGCAGGCGACTGGCCTCCCCTTGCTCGGGCCGCGCCATGGGCCGCCGGCCTGCTTCGCCCGGCCCATCCGCTGGCGTGCTCTGCCTGGGCCTCCCGCGGCCCAGCTCCTCACTCACCCGCCGGCCCAACTCCATAGCCCGGAGCCAGCCTGCCTCCTCCACAGTTTTGGGCCGAAGCCCACTAGGTGAGTTAGACCCGTGAGAATTTTGGCCATGTCCCTGAGTAAATGTAATTATGTGTGCATATTGTGGTGCTTGTATCTTTTTCTGTGTATGTCCAAATGATGCATATGATATGTCAATATGATCGTGGTGATATGCTCTTCACTTTGTTCCATTGTGCCATGCTTGTTTGAGATCATCTAGATGACCTAATCCCTGTTGCAAGAGTGCTACTTGTTTAAAACTGCTGTTAACTATAATTTTGTTGCATACTTGTGATGCTTCTAACTTTGTGCATGTTGATCCAAATGGAGCATATGATATGTCAAAATGTTCATTGTGAAGTGCTCTACATGTTGGTTGTTGTAGCATTCATGTTAGGTGCCATCTTGCCATTTTAATCTCTGTTGCAAAAGTTCATGTGGCTGTTAAGTGCTGAAACTTGTTATGAGATGCTGATTTCAGTTGCTCATTGCTATTGATGTGTTTGTCTTTCATGCCTCATGTATATTGTTTTAGATGCACAATCATATGGTCTTTGCTGTGGTGCAATTAACTTTCCATGATATGCCTTGAGGTGACTTAAACAAGCTTGTAAACATGCCATGTCGTTGTCGCTGTTTTATACATGGTGAAAAAACTGCCAAGTCTGGAATCTGTTTAACCTGATGCTATGTTTGCTTGATGCCCTAGTCAAATCCATGCTTGTTTTGGAGTGGACAATGATCATGTCTTGTTGTCCATGTTATTGTCTATCCATTCATGCCTTATGTTGCATATTTGGCCTGCTGTAGCTTATTTATTTCTTGCTCTCAAGTTGTTATAAATTTAACCTGTCAGGTTTTTATCAGCATGTTAAATTTCGTGGAGCTTGTTGCTATTCATCCATGCCTCCTATGGAGTTGCTCCAATGGAGTTGTTTGATGTATGCTATTTCTATTAAATGTCCATTATCTTTATATACTTAGTTGAGTTGATATGCTTGTTGTTTTGTGCCTCCGAAGGTAGCATCGTGATGATGTTTTTGCCTTCCCAGATTTTGACTAAGTCTGGATAAATTTATTGCAACTTGTCATGCTTGGTTAATTATGTTCCAGCAAATTTTTGGGGGTTTTCTGAGTTCATGCTTGTTAAGTATCATGTCTATTTCACATCCATGCTTCTTGTTAACATGTTTGGGTGCTGTAGCATATATATACCTTGCTCCCAAGTGACTATGTGGCTGTTAACTTCAGCTTTGCATTGTAACTTGTTTTGCTCGTATCTTTTAGCCTGTTGCTCCGTTTTGAGCGTGTCTTATATGAAACTTGTGTGATTTTGCATGTAGAAGCATAATATCATGTTATTTTCATGTTTGGAGTGTGTTTTCTTGACTTTGGGTGCATCTTGCACCATTGACTTGTTTGACTTGTTTTGCTCATATCTTCTAGGTCGTAGCTCCGAATTAAACTAACTTTATATGAAACTTGACTAGAATTTCGCGTAGATCATCATGGTGCATGTTAACTTTCTGTTTAACAACTTTAACTTAAGGTTTGTTCAGATCTGGACCAATTTCAATATATGCATATGAGGGCTTATCGGAGTTGTTATATGTAGTTTCCGGCATCATTTAAACTTGTTGGGTGATGTTGTTCTTGTGTGCTTCATCCCTTGCCATGTCTTGCATCATATAGACGTGTCTTGCTTCATACTTGTTTGAGCATCTTGCCGTGTTCTCGTGTTGGGTGTTTACTTTGTTGTGTGCTTCTTCTCGCTAGTTCTTTTCCGTTGCGATCGTGAGGATTCGTTCGACTACACGTGGTTCGTCTTCAAGGCTTCTTCTTCGTCTTCTTCATGGATCCGTTCTTCTTCCTTGCGGGATCTCAGGCAAGATGACCATCACCTTGGATACCTTGACTATCATTGCCATGCTTAGTGTCTCGATGCTATCGTTATATGTCGCGCTACCCATCATTTATTGTCAGCCTCTCCTTGTTGCCATGAAACCTATAACCTTTGACACCTTCCTAGCAAACCGTTGTTTGGCTATGTTACCCACTTGCTCAGCCCCTCTTTTATCGTTGTTAGTTGCAGGTGAAGATGAAGATTTGTTCCATGTTGGGAACTTGATGCTTTGGGAATATCACAATATCTATTATTATTACTAACACACCTATATACTGGGCATGGGTGGAAGGCCTGGCCTTTTGCTCGGTGTTTTGTTCCACTCATGCCACCTTAGGAGCCGGTAAACCGGCGTTATGTTCCTTGATTTTGCGTTCCTTACACGGTTGGGTATATGAGGACCCCTTGACCCTTCGTCTTTGAATAAAACTCCTCCAGCAAGGACCAACATTGGTTTTAATTTGCCTCATAATAACAACATAATTAATTAATTAAGTTTGCATAGGGGGTCGCGCCCTCGGGATTCTTTTCAACATAGCAGAGGGGGCCAGTGCTGATGGTGTTGGTCCCAAACGGGGGTCCTGCAGGGCCACCTTGGGGAAACCCGAGGGCTGGTTTTACCTGTAGAATCACCCATCCAGTCATGGCCTGAGACGAGATACGCGCGGCTACTATCAGGGTGTCGACACACTGGGAGGTCTTGATGTACTTGTTTTACCATTGTCGAAATGTCTTGTGCACCGGGATTCCGAGTCTGATTGGGCCTTCCCTAAGATAAGGGGTAATATTATTATTACTTCTGCTGATCGTGAGAGGTTGTGATGGATTAAGTTGGGACACCCCTGCAGGGTTATGATCTTTCGAAAGCCGTGCCCGCGGTTGTGTGGCAGATTGGAATTTGTTAAAGTCCGGTTGTAGAAAACTTGAGAGAGGATCTGAAGTAAAACACACAACTGTGTGAGTGACCGTGACTGTCTTTTTTCACTTTGAGAAGAGAACACGGTGGG
Source organism: Secale cereale (assembly GCA_902687465.1). Classification (NCBI taxonomy): domain Eukaryota; kingdom Viridiplantae; phylum Streptophyta; class Magnoliopsida; order Poales; family Poaceae; genus Secale; species Secale cereale. The sequence goes on along the minus strand of LR738711.1, from coordinate 537,147,676 downwards.
GTTATGTTTGACTCATAGGTAGTTCAGGATCTTTAGCGATCACTACTAGTTGCAACCGTTTGCGTAGGTATGCTCATCTTATTCTTGTACTCGTAAGTTAGCCACCATACATAGTGCTTAGTTGCTGCTGCAACCTCACCACTTTACCTCTTCCTACCTTTTAAGCTTTGCTAGTCTTGTTACCCATGGTTATGGGATTGCTGAGTCCTCGTGGCTCATAGATACTACAAAAAAGTTGCAGGTGCAGGTTTTCGATGTCTTGACGTGAGGGCGATATTCTTTTGTTGGAGTTCCTTCTTCTTCTTCTTCAGTCTTGGGTTAGGTTCCTGGTCGGCAGCCTAGGATAGCAGATGGATGTCATTGTGCTTTTCATGTTTGCATCCGTAGTCGGATGCCTTATATTGATGGTGTTGTATTCATGTGTATTGTATGAATTGTTGTACCCCCCCATGTATGTATCTAATGGTATGATGCAATGATATCCATCTTGCTAAGCGCCCGAAATGTGATTGTGCCCCAATCACGTAAGTGTCACGTGATCGGGATAGAATCGCATCTTGGGCCTGACAGTGGGCGAGCTGAGTACTGAGAGGGCGCCATCCGCGGTCGCGCACTTGAGCTGGTCGGCTCAGTCGAAGGTGACAACGTACTAGGACCACTTGAGCGGGGCATGTTATCTCGTGTTTGGAGAGGACTGCATTCACCTCACAAGCAAACTGCTTGAAGACGCGATGAGATGTTGGGGCCTGAGCGCCACCTAGGATGCAAGCGATGGCACGAGGCTCTTGGAAGCCCACAACCCCATCGTATTGGTTGCGCTCTCCATTCCTTCTTGGTGGTGGAGGCAGTGGAGGAAGACCAGCGTTGCCTTGCAAGCGATCCTCATGAGGTTGGTCCCTCTGTGGACCGTCATGAGGCTAGTACCTCCATGGGCCCTCACGAGGCTGGCCCTGCTAGTGGTCCTCATAAGGCTGGTCGCGCCAGCCTTGTCATGAGTCTTGGTTCTCCCAACGTCCTCCACCTCGTCCACCTCCGCGACCGTAGCCTCGGTCGCCGTGCTCGGGGCTACGACCAAGGCGCCCGTCGCGGATGGCTCTGAGCTCCTGGCAGTCGTTGGTGTTGTGGTTGTGCATGTTGTGGAAGACGCAGAACGAGCGGCGTCCCTTTGAGGATTCGGGGTAGTCGCACCCACGCTTCATCCCAGGCTCAGCCGCGAGCACAACAGGTCCCTTGCGCTTGGCTTCCTTGGTCTTGGCCTTCTTGTCTTCTGGGTCAGCCTCACAGAGTTCGACGAGCGAGAGGCAACCCTCTTCCGCCATTGCACACTTGACTTCCATGTTGAACATCTCCAGAGCTGAGCACAAGTCCTCATGAATGGCGAGATCTTCCTTCCCCCAGAAGTCCCAAGTGCCGTCAGTGAATGTGGAGATGATGGCCTCATCTGACACCTTGGGAATCTTGATGTGGACATTGGTAAAACGCTGGATGTACTTGCGCCAGGTTTCCCCTGGCTGCTTCCTAATACGCCACAGGTCGCCTATCGCAGGGGCGCGGTCACGAGTCCCTTCGAAGTTGGAGATGAACCGCTCGCGCATCTCCTCCCAAGAAGAGATCGACTCCGCTGGGAGGTTCAGGATCGATGAGCGTGCACCATCATTGAGGGCCATGGGGAACCAATTGACCATGACCTTCTAGTCTCCACTGGCCGCCTCAATTCTCAGCTCATAGAGCTACAAGAACTCAGCAGGGTTGGGTGTTCCATCGTAGTGTGGAGGCAGATCTGGCTTGAACTTGCCAAGCCAAACGACGCGACGTAGCTCCGGAGTGAATGCCTGGCAGCCTGCTGCGCCCCCAGGTGCCCGCCGTTGTGGTGGAGCCTGATCAGGATGCTCACGTGCCGCTGCGAGAGGTGGCGCGTGACCTTGACGAGGCGGAGTTGGGAGCGTGTGCGTCTCACCTTGGGGCCGCTACACCACCTGGCAGATTTCTTCATCACGCGCAGGTACCTTGCACGGCAGGTCGCGTTGGGGAGCCTCGCGCCTTGGCTCGGGGATGAAATCACGCCGGAGAGGAGGAGGAGTGTTCCGTGGGCTAGGTCGCCCGCCTGAGGTGGTGGAGGAGGTAGCGAGCGGGATGATGCTGGTGCTTCTCCCGCAGCGCTCAAGAGCTCGCCGATGCAGTCCAGCTATTTATCGTAGAGGTCGTCGGTCAGGCGGTTGTGCAGGAGCTCTCGCACCATGAGCAGAGTTGCCTGCAAGTTTGCCGGCCCATGGCGAGCGTGGGAGGACGAAGCAGCCGCAGGAGGCAGTGACGGGGTTGTAGTGCTGCCGTCGCGCCGCACGGAGAGCGGGAGCAACGAGTCTTGCTGCTCGCGGGACGCGAGACTAATGGCGGCGTCCACCGCCGGCGATGGAGAACGACGGGGGATGTCATCGCCTAGAGGTGTGGTCTGAGCCATGCGGGCGGCGAGAGCAGCCCGGCGATCAGCACGAACTCGATGAGCGTCCGCGGTGGGGATGGTGAGGCGATGGTGAACTGATCGGAAGAGGAGAGACTCCGACACACCCCAACCTGGTGTGCCAAATGTCGGATTCAGGGCTCCACAAAACCCTTGTAAGTTCGAACATGGGTGTGTGCGAAAAACTCAACTCCCCCTATCAGTCTACTCGCCGTTTCTACGAACTAGCTCAAGGAACAAGAAAGAACACGACACATGGTAGTTTACCCAGGTTCAAGCCACCTAGCGGTGAGTGGCCCTACTCCTTCAATGTGGTGGATTGCCTCGAGGTGGGATAAGGAAGAACTAGTACGGTGGTCGAACCACCTCGTGAGGTGTGTTCTTGCTGGTGTGTGTCTAGTGGGAGGTCTCAATGATATGTCTGATCCATCCTCCTATGGTGGTGGCTAAGCTATATTTATAGTGCCCTTGGTCCTCTTCCCCCAAAATATAGGTGGGAAGGGATCCCACAACGGCCAAATTTGAAGGGAGACGACTAGTATATCTTATCCTGACTAAAGGTGGTCTTCGCCTACAAAGCTCGACGATGACCTCCGTCCTGTCGTCCTGGTGATCCTGGTCTTGTTGCATGGAAATGGAAACCTTTGGTTGATTCCTCGGGACGCTGCGCCTGCCCTTGCCTCTTTAGCACCAAATAGGAAACTGGTCGTCCTGCGCCCGCTGGCATCTGCCTGGCCTTTGTCGTCATGGCTTGCGTCATCCGAATCTCATGAGGTGAGGGCTTGCATAGATTTCTCCGCCCCTCGGGAGCCAGCCTAGCAAGACCGTTCCCTCCGGAGCTCTTAGTGTCATCCGCCTCTTGAGGCTTGGCCCCCGCGAGGGTCTTGAGTGTCGATGCTGAAGATGGGCCGTACCCGACCGGTGAAGGAGCCACGTCATGGGCCGCAGGCAAGTTTGGGTACCCTGGTTCCCAGAATGCCGACAGCTTTCGGCCGGTCTCGGGGGTGGTGACTAGGGCACCACCGAGCTTCTCCCTCCACTCCTCCTTCGCTGCCTCGCCAGTCCCGATCATGTCAGGCTACGCCCGACAGGCCATGACAAGACCGGGATGGGCTCTTGATTGGGTGCTCTGTTAGTCCCTTCCCCTCTCCTTTGTTTCTCCTAGCAGAGGGGAAACGAAAAGAAGGAGGGTTATGGTCCACTTATCTTTTTTCAATCTTAAACTGTAGGCTAATGCTAAACTTTAGCTCAAATAAATGTAACTTTCCTTATCCATGTAATGTTTTGTAGGATTTGTACTTGTTGATCAACATATTAATGGAAAAGATAAACCTTGTCGGGGACTTGTGCGTGTCATACGACCACGCAGAGGGGGAGTGCCTCTTTATATCTAGGTAAACAAGTTTTTCCCGGTAAGGTACCTTGCCGGCACTGCCAGATTTGCTACCGGGCATTAATCCTTCTGGGAATAAACCATAGAGAGGAACCAGCCCGCGCCAACCCTTTCTTGTCTAACGTCACTGCAACCATCCTGACCGAAGCATCGTTCGAGTCAAAGGTTGGGGGCACCTATGGCTCGAAAATGGAAGGGAGGTGTCCTTATGAACAAGTATCTACAGAACATGTATGGATAATGGAAAGAACTTATCTGTCTGGCTTGCCGAAGATTGCAGGGTTAGCTTCTTCTTTCATCTCCTCTTGGGGGAACCAAGTCCACGGCAGGAACCTGTGGTTTATGTAGATGAAATGATGCCAAATGCAATCTCATCTATTTGAGCATGCAAAACCCATAATATGATCATGCATGGATGTAATCCTATTGCCCCCCCCCTCTAAAGCGCTTCGATCTTTTATCTGTTGCTCAGGGTCTGTCCCTGGCTTTGTGCAAGGGGTTACATGCAACGGAGGCAAAGCTTGTACAAAAGGGTGGTTGTCGGGCAGGGCCGGACGGCCACGCCTAACGAGTAGTACTTACGGAGATGCTCAATGTTCCATGAGTTTTACAATTTAATAACATCTCCGGTCTCCAGACGGACTACGCCAGGTCAGGTGACTCGTGCCACCCGGAAAGGGCCTTCCCACTTCGACATTAACTTGTTTGTACCCTTGGCCGACTGAACGCATCGAAGGACAAGTTTGCCTTCCTCAAAACACCGGGCATGAACCGTGTGGCTATGATAGCGACGCAGGGCTTGCTGATAGCGTGCAACACGCGTAGCGGCCCGGAGACGATTCTCCTCGATTAGCACCGCGTCGTCACGCTGGTAGTGATCTTGCACGATTTCATCGTAGGCAAGCACTTGAGGAGACTCGTAAATGAGCTCCGTGGGGATAACCGCTTCTGCCCCATAGACTAGGGAGAAGGGAGTCTGCCCGGTAGCCCGATTTGGTGTCGTTCTGAGGGATCAAAGGACTACCAGGAGCTCATCAATCCATCGTCTGCTGCTCTTCTAGAGCTTATCAAAGGTTCTGGTCTTGAGGCCTCGAAGCACCTCAGCCTTTGCCCTCTCAGCTTGTCCATTGCTTCTGGGATGTGCCACAGAAGCAAATGAGATCTTGCTTCCGAGGGCATGAACATATTGCATGAAGACTTGGCTCGTGACTTGGGTGGCGTTGTCGGTGATGATCCATTCCAGGACCCCGAAGCAACACACCAATTATTTCAAGAACTTGACAGCTGACTGAGCAGTCACCTTTCTCACGGCAGCTACTTTCGGCCACTTTGTAAACTTGTCGATAGCAACGAGCAAGAATCCAAAGCTCTGGACACCTTGGGGGAAAGGGCCGAGGATATCGAGCCCCCGGACCAAAAACGACCATGACAAAGGGATTGTCTGTAGCGCTTGGGCAGTCAGATGGATGTTCTTGGAATGGAACTGACAGGCATCACATTTTGTGACGAGCTCAACCGCATCTTGGAGGGCTGTTAGCCAATAGAATCCTTGCCGGGATGCTTTCCCAACTAATGCCCTTGATCCAATGTGGGAGCCGCACATGCCTTTGTGAATCTCTACGAGCAGTTTCTTTCCTTCTTCCCGGCAAATGCACTTCAATTTCACACCGTTGGGCATTCTTCTGTATAGAGTGTCATCGACCAACTGGTACATACTGGCCCTCCGAGCAACTCTTTCAGCCTCATCTTGCTCTTTGGGAAGTTCTCCTATTTGGAGGAAATGGACAATGTGCCTTGCCCAGGTTGGAGCATGTGGCTCGACAACAAGGAGTAACGGCACCTCCGCTATCACGGGTGCACGCTCTTCGACTGCGAGGACCGGGGGTCCGGCATGAGGATGCGGCCCTGCAAGCAAATGGGAGTTGTTTCCAGCAGGGTCCCTGCCAGGTGCCCTGAAGAGCTCGACCGACAGAGGCTTACTGGAGTCCAATTTACTCCTCTTTCTTGCCATTGTTGCTGGGGATACAGAGGGCTGAGTAAGGTGGAGAACAAAAGTTCCTGGTCCGATGGGAAGCTTTTGCGCTGCACATTTTGACAGATGATTAGTAATGTTGTTTTCTGCACAGGGTACATGCTCTGTTTCCAATCCATCAAAATGCTCCTCCAATCTTCTCACATCGTCAATGTATTCCTCCATCAATGGGATTTAATAATCTTTATTGACTTGCCTCACCACCAATAGTGAATCTCCTCGGATGATCAGTTTCTTGATTCATAGTTCGGTGGCAATCCTGAGCCCGGCAAAGAGCCCTTCATACTCTGTTGTATTGTTGGTAGCCTTCTCCCGTGGAAAGTGCATCTGGACGACGTAATTCAAGTGTTCCCCAGTGGTGGCGACAAGAAGCACGCCAGCCCTAGTGCCTTGCAAGGAGAAGGCACCATCAAAATACATAATCCATTCGTGGGGTGATTCCTTGCCTGGGATTTCCGTCTCTGGCTTTTCCTCAACAGGAGTTGGCGTCCATTCTGTAATAAACTCTGCCAATGCCCTGCTTTGTATAGTGGATGTGCTCTCCAACTTCAAAGTAAAGCAGGATTCCTCCAAAGCCTACTCCACTATCCTACTGAAAGCCTCTGGGTTCCGGAGTATCCTGGAACTAGCCCCCAGCAACAGAGAGCTAACGAGGTACACTGAGCGCTGCACCACTTTCTTCCTCACCATATCCTTGGGTTCGCCACTGCTACCGTGCTCATCCTTATCCTGATCCAGAACTGACTCTGCCGGGTCATGCTCATCCCTATCCTCGGAAGGAACAATAGTCGAGGTTGTTGCTTCCTCTACTTCCCGCTGTGCTACCAAGGATGCACTAACCACTTGATTAGTTGCCGCTAGATATAGCAGCAATGGCTCTTGTGGTTTGGGTGCAACCAAGGTAGGTATAGAAGACAAGTAGGTCTTCAACTCTTGAAGTGCTAAATCTGCTTTCGAGGTCCATTTCATGGGTCCTGCCTTCTTCAAGAGCTTAAAGAACAGTAGGGCTCACTTGACAGACTTGGAGATGAATCTGCTCAGTGCGGCAATGCACTTAGTTAAGCGCCTGATATCTTTTACTGTCTTTGGTGCCTGGATCTGTTCAATGGCTTTAATCTTGTCTGGGTTAGCTTCTATACCACGGTGGGATATGAAGAAACCAAGCAGTTTGCCGGAGGGAACTCCAAACACACACTTCTCCGGGTTTAGCTTCAGGTTGATCTTATGCAAATTGGCAAATGTCTCGTCCAAGTCTTGGATGAGGGTCGATTTGTCCTTAGTTTTAACCACTATATCATCCATATAGGCCTCAATATTCCTGTTCAGTTGTAGCTCAAAACAAATCTGGATAGCTCTAGCAAAGGTAGATCCAGCACTCTTCAACCCAAAAGGCATACGCACAAAGCAGTAAGTACCACATGGGGTGATGAATGAGGTCTTCTCTTCATCTTCATTGGACATGAAGATTTGATGGTACCCAAAATATGCATCCAGGAAAGAGAGCATATCACAAACTGAAGTGGAGTCCACTATCTGGTCGATGTGCGGCAAGGGGAATGGATCCTTTGGGCAGGCCTTGTTCAGATCACTGAAGTCTATGCACAACCTCCACATTCCATTAGCCTTGCGCACAACCACTGGATTTGCCAACCATTTAGGGTGTAAAACTCCTCTGACCAGACCATTTGCTTCAAGTTTCTTAATCTCCTCGGCATTGAACTGTTGCCGTTCCAAGGCTTGCTTCCGGACCATTTGCTTGATGGGTCGGGCATGTGGGCAGACAGCAAGGAGGTGCTTGATTACCTCCCTGGGAATACCGGGGATGTCAGATGGTTGCCAGGCAAACACATTGACATCCGCTCGTAGGAAGGCAATGAGCGCGCTTTCCTATTTGACATCGAGGGTGGCACTGATGGTGAAGGTACCATCAACACCATCCATCCCTGTCGGGTCCTTTTTCACACAACATGCAGCAACCTTGGACCTATTACAATTGGAGCTCTCCAGCAAATCATCCATAGGTAGAATATACCGCTGAAAGGTGGGCTTTCCGGGTCCCTTGCCGGGGCTCGGAACAGTTTCCTTCTTTCTCTTGCTCTCCTTGGTAGGACCAGTGATACATGTGGCCTCTGCCGCAACTGTATCCCTATATATCTTATCTACACAAATGAGTGTGTCCTTCTCGTCTGTTGGAATGGATAGGACTCCCATGGGCCCTGGCATCTTCAAGATGTTGTAAGGATAGTGGGATGCTCCCATGAACTTAGCCAGAGCTGGTCATCCAAGGATTCCATTGTACGGCAGGGGGAGGTCTAGCACGTCAAACATAAGATTCTTTGTCATGTAGTTAAATTCTCCCCCAAACGTTACCGGTAAAGTAATCTTTCCCTTGAGACGGCTCTTGCCGGGATTACCTCCTTGAAACGTGCCGGTAACCTCAAGCTCTACCTTTGATATCTGGAGTCTGCTGATAAGCTTTGGGGAATTCAGATTCAACCTCGCCCCGCCGTCAACCAACATCATTGTCACCTTGAGGTTGCGAATTGTTGGTGGGACCAACAAGGGCAAGCACCATGCCGCGGTAGTTCGGCTAGGGTGATCCTCCTTGTTAAAGATGATGGGCATGCATGCTCACTTGAGCGGCTTCTGAAACTCTGCTGCAGGCTCCATGGCATTGACTTCATGTGCCCATTGCTTGAATTGGCGGCGAGAGGAATGCAGATATGCGCCCTCGTCAATTCACAGAGCGTCAGTGGCTTTTTGGAACTCCTGCTCACTGGTTTCATCTTCATCCCCTCTGTCACTTTCCTCATTGCAATCCTCCTTCCCGCGGCCCCTGACAGGTTTTCCTTTATTCCTAAAACCCTTGCCGGGTCGGTTTGCCTCACTGTTTTGGCCCTTTCCGCTAGTGCCATTCTGACCTTTCTCTTTATCTGTTTTCTCATACTCAGCTCTCTGCCTCTTGACAAGGTGCTCTACCTGATAGCATTCTTGTAGATCATGGCCCTTGGTCCAGTGGATTTTGCCGTAAGGGCCATCGCTCTTCCCGGCCTTGTCGGCGGCTGCGGCCTACCGACAATCATTGCATGAAGCAACCTCCTTGCCGGGGGCCTCAGCTTTGGCCAACTTACAGGTACTGGGTGTGCTTGATCCTTCAACTGTCATTGCTGCCTTATCTTTATGCTTCTTACTGTGCTTCTTGTTCTGCTTCTTCTGGTTGGTGGTCTCGCCATCATCCTCTGAATTGATGCCGACACCATCCTCTTCTCCAAGGAGTCTCCTCCCCTCCTCCACCCGAGCACATTTATCCACCAAGGTGTAAAGTTTCTTCACAGTCTTGGGCAGCTGGACGTTCATCTTCGAACGTATCCGGCGGTTGCGCAAGTTGGACTGGAAAGCTCCTATCACTACTGCCGAGTGGATGTCTGGTATGTTTGTGTGGACTTGCTAAACCGCTGCATGTACTTCCGCAGAGTCTCTCCTTCTTTCTGCGGCAGCAACTATAAATCGCTGGGCCACCCTGGTTCTTGGTGGCCACCCGTGAAGGCGCTAACGAACTCATGGCATAGGTCAGCCCAAGACGAAATGGAATTCTCTGGTAGATGCATCAACCAAGCTCTCACATTAGGCTTAAGTGCTAATGGAAAATAGTTGGCAAATACCTCTGGGAGCTTGAACAGTGGTGGTGTAGATGCTCAAGAACTCTGTTGGGCTCAGCTTCACATCGTACTTCTCTTGGATCTCGGTCTTGAATGTGCGAGCGAAGGGCCAATGGTAGATGCTCAAGAACTATGTTAGGTTTAGCTTCCCATCGTACTTCTCTGGGATCTCGGGCTTGAATGTCTGAGCGGAGGGCCAACGGACTTTTCACAGCTCACAGGTGAATGTAGGGCACCCCGCCCCCGCTGAGCGCGGGGTCGCCGACGTTGGAGCCGCCGCAACCATCGAGCTGCCAGTGGTCGCCGCGGTGTAGGTTAATGGTGACGCATGCGTGTTCCCTCTAAATACCCTCCGAGGCTCGTTGTTGGCCTTGATGCGCTCGTGGATCCGACGAAGCCATTGAGGCGTCGTCGGGCTCCTCGGTGCGTAGTCCCCACGCAGGTCGCCGTGGCCAGGACTGCACCGTGGGAGTGACACCCTCGACATGGCAAGTAGCTTGGGCCGTTGTCGTCACTTGGAGAGGTCGTAGAGGACTAGCCTGCCGCAATCTCTCCACGTCGGTGAAGCTAATCATACTTTGGATGGTGGCTTGCCACTCATCCATCTGATTAGCTGTCGACGGAAATTTCAACAGCAGCTGAGCCCGCTCCATAGCCTCCAAAGCACTGCTTGGGTGTGATGATGACGTTTACTACAAGGTCGCTTGGCTCCTGGTAGTGCCAATATCTGCTGCGCCATGCCCTCGTCACTGGGACCCAGCCGCTTGGACGGCGTGGTGACGAGGAGGAGGCAATCGAGGGTTGGCGGTCCCATTGGTCACAGCGGCCGGGTCTGCCAGTCCTGGAGGTGGTGCAAGCTCCAAGCCGCACCCGCAACTGGGGCGGCCGGGGAGTTACGCTTTGCCACAGAATGAGAAGCATTGCCGATGCTTTACCCGCCGGTTGGACGAGGATGCCTAGAAGGGAGGACTTCCCCGCCCGTACCACGCGGGATGTCGCCGCCAGGGCGTAGCCGGTGCAGTTCTTCTCCGACATCTCCGGCTTCCACTTCGGCCGCGGGAGAGGCAGTGACGACATCCGTGTTTCCGTGCTCCACGTGTCGTCCCACAGCGTCATCCGATGCCGGTAGCAGGACCCACGAGGATGATGGATGGGCCGCAGCGCCAGACTTCTTCTTAGGCGCCATGGTTGATGGAGCCGAAGAAGACGAAGCTAGCGATGAAGATGACGAGCTATTGATGCTCTCAGGTTCGCACAAGTGACCCCCCTACCTGGCGTGCCAATGATGTCGGGGTATAACCATGGCCACCTATGGGACAGAGGACCCTTTTGGTTCGGCAAGGGGACGAGCATGTTGCACAAAGAGCGAAGAAGCATCGAGTAGCGCGTCGGGGAGCACACGAGCAATCTTTACCCAGGTCCGGGCCGCCGCGAGGCGTAAAACCCTACTCCTACTTTGGTGGATTGATTGTGGAAATGGCGGAAAAATGGACACGCCACTCTAGCCCGACAAGGTTACCTTGGGGTGAGAGTGGTTGCGCGTATGGGTGTATGTGGGTTCGAATGGCCGAATCCTTTCTATGGTTTCCATAGGCCTGCTTTTATAGGTTAAGGGGTCACCACAGTGGAAAATCAGTTTTTTAGGCTGATTAGATAGCAAACAGTGCTATCATACCAAACTTTGCAGCTGATAGAGTGCATTATATGCACCGCTTAGTGTCACATCACAACTCGTCCGGCAAGCCCTGCCGGACTCGTCTTGCAAGCTGCGCTCTTGTTTGCTTGACACGTCTCTGGACGGGTGTCATTTGGTGGTTCTTGTGGTAGAAGATGGCTGCCACGTATCCAGAGGTAGCCACTAAGCCACCTTAAAGCTTGACACCACGCTGATGGGTGATGGATGTCGCTGTGCGGTGGAGTTTTACCTCTGCATGCCCCGGCAAGCGTGCCATTGTGGTCCTGGTGACTTTCTGCCGGGAAAATCTGGCTCCCCGCTAGGCTCTCATGTCCGGGAGGGATGGTTTCCCTTCTGGTGGCGTCTCGCACCTTGGTTGTCTTGATCTCCTCGACCAGCCTGTTGCTTCATCGTGGAGCTGATCTCTTCATGTCTTGGTCTGGCACTTGGTGTTGCAAACTTGCCCTCGAGCCTGTGCACAGTTTGGTGCAATGGGCCCAGGGTCTGATCCACCGACAAGTGGCATCTTCGTTATTTATCTTAATAGCTCCAGAACAATAAACATCTTCGATGATATATGGTCCTTCCCAATTTAGAGAGAAGCTTTCATGTAAATAATCTTAAATGAGAGTTGGATAATAAAACATGATCACCTACTTTGAATTCCCGTTTTGAATTATTTTATCATGCCATATATTAACTTTTTCAATAAATAACATGGCATTTTCATAAGCTTGTCCTCCATTCATCTGGAGAACGAATATCAAATAACCTCTATTCACCGACAAGTTTCAAATCATAGTTAAATTCTTTAATTGCCCAATAAGCTTTATATTTTAACTCAAGATGTAAATGACATGCTTTTCCATAAACCATTTTATAAGGGCACATACCCATATGATTTTTAGAAGCAATTTTATATGCCCGCAGTGCATCATCAAGTTTCTTAGCCCAATTCTTTCTAGATCAATCAATTTCATTTCTCTATTAGTCAATTCAACTTGATCTATAGACTCTGGATGATAAGGTGATGCAATTTTATGGTTAACATCATAATTAGCAATAAGTTTACGGAATGTACCATGAATAGAATGTGAACCACCATCGGTCATTAAATATCTAAGGACTCCAAACCTCGGGAAAATAACTTCTTGAAGCATTTTAATATAAGTGTTATGATCAACACTACTTGTTGGAATAGCTTCTACCCACTTAGTAACGTAATCAACATTAACTAGCATATGTGTATACCCATAAGAGGAAGGAAAAGGTCCCATATAATCAAATCCCCAAACATCAAATGGTTCAGTAACAAATGAATAATTCATAGGCATTTCATGAAATCTACTAATATCACCAATTCTTTGTTTTGCATCACAAGAAAGGACAAACTTACGTGCATCCTTGAAGATAGTAGGCCAATAAAAACCAGACTACAATAACTTGTGTGCGGTTCTATCTCCAGCATGGTGTCCTCTGTATGCCTCGTAATGACACATCCGTACGATTTGTTCATGTTCATGCTCAGGCACACAACATCTAATAACACCATCTACTCTTTCTTTATATAGATGTGGGTCATCCCAATGTAATGTATTAAATCAAAGAGGAACTTTTTCTTTTGTTGGTATGTGAAACTAGGTGGTATATATTTATCAACAATGTAATTAGCATAGTCCGCATACCAAGGAGTGTTACGAGAAGCATTTATAATAGCTAATTCTTTATCATGAAAACTATCATAACAGGCAACACAACTTATCAGCTACGGGATTCTCAGCTCCCTTTCTATCAATAATATGCATATTAAATTCTTGTAGCAAAAGGACCCACCTAATCAACCTAGGTTTAGCATCTTTCTTTTCCATAAGACATTTAATAGCAGCATGATCAGTGTGAATGGTTACTTTAGAATCAACAATGTAAGATCTGACTTTATCACATGCAAACACAACTTCTAAAAAATGTTTCTCGGTAGTAGCATAGTTTTTTTGAGCACTATCTAGAGTTTTACTAGCATAATGGATAACATTCAATTTCTTATCAACTCTTTGTCCTAGAACAACCCCAGCAGCATAGTCACTAGCATCACACATAATTTCAAAAGGCAAGTTCCAATCAAGTGGTTGAACAATAGGTGCAGAGGTTAAGGCTTTCTTAAGTATTTCAAGGGCATCTACACAATCACCATAAAAAATGGAACATCTTTTTGCAAGAGATTAGTAAGAGGCCTAGAAATGTTAGAGAAGTCTTCAAGAAACCTTCTATAGAAACTGACATGACCAAGAAAACTTCTTATACATTTTATATCTTTAGGAAATGGCATTTTCTCAATTGCATCTACTTTTGCTGTATCTACCTCAATATCTATTTCAGAAATTTTATGCCCAAGAAAAATACCTTCATTTGCCATAAAGTAGAACTTCTCCCAATTCAAGACAAGATTAGTTTCTTCACATCTCTGCAAAACCTGATCATGGTTGCTCCAGCAATCATCAAAAGAAGTCCCATAAATGAAAAATCATCCGTGAAAACCTTGACAATCTTTTCACAAAAACCAGAAAATATAGGAGTCATACATCTTTGAAATCTAGCAGGTGCATTTCATAAACCGAAAGGCATACATCTATAAGTGTAAGTTCTAAAAGGACAAGTAAAAGTGGTTTTATCTTCATCTTCTTGTGACACGAGTATTCGAGAAAAAAACAGAATAACCATCTAGAAAGCAAAAGTGTGTACGCTTATACAATCGCTCTAACATTTGATCAATAAAAGGCAAGGGGTGATGATCTTTCCTAGTAGCTTTATTTTTAATTTCCTGAAATCAATTAACATCCTATAATCAGTTATATTCTTTGTGGGATAAGTTCAATATTATCATTAGGAACAACGGTAATGCCTCGTTGCTTAGGAACACAATAAACATGACTTACCAATCTACTATCATCTATGGGATAAATTATACCTACTTACAGAAGCTTTAATATTTCAGTTCTTACCGCATCCATCATCTTAGGATTCAACCATAGTCGGTGACCAACAACTAGTTTAGCACAAGGGTCCATATTAATCTTGTGCTGACATAGAGTAACACTAATGCCCTTAAGATCATCAAGAGTATATGCAATAGCAGCACGATGCTTCCTCGGAGTTTTAAGTAATCTCTTTTCTTCATTCTCTGAAAGGTTAGCGCTAATAATAACATGATATATCGTATTTTCATCAAGATAAGCATATTTTAATGTGTGTGGTAATTGCTTTAATTAAAACACGGGATCACTCTTAGGTGGAAAGGGCCCCCAAGAGTTTCAAAAGGTAAGATAAGTTTACGGATAGGTATTTGTTTATATAATATATCATATTTCATTCCTTTCATTCATATGTATATCATTTTCATGGTCTAGTAAATATTGTTCTAAAGGATCGATAGGAGGAACAACCATATAAGAAAGACCAATCATTGCATACTTACTTGACAATTTCTTTTAATGAGGTTGTCTCCGAAACTTAGAGAAATTGAACTGATGAGATACATCACCAAATTTAACTCTAACCTTCTCTTTAACACAATCAATTTCAGCATTAACAGTATTCACGAAAGGTCTACTAGATATGATGGTCATAAATTATCTTATTGTGAACCAAGTACTAAGAAAATAGTAGGGTATTTTATCTTTCCACACAAGACTTCAACATCTCGAACAATCCCAAGTGGTGAAATAGTATCTCTGTTTGCTAGCTTAATAGTAACATCAACATCTTCAATCTTAGAAGGTGCAATATCATTCATAATTTCTTGATAGAGAGTACACATAATAGCACTAACACTAGCACCCATATCACATAAACCATGATAGCAATGATCTCCAATCTTAACAGAAACAACATGCATTCCCACTACGGGTTTATTCCTATCTAGCATACCGCGTTCACTTCTAACAGGTTTAGCAATTCCAGTCACATCACCACAAAAATATATAACATGTCCATCAACATTATCAACCAAGAGATATTTAACCATTGCAATATTAGGTTCAACTTTAATTTGTTCGAAGGGTCAAGGTTTTCTAATATTACTTTTATTAATCACACTTGAAGCTTTAGCATGTCCCTTAATCCTAACGAGAAAATGAGGTTTCTCAATGTAAGTAGTAGGCACAACTGGACCAACATGGTACATGATAGTTTCATCTTTAACTATAATGGGTTCCTCAATCTTTTCTACGGTAGGGGGATGATATTTAAACCACTTCTCCTTAGGGAGATCAACATGAGTAGTAAATGATTCACAAAAGGAAGCTACTATCTCAGTGTCTTGTCCATATTCAGCACTAAAGTTTTGAAAAGCATCAGTTCCCACAAAAAAATTAACACACTCAAACTTAAGCTTTATACCTGACTCATTAGCTTTGTAGATTTCCCAATCTTCAGAGTTGTGTTTACTTCTTTCCAGAAGATTCCAACTGAATTCAGTAGTTTTCTTCATAAAGGAACGAGTAAAAGAAGAATCAAGCATGGATTGTTCATTATGAGAAAGCTGAGCATAAAAGTTTTGTATAATAATTTGTCTTGAGAGAGTATGATGGGGGCATGTGTGCATCATGTACTTAAGCCTCCCCCAAGCTTGAGAAATTCTTTCTCCTTCACAAGGCCAAAAATTATATATATTATTATGATAATGATGAACCAGATGCATATGATACAACTTCTGATGAAATTCCAATTTCAATCGGTTCTAATCCCACGTTCCAATATCATCACATAACTTATTCAATGTCAATGCCTTTCCCTCCAATGATAAAGGGAAAACCTTCTTAACTACATCCTCAGATAAACCTGCATGCTTAAAAATCGACAAATTTCTTCAACCTAGATTAATTGCACTAGTCGTCAACCCGTGCAGACCGCACGGGCTAGCAACATAGAAAAAGAAGCATGATTATTTTAATACACATTCTAGAAAAAACATAGTTTAGAAATATTGAAAGAAATTCAGTGTGGCCTTTCACTGAATTATCACTAAAATCATGTAAAGTTTCTTACATGCCCATGGTCGCAATAGTAAATATATGACACTGATGATTCCAAAAATATTTTTTACGGACATATGATTCTCCACTCATGTCAAGTAGCATATATGTGTAAAATCATGAGTACTATCATAGTAACATTAATCCAATTATTTTTCCTACCAAACTAAAATTCAATGAACGTTTTGATCTAATTCAACCCCAGAAATTAATATGAAAATAAAATCATCCAAGTAAAAATTATAATGTGTCGGAAAAATAAAAAAAGTTCAAATTTGTATGTTGAAATCAATTGTACACTAACAAATGAATCATGGTGATACAATGTATTCATGATGCCCTTCTATACACCCGCACCAACCAAGAAAGAACAATACTATATAGGAAATAGATAGTTACAATTGAATAAATTTACTATAATAAGTTCTAAGCAAAGACAACTGAAAAAAGTTTGGATCAAACCAGCAATATAGCCATCAAAATCTCGAATGGTGCCGCTTACAACTCGTTTCTAAAATAGGTACATCAACAATCAAGTGAAAGCAAAGACCAGCTTCTTATCTCATAATATGCTAACCATAATAGAACGGAATAGCTCATATACAAATTGAAATTAACAAGCAACAATAATCTAGTTATTAGTTGCACGGTTCAAAATGATAGTTTTTATAATACTACACATCGTGCTTCGAAATATAGTAGAAACATATGTGGGACAGTGAAATTAGAGTACATGTATTTGTTCTAACAGAACCCCACATGTATGGCCGCTAGTAACACAAATTATGAACTATAAACGTGTTGTCTGGCTTAAAGTCAAGTGAGCACAAGGATACAATTCAATAAATAAAAAAGGAGTCTAAATACACATGTCCATACAGTTAACAAACAGCAAATTCAAGACTCCTTAGAACCTCGCTACTGGTCTAAACATGCGCACATATCAGTATCCTCAAATGTTAGGCATATAAAACAATTTACAGGTTCAATTTTTTCGTGCAATGAGTGTTGTTTGGACGGAGATACACCAAAATTTTCTCAGCCAGACAAAAGCATTTTCCACCTTACATGGTATATAGTTGCACCTCATAGAAAGTAATATGTTGAAAAAGTTCTGTCACGGGATGTACGTATATAATTATTATTCACGGACCATGAGCTAGAATAATAGTTACTTGCACCTAAAATTGAAGTATGGAGTGCCACACCTTAGTTGAAAGCATGGGAGGGTCGACTGCTGACCTTGGTGGATTTGATTTGTGTTGGTGCTGATTATATTCTTTAATTTCAAGGCATCCCCTTCCAGACAGACAAACATAAGGAAAAAAATGGGGCATATTTTTAGAAAGAGCAATGAAGAAAATCATGCACACTTCCAAAGACAAAAAAATGCACTATATATAATCCAATGCTCATTGGGCCTTAAGGGAAGACCAAAAAATGCACCGTATATAGTCCAATGCTCGTTGGGCCTTAAGGAATCGCTCAACTAAAATCTATAAGTTAGTTTCCCAAATTAATTCACGATGTGTAGAGTTGTTACCATCATCAACTAATTTCATAAAATAAGAGTTCAAAATTATCAAGTTCATACCAGTTAGTAGGAAAAAGAAAAAATGCCAAATATAATATTAGGTTGAATTGGAAAGTTAGAATGCATTAATATCTTAGTGATTATGCAGCGTCGCTCCTTACCTTGCTTGCATGCCATACTTGCACATTAAAATTTGAAAAAATTACGCATCTACCTTCTTAGATACAGAAGGCACCATAATTAATGGACTATTGTTAGCATCTACCAAAATAAATTTCCTCCTTGGGGCGTGTGGTAATATATATGATTATTATAGATACATATGGTGTACTTAATAACATATGCTAACATAATGAGCGTTTACTAAGGTTTCATAATAGGAAACCATGTAACTTTAAACCCGTTTGCATGTGCATTACACACCTTAACTTAATGAGGCCACCATGTACGCTAGCAGGATAACATATAGAGAATTTTCTATGTAGTGAACTATATGCCAATGGTAAGATCAGACCAACATGTGGGGAGTCATGTGCAAAGAAAGTACAAATAAATTTGAACTCTAACATTGTCAACTATTGGTGGTTGCCATCTTCCTACATCCTAGTATCTCCGCTTTTTAGATCGAAGCAGTTCCATATGTGTAGCAAAAAAGTAATTCTAGATCTGAGAAGAATGTGTTTGCTTAACTAAGAGGCTGAGACCTGAGAATGTCGAGACTTGTGTGGGATCCCAGTAGTGAACTTAGTTCTGCACGATTTATTAACAAATAGACTCTGTATAAGAAACAGTACATAAAAGGTAACACTAAAGAATCGGATCGGTCTAACTTCTCTGCTTTACCATTAATGTGCTTCAACAAATTCCTTGCCATTTTTTAGAATTCTAGCCTTGGCAAGGTAACAATTAATCAAACACATAAGAGTGTCTTGTGAAATAGCAATAAAAACCTAGATTCGGAGTTTCTTACTGGTACTGAAAATGATTAGACATCAGGAGAAACAATTCGCTGCCGCTGACTCAGACAGAGTTGTGCTGCCCCAGGTCAATCTCGATGTCATCCAAGTTGTTGATGGACATGCTCATATCTAATTTAGTGTATTGTTATTAGTACTGCCTAGCAATCTTGTTCATTCATAAATAAGAGTTCAACACTCCATTGGTACCGGATATCGTACACAGTTCTGAACCATAAATTACTGGTGGTGACTACTGCTGTTTTTGCGGCAGGAAGGCATGCATCTGAACCTACAGCAGCCATGGACTGAATATTCCTTCAACAGTAATAAGGTGTTCTTTCCCTTGCCTTCTTTGTCCCCCAAATAAGAAAGAAGAGGACTCATATCCTGCCGCCACAGAGGGTCATCTGCCTAGTTGATTCTCCACCGCAATATCAGACAGATGCGGGAACGGCAAAAGATAATTGCCACAATGGCCTGTGGCGGCAGCCTATGAAGTTGACAAGAATGCTATTAGGGAGTTAGAGGAAGAAGAGATGTCGGAAAGGGGTCATTAAGACGCTCCAACAGATGACAGATGACACTTGAATCAGCCACGCTGCCCCTACACCAGTCGAGCAGCTTCATCCCAGGCGTTGTGCAACGACATACACACCTGGCCATCGCCTCGAATGGTTGATGAACTATAGCAGAGGTGGAAACCCATGCAGTGGATGATCACAATATTACACCATCAGCGTGAGGAAGTTTTCTGTGTCGGCAGCGGCGGCATCGTGGGTTTTGTAGGATGGTGAGAAGGCATGTGCGGGGAAAGATATACCACGTTGGGATCTAGCATCAAACAACCTTGGAGGGTTTAGATGTGATAGAAGGGAACTCTCAGATTATTCGTCTTTTTTTCTTTATGAGGAAACGTGGAGAGGCCAAGGTGAGTATGACTAATGACCAGTCCCAAATCTGTTTTTTTTTCTTTGTCATGAACCCATGGCAATTTAAGAAGATCTTGGTCATAATAATTAGGTCCCATGAGATTAACGGCTCTAAATTACTGATTAACATGGAAATTTTTAGTTAGTCTCTAATTAGTATAAGTGTAGATATTAGGATGTACCATTCCATATCCCGCATAAGGATTAGCTAGCAGTTTCTCTATCATACCCGAAGGAATCTCATAAAAAAATTCAGTACGTGCAGTAGGTTAAGGGTAAACTCTTTGTGCTTCTGGTCGAGGTGAAGATACCCCAAACAAACCCCTCAAAGGGTTACTTTCCATAGTAACAAGTGACGGTAAATTTCAACACGTAATATAAATGTTTCCTTACCAAAGGCGCATCACTCCCCGGTAGCGGCGCCGGAAAAGAATCTTGATGACCCACAAGTATAAGGGGTCAATTTTAGTCCTTTTGATAAGTAAGAGTGTCGAATCCAATGAGGAGCAGAAGGAAATGACAAGTCGCTTTTAGCAAGGTATTTTCTACAAGCACTGAAATTGTCAGTAAGAGATACTTTGATAGCAAGGTAATTTGTAATAAGAAATACGTAGCAATTGTAACGAAGGCGCAGCAAGGTAGCCCAATCCTTTTTATAGCAGAGGACAGGCTGAAAATTTCTCGTATAGCAAGCAAAGCGTTCTTAAGGGCACATGGGAATTCATCTAGTCACTTTCATCATCTTTGTTTGATTCGCGTTCACTACTTTGATAATTTGATATGTGGGTGGACCGGTGCTTGGGTGATGTTCTTACTGGAACAAACCACTCACTTATGATTACCTCCTCTCACAAGCATCCTTAAATACGAATGAAGAATTAAGATATATCTAACCATAGCACGAAACATATGGATCCAAATCAGCCCCTTACGGAATAGCACATAAACTAGGATTTAAGCTTCTGTCACTCTAGCAACCCATCATCTAATTACTACTCTGCAATGCCTTCCCTTAGTACAATGTATGGTGATGTGTAATGTACTCGACATTCACATGACGCCACTGAAGGAAGCAACAACATACATATCATCAAAATATCAAACGACTACCAAATTCACATGATTACTAATAATAAGACTTCTCGCAGGTCCTCGGGAACAAAAGTAACTACTCACAAATCATATTCATGTTCAGGATTAGAGGAGTACTTAATATCATTAAGGTTCTAAAGATATAATCTTCCACCAAATAAACCAACTAGCATCAACAACTACGGCAGGATACTGCTAACGCGACACTACTATAAAAGACCATTCGACGAAACTGTGTGCGATGCATTAATTGCAAACGGTGATCTAAAGAAACCATCAAAAAAGATACAAAACATTTCCAATGATAGAGACAACAAACACGATTCAGATTATAGTGGCATGTGCAATGAGTGGCATACAGTTCACTCGAATGAATTGTGTGCGATGAGAACAGCAACAGAAATGGTCAGACAAGTCAAGTTGTGTGAAATATACAGCAAAAACATGACACAGATGAACTATTTGCGATTATCCACACCTAACAGAAATGGTCAGACTGATCAAGGTGTGCGCGCTAGACAGGCACACATTCTAATTAAAAGAAGTGTGTGTGATAGTAATAACAAGCACACACGGTTGATGGAACAAGTCGTGTGTTGACATAGCCGACTGTGGTGCATCGTATGGTGCAACAACCACGTACACGTCCTAGAACGCGTGCCCACTTTACGCATTCTAGGAATCGCACCGTACTTCTAAATATGAAACGTCAATAAATTTTGAACTTGCTTCCCTTCACATTCACAATTACTATTCATGCCGATAAAAACTTGTTCACACCGATCAAAGCCTAAACGGTTTACCACTTAGTAGTGTATTACCGGGGTTATAAATACTACCTTCTCCAGGATGACTGCACATTCCTCCTTGATAGCCCTCCTCTTCACCAGACGAACAAGTATTTCTTCGTCCTTCCTTGCCTCTTTCGTGCCCAACGTGAGTTCTAGGTCAAAAAATTACCAGGGAGAGAGGCGAGCATGGAAGCAAAAGCAGGAGAGATGTCCCGCCTCGCAGCTAAAGCCGCCGACATGTACCGTCGCGTTGCCGTAGCAGCACAGAGGACCCACCGCATTGCCGAAGCATCACAGAGGTCTCGGCTCCCCGTTGAAGTAGTGGACTTGTCTTCCCGCGCCGCGGAAGCGGTAGATATGTCCCGCCGCGCAGCGGCTACTGCAGAGAGGTCCTCTCGAGCCATTGTGGCCTAGGAAGATTACTCACGGGCTCACGAGGACTGTCATAGGCGCATGCATGCGATGCTTGATAACCTTATGGATTGGATCTCCGGCTGGGCGAGGTTGCAAGAGGAGATGAATGCCTCATTTGAAAATGCTACCCGCGTCATCCGCTGACTAAGGTAGAACAATGTGAAGCTCCGCACAAAGCACGACCTGTTGAGGGTGAAGATCACCAAAAGTGCGGAGTAGCGGGAGGAGACCACTACCTTGTTAAAGAGGACGTGCGACATCGTCCAGAAACTTAAGGACGAGAATGCTATGCTCTACATCGAGCGTAAAAGGTTGGTGGAGGAATCCGTGGCTCCTACCCAGCAACATGTTGAAGACATAAAAGAGATCGTAACCGCGCGTCATCCTTATTCTTCTTTTTTGGCAGGGGGTGTCTTCCTTATTCATTTGCCCTTATGTCTTTCGGTTGTTGCCGCATGTGACATTTGTATTTTTATTCCTAAATATGTAAAAAAAATATAAAAGTATTATCCATTGCCATCGTCATTATATTGCCTCCATTGCCATCATCATTATACTTATATCAGTCTTGCTAAGTCTTAGTCGATGCTATACATGTCCGTCAGATCTTATATCAAGGTCCATGCAAAATTTCTTGTCAGATTTCTTTTTTCTCTTAAATCACAGTCAGGTGAGCCATAACCACACCATTAAGCCGCTATAAATTAATCATGGGTTCGGGCACCATTAATGGAGAAGTTGGAAGATAGGTGTGCGGCGGATGAGGCCAAAGGGCGTGCCTCCAGATAAGCATGTGCAGCGGTCTGTTGGCAAGCCTCATGTACTGAAATAGCTACCCCGTGCGTGCTGATACGTCCATTTTGCATCATGTTTTCTTACTGATATTTACAATGTTTTTATCCATAATAATACTTTTTGGAGTAATTCTAATGTCTTTTCTCTCATAATTTGCAAGGTACACACCAAGAGGGAGAATTCCGGCAGCTGGAAATCTGGACCTGAAAAAGCTACATCAGCCCACCTATTTTGCACAACTCCAAACAAGCTGAAACTCCATGGAGATTTTTTATGGAATATTTAAGAAATATTGGAGCCAATAAACACCAGAGGGGGGCCACCAGGTGGGCACAACCCAGCTGGGCGTGCTAGGCCCCCCTGGCGCGCCCGGGTGGTTGTGGCCTCCTCGGCCCACCTCCGGTGCCCATCTTCTGGTATATAAGTGATTCTGACCTAGAAAAAATAAGGAGAGGACTTTCGGCATGGAGCGCCATTGTCTCGAGGCGGAACTTGGGCAGGAGCACTTTTGCCCTCGTGCGGAGCGATTCTGCCAGGGGAACTTCCCTTCCAGAGGGGGAAATCATCGTCATCATAATCACCAACAGCTCTCCCATCTTCGGGAGGGCAATCTCCATCAACATCTTCACCAGCACCATCTCATCTCAGACCCTAGTTCATCTCTTGTATTCAATCTTGTTACCGGAACTATAGATTGTTGCTAGGGGGTGACCAGTAGTGTTGATTACCTCTTGTAGTTGACTACTATATGGTTTGTTTGGTTGAAGATTATATGTTCAGATCCATTATGCATATTAATACCCCTCTGATCATGAGCATGTTGATTATTTGTGAGTAGTTACATTTGTTCTTGAGGTCACGGGAGAAATCATGTTGCAAGTAATCATATGAATTTGATATGTGTTCGATATTTTGATAGTATGTATGTTGTGATTCCCTTAGTGGTGTCATGTGAACGTTGACTACATGAAACTTCACCATATTTGGGCCTAAGGGAATGCATTGTGGAGTAGTAAATAGATGGTGGGTTGTGATAGAAACTTAAACCCCAATTTATGTACTATTCCGTAAGGGACCGATTGGATCCTAGAGTTTAATGCTATGGTTATAATTTATTGTTAGTACTTTTCTCGTAGTTGTTCAAGTAAGAACAACACCTAAGCACCGGTCCTCCCACATATCAAATTATCAAAGTAGCAAACACAAATCAAACCAACATGATGAAAGTGACTAGATGAAATTCCCGTGTACCCTCTAGAACGCATTGCTTACTATAAGAGACTGTTTTGGCCTATCCTTTGCCTCAAAAGGATCGGGATACCTTGCTGCATACTTTTTACAATTGTTGTTACTTGTTCGTTACAAATTACCTTGCTATCAAACTACTCGCTACTTACAATTTCAGCACTTGCAGCCACTACCTTACTGAAAACTACTTGCCATTTCCTTCTGCTCCTCGTTGGGCTCGACACTCTTACTTATCGAAAAGAGCTACAATTGATCCCCTATACTTGTTGGTCATCAAGGCTATTTTCTGGCGCTGTTGCCGGGGAGTGAAGCGCTTTTGGTAAGTGGAAATTGGTAAGGAAACTTTTATATAGTGTGCTGAAATTTATTGTCACTTGTTACAATGGAAAACAATCCTTTGAGGGGTTTGTTCGGGGTATCTTCACCTCGACCGGAACCACAATTAGCTACCCCTCAACTTTCTGCACCTACTAAAAATATTGAATACAAAAATCATTCGGGTATGATTGAACAACTACTAGCTAATCCTTATGCAGGAGATGGAACCGAACATTCTGATATGCATTTGATATATGTGGAACAAATTTGTAGATTGTTTAAGCTTGTAGGTCTACCCAGGGATAAATTTATTAAGAAGGTTTTTCCTTTATATTTGAAGGAAAAAGCATTAGCATGGTATAGGCTATGCGATGATATTGGATCTTGGAACTGGAACTGTTTGAAAATGGAGTCCCACCAAGAAAAGTATAATATGCATCTAGTTCATCGTGATCGGAATTATATATATAGTTTTTGGCCTCGTGAAGGATAAAGTATCACTCTAGCTTGGGGGAGACTGAAGTCAACGTTATATTCATGCCCCAATCATGAGCTCTCAAGGGAAATTGTTATCCATAATTTTTATTCTTGGCTTTCTCATAATTATCGATCCATGCTTGATACTTCTTGTGCTGGTTCTTTTATGAAGAAGACTATTGAATTCCGTAGGGATCTTTTGGAAAGAATTAAACGCAACTCTGAAGATTGGGAACTCGACGAAGGTAAATAGTCAAGTATTGAACTTGAGTATGATTGTGTTAAATCTTTCATGGATACCAATACTTTTCAAAAGTTTAGCACTAAATATGGACTTGACTCTGAGATAGTAGCCTCCCTTTGTGAATCTTTTGATGCTCGTGTTGATCTCCCTAAAGAGAAGTGGTTTAAATATCACCCACCTACTAAAGAAGAAATTAAGGAACCGGTACCCGTTAAATAAGAAACTATACTTTATCATGTTGATGCAGTTGTTCCTTCTGCTTATATTGAAAAACCACCTTTCCCTGTTAGGATAAAGGAACACGCTAAAGTTTCAACTGCGGTTAACAAAAGTTATATTACAACACCTAAACCAGATGAACAAATTAAAGTAGAGCCTAATATTGCTATGGTAAAGGATCTCTTGGAAGAAAATGTAGATGGGCATGTAATTTGCTTTAATCAAGAGGCTGCTAGAATTGCCAAACCTGATAAAAGGGACAAACATAGAACCGTTGTGGGCTTGCTTGTTATTTCAGTTAAAATAGGAGATCATTGCTATCATGGTTTATGTGACATAGTGTAATGCCCCAGATGTAGCACTTTCCAATTATGGCATATATGAAACTTTGCCTTCATCAATTCCATTTTGGGCTCTTCTTTCATTTCGGGTTTCTTCGTTTTGTCGAGTACGTGTGTGCATTTCATCCATGTCATGTTGTCATGTGCATTGCATTGCATTCATGTTGTCACTTGCACCCGGTCCCACTCGTCTCTTCCCGTTGTCCGTTTCGAGTTCCGACGCTCACACACGTGCCCGTGGCATCCCCGAGTCCTTCTTTCGCGTGTGGCCGTGTTACGTTTCCGGAATGACGTGAGACTTGTCGTGCATTGTTGTTTGGGTACGTGTAGGCCGCGTGTAAAGTTTCGTCGCGTTAGGAGTTCGTTTGGTACTCCAACGGTTAACCTACTGGGCTAAAAGTACCTCTTCTTTTAGGCCCAAGACCCCCTCCACAACAGCCCACTTACCCAGCACAATCCTTCCAATCATCTCGCTCGTCGAATCATAATCGCGTGGCCGAAAACTGCTCCCCATTTGGACCTTCCTAGCTCCCTATGCCTATAAATTAGTCCCCCATGTCCATTTTTTCGTCCAAACCCTAGCTCCTCTCCTCCCGCAGCCGCAGGACGTGTCCGTCCGCGTGCCGGACGTGTCCGCCGACACGCCGGACGTGTCCGCCGACGCGCCGGACGAACCAGGCACCGCCACATGGCAGCCCCGCTCCCCCTGCCACGGCTCCACCGCGCGGGCCCGCAGGCCCGACTCCGACCCTCCGGCCCGGCCGCCCCGCGCCCGAGCTTCCTCCGCGCTCGGTCGACGCGCCGCGGGAGCTCCGCCTGCCGCCGCCGCTGCGGAAGATGCGCCCGCCACCGCCGGACTCCCGATCCGCCTCACCGCACCTCCCCTCCGGCCGAGACCGCCGCGCCGCCCGATTCTGCCACCTCGCCACCGCCGCGGGCCGCCTCCACCGCCGGCCGCCGCAGTCTCCTCACCGCCGGTGCCGCGGGGCCTCGCAGCCCGCATTCCCGCACGGCTCGCCGGCCGATCCAGCCGACGGCCGCAACCCTAGCGGATTCGGGCGGATCCGGGTCCCGCCGACCCGCTCCGCTTCTTCCGCCCGATCCGCGAATCGGACATATCCACGTCACCCTGGACGTGTCCGCCTGACCCCCCATGAGGTTGATTTTTTTTCACTAAGTCCCATGTTTTCTATTATTATGTTGCATCTTTGCATGGCTGTAACTTTTAGTGTGCTTGTCCAAATTGTGCGTATGATATATCAAAATGATCGTGGTGATGTGCTCTACATTTTGTTCCATTGTGGCATGTTTGTTTGAGATCATCTAGATGTCCTAATCTTCGTGACAAGAGTGCTACTTGTTATGAACTGCTGTTACTTGTTATTTTTATGCCATGTTTGAGATGTGATAACTTGGTGCATGTTTATCCAAATGTAGCAAATGATATGTCAAAATGTTCATTGTGAAATGCTCCACATGATGGTTGTTGTAGCATTCATGTTAGATATCATATTGCCATGTTAATCTCTTTTGCAAAAGTGCTTGTGGCTGTTAAGTGCTGAAACTTATTGTGAGATGCTGTTTTGACATGCTCTTTGCTATTGATGTGTTTGTCCCCATGTCACATGTCAATATGTTTTAGAATCTCCATCATATGGTCTTTGCTGTGGTGCAAACCAATTTCCCTGATATGCCTTGAGGTGACTTAAACTAGCTTGCAAACATGCCATGCCAACATAACTGTTTTATACTTAGTGAAAATTCTGCTAAGTCTGGAATCTGTTATAACCTGATGCTATGTTTGCTTGATGCCCTAGTCAAATCCTTGCTTGTTTTGGAGTGGCCAATGATCATTCCTTGTTTTACATGTTATTGTCTGTCCATCCATGCCCTCACTTGCACTTTTGGCTTGTTCTAGCTTATTTATTTCTTGCACTCAAGTTGCTATAAATTATGACTGTCAGGTTTTTAACAGCATGATTAATTTGGTGTAGCTTGTTGCTATTGATCCATACCTCCTACGGAGTTGCTCCAATGGAGTTGTTTGCTGTAGGATATGTCTACTTCATGTCCATGTTTCTTGTCACCATGTTTGAGTGCTGTAGAGTATATATTTCTTGCTCCGATGTTGCTATGTGGCTGTTAATTTCAGCTTTGCATTGTATCTTGTTTCGTGTGTATGTGTTGAACCGTTGCTCCATTTTGAGCGTGACCTATATGAAACTTGTGTGATTTTGCATGAAGAATCATAATATCATGTTGTTAACATGTTTGGAGTGTGTTTGCTTGATGTTTGGGTGCATCTTGCACCGTTGCCATGCTTGTCTTGTTTTGCTCATATCATCTAGACCGTAGCTCTGAATTAAACAAACTTTATATGAAACTTGACTAGAATTTCGTGTAGATCATCATGGGGAATGTTAACTTGTTGTTTAACAACTTTAACTTAAGGTTTGTTCAGATCTGGACCAATTTCAAAAATATGCATATGAGGACTTAGCGGATTTGCTATATGTTGATTCCAACCTCATTTAAAGTTGTGGTTTTGTGTTGATCTTGTGTGCTCCATCCCTTGCAATGAAATGCATCATACTTGCATCATGTTGATTGTGCATTGCACCTTGTTTGATATCGTGCCATGTTGTGTTCTTGTGTTGAGTAGAGCCAGGAGCCGAGACCGAGAACGAGGGTCCTACCGAGGTTGAGTACGAGGAGCCGTCTTACGATCCCATCGACGACTCGACAGGCAAGATGACCTGACCCAGATATCATTACTATCTTTGCCTATTGCTAGATGTCTTGCTCTTTAGCTTATTGCCTCGATGCCCATGTTTGTTTGTCAGCCTCCTATTGTAACCATGAATCTGTCTAACCACCCCACCTAGCAAACCTTTGTTTGGCTACGTAAGCTTCGCTCAACCCCTCTTATAGCATTGCTAGTTGCAGGAGAAGATTTGAAGATTCTTGCCTCATGTTGAAGTTATTGTTGGGATATCACACTATATAAACTCTTAAACTAAATTATCTATATACTTGGCAATGGGTGGAAGGCTAAGCCTCTTGCTTGGTGTTTTGTTCCACTCATGCCATCCTAGGAACCGTATAAATCGGTGTTATGTTCCTTGATTATGCGTTCCTAACACGGTTGGGGTTATGGGACCCCCTCGATAACCCGCTTAGCGCTAAAGCGTTTCCAGCAAGGCCCAACATTGGTACTCCATTTGCCTAACAACTAAAACTTGCCGAGGGAGTAATTAACCCGAGGATTAATTAATCAACCCCCCTTGGGCCAGTGCTCGATTTGAGTGTTGGTCCAAACTAGAGGCACTTGCGGTGCCACCCAGTTCGCTGGGGTCTTCGGTTGCTGTACGTACTACACATTCGGTCATGGCCCGAGACTAGATACGCGCGGCTACTGTCAGGGTGTCGGCACGCCGGGAGGTCTTGCTGGATTAGTTTTACCTTAGTCGGAATATCTTGAGCACGGGATTCCGAGAATACTCGGGTCTTCCCACCTTGGAGTTGCGACTCCGCAGATCGTGAGCTTGTAATGGGCTAAGTTGGGACACCCCTGCAGGGTTTTGAACTTTCGAAAGCCGTGCCCGCGGTTATGTGGCAGATGGGAATTTGTTAATATCCAGTTGTAGAAAACTTGACGCCATGTTCAGAATACACTACCAGCGTGAGTAACCGTGACAGTCATTTTCCGAAGGGCTTCGGGAAGTGAACATGGTGGGGTTATGACTGACGTGCTTAGATAGGATCACTTCGTGATCACTTTGACGCTCGTGGCACTTCTCTTCTCGCTCTTAACACGTAAGCTAGTGCTAGTGCAGCTGCAACCTTTATTTCTTCACCCTTCTTCCACACCCAAGGCTTAGATAGTTTTGCTACCGGGGAACGGGTTTGCTGAGTCCTCCGTGGCTCACAGATTCTACACAACACCAGATGCAGGTACCATGGTGAACTACACAGGTGACGGCACAGAGTTGTACTAAGAGTTCGATGAAGAACGTGAGCGATACTATGTGCACTATCCCGATGATCAGTAGTGGCTTCTACTAGGGGCGATTCGAATCTTGTGGCTTTATTTATTTGGTATCTTTCATTTGGATCTTTGTCTGTAGACGGACTGTGATGTTATTTGGATGATGATTTGCTTATGTAATGTATAGTGTGACGTGGCGAGTGTAAGCCAACTA
The DNA here is from genome assembly GCA_902687465.1 of Secale cereale. Classification (NCBI taxonomy): domain Eukaryota; kingdom Viridiplantae; phylum Streptophyta; class Magnoliopsida; order Poales; family Poaceae; genus Secale; species Secale cereale. The sequence goes on along the minus strand of LR738711.1, from coordinate 537,117,866 downwards.
CTCTTTTGCAATTTCATCCCTATTTTTACATGAGTCGTGCAAAGATAACATACTTGAGATCATTCTAGTATGAGCTTATACCTTTAAGTCGTGCCTCGACACGTAGAAGGTATAATCTTATACTGGGCATTATACATAAGTGCTAGCGTGAGTGCTATTCCCTACTCTTTATACCAAGAAACTATGAATGACATAGCACCTGAAGAAATAGAAGACATTGATATCATTATTAAACATGCTAATAGAGATACTATATCACAAATTGGGATTGTTAGAGATGTTTAAGTCTTGTGCGGGAAAATAAAATACCCGACTGATTTCCTTGTTCTTGATTCCCCACAAGATGATTTATGTCCCATTATCTTTGGTAGACCTTTCTTGAACACCGTGAATGCTCAAATAGATTGTAAGAAGCAAACTGTTGGTGTTAGTTTTGGTGATGAGTCTCATGAGTTTAATTTTTCCAAGTTTAGTAGGAAACTTCATGAAAAAAATTTGCCTGGTAAGGATGAATTAATTGGTCTTGCTTCTATTGCTGTGCCACCCACTGATCCTTTAGAGCAATATTTACTAGACCATGAAAATGATTTACATAGGCATGAAAGAAATGAAACAGATAAAAAATTCTTTGAACAACGTCCCCTAATTAAACACAATTTGCCTGTTGAAACTCTTGGAGGTCCTCCTCCACCTAAAGGTGATCCTGTGGTTGAACTAAAACAATTGCCACACACTTTGAAATATGCTTATCTTGATGAAAAGAATATATATCTTGTTATTATTAGTGCTAACCTTTCAGAAAATGAAGAAGAAAGATTATTGAAGGTTCTAAGGAAGCACCGAGCTGCTATTGGATATACTCTTGATGATTTAAAGGGAATTAGTCCCACTCTATGTTTGCACAAAATTAATATGGAACCTGATGCTAAACCAGTTGTTGATCACCAACGTCGGTTAAATCCAAAGATGAAAGAAGTGGTAAGAATGGAAATATTAAAACTTCTGCAAGCAGGTATAATCTATCCCATAGCTGATAGTAGATGTATAAGTCATGTTCATTATGTCCCTAAGAAAGGAGGTATAACTGTTGTTCCTAATGATAAGAATGAACTTATTCCACAAAGAATTGTTACAGGCTATAAAATGCTTATTGATTTTAGAAAATTAAATAAAGCCACTAGAAAAGATCATTACCCTTTGCCTTTTATTGATCAAATGCTTGAACGACTATTTAAGCACACACATTTTTGCTTCCTTGATGTATACTCTGGCTTTTGACAAATACATGTCTCTCAACCTGATCAAGAAAAAACTACCTTTACTTGTCCCTTTGGAACTTATGCTTATAGACGTGTGCCTTTTGGTTTATGCAATGCACTTGCTACCTTTCAAAGATGTATGACTGCTATATTCTTTGACTTTTGTGAAAAGATTGTAGAGGTTTTCATGGATGATTGCTTCGTCTATGGGAAGTCATTTGATGATTGTTAAGCAATCTTGATCGAGTTTTGCAGACATGTGAACAAATAAATCTTGTCTTGAATTGGGAGAAGTGCCAGTTTATGGTTAATGAAGGCATTGTCTTGGGTCATAAAATTTCTGAAAGCGGTATTGAAGTGGACCAAGCTAAGGTTGAAGCTATTAAGAAAATGCCATGTCCCAAGGACATAAAATGTATTCGTAGTTTGCTAGGCCATGCTTGTTTCTATATGAGGTTTATTAAAGACTTCTCTAAAATTTCTAGGCCTCTCACTAATCTTTTGCAAAATGATATTCCTTTTGTTTTTGATGATGATTGTTTAGAAGCCTTTGAAACACTCAAGAAAGCCTTATTCTCTACACCTATTGTTCAACCAACAGATTGGAACTTGCCTTTTGAAATTATGTGTGATGCTAGTGATTATGCTGTTGGTGCTGTTCTAGGACAAAGAGTTGATAAGAAATTGAATGTTATTCATTATGCTAGTAAAACTCTGGAGAATGCTCCATGAAATTATGCTACAACTGAAAAATAATTCTTAGCGGTGGTGTTTGCTTGTGATAAATTTATACCTTATATTGTTGATTCCAAAGTAATTGTTCACACAGACCATGCTGCTATTAAATATCTTATGGAAAAGAAGATGCTAAATCTAGACTTATTAGTTGGGTTCTCTTGTTACAAGAATTTGACTTACATATTATTGATAGTAAAGAAGCTGAGAACCCCATAGCCGATAACTTGTCTAGGATTGAAAATGTGCTTGATGACCCACTACCCATTGATGATAGCTTTCCTGATGAGCAGTTAGCCACAATAGATGTTGATAATAGTACTCCTTGGTATGCTCACTATGCTAATTACATTGTTGCTAAATATTTTTCACCTAGCTTTACATACCAACAAAAGAAAAAATTCTTCTATGATTTAAGACATTACTTTTGGGATGACCCACATGTTTATAAAGAAGGAGTAGATGGTAGTATTAGATGTTGTGTACCTGAGCATCAACAGGGACAAATCCTACGGAAATGTCACTCCGAAGTGTATGGAGGGCATCATGCTAGAGATATAACTGCTCATAAGGTATTCCAATCTGGATTTTATTGGCCTACTAACTTCAAGGATGCTCATAAGTATGTCTCATCTTCTGATGAATGCCAAAGAATTGGTAATATCGGTAAGCATCAAGAAATGCCTATGAATTATTCACTTGCTGTTGAGCCGTTTGATGTTTGGGGATTTGATTACATGGGACCTTTTCCTTCCTCTAATAGGTATACACATATTTTGGTTACTGTTGATTATGTTACTAAATGGGTAGAAGCTATTCCAACTAGTAGTGTCGATCACAACACCTCTATTAAAATGCTTAAGGAAGTTATTTTCCCAAGGTTTGGAGTCCCTAGATATCTAATGACTGATGGTGGTCCACACTTTATTCATGGTGCTTTCCGTAAAATGCTTGCTAAGTATGATGTTAACCATAGATTGCATCACCCTATCAGTCTAGTGGTCTAATTGAGCTTAGCAATAGAGAAATAATATTAATTTTGCAAAAGACTGTTAATAGGTCCAAGACGAATTTGTCTAAGAAATTAGATGCTGCACTTTGGGCTTATAGAAGAGCTTATAAAAATCCTATGGGCATGTCTCCTTATAAAATGGCTTATGGAAAAGCTTGTCATTTGCTTATTGAGTTAGAACATAAAGCATATTGGGCAGTTAAAGAGCTCAACTATGATTTTGAACTTGCTGGTGAAAAGAGGTTATTTGATATAAGCTCATTAGATGAATGGAGAAACCAAGCCTATGAAAATGCAAAGTTATTCAAAGAAAAAGTTAAAAGATGGCATGAGAAAATAATTCAAAAATGTGAGTTTAAAGTCGGAGAATATGTTCTTTTGTACAACTCTCGTTTCAGATTCTTTGCAGGCAAACTCCTCTCATAATGGGAAGGCCCCTATGTCATCGAGGATGTTTACCCGTGTGGAGCCATCAAAATAAATAATTCCAAAGGTACTAACCCGAAGGTTGTCAACGGGCAACGAATAAGGCATTATATCTCAGGTACGCCTATGAATATTGAAAGCAATATTATCCAAACTATGACACCGGAAGAACACATAGAAGAGTCCTTTTGGAACACTTCAGAATCGTCAAAATAAGGAGGTACGTGATATGGTAAGTAAACGGACTCCAAAAAATCCGCAAAAATATTTTCTGCCAGTTTTGGAATATTTTAAAATTTTGGAAATAAAGAAACTTCTTGGAAGCGTCCCCTGGTGGGCACAAGACACAAGGGCGCACCAGGCATGCCTGGCGGGCCCAAGTGGGTTGTGCCCACCTCGGGCAGCATCCGGACTCCATTTTTCTATAGTTTGCTTGTTTCCCAAGATAAATATTCTTTATATACCCCCTGAACATGTTGACCATCGTATCATGGAGAAATCTTCTGTTTTCTTTTCTTGTTGTTTTCTATCAGATCTATTAAGCCCGGCATTATGTCTTCCTCCTCCTCAAACCCAATGTTAGAGGATGCTTGGCTGATGAAGATCGGACTGAAGAAGGAAGAACTCGTAGAGGCTGCGAATGGTGACAAATGGAAGAAGGTTGTCGGTGAGCAAGCACCGCCAACAGAGGAGGAAGAAGAAGATATCCTTAAACCCTATTATGCTCTTCTTACCACTACTAAAATTTCAGCCTTTCGGATCATCGAAACGGTTCGTGTCAAGAATAAGTATCTCACTCCCGAAGATATTCTGTATCAAGAGCATATCATCTATCTCCGGAGCGTCATCCGTCGGTTGGAGAATCTCTTGATCCTTAAGGATAGGATCATTTCTTCATCACCATCACCTTCTTCACTACCAAAGGAGAATTGCGTATCGGGTATGGGCACTCCCCTTGGATTCCGCCAAGAATGGGGGAGGTGCCCCGGTATCATATCATCCCCACTATCTTTTTGCATTTACTTATCTTAGTTCGATCTTTTGCTTTGGAATAAATGAAAGTTAGTTCAATTCTTTTCCCTTGAGTTTGCTCAGTGATCTATCATTGTAATCGTGTGCAAGTTATGTAATAAAGTTTAGTTTTGAGATTTAACTTTCTTTACTTTCATGTTACAATAAAAAGAAAGGAAATAAAAGAAAGGAAATAAATTTATAAGATCGTATACTTGTCGGATTTGGGGTTCCGCAAACTCTTGAGAGGTTTGAACTCTGGGGTGCGCACGAAGAACACTCCCTCCCCACAGCGCTCACCGTACGGTTCCACGGCCTAGCTTGACGAACTCAATGAACAAAGGACACAGAGGTTTATACTGGTTCGGGCCACCTTGAGTGTAATACCCTACTCCAGTGTGTGTCATGGATTGCCTTGTATGGCTGAGGATGAACTAGTACAAGGGATGAACAACCTAAGGAGGAGAGGTGTTCTTGGGCTCGGACGAGCTTCTGGTGTCTCTTCTACTAGGTGAGCTCTCTCTTAGATCCATATGAGATGCCCTCCATGGTGGTGGCTAGAACCTATTTATAGTGGCCTTGGTCCTCTTCCCAAATATCGGTGGGAAGGGATCCCACAATGGCCAAATCTGAGGGGGAAATGCTAGTACAAGTTATCCTGACAAAAGTAGTCTTCGCCTGCCAAAGGCTCTGGTGGTCACGCCGCGCCGGGCTCCACGATGACCCCCGTTCTGCAGCCTTGATGGTCCTTTGTCTCGTTGCACCGATATGGAAACCTTTGCCTGATCCCTCGGGACTCTGCGCCTGCGCTTGCCCTCTTAGCACCAAAGAGGAAACTGGCACACTACGCCCGCTAGCGCCTGCCTCGCCTTGGTCGTCATGGCTCATGTCGCGTGAACCTCGCGAGGTGCTCCTTGCATAGATATCTCCGCTCCTCGGGAGCCAGCCTAGGGAGACTGCCCCCAGAGAGGTCTTGTTGTCGCCCGCCTTGCGAGGCTTGGCCCCTCGTGAGGGTCTTGAGTAGTAGTTGCTGAAGCTGGGCCGCACCAGGCCGCTGATGGAGCCATGTCACGGGCCACAGGCAGGCAAGTGTGGGTACCCCCATTCCTAGGACGGTGATAGTAGCCCCCGGGCCCAAGGCGCGCGAGGACTTGGCTTCGAGGTGAAGACAAAGGGGCAAGGGCAAAGCGTCGCGGGCCCCAAACGCGTGCGGCCTTGGTAGACCGCGTGGCGACTTGATTGGACGTGGGAGTCTCCGCTTCCCCACGCTGCCTTGGCTACTGCCCGACTTGATGATACCCTGTTGCATGCACAGAAGAGACATCATTACGTGAGATCGTGGAGGCTGATGGTTGGCTTCCTCCAGGCTATAAATGGGGAGGGGGTGAAGCCCCTGTTTCCCATCTCCATCTTCTTGTCGCCTGCTCCTTCTTCTTCCTCCTTCCTTCGCCCACTTGTTGCAACATCCATGGTGCCACCCAAGAGGTCCTCCATCGCGGAGAAGGGGAAAGCTCGACAGGAAGTGTCCGACTTGCCGCCGCTCAAGAGGGGGTGGGGCCGCCCCGTAAGCATGTTGCTACCCCTGCAGCAGAAGGTCACAGGCATACTCCTTCCGGGGTTGATGCCGCCCCGGGCGGTCATGACGGCCCCTCTTCCCATGGCAGGGGCCGCCCTCATTGCGGCAGCCCCTTCACCATGGGAAGGCGCACAGTGGTCGCCCGACCTCCTCGGTCAGGCTCCCATTCATCGGAGGCGCTCCTGGAGTTCGTCATGTGGCCGGAGAATCCGGTCGGCGCCTGGCTCCAGCTACCGCGCTTCTTCACCGATCAGCTGCCGGCTAAGGGTCTTGACGGACTCTGGCTGTAGGCCAACGACTGCTGCAGCAAAGCATCTTGGGATGTAGTAGAGAGATATGCTACGGGAAACCTGGCCCTGGCCTGTGGTTGGCAGACGTTCACCCACGCACGCGGCTTGGGCAGGCGATGCACCCTCCACTTCAAGTAGGATGGTGCCACGACCGTCCTCGTGAGGGTGTTTGGGGCGGACGGCCACCGCGCTGGGTGCTGCCCTGAAGATGGCGGTGGCGACGACGGGTTCGGCCTTGGAGACGGTCGCGACGGGGTCGTAGGTAGGATCGCCCTTGGTGACGGCCGTGACTCCTCCAGCGGTGTCGGCTCTTTCGCCAGCGAGACCTCGAACAGCGGTGTCTACGACCAGCCACCGCGCCGTCGGTCTCGCTTCGAGGTCGGTGACGGGTCATCCCGCCGCCATGCGGCAGTGAAGCGCGAGGAGGGCTCAGACTGAGCTGAGCCCCGGAGGCCCCTGGGGCCGGGTCTCGTGAGCTGCTGCGGGCGTGTGGCCCGCTTTTGCTTAGCTTTCCTTCTTTCCTGCATTTCGAAAAAGGGGAAGTGGCCCGACTGGGGCGAGTAATGAACTGTGACGCAAATGCTGTTGTGTTATGTTATGATATTCAAGTTCCTTATGGGGGTAGAGGGGTAACTTAGCTGGGTACGTGTGAGGGTGCATCTTCCGGCGTCTATGGAGGCTTCCTCGCTGCTGGCACGGGCACTGCTGGCCTCGGAGGGGCATCTGCAAAAAAAATTAGGGAATCCGCCAGATGCCTCGTTCCTTCTTGCGTGAGCTCTTAGGCGCGGGCTGATCATGGCTTGACGCACCGTGTCACGGTACCCAGGGGGCACAGACTTGATGGGGGCGCGCCGCTCATGAGCTCAAACGAGAGTGCCTCATGAAGATCAAGGAGGCCGAAGCCCTGGGGCGAGAGGGTTCTGGCGAGGCGTGCCCATGATGTGAGCTAGCCAGCGTACGGACATGGACACCCCTGCCTAGCCCCCAAGGAGGTGCCAGAGGGAGAATGTCAAACAACTGTCGTCCTCCCCGAGGCGAGAAAAAGAGTGAACAAAGCGAGAGAATAGGAAAACTCAACCAAGCGACTGAAGGACAGAGAACTCCGAATTCATTAAAAGACCGCAACCAGAAGCAGAAAGCAAATGAACGGTCGCGTCCGACACCTAGTCTAGTCTTCTCACCAGCGCGGAGCTAAGTGTTGCCACTAGGACGTGGGAGGGAGCACCCGAGGCCCGAGGGCGGCACTCCGAAGACTCCGGGGCATGTACAACCCCACTCATTATTACGTGAGAGTGTCATGGGTGGAGACCTTCACAGACTTGGCTTCACAGGCACTGGGCCATGGCTTCACAGGCTCTGGGCCTTTCTTCATGGGTAGAACTTTCGTAGGTGCTGGATGTTCCAGGCATTCTGGATGGGGACGCCGTCCCTTGTCTCCAGGCGCACGTCGCCTATCCTAGAGACGTGGGAATCCTGAACAGGCCCTCCCACATGGGTGAGAGCTTGTGCAGCCCTTCCCTGGAGAGCACCCGTCTCAGGCCTAGGTCACCTACCTCCAACGCCCTGGAACGGATGTTGTGGCAGTTGTACCGCCGCAGCGCCTACGGGTACCTTGCCGCTCTGAGTGAGGCTTGTTGGCGGCGCTCCTCTCCCAGCACGAGATCCATCCCCCCGCGCAGGGTCCGGGCGTGCCTCGTCAAACACCAAGACCCATGTAGAGCGATGTTTCACCTCGTGAGCGAGAACTGCTTCGGCTTCGTAGATGAGGAAGAGCGGGGTCTTGCCTGTTGGCTTGGTGGCGGTGGTGCGAATGGACCACAGCACGGACTGGAGCATGTCATGCCAGCCCCTGCCGCATGCCTCGAGCTTCTTCTTGAAGGTCCTCACCTTGAGGCCTCTTAGGACCTCCGTGTTGGCGCGCTCGGCTTGCCCGTTGCTCCTAGGATGTGCCACAGAGGCATAGCATATCTGCATTCCAAGGTTAGCACAATATGTTTTGAAGAGGTTGCTAGTGAATTGTGAGCCATTGTCGATGATGATGCGATTAGGGACCCCAAACCGGCTCACGAGGCCCTTGATGAACTTGACCGCTGAGCCGGTAGGGATGGTGCATACTAGCTCCACCTCGGCCCACTTGGTGAACTTGACGATGGTGACGTAGAGGTAGCTGTAGCCCCCGGGCGCTCGTGGAAAGGGCCCCAAGATGTCCAGCCCCCTGACCGCAAACGACCATGAGAGTGGGATAGTCTGAAGGCCCTGAGCTGGCTGGTGGATCTGCTTGGCGTGGAACTGGTAGGCTTCACAGGATTTCACCAGCTCGGCGGCGTCGCTGCGTGCTGTAGGCCAATAAAATCCACTACGGAACGCCTTGCCCGCCAGGGTGCGCGAGGACAAGTGGTGCCCGCAGTCCTCGCTATGTATGTCAGTTAGCAGCTCGCGCGCCTGCTCCCTGGATATGCATATTAAAGAAACGTCATTCGGTTGCTTTCGGTATAACTCACCATCCTGGAGGTAGTAGGCCGTGGCTAGCCGGGCCACGCACTCTGCGTCCTCCTCCTTCTCTCGCAGGGTTCCATGCAGCAGGTAGGTCTTGAACTCCTGAGTCCGCCACACCTACTGAGGCAAGAGAGCAAAGAGCAAGCGTGCCCCCGAGGTTGGGCCACAGGAGGGAGCTCCCGAGGTCGGCGGAGGGGGGAGCTCCTCCTGAGGGAGTGTCGGCTCCGCAGCCGGTGGGGCGGCCGAAGGCTTGAAGAGCCTTTCCTCGAAGACGCCGGGCTCCAGCGGCTGGCGCCTGGACGCCCTATAGGCAATATCGTTCGCCTCCTTGTTCGTGTCGCGCGACACGTGCTGCGGCTCCAGGCCCAGGAATTGTTTCTCCATTTTGCATACCTCCTGTAGGTATGCCTCCATGTGCTCATCCCTGGGCTCGTAGACCTTGTTGGAGAAGTTGACGAGAAGCTGAGAGTCGCCCTTGATAGTGAGGTGCTTCACACCAAGGGCTGCTGCAGCTTTTAGGCCGACGATTAGGCCTTCGTACTCCGTGATATTGTTGGAGACCTTCTCACCGTGCTAGAAGCAGAGCTGCACAACGTAGTAGAGCTTGTCCTTGGTGGGCGAGATGAGCACGGCGCCAGCCCCCGCGCCCTGGCGTGCAAAGGCGTCGTCAAAGTACATGACCCAGCCATTTGGTGCTTCACTCCCAGGCAAGTAGGACCGGTCCTCACCCACTCTGGGCTCTGGGGTGTCCGTCCATTCTGCCATGAAGCCGGCAAGCGTGGCGCCCTTAATGACCCTGGTGGTGCTGAACTCCGGCTGAAACGCCTGCAAGTCGATATTCCATTCAGTGACCCTTCCCACAGCATTGGGGCTCCTCAACACCCTCTCCAACGGGTAAGCAGATACAACCTTGATGGCATGGCCTTGGAAGTAGTGGCGCAGCTTGTGCGTAGCGACGAGGAACGCAAGCAGAAGCTTCTGCGGCATGGGGTAGCGTCCCCGAGTGTCGCGGAGCACCGTGCTGATGAAGTACACTGGGTACTCGACGAGGCCGGGGGCCAGGCTCCCCTAAGGCGATGGCGCCTCCCGAGGTGATAGGGCCTCAGGAGATTGGTCACCGGACGTAGCGGTCAGTGTTTCAAGAACATCATCTCGTGGAGCTTGGTTGTCGGCTGGTCCGGGCGGAGCCTCATGAGTGTTGCCCTAGGGCTACACGGCCTTGTCCAGGCGCTCCACCCGGACTGCCACCAGTGTTGTGCTGGCGGAGTGTGGTGTCGCGGCTAAGTAAAGTACCAAGGGCTCGTGGGGCTTCGGCTCCACCATTACCGGCGGGCTAGTGAGGTACTTCTTGAGGTCTTTCAACGCTGCATTGGCCTCTGGGGTCGACTCAAACGGGCCTTTCCTTTTCATCAGTTTGAAGAAGGGAAGAGCACACTCCCCGAGCTTTGAGATGAAACGCCTGAGCGACGTCACGCAGCCGGCCAGCTTCTACATCTCCTTGTGGGTCTTCAGTGGACTCATCTTCTCTATGGCCCTGACCTTCTCGGGGTTAGCCTCGATTCCTCTATGCAACCCAAGGAAACCCAACAGCTTTCCTGACGGGACACCGAACACACAATTTTCCGGGTTGAGCCACAGGTCTATCTTGCGCAGGCTGGCAAAGGTCTCTTCCAAATCTTCAATGAGGATCTTGGCCTCCCGAGATTTTACCACGATGTCATCAACGTAGGCCTCAGCGTTCCTCCCGAGTTGCTCTCCCAGGGCGATATGCATCAGCCGCTGGAAATTTGCTCTTACATTCCGCACCCCGAACGGTATACAAGTGTAGCAGTATACTCTGCACGGGGTGAGGAAAGCAGTCTTCTCGGTGTCTTGTGCCGCCATCTTGATCTGTTGGTAGCCCGAAAAGGCATCCAAGAAGCACAGCAGGTCGCACTCGGCAGTGGAGTCGACAATCTGGTCGATGTGCGGCAGTGGGAACGGGTCCTGTGGACAGGCCTTATTGAGGTTGGTGAAGTCGACACACATGCGCTCCTTCCCACCCTTCTTGGGCACGACTACCGGATTTTCCAACCACTCTGGATATCGCACCACGTGGATCACGCCAGCCTCTTGCAACTTGCGAGTCTCTTGTACGATGAAAGATTGCTTCTCCGTGGATTGGCGCCTAGCCTCCTGCTTTACCGGGCGCACATTGGGGCATACATTTAGGTTATGCTCAATCACCTTGCTTGGGACTCGTGCCAGGTCGTTGGGTCCCCAAGGGAACAACTCCTTGTTAGCGCGCAGGAATCCGACCGACGCCTTTTCTTGAGCTGGGGGAAGGCCGGTGCCTATGGTGAAGGTGGCTCCCGATGCCCCGTCTTCGTCCACTAGCACCTGCTTCGTCTCAGCCCAGTCTTGAGAGAGAAGCTGCTTCTTTTTGGCTGGTGCAGCCCCCACGACCTCCGAAGCTGCTTCGTTGGCCGGGCGTACCATCGTTGCGGCCCTGAAGGTGAGCTTGAGGGCCCCCAGGGCCTCCTTGGTATCCCCGGGCACGGTGAGGACACTGTTGCTTCCCGGCATCTTCATGAGATTGTAGGCTGGGTGAGTTGCCGTCATGAACTTGGCTAGGGCTGGGTACCCGAGAATGGCGTTGTAGGAGGGGCCGATGTGAGCGATGTCAAAGTCGATAAGCTCGGTCGGTAGTTTTTGCAGGTGCCGAAGGTGACAGGGAGCCGGATCTGCCCCATGGTGCTGGTGGTGCCGTCGATGACCCCGGAGAACGGCCTAGATGGGCGGAGCCGTTCGGGCGACACATGGAGCATGCCAAATGCTTCTGGAGAGAGCACGTTGAGTCCGGCCCCGCCGTCGATGAGGGTCTTGGTTACCGCCACGTGGCAGACAGTGGGGGTGCAGAGCATCGGGAGCGCACATGCGCCCGCGGTAACCACTAGGTGGTCTCTAGAGTCGAAGGCGAGGTCGGCCTCAGGCGCAGCCCATCCTGGAGGGGCTCCCTTCGAGGCTTGAGTGGAGCCCACCTGACGGAAGAACTGCTTGACGTGGCGATCCGAGGGCGGTGCCTGAGAGCCACCGAGGAGGGTCGCGACGACGTGGTGTGCCGGTGCAGTGAAGTGTGCGGTGAAGAGACCGCGGAGCTCCTCCCAGGATGCCACTGATGACTCTGGCAAGCTGAGAAACCAGGCGCGTGTTACGCCGGTGAGCACCACGGGGAGCCATCTGGCCATGACCTTGCTGTCGCCGCTGGCCGCCGAAACGGCCTCCTTGTAGGACTGAAGGAAAATAGACGGATCTGCCGCTCCGTCGTAATGGGGTGGCAGTTCCAGCCTAAACCTGAGTGGCCACTACACCTACCGCAAGGCGGGGGTGAAGGCTCGGTGGCCTACAAAACCACCGCGCGCTCCCACCAAGCCGGTCGGAGAAGAGGCGCCCGCCATAAGAGCCTGGTGGATGGAGAATGGGGTGGACGGAGAGGCGGACTTCGGCGCACCCCTACCTGGCATGCCAAATGTCGGATTTTGGGTTCCACGAACCCTTGAGAGGTTTGAATTCTGGGGTGCGCACGAAGAACACTCTCTCTCCAGTGCGCTCAGCTTACGATTCCACGGCCTAGCTTGACGAACTCAAAGAACAAAGGACGCAGAGGTTTATACTGGTTCGGGTCACCTTGAGGTGCAATACCCTACTCCAGTGTGTGTGGTGGATTGCCTTGTATGGCTAAGGATGAACTAGTACAAGGGATGAACAGCCTTCGAAGGAGAGGTGTTCTTGGGCTCGGACGAGCTTGTGGTGTCTCTTCTACTAGGCGAGCTCTCTCTCAGATCCAGATGAGATGCCCTCCATGGTTGTGGCTAGATCCTCTTTATAGTGGCCTTGGTCCTCTTCCCAAATATTGGTGGGGAGGGATCCCACAACGGCCAAATTTGAAGGGGAACAGCTAGTACAAGTTATCCTGGCAAAAGTAGTCTTCACCCGCCAAAGGCTCTGGTGGTGACGCAGCGCCGGGCTCCACGATGTCCATCGTTCTACAACCTTGATGGTCCTTGGTCTCATTGCACCAATATCGAAACCTTTGCCTGATCCCTCGTGACTCTACGCCTGCGCTTGCCATCTTAGCACCAAAGAGGAAACTGGCACACTGCGCCCGCTGGTGCCCGCCTGGCCTTGGTCGTCATGGCTCACGCCACGTGAACCTCGCGAGGTGCTCCTTGCATAGATATCTCCGATCCTCGGGAGCTAGCCTAGGGAAACTGCCCCCAAAGAGGTCTTGTTGTTGCCCGCCTCGCGAGGCTTGGCCCCTCGCGAGGGTCTTGAGTAGTAGTTGCTGAAGCTGGGCCGCACCAGGCCGCTGGTGGAGCCACGTTACGGGCCGCATGCTGGCAAGTCTGGGTACCCCCATTCCCAGGACGCCGACAATACTAACCCTATGGTAGGTGATAGCACCACATAAGGAAAAGTATAAGTAAGAAATTTTTATTAGAGATTGACAAGCATAGCAGTAGTCAGTGATGCAACTCATGAAAGAATTAATAAGGGAAGAGACGATTCACATATAATTATATTATCCTAGAAATATTTTGTGATTGTGAGCCCTCATCAAAATATTATATGCCAAAATTGTTGAAGTTGGACAAGGAAGACAATGTAATGGTTTATGTATGTTTATATTCACATAGAAGTCATACTGTCATAGATCCTTCAACATGTGATGCTTGTCCCCAATCTTTGCTAGCCAAAAATTCCGCACTAAGTAAAGATACTACTTGTGCATCCAAAAACCGTTAAACCCAAAAAAATCAAGTGTCCACCATACCTACCCATGGATTGAGTAAGATCCTTCAGGTAAGTTGTCATCGGTGCAATAAGGCAATAAAAATTGCTTCAAATATGTGAGATCATTTAGTGTAAGAGAAAATTGAGCATTGCACGAACTTGGATGAGAAAAAATAAAAGCGATATACTGCTTAATAAAAGTTGTCATCTTAAGGGGCAATGTAACGTGACGTTCTCTTGCACTATGGGATTGAGCATGCAAACAAATAAGCGCATGGCAACCTCTGCTTCCCTCTGCGAAGGGCCTATCTTTTACTTTTATGTATTTACTTTTATGAAAAGAGTCAAAGTTTTCCTTCTATTCCTTTTTATTTTCTCCTTTGGAAAGCATCATATGGTGAGGAAATATCTAGGCACATATGTCCAGCTGAATATAGATAGCATGAGTTATTATTGTTGACATCACCCATGAGGTGAGTATGTTGGGAGGCAAAAATATAATACCCTATCTTTCTTTGTGTCTGGTTAAAATGTTTTTCTCATGTGTACAAGGTGAGTGCTAGCAATCATAGAAGAATATATGATGATTGAGTATGTGGACTTGCCTAAAGGCTCCGACACGTGACCCTTCCTGAAAAGATGATGAATAGTAGTTGCAAAGTTGATTGAGAACATAGTTTGTTGGTTTCTAATAGAATTTTTCTTTATACTTCGATTGTGTGATGAACTATTACTTATTCATGGGGCCAGTTGACCTAAACATTGCTCTAACAAAAGATCAACATTAAAAACAAAGCCCAGTATGCATAATTTTAACAAATCCACTGCCGCGCCGGCCTATGCATCGCCGATGTGACATGAGACATCAATGACTTGTCCTGGCGACATGCCGCCGTTTGTGGACTCCACGTCCCCCTGCTGAAGTCGACCACGTCCTCATCCTCGGTGTCGCCCTCAAGGTTGTAGTACTCATAGTAGTGGCTGTGCCAGAGCTCGCGTTGGTTCTCCATCGCCGATTCCTCGACTGACAGACTCTTCTCTACCTCGACCTCGGCCAAGCGCAACTCCTCCTCCCGGCGCTCCTCGATCTCCGTCGCCTCCTGCATCTCCAGCTCCCGCTCGGCGACCTCCTGAGGAAGTAGGTGCTCCATGGCCACCGCCGCCTTTTCGGTTGTGGGTTGCATGCTGGATTCCGAGTTGGCCTAAAATATCTTGGCATGCATGGCCTTGACCCAGGCCAGGGCGACATCGGCGGCACGTACGGCAGCTCGGCACTGGGCGTTTGTAGCCGCAGTCGCAGCAGCAGCTGCAGCTGTCTCGGCTGCTGCAGTTGCCCTGTCGGCTGTCGCAGACACCCTCTCGGCGGAAGCGGCTACGCTCAATGCGGATGCGGCGACACTCTTGGCGTAGGCGGCCGCGCTCTCGCCGCCGGTGGCGGCGCTCTGGGGGGAGGACGCGGCCATCATACGAGCCTTCACGAAGCGTTTCCATGGAGGCATCTCTGCAAGAAGGGGGTGCAGGAATGGGTATCAGGATTCGCGAGTTCATGGGTTGCCGGCACTGGAGCAGATGAGTCGGCGAAGCTTAAGGAAGAAGACTTAAATAGACCTCGAAATTTTCATCGCAAACGGTTCCTACAAAACAACTATGTGTGATGTTTTAGATATTTGTATTAGTTGTGAAAGCTGAATTTGGAGTTATGTGACAACAGATGGTGTTTTAAATGTACGAAAATTTTTGTAGTACTAATACAACTGTTATGTCAATTTTTGAAAGAATTCAGGGGTCATTTGACTTTTTAAGACAATTAAGTGATTTTCTAGCCATTTCATGACCGCAATTGAAATTTGAACTACATGTACATGCAACAGCTAGCCATAATGGTTTGAAAAGTCATATTTTGTGTACTTGTGTGCGATTTAATTCCATGTGCAATAAATTGGACGGAATTTTCAAACATATTGGTCTAACGACTCTGACTCAATTAAGCATGGAGTGCCATGACATTTAAATTACAAAAAATTATAAAAATATCAGAAACACATGAATCCTTTGTTGATGTAATGTCATGCCACCAAGATGATGTGGTAAATAATTTGGCATGTTTGACGAATGTTTGGACACACACCCCTCACATACCGGAGCAACTCACTAGAAGGCTCGTGGTTTCGAGAAGGAACAATGTATGTTTGATGACGAACGGGTGATAGCTTCCTCTTATGGCCTTCAAATGTTTTCTACGTGTAACGTGTACTAATACAATTGTCATGTCAAATTTTGGAAAATTTCATGGGTTATTTGACCTATTGAAGACATTTAAGTGATTTTCTAGCCATTTAATGATCGTAATTCAAATTAGAACTAGATGTACATGCAACGTTTAACCATAACGGTTTGAAAAGTCATACTTGTGTACTTGTGTGCGATTTAATTCCATGTGCAGTAAATTGGATGTAATTTTGAAACATATTGGTCTAACGGCTAAGGCACAAATAAGCAAGGAGTGCCATGGCATTGAATTTCCAAAAAATTAAAAAATAATAGGAAACACATGAAACCTTCGTTGAATGTCATGCCACCAAGATGATGTGGTAAAAAAATTGGCCTGTTTGACGAAAGTTTGGACACACACCCCTCACAAACCGGAGCAACTCACTAGAAGGCACTTGGTTCCAAGAGGGAATAATGCATGTTTGATGACGAACGGGAGATAGCTTCCTCTTACAGCCTTCAATTTTTTTTCTACGTGTAACTTGCACTAATACAACTGTCATGTGAAAATTAGGAAAATTTCAGGCGTCATTTGACCTCTTGAAGACAGTTAAGTGATTTTCTAGCCACTTAATGGCCATAATTCAAATTAGAACTACATCTACATGCAACGGCTAAGCATAACGGTTTGAAAAATCATATTTGTGTACTTGTGTGCGATTTTACTCCATGTGCAATAAATTGGAAGGAATTTTCAAACATGTTGGTCTAATGGCTATGACACAATTAAGCATGGAGTGCCATGGCATTGAATTTCCAAAAAAATTATAAAATAATCGGAAACACATGAAACCTTGTTTGATGTAATATCATGCCACCAAGATGATGTGGTAAAAAAATTGGCCTGTTAGACGAAAGTGTGGACACACACCCCTCACAAACCGGAGCAACTCACTAGAAGGCTCTTGTTTGCAAGAGGGAACAATGCATGTTTGATGACGAACAGGAGATAGCTTCCTCTTACGGCCTTCAAATTTTTTCTACGTGTAACGTGCACTAATACAACTGTCATGTGAAAATTTGGAAAATTTCAGGGGTAATTTGACCTTTTGAAGACATTTAAGTGATTTCTCTAGACATTTAATGACCATAATTTTTTCAAATATGAACTACATCTACATGCAACGGCTAACCATAACAGTTTGAAAAATCATATTTGTGTACTTGTGTGCAAGTTAATTCCATGTACAGTAAATTAGAAGGAACTTTCAAACATATTGGTCTCACGGCATAGACACATAAGTATGTATGGAGTGCCATGGCATTTTAATTCCAAAAAATTAAAAAAATGACCAAAAAAACATGAAAACTTGCTTGACGTAATGTCATGCCACCAAGATGATGTGGTAAAAAAAATGGGCCTGTTTGACGAAAGTTTGGACACACACCCCTCACAAACCGGAGAAACTCACTAGAAGGCTAGTGGTTCCGAGAGAGAATAATGCATGTTTGCTGACGAACGGGAGATAGCTTCCCATTACGGCCGTCAAATTTTTTATACGTTTAACATGCAGTTTAAGTGATTTTCTAGCCATCTAATGACCGTCATTTGAATTTGTACAACATATACATGCAACGACTAACCATAATGGTTTGAAAAAACATATTTCTGTGTAGTTGTGTGCGAGTTAAAAAAATCTTCAGGCGATGTAAATATCTGGTGTTCAAAAAAGAAAATGTAAAGATCTGGCAAGACAACCGGCCCCCACACGATTGGCACTCTATTTTGCGCCTCGAGGTTTGGAAGGTGAATGGCGGGGTTGTTAATCAGACACGGTTCTGTATTGGAACCGTTAGCTATTATGTTCACACGCAGATTCTAATGCGGGAATCATGTGTAATTCAAACTACAGTACTCGTAAATTCCGGCGACCGGCGTGTGTACTATTCCCGTCGATCTAGATTCCGGCCACCAATAAATACTACCTTGCTCACGTCGTCCTGCCTGCATTATCATCTACATCCTCCCCTTGCTCGCCCTATCTCTCTCAAAGCTCTGCCATGGCGCCGCCGATCTGCCCATGCACCGACAAGGAGTCGCCTTCCCCCGAGGACGCTCAGTCGAAGAGCAGCGACGAGGAGGACCCCGACGCTCCACCGAACGAGGGTGCGCTAGACACCCCAACTTTGGATTGGTTTTGGGGCTAGTACAATCTTTGTCTCTGGACGTCACTGCCGCCCGCTGAGAAAGCCAGCAAGTGGCGTTCAAGAAGGAGATGGCGGAGGAGGAAGCCAGGTACTAGGCGGCCTCTGAAGCCCGTGATCCCGTCTGGACAAAGGAGAAGGTGGAGCTTTGGGCGCGGGCGTGTCGTCATGCCGAGGAGGTGTACAAAGACGGGTACATCGCGAGGAAGGTCAAAGGCGCTAGGCGCCTCATCACTGCGTGGAGGTGCGCCAATAAGCTCCAGCGTGCCACCGACGAGGAGCTCCGGTGGGCGCCCAGCGAAATGGAAAGATCATCCACGCTCATCCGCCAGCAAGAGGCAGATCGGTACGTGAAGCGTTGCGAGGTGGAGGAGGCGGAGTATTGCCTCCGCGCTGCGAAGACGCCACACATCAGGAGGGATTATTAGTTTTAATATTGTTCGTTTTCAATTTTATGCATTGTACCCAGTTGTTAAGTATCATCACGTATATGTGATGATATTATATATATTCTGTGATGAACTAATGGACAATTAATATATATATATATATATATATATATATATATATATATATATATATATATATATATATAT
>LR738711.1:536879925-537097445 GCA_902687465.1 Secale cereale | reverse complement strand
CACACATCAGGAGGGATTATTAGTTTTAATATTGTTCGTTTTCAATTTTATGCATTGTACCCAGTTGTTAAGTATCATCACGTATATGTGATGATATTATATATATTCTGTGATGAACTAATGGACAATTAATATATATATATATATATATATATATATATATATATATATATATATATATATATATATATGATGATGATGAATTCCAGTTTCTATCTGTTTTCGTATACTAATTTGAATCTAGCTGTTATCATCCACATATACAGAATGGAAAGCATATATACACACATTGAAACATAACATATAAGAACGGAAAATAGACTACACACATTGAAACAGAGCAATTAATAGAGCAATACTATGATTGTTGTTAATACATAGCTATCCACATCAAACCGACTAAACAAAATAAAACATGTCCATGAGACCATGACCAGCAGCCCTTGCCTATGGTAGCTCTTGGCTCTGCCTGAACGCGTGTAGGCGTTCGTCCATGCGGTCGACATGCTCGCGGTACATCTGGAGCTCGATCTCGAGCTCCCAGTTGGCTATTTCATTGGAGATCACCAGCTCGAGGATGCGACGGCCATGTTCCTCTACTGCGGCCGGTGGACACCTCGGCCAAGGAGGCATTCGAGCCTACCGACCAGCGCGTTGGCATCGAGCAGGCCGCGGACAAGGTGAATGACGCGACCCATGCGAACGGTGATGTGGGCGTCCGGTGCAAGTACGGCCTGACTAGCCTCTGGTGCAAGTACGGCGTAGAGGGCTTCTACCCACCCTGCCAAGGAATGGGGGTACTGATGGGACATGTACCCAACTGCAACGTTGTGTCGATACTAGGCAAGCACCGATAGATCCGCTCTTGCTGTGCGGCGCGCCTCGCTCTGTGGTGCTCAAACGGTCTCGCCGTGCGGCGAGCCACACCCTATCAGCGTGGACGCGCCTAGCTTGCTCTGTGGTGCACTATCGATCATGTTATGCGGCGAGCTGCAACCTCTCGGCGCTGACATTCCTATCTTGATCTGCGGCGCTCAAGCACCATGCTCCAAAGGTCCGCTCAACCCTGGCAATGACGCGCATCACAACGTCGTCCATCGCGTTGCCGAGGAGCACCTCAGCCTCGACGGGTCGTGGTGCCTTCTTGTTTTTCTCATTGACAAGGTTGATGACAGAGGCAGCGCTTTGGTTGGTTGGCATGCTTGGGGAAAGGTGGATGTGCTACAAGCTGCGCTTGTTGCCTCCGTGCATCCCGCACTGCCTAGGTTTATGTGCAATATCGCTAGGTGGCGGGAAACAGGTGAGGAAATGGCGGGAAATGGTGGCGTGTTCATAAAATGCAATCAATTAATGGAAACTTAGCATATAACGAACATCGTGCGAGCACAAGAAGTAGATGATGATCAGATGAACACGGACCACACTACGGAACCCGTCGGTAATGAATTCATCAATCACAAACAGTTGTATACTAGCAAGCGTTTGCCCACAGCACACACGGCTTTTTCCATCACAAATAGGTCTGATGGATCAACTGTATGCCACGTATCACACATAGTCAAAAAGTAATGTGGTAGACCTTCTTTAACATGTGTTGAGAAAAACAAAAAAACAAAAAAAGAAGGACCTTGAGGTTAATTCCACCCCACAACACACACGGCTTATTCCACCACAAACAGGTCAGATGGATCAACTATATGCCATGTATCTCACATTGTCAAAAAGTAATGCGGTAGACCTTCTTTAACATGTGTTAAAAACATAAAAAAATTCAAAACCCACTGATAGGATGGATCATAAATGTCCTTAATGGGCCTTTAAGATACATCCCATCAGTGGGTTCTGAAATTTTGATAACTTCTCATCCGGTCACCCATCTCATGGCTACTCCAGCCTGAGCACAATTAACTTGAGAGTTCTCTTAGATGAGATATTGGTGGAACAGCTAGTCCTTGTTGATATAGGATGACTCTTCGCATCATTATGGCGTACCCGGATGACCACTGGTCGCCCAGTTGCCAATAGATGTTGTGTAGACCACTGTTCAAGAAATCTTCCGATTCAGCGATTTATCGCCCGATTTATAGCTACTCTTGGGGTGACCGATAATATTATGCCTTATCTTCACAATTTATCATTTGGGCCGATTTATCGCTATGACAAGCGATTTATCGGGAATCTACCGATAAATCGGGCCTAATCGTATCACTATGTTTGCAAAAACTATATTTATTTGCGTTTTGTGCACCTTGTTACGCAATATGTATTGTTTTCCTATTTTGTTTCTCATTATACAAGGATTTAAAGGCTAGGAATCAAGGTAACACTTCTGTCCAATATTATTTTGGTGTTGAATATAGCATATTTTAGTGTTGGGAACCTGGGATTTGAGAAAAATGGCCGATTAATAGGTGATCGATAAAATCGATTAATCGGCCAATTTCTGATTAATCTCTAATCCCGGCTTGGCCGAGACGATAACGATAAGTGATATCCTCAATAATGGTGTGGACAGAGCATAACACATACGTCTTATTAGAAGCAATAGTCTATGTTATTATCGGTCTTGGCACACATTCATGTTTACAAACCTGTTTGCCGCTTATCGCACACATCCTGTTAAATTGAACCATTTATGTCCTCTTGGCTCAAAGCAAATAGTTCATCCAAGTGAACAGTATGTCGTACATCACACAGACCTTGATCTGGCTGACCGTTTCTTTTGTGTTTCCTAATCACAAACAGTTCATCTGAGTGAACCGTATGTTATATATCGCACACACCTTCATCGGGCTGCCCATTTCGGTTCCTCTTCCGTATCGCAAACAGTTCATTGAACTTAACTGTATGCCCTTCATCGCACACGCAACTAAAATCTGAACCCTGTTTGATGCATCCATCATCGCAAACATTTTGCACCTTTTTTGACAGGTTTTTCACATCACCGTTTGCGATTATTGGATCGCACACAATTTCGTCGAAGGGTGTCTGATCATAGTGTCATGTTAGCAGCATCCTGCAGCAGTGCATACTCTAGCCCGCCGATTGAGAGCCTGCAACCAGTAATGGTCATCAGCTTCCTTAGCGGCCACCTCGGCGACATCGGGCGAAGAGGCCGTGATACACCTCTTTTGGGTGAGTCACTCCTCGAGCTCCATGGGAAGCATGACCGAGCTTAGGCTGCAATGCTCTGGAGTGGGGGATGGGGATTTGTAGGAACGAGGGTGTTTGCCATGCATCATCAAAGAAACCCAGGGCGGCTAGGGTATGGATATCGGTGGGTAAGCTG
Source organism: Secale cereale (assembly GCA_902687465.1). Lineage (NCBI taxonomy): Eukaryota > Viridiplantae > Streptophyta > Magnoliopsida > Poales > Poaceae > Secale > Secale cereale. The sequence continues at coordinate 537,094,156 of LR738711.1, read as the reverse complement.
CATGGGCAAACCAGCAGATGTTGACAATGGAGGCCTTCCGGCAGCGGCGCTGGCAACCTTGCTAGGGTTTCGAGAGAGGGAGAGGTTGTTATGGGGGGGGTGTGCGCGCGTGCCCGAGGAGTTTTTGGGGTGTGTGTGGAGGGGGTGTTTGAGGAAATGACGCGGCTCCTGAAAATTTTACTACGAGGGACTAAAATTCTGGGCTATTGAAAATTTGGATGATGCATCGCACACGGTCCCGAAGTAACAACCGTGTTATGAAACGAAAAAAACGTCGTGACCGGTAGATATTTTCGAGGGATGCAAGTGGGAGCGGGAACAACAGACACCACACACGATCGAAACATAATAACTGTGTGTTATCAAACAGAAAAACCCCGTAGGCGGGTATATATTTTTGAGAGGGGAAGCCTCATGGAGCCCAATGTACTATGTTGATGTGTATGATAGGGGCACCAGCGTGGCTCAGGATTAGTGTGAGTGAACCGTGTCTGTTGTGTCATCCGACTTGTTGAATGTTCATAAATTTGGCGTGAACCGTGTTTGTTGTGTCATCCAACTTGTTGAATGTTCATAAATTTGGCGAAAATGATGTGGGAAAGGGTCAGAACATGAACACACTTGCATGTGGACCTATTATCTGTATGAAAAGGTGGTTTGATGTTTAAATACCAAATACACAACTTCGACGTGGAACCTACCTGACAAAGCGCACGGTATTGCTTGCCCCCCTTTGCGACTGTCAGAGGGGAATCCTAAGCTATGAACGCATGCCCAGCCCCGGAGGTTCACCTAACAAAGTGCAAAGTAGTAGCCCCCCCATCAAACTCACACGGACACACATACACACACACTTTCAGTCAGTGGGAGAGGGCATCTCACCAAGATGTATCATAAAACGGACCAAGAAGAAACCACCTTGGTCGTAAAACCTCTCTCTTGTTGTTGTTAAAATAGATGGATGTCCATGCGATTCCAGAGATGGGCTAGCACGCTAATAATAACGCAAGTAGCTAGTCCCCGAAGACAACCACTACCTGCATGTGGCCCAAACATATGTATGGACTATTGTTGTTTGAATACACAATGGAACAACTTTGTTGTGGCACCGTGCTTTGGAATCAAAAATCCACACACACAGTGGGTTAGTTGATGACGCATTGTATATATGATGTCACACCAAACATCGAGCCAATGACGGGGATTCATGGATGCATACAGTGGCGGAGGCAAGAGTGCAGGCAGGGGCCTTGCCCCCCCTATACTCTCACAATGCAGCTATATGTGCTCCTAATCTTCCATTTTCAAACATAATTAGCAAGATTTATATGATTTGGCCCCCTCTAGCATTATATAACATGTTTGGCCCCTCTATATTGAGTTTCTGACTCCGCCACTACAAGCATAGTATGCACTCAAACTTAGGTCTAAATCTCACCATGACCTACTACGATAAGACGAACCAAATGAAGAATCCACCATGGTGACCTATCTCGTTGTCGGTCAAAGTGACCATGAATATCCATGTGGGCTCATGAATATATGGGCTTGTTGCGGATAACCACGTGAGGGATTGTACCGTTCAAAGACAACCACTTCATCCATCTGTACGTATGGAGGTGATGGTGCATGTTTGAATACCATGCACAACATTTATGTGGCGTGTGCGTCAAAAATCGTACAGTCCCCACACAGAGCGAGATCGGTTCATCACGGGTCATGCTACTACCCACTTCAACCCGGTGGGAGGGATTCATGAGTACACATGCATGTGTGCTCAAACTATATCATGTCATCCCAAAGCATGACCTATATATATGCTGTAATACAAACCAAAAAATATTCCCCTCATAAGTCAAATTAAGCTCTCTCTCTCTCTCTATCTTTGTTGAGCAAAGTAGTGATGGACCAAGCGGTCCAACGGATGGAAAGCATCGATATCGTTGATAACCTCGTGAGTGGGTGCTAGAGGACAACCGCCATTGCTTTGCACGTGGCTAAACATATGTACAGAGAGGTGCGTGTGGTTGTGATGTTTGAATACCCAAAATGCATAACTTTGATGTGGCACATGCCTCGCAAACCGTAAATCCCCACACAGAGCGAGTTTCGTGAAGCGTACTACATATGTTGGTCCCCTTCCCCCTCATCGACGCATACTATATGCTCCTACCCTAATACAAACCAAAAATAATCCTCCTTGATGGTGAAATTTATTAACCGCACCTGATGTAGGTCACAATGATGCATGCATGGATGATGACCTCACGGGCCCATAGATGTAAGCGTCACACGTGAGTTTCCTAGGATAACCACCGCCTGCATGCATGTGGCCCAATGAGGTGTTGTGTGATGTTTGAATAGCCAATGCACTACTTTGATGTGGCACATTGTAATGCCCCGGATGTAATACTTTGCTTTTTGGCAATATATAACTTTGGCTTCATCAATTCCTTTCCAGGTTCTTCGTCTTTCTGGGTTTTTCGTCGTTTTGTCGTGTGCGTGTGTGCATTCATCCATGTCATGTTGTCATGTGCATTGCATTGCATTTGTGTTGTCGTTTGCATCCGGTCCCACTCGTTCCTTCCGTTGTCCGTTTCGAGTTCTGACGCTCTCTCATGCGCCCGAGGCTTCCCCGAGTCCTTCTTTTGTGTTTGACCGTGTAACGTTTCCGGTTTGGCGTGAGACTTGTCGTGCGTTGTTGTTTTGACCTGTGTAACCCGCCTGTCAAATCTCGTCGCGTTTGGAGTTCGTTTGATGCTCCAACAGTTATCCTCGTGGGCTAAAAGTACCTCCTCTTTGAGGCCCAAGAAACCCCTCCAACAGTCCACCAACTCAACTCAAACCCTTCCCTTCATCTAGGCCGTTCAATTGTGATCTCGTGGCCGAAAACCTCTCCTCTTTTGGACAACCCTAGCTCCTTGTGCCTATATAAACGTCCACCCCCTCCAATTTTTGCGTCCAAAACCCTAGGGTTTCCACCTCTGCCGCGCCGTGCTTCCAATGTTGTCGCCCCGTGCTTCCACCGTTGCCGCTCGGTGCTTCCAACCTCGCCGCACCCGTGCTTCTGACGTCGCCGTGCCGTGCTTCCGACGTGCCGCGCCGTGCTTCCGAGCCGTCCCGCGCCCTCGTCTTCTACCTCCAGAAGGGGTCGCCGCCGCGCCGCCCTTCGCCGGCCAGAGCTCGCGGCGCCGCGCCGGCCCCTTCACCCGTCGCCGCCAGCCGCCGCGTCAGTCCCCTACTCCGCCGCCTCCTCCCGTCCTCGCCGCCGGCCAGGCCCGCCGCCGGCCTCCCCTCCTCGCCAGCCGCCGCCTCCCTGCGCCCTCCCGCTGGCCGCCTCGCCCGAAGGCCGCCCCAGCCACATTGCCCCGCAGCACGAGCGATCGAGGCGCCCAAGCCGATCCGATCGGCTCCTCCCGCAGGAACCCTAACGGGCCGATGGGCCGCGCCCGATCCAGACCCGCTTCGACCCGGCAGCCCGGTGGATCCGCCCGTTGACTCCGCCCGTTTGACCGAACCGCTTCGGATCCGACCCGCGACCCAGATCTAGAACCGACCAGAGGTTGACTTCGTTTTTTCCCCTTAGTCCCCAGTTTTTCAGTTTCTGATGCATATTTGTGATGTGGATAACTTTTGCTGTGTATGTCCGTTTTGTGCATATGATATGTCAAAATGATCGTGGTGACATGTACTATGTTTTGTTCCATTGTGTCATGCATGTTTGAGGTCATCTAGATGTCTTAATCTTCATGAGAAGAGTGCTACTTGTTATAAACTGCTGCTATTAGTTGTTTTCATGCCATGTTTGCAATGTGATAACTTGTTGCATGTTTATGCAAATGAAGCAAATGATATGTCCACATGTTCATCATGAGATGCTCTACATGTTGGTTGCTTTAGCTTGCATGATAGATTTCATCTTGCCATGTTTATCTCCTTTGCTAAAGTGCATGTGGATGTTAGTTTGTTAAACTTGTTACGAGATGCCTAGTTGAGGAGCTCGTTGCTATTGATGTGGTTGTCCCCTTGTTGCATGCTTAGATGTTTTGGATTCCCCATCATGTGTACTTTGCTGTGGTGCAAACCACTTGCCATGTTATGCTTTGAGGTGACTTAAACTTGCTCACAAACATGCCATGATGTTACTGCTGTTTTAACACTTAGTGAAATTTCACTAAGTCTGGAATCTGTAATTTCCAGATGCCATGTTTGCTTGTTGTTCTAGGCCAATCCATGATAGTTTTGGGGTGACTCTTGATGATTCCTTGTTGTATATGTTGTTGGCTATCCATTCATGCTCTCACATTCTCATTTGGGTGGCTGTAGCATACTTAACTCTTGCTCCCAAGTTGCTATAAAATACTGCTGTCTGGATTTTGTTGTCAAGTTCAAAATGTTATAGCTTGTTGCTATTGATCCATGCCTCCTTTGGAGATGCTTTAATGGAATTGTTTGCTGTAGGTTATGTCTACTTTATGTCCATGCTTATTTTCATGATGTTTGAGTGATGTAGACTATGTATTTCTTGCTCCGAAGTTGCTATGTGGCTGTTAGTTTCAGCTTGTGCATGTTTCTTGTTTCGGGTGTATCTTTTAGCCCGTTGCTCCGTTTTGAGCAAGTCCTATATGAAACTTGTGTGTTTTTGCATGTAGATTCATATTATCCTCTTGTTAACATGTTTTGAAGTAATTTGCTTGATGCACCTTGTCATGTTCCTTGTGTTGTACCTTTGTGTTTCCTATGTTGACTTTCTGTGCATCCATAGTGAATCTGTAGTGCTTCCTTAGTGCATCAGTTATGCATCCTGTGGTTTGCGCATTGCATCTTGTTGATTTCGTGCTTCGTGTGTTTTGTATTGAGTAGAGCCGGAAGCCGAGACCGAGTACGAGAACGAGGTTACTACCGAGGTTGAGAACGAGGAGCCCGCTTACGATCCCATAGACGACTCAACAGGCAAGATGACCTGACCCGGATATCATTACTATCTTTGCCTATTGCTAGAAGTCTCGCTCTATAGCTTTTGCCTCGATGCCCATGTTTTCCTGTCTGCCTCCTATTGTAACCATGAATCTGTCTAACCACCCTACCTATGCAAACCTTTGATTGGCTAAGTAAGCTTCGCTCAGCCCCTCTTATAGCATTGCTAGTTGCAGGAGAAGATTGAATATTCTTGCTTCATGTTGAAGCTTGTTGGGATATCACACTATATTAACTCTTAATGAAATCATCTATATATTGGTAATGGGTGGAAGGCTGAGCCTTTTGCTTGATGATTTGTTCCACTCATGCCGCCCTAGGAACCGTATAAACCGGTGTTATGTTCCTTGATTATGCGTTCCTCACACGGTTGGGGTTATGGGACCCCCTCGATAAACCGCTATGTGCTAAGTCTTTTCCAGCAAGTCCCAACATTGGTACTATTTGCATAATAACTAAAAACTTGCATAGGGACTAGCTATCCCTTTTATTTTAATCAACAACCCCCGGGCCAGTGCTCCTCATAAGTGTTGGTCCGAACTGAGCAGACTGCGGGGCCACCTTGGGGAAACCCGAGGTATCTGGCATTCACCTGTAGGATGTCTCATCCGGTCGTGGCCTGAGACTAGATACGCGCGGCTACTGTCAGGGTGTCGGCACGCCGGGAGGATTTGCTGGATTAGCCTTACCTTAGTCGGAGTATCTTGAGCACGGGATTTCGAGGATACTCGGGCCTTCCCACCTTGGAGTTGCGACTCCGCGGATCGTGGGCTTGTCATGGGCCAAGTTGGAACACCCCTGCAGGGTTATGAACTTTCGAAAGCCGTGCCCGCGGTTATGTGGCAGATGGGAATTTGTTAATATCCGGTTGTAGAAAACTTGACACCATGATCAGAATACACTACCAGCGTGAGTACCGTGACTGTCATTTTCCGAAAGGGGTTCGGGAAGTGAACACGGTGGGGTTATGTTTGACTTGCTTAATTAGGATCACTTCGTGATCATCTTTTCGTCCGAGCCACGTCTCTTCTCGCTCTCTTTTACGTAAGTTAGTGCTAGTGCTGCTGCAACCTCTTGTTGTTTCTTCAGCCTTGTTCCACACCCAAGGCTTGGATAGTGGTGTTACCCGGGAACGGGATTGCTGAGTCCTCCGTGGCTCACAGATTCTACACCACACCAGATGCATGTACTATGGTGAGCTACACAGGCGATGGCACCGAGCTAGACTGGGAGTACGACGAGGAACGTAGCCGTTACTATGTGCACTATCCTGTTGATCAGTAGAGGTTTCTACTAGGGGCGATTCGGACCTGTGGATTTATGTTATGTTTGGTATCTTTCATTTGGATCTTCACCCGTAGACGGGTTGTGATGTTTATTTGAATAATGTTTTGGATATGTAATGAATTGTTTGACGTGGCGAGTGTAAGCCAACTATCTTTTCGTTTTCATCCCTATTTTTACATGAGATGTGCAAAGATACCAAACTTGCGATCATTCGAGAATGGGCTTATATCTTTAAGTCGTGCCTCGACACGTAGGAGATATAGTCCCATCCTGGGCATTACAAGTTGGTATTCAGATCCTTCTCCGACCTAGAAGCCCCCACTATTTGATCGAATCGTTGACGGTTGAGTCTAGGCACACACTTAAAATGTTTTGAGTCCTATATTTATATCGGAGAGTAGGATTTCTTTTGCTCCTCATCTCTTTTCACTCTGGTGAGGACTCCTGACAATTACTCTTGCCTCTTCTACTCTCAAAAATTGCACAATTTATTTTTTGGAATCTCGCGAGTATTGTTTGGATTGTTTCGATGTCTTTGTGACGAGAATATTGTTCTCGATGCCTCCAGACATTAGGGGTTGTGGCAGTGTCCCAGGGAGTTGAGCTCCGAGGTATTGTCATCACAAACATATCGCGGCAGTTCTAGAATACTTAAGACGGCCGACATCGAAAACTCTCCTATGCGGTTAGTGGCAAGATAACCCCGACATCACCCAGTACTGGGGAGGTAGTTCGGGAGTATTGCCATAGCTTGTATAGTAGATGCGTTTCAAAGGTTCGAGGTAGACGGTTTCCGAAAACAACTGGTTATGTGTTGAAGGATGGATACAGCTGGATGTAGGATTAGAGTTGAGTGCGCGAAGCTTCCCCTGTATCCCCAACACCTGATTGCATAACTGGAAACTTTCGGAAATTAATTGGTGGGTTCATCCAGTAGTTCGTAGGCATTCTTCCAACGAATGCAGGTTGTGGAGTTCGGGGTTCTACATCGAGTGAAGTGGTTTTACGGCCGATGTTCCGATCGGGAGTTGCATCTTAAAGGGTCCTTGGCTATGCTGATCCGGGGATTGCAAAACCCTTTCATAACACGTTCCATAAGCTTTCAGCACAAAGATGTCGAACGAAGCTCCTATCTTGTATTTGTTCTATCTGCACCTTGTTGTTTTTTCTTATTTACCTTTTGTCTCCCAAGTGGCTTCTCGTGAAGATTGTTGTTATCATTAAACTGAGAATTTCATTCGTTCCTCTTGTTCGAATGATTCTTGTGAAGACTATGTTGCATTTCTAGCCGTTGTTTCAGCTTATATCTTCTTTCAATCAAATGGCTGATAGTGGTCATCTCTTTCAGGATGGCTCCTAAAAGGGTTCCCAACGCTAACCCAGAGGGTGAAGAGGTTCCTTAACGTCCTCCTTCCCCTCCTCCTCCGTCTGAGGCCTGGAGAGCAATTATGCAGACTACGAACCAGAACACCCAGATGCTTATGCAGATGATGTAGGAAATGCAAGCAAATCAAGCAAATCAGGGTGCTCATGGGAACCAAGTCAATTTCTTCAACCAACAGCACCATGCTACGCTCAACCAGTTCTTGGCTAATCAACCAAAGGCTTTCAGTTACTGTGTCGACCCTCTCGATGCTGAAGATTGGATTACTGATATCAAGAAGCATTTTGAGTGCAGCAACGTCAGGCCCGAGGACTATGTGAAGTTTGCAGCCTTCCAACTAGAGGACCAAGCAGCTGATTGGTGGCAGCAGTACAAAGACTCGAGAGCAGGGCGTGAAATCTCCTGGGATGATTTCTGCAAGGACTTTCGCTCTCACCACATTCCAACAAGTGTCATCGAGGGTATGCGTGAGCAATTCCGCAACCTGAAGCAAGGCTCAATGACTGTCTACCAATATAATGTCAAGTTCCAGAACCTTGCCCGCTATGCAAAGTAAGACATTCCAGATGCCAAGAGCAAGATCTATCAGTTCCGTGGTGGTCTGAAGGATGAACTTCAACTTGCTCTCACCTTGTTCGGGCCTAATGAGTTTGACAAATTCTATAACATGGCGCTTAAGCAAGAGGCAGCCCAGCTCAAGATGGAAGCTTCCAAAAAGAGGATCAGAGACGCTGTTCACTCCTCCTCATCTTCCCAAGTGGTCACGAAGCAACAGAAGTTTTGGCTTCCACCTCCTCCAGTGATTCGAGCTCCCTACTACAACAACAAGAACTCTGGTGGCCGTGGTTTCTCCCACCCACCCAACCCAAGCAACCAGTCAAAGAATCAGTCTCAAGGTTCCAAGTCAAGTGCTCCTCCTTACCGTCCTCTCTCAGAAGTGGTTTGCAACAAGTGTGGCAAGAAGGGTCACTATGCCAACAAGTGTACTCAAAGGCGCCTTTCGCCTCCTCCACCTGTCAGCAATGCTATTGTCAAGCATGATACGAAGGCAGCAAGAGTGAATCTGATGAATGCAGCTCAGGCAGAGAATTCTTCAGATGTGATACTGGGTAACCTTCCAGTCAACCTTAAACCTGCTAAAGTGCTGTTTGATTCTGGTGCTTCACATTCTTTCATGTCATTTCCATTTGCATCCAAGCACAATGTGGGCACAGTGGCTTTGCCAAAGGCGTTGCAAATTATTTCTCCAGGCAAATGCATGACTTCTAGATTGTATGCTCCGGATGTTTCTATTCGCATGGGTGATTACCGCTTTTTGGCCTCTCCGGTGGTTCTCGGCAACTCCGACATTGATTTAATCCTCGGGATGGATTGGCTTTCTCCGCATGATGCTCACATTGATTGTGCAAATAAGGAAGTCAAGTTTACTCATCCTAATGAAGACGTGATTATCTTCGCCTCTTGGGATAACACAATCAGGCTTTTCTCTCTCAATGACAAGGGCGAGATTAATGCCATCTCTCAAATTCCGGTGGTTAACGAATACGAAGACGTTTTTCCTGAAGAACTTCCAGACATGCCTCCACATCGTCAAGTGGAATTCGTCATTGAACTCGAGCCTGGTACTGAGCCAGCATGTCGGCGTCCGTACAAGCTCTCGCCTGAAGAGTTGAAGGAGTTGAAGAAACAGCTTGATGAACAGGAGCGTATGGGTCTGATCAGGCCTAGTATGTCTCCTTGGGGCTGTGGTGTCTTATTTGTCAAGAAGAAGGATGGCACGGAGCGCCTTTGCGTCGATTACCGGCCATTGAACAAGAAGACAATAAAGAACAAGTATCCGCTCCCCAACATCAATGAACTGTTCGAGCAGCTCAAAGGAGCCAAAGTGTTCTCAAAGCTCGATCTCCGAATGGGTTATCACCAAATTCGCATTCGCGAAGAAGATATCCACAAGACTGCCTTCAGAATGAGCTACGGCTCCTATGAGTATACAGTCATGTCTTTTGGACTCGCTAATGCTCCACCTACCTTCTCGAGAATGATGCACTACATTTTTAACCCCTACACCAACGAGTTTGTGCTTGTGTATCTGGATGACATCTTGGTATTCTCCAAGAACGAAGAGGATCATGAAAAGCACCTCCGTCTGGTTCTCGACAGACTCCGTGAACATAAGTTCTATGCCAAGTTTTCCAAGTGTGAATTCTGGCTCGATAAGGTCTTGTATCTGGGCCATATCATCTCCGCTCACGGTATTGCTGTGAACCCTGAGAAAGTTGAAGCGATTGTCAACTGGGAACCTCCTCATAACGTCAAACAACTCCGAAGCTTCCTAGGTCTTGCTAGCTATTGCAGAAGGTTCGTTGAGAACTTCTCCAAGATTGCCAAGCCTCTCTCCAACTTGCTGCAGAAGAATGTCAAGTACAACTGGTCTCCAGATTGTGATGTGGCTTTCAAAACTCTCAAAGAAAAGCTCATCTCCGCTCCAGTTCTTACTCCTCCAGATGAGTCCAAGCCCTACGAAGTATTCTGTGATGCTTCTCTTCAAGGACTTGGTGGTGTGCTAATGCAGGACAAGAAGATTGTGCCATACACTTCTCGGCAACTGAAGCCAAGTGAGAAGAACTACCCCACACATGATCTCGAACTAGCAGCTGTGGTACACGCTTTGATTACGTGGAGACACCTTCTGTTGGGCAGAAAAGTCGACATCTTCACCGATCACGAGAGCTTGAAGTACATCTTCACACAGCCGAACCTGAACCTCCCCCAGACTCGTTGGGTCGAGATGATCCAAGAGTATGATCCAAGCATCGAATACACACCTGGCAAGGCGAATGTGATTGCAGATGCTTTGAGCAGAAAGGCATATCGCAACAGTCTCCTTATCAAGCCGTTTCAGCCTGAGCTTTGTGAAGCATTCAGGAAGCTCAACCTCCAAGTTGTCCCGCAAGGTTTTCTTGCAAATCTTCAAGTTGCTCCTACCTTGGAAGATCAGATCCGTGAGGCCCAACTCAGTGATGCTATGGTGCAGAAAGTGAAGCATTGTATTGCAAAGGGTACTCCCAAATACAAGTGCTATCGCGTTGATGAGAGAGATACCTTGTTCTTTGAGAACAGACTTGTGGTTCCCAAGGGTGATCTCAGGAAGCTCATAATGGACGAAGCACATGATTCCCTCCTTTCGATTCATCCTGGAAGTTCCAAGATGTACCAAGACCTCAAGCAATCTTACTGGTGGACTCGCATGAAAAGGGAGATTGCCCAATTCGTGAATGAATGTGATGTCTGCAGAAGAGTGAAGGCAGAGCATCAACGTCCAGCCGGTCTTCTCCAACCTCTTCCTATTCCCGAGTGGAAATTCGACCACATTGAAATGGATTTCGTCACTGGCTTTCCTAAGTCCAAGAAAGGGAATGATTCTATCTTCGTGGTGATTGACAAGCTTACCAAAGTCGCTCACTTCCTTCCAGTCAAAGAATCCATCAATGCAGCTCAACTGGCAGAATTGTACACTTCCAGAATTGTGTCCTTACATGGCATTCCTCAAGTTATCTCCTCAGACCGTGGAAGTTTGTTCACTTCCAAGTTCTGGGACTCCTTTCAGTCTGCCATGGGCACTAAGATCCGTTTCAGCACTGCATTTCACCCTCAGACTAGTGGTCAAGTCGAGAGAGTGAATCAGATTCTAGAAGACATGCTCAGAGCTTGTGTCATATCTTTTGGCATGAAGTGGGAAGATTGCCTTCCATTTGCCGAGTTCTCTTACAACAACAACTTCCAAGCAAGTGCCGGCAAAGCTCCGTTTGAAATCCTCTATGGCAGAAAGTGCCGTACCCCTCTCAACTGGTCCGAGACTGGTGAACGTCAACTTCTTGGCAATGACTTGATCTCAGAAGCCGAAGAAATGTGCAAAGTCATACGTGAGAATCTCAAGGCCGCTCAGTCGCATCAGAAGAGCTACTATGACGGCAAGCATCGTGATTTGGTCTTCAACCTTGGGGATCATGTCTATCTCCGTGTTTCTCCTATGAAAGGCACCCAAAGATTCGGTGTCAAAGGAAAGCTTTCTCGTAGATACGTGGGCCCTTTCAAGATCCTTGGCAAAAGAGGCGATCTAGCCTATCAACTTGAGCTCCCTTCCAACTTCGCTAATGTTCATGATGTGTTTCATGTGTCTCAACTCCGCAAGTGCTTCAAGACACCTGAACGCACCATTCCGTTTGAGGAGATTGATCTTCAACAAGACTTGTCTTACCGAGAGCATCCCGTTGCTATTCTCGAAGAAACTGAGCGCAAGACCCGCAACAAGTCAATCAAGTTCTTGAAAGTCAAGTGGTCACACCATACCGACCAAGAAGCTACGTGGGAACGAGAAGATCACCTTCGTTCCGAGTACCCTTCCTTCTTCCAGCCCTAGATCTCGGGACGAGATCTTTTCGTAGTAGAGGAGAGTTTGTAATGCCCCGGATGTAATACTTTCCCTTTTTGGCAATATATAACTTTGGCTTCATCAATTCCATTCCGGGTTCTTCGTCTTTTCGGGTTTTTCGTCGTTTTGTCGTGTGCGTGTGTGCATTCATCCATGTCATGTTGTCATGTGCATTGCATTGCATTTGTGTTGTCGTTTGCATCCGGTCCCACTCGTTCCTTCCGTTGTCCGTTTCGAGTTCCGGCGCTCTCTCACGTGCCCGAGGCTTCCCCGAGTCCTTCTTTTGTGTTTGGCCGTGTAACGTTTCCGGTTTGGCGTGAGACATGTCGTGCGTTGTTGTTTTGACCTGTGTAACCCGCCTGTCAAATCTCGTCGCGTTTGGAGTTCGTTTGATGCTCCAACAGTTATCCTCATGGGCTAAAAGTACCTCCTCTTTGAGGCCCAAGAAACCCCTCCAACAGCCCACCAACTCAACTCAAACCCTTCCCTTCATCTAGGCCGTTCAATTGTGATCTCGTGGCCGAAAACCTCTCCTCTTTTGGACAACCCTAGATCTTTGTGCCTATATAAACGTCCACCCCCTCCAATTTTTGCGTCCAAAACCCTAGGGTTTCCACCTCTGCCGCGCCGTGCTTCCAATGTTGTCGCCCCGTGCTTCCACCGTTGCCGCTCGGTGCTTCCAACCTAGCTGCACCCGTGCTTCTGACGTCGCCGCGTCGTGCTTCCGACGTGCCGCGCCGTGCTTCCGAGCCGTCCCACGCCCTCGTCTTCTACCTCCAGAAGGGGTCGACGCCGCGCCGCCCTCCGCCGGCTAGAGCTCGCGCCGCCGCGCCGGCCCCCTTCACCCGTCGTCGCCGGCGGCCGCGTCGGTCCCCTACTCCGCCGCCTCCTCCCGTCCTCGCCGCCGGCCATGTCGCCGCCGGCCTCCCCTCCTCGCCAGCCACCGCCTCCCGGCGCCCTCCCGCCGGCCGCCTCACCAGAAGGCCGCCCCAGCCACATCGCCCCGCAGCTCGAGCGATCGAGGCGCCCAGGCCGATCCGATCGGCTCCTCCCGCAGGAACCCTAACGGGCCGGTGGGCCACGCCCGATCCAGACCCGCTTCGACCCGGCAGCCCGGTGGATCCGCCCGTTGACTCCGCCCGTTTGACCGAACCGCGACCCAGATCCAGATCCGACACGAGGTTGACTTCGTTTTTTCCCCTAAGTCCCCAGTTTTTCAGTTTCTGATGCATATTTGTGATGTGGATAACTTTTGCTGTGTATGTCCGTTTTGTGCATATGATATGTCAAAATGATCGTGGTGACATGTACTATGTTTTGTTCCATTGTGGCATGCATGTTTGAGGTCATCTAGATGTCTTAATCTTCATGAGAAGAGTGCTACTTGTTATAAACTGCTGCTATTAGTTGTTTTCATGCCATGTTTGCAATGTGATAACTTGTTGCATGTTTATCCAAATGAAGCAAATGATATGTCCACATGTTCATCATGAGATGCTCTACATGTTGGTTGCTTTAGCTTGCATCATAGATTTCATCTTGCCATGTTTATCTCCTTTGCTAAAGTGCATGTGGCTGTTAGTTTGTTAAACTTGTTACGAGATGCCTAGTTGAGGAGCTCGTTGCTATTGATGTGGTTGTCCCCTTGTTAGATGCTTAGATGTTTTGGATTCCCCATCATGTGTACTTTGCTGTGGTGCAAACCACTTGCCATGTTATGCTTTGAGGTGACTTAAACTTGCTCACACACATGCCATGATGTTACTGCTGTTTTAACACTTAGTGAAATTTCACTAAGTCTGGAATCTGTAATTTCCAGATGCCATGTTTGCTTGTTGTTCTTGGCCAATCCATGATAGTTTTGGGGTGACTCTTGATGATTCCTTGTTGTATATGTTGTTGGCTATCGATTCATGCTCTCACATGCTCATTTGGGTGGCTATAGCATACTTAACTCTTGCTCCCAAGTTGCTATATAATACTGCTATCAGGATTTTGTTGTCATGTTCAAAATGTTATAGCTTGTTGCTATTGATCCATGCCTCCTTTGGAGATGCTCCAATGGAATTGTTTGCTGTAGGTTATGTCTACTTTATGTCCATGCTTCTTGTCATGATGTTTGAGTGCTGTAGACTATATATTTCTTGCTCCGAAGTTGCTCTGTGGCTGTTAGTTTCAGCTTGTGCATGTTTCTTGTTTCGGGTGTATCTTTTAGCCCGTTGCTCCGTTTTGAGCAAGTCCTATATGAAACTTGTGTGTTTTTGCATGTAGATTCATATTATCCTCTTGTTAACATGTTTTGAAGTAATTTGCTTGATGCACCTTGTCATGTTCCTTGTGATGTACCTTTGTGTTTCCTATGTTGACTTTCTATGCATCCATAGTGCATCTGTAGTGCTTCCTTAGTGCATCAGTCATGCATCCTGTGGTTTGCGCATTGCATCTTGTTCATTTCGTGCTTCGTGTGTTTTGTGTTGAGTAGAGCCGGAAGCCGAGACCGAGTACAAGAACGAGGTTACTACCGAGGTTGAGAACGAGGAGCCCGCTTACGATCCCATCGACGACTCAACAGGCAAGATGACCTGACCCGGATATCATTACTATCTTTGCCTATTGCTAGAAGTCTCGCTCTATAGCTTTTGCCTCGATGCCCATGTTTTCCTGTCAGCCTCCTATTGTAACCATGAATCTGTCTAACCACCCTACCTATGCAAACCTTTGATTGGCTAAGTAAGCTTCACTCAGCCCCTCTTATAGCATTGCTAGTTGCAGGAGAAGATTGAAGATTCTTGCTTCATGTTGAAGCTTGTTGGGATATCATACTATATTAACTCTTAATGAAATCATATATATATTGGTAATGGGTGGAAGGCTGAGCCTTTTGCTTGGTGATTTGTTCCACTCATGCCGCCCTAGGAACCGTATAAACCGGTGTTATGTTCCTTGATTATGCGTTCCTCACACGGTTGGGGTTATGGGACCCCCTCGATAAACCGCTAAGTGCTAAGTCTTTTCCAGCAAGTCCCAACATTGGTACTATTTGCCTAATAACTAAAAACTTGCATCGGGACTAGCTATCCCTTTTTATTTTAATCAACAACCCCCGGGCCAGTGCTCCTCATGAGTGTTGGTTCGAACTGAGCAGACTGCGGGGCCGCCTTGGGGAAACCCGAGGTATCTAGCATTCACCTGTAGGATGTCTCATCCGGTCGTGGCCTGAGACTAGATACGCGCGGCTACTATCAGGGTGTCGGCACGCCAGGAGGATTTGCTGGATTAGCCTTACCTTAGTCAGAGTATCTTGAGCATGGGATTCCGAGGATACTCGGGCCTACCCACCTTGGAGTTGCGACTCCGCGGATCGTGGGCTTGTCATGGGCCAAGTTGGAACACCCTTGCAGGGTTATGAACTTTCGAAAGCCGTGCCCGCGGTTATGTGGCAGATGGGAATTTGTTAATATCCGGTTGTAGAAAACTTGACACCATGATCAGAATACACTACCAGCGTGACTACCATGACGGTCATTTTCCGAAAGGGGTTCGGGAAGTGAACACGGTGGGGTTATGTTTGACTTGCTTAGTTAGGATCACTTCGTGATCATCTTTTTGTCCGAGGCACGTGTCTTCTCGCTCTCTTTTACGTAAGTTAGTGCTAGTGCTGCTGCAACCTCTTGTTCTTTCTTCAGCCTTGTTCCACACCCAAGGCTTGGATAGTGGTGTTACCCGGGAACGGGATTGTTGAGTCCTCCGTGGCTCACAGATTCTACACGACACCAGATGCAGGTACTATGGTGAGCTACACAGGCGATGGCATCGAGGTAGACTGGGAGTACGACGTGGAACGTAGCCGTTACTATGTGCGCTATCCCGTTGATCAGTAGAGGTTTCTACTAGGGGCGATTCGGACCTGTGGATTTATGTTATGTTTGGTATCTTTCATTTGGATCTTCACCCGTAGACGGGTTGTGATGTTTATTTGAATGATGTTTTCGATATGTAATGAATTGTTTGACGTGGCGAGTGTAAGCCAACTATCTTTTCGTTTTCATCCCTATTTTTACATGAGATGTGCAAAGATACCAAACTTGCGATCATTCCAGAATGGGCTTATATCTTTAAGTCGTGCCTCGACACGTAGGAGATATAGTCCCATCCTGGGCATTACACACATGCCTCGGAAACCGAAAAGTCCCAACACCGAGTGAGGTGTGTTCACCGACACGTACGTAGTATATATGTTGGTCCCCTCCTGGCTCTTCGACGCGGAATATATACTCCCATAGTAACACAAACAAACACAAAAAAAAGAATCAACCTTGCTGGTCAACTTAACCTCTATGCCGGTTGTTGGTCGAAGTAATGGACGACGACCTAGCGAGCCCACAAAAAGCATCACATGCGAGTGAGTATCGTGTAGGACAACCATCGAATGCATTTGTCCCAAACATGTATGTATGAAAGGGTGGTGTAATGTTTTAAATAATGAATTCATGAATTTCATGTGGGACCTGCCTAACAAAATGGCCAAACCACACGGTGGCTCATGACTCGTACTATACAGCTAGCCCCACCTCGCACGTCCACCACAACTATGATGCATGTTAAATTTTCTTGCGGTGAACATATGTTACCAAAGGTGGGACTTTTTAATTTTGAAAAAGACAGAGATCATTCAGACGTTTTAGTACATTGATTGATTTTTAGGGGTATAATGTGCAAAAAAAAAATCTAATTTGAGCTACATGCACACGTGACAGTGCACCTAAATGGATTGGAAAAACACATGTGTCTCACTAGGTGCATATTTACTCTCCGAGCAAGAAATTTCGAACATTGAGAATCTTGATTTTTAAAATCTAGTACATCCAAAACTTATTTGAAATTCTTGAAACTTATCATGTTATCATATAAAGACCAATACAAAGTGGTATTGTACTCCCTTTGTAAACTAATATAAGAGCGTTTAGATCACTTCATTAGTGATCTAAACACTCTTATATTAGTTTACGAAGGGAGTATTTTTTGTCAAATTTGAGACAAGTTTTGATGTAGTCTTTATCTTCTTACAAATGGAAGATTATTAATAATTGGGAACCAATATCGCAAATGGATTATTTATTCGAACCGTGGGCGTTGGACCGACAATGGATACGTGGCATGATTCAGTTAAGCAATAAAGCGACAGCATTAATCATCAAAATAAAAAAAATCAATATATGTGCCGCCACGCGACCCATGTACCGTGCGAGTAGGCGTGAGTTGATGGGACGCATGTGAGCAGTCCGCCACGCAGGCAGAACGGGAGGCATGCTTGCGGGTGTGTGATTTGATGGGAGGCATGTGAGTAGCTGTGTGAAATGACGGTAGGCATGCCAGCAGTCCGGTGCGCAAGCTCATCGGGAGGCGAGCCAGTGGTTAGACCGCCGCCCACCTCTCTCCCACTACTTCATATTAATGGCACACCCGAGTGGGGCTGCACCCCCCATCCTCGCCACACACACAATCCTCACTCTCCGCCTGCATCCTCGATGCCGCTCTCAGTCCTCAAAGCCGTTAGTGTACGAGGATGCCACTGAAGCACCCCATCGGAGGGAGTGGCAACGCCGGTGCTGAAGCATCGGAGCACAATGTGAAGATGGAGATGGAGGTTGCCGTCACCGCGGGTGAGGTATCGCTACATCTTGACATCATCGATGGCATCGTGCTTCCATAGCCGGAGCCGGAGGTCCACACCGACCGCTGTGACGACTCCGGTGACGACTTGGGTCATGACTCTGGCGACGACTCCGACGATGATGAAGAACCAGTTCGTCATCTATACCCATTTACATGTCAAATACATCCTAGGGTTTCTCTGGTTACTCCTGCCTTCCCCTTTTTGGAAACAAATCATATGGTTATGTTCTCTCAATCCATGAAATCTGAGTAAGTTTTGTTAGATCCATGTAGTGTATTGATTGTTTGAATGGTACAAATGTTAAGTCATTAGTTGTTTCATCTGTGCATATGATTTCTGCTAATAATCCGACTAGGGTCAGTGTTCATGCTAATAATTCCTAGCCAGGTCTTGACAATTGATCTTGAATGATCTACATATGTTTATGTCATTTTTTTCTTCAATATTGGTCTGTACATAGACGATTGTGCTTAAAATCGAACCATAATCTTTGGATATGTTTACAAATAGCTATAAATTCCTAATCCTACTTTACGGCATGTAAAAATTGATTTGATGCCAAATTTTGGCAACTGCCAAATGTTTGCTAGCAATTAGTTTGTATTCCAAATTTGAACCCATATTTATTTTACTATATGTATAGGTGCTGTCTGACGATGTCGACATCGAGGATGAAGATGGCCAGAGGAGGTACAAGAGGAAAATCCTCAGGGATCTTTATGTGGGAATACATAACAAGCATAATAGGACCTGGAACGGGGGCTTTCGATGCCAATTTTGCAACCAAAAACTTCATGACATGTATCGAAGTGTTCTACGCATGCAAGAGGATGAGCCGTTGGCTCCTTCAGGTAGATGTTTTCTCACAGAGTGGTGCACGCCGCGTACGCTGAGTACCTGGAGAAGCATCAGGATCATGCGGGCAGATGAGATTAGAAGTGGGATTGAAATATGTGCGACTATGTAGTGTCATAATTATAAATTTGCTTGAGTATGCTTAATGACGGTTGAACTATATACTTATGGTTGAACTATGCTTGCGCACGCTTATTATGCCTTAGTATGTTTAATCTATGTTTACTTATGTCTAAATGTGGGATATTGATGCAATTTGAATCTACCTCTGTCCTGGTTTATTAGCCCCCTTTGTAATTTGTGTTAAATTTTGACCAAAGATTTAATTCACAAAATGAAAGTGTATGTCAGCAAAAATTATATCGTTGGATTCATATTTGAACATATCCTTCAATGATATAATTTTTGGTGACATGCATTAACATTTGTTAGTTAAATCTTTGGTCAAAATTTGGCACAAATTATAAAGGGGGCCAATAAACCTGGACGGAGGTAGTACGTCAATAACACACGGTTCCAAAATTGGAACCGCATGCAATGACTTACATTTTCCTAGTTACGTCAATCACACACGGTTGGCTCTAGCAAACCGTTGCCTTCAAAACTCCTTGTGGGACAGAAAACCCTCACCACCCAATTCAAAAAAAGAAAAAAGAAAACCCTCACCATCCCCACGTCAAAAAAACCCTCACCCTGCCCGCCACCCCCTCCAATCCCCATTCACACCTGCACAAGCTCCTCCGCAACTATTCATGGCACCGCCTATCACCGCGGTAACCACTTAGCTCGACGTATGTCGTCGCCTCCCGGATGCCGTCAAACCTCAACATTTTGCCACTTTGCTTGCCACCGCCTATCACCATCGACTTTCTCAACGCTGCTCGCAGTTGACCCAGCTCCACCCGATTGGGGAGTCCGTGGTATTGAGGTTTTTTTTCTCATGGACAACAAGGTAACTAATTTACTAAGATGTTCTCTCATTTATTATCCCAGTTCTTTTGCCTCCATTAATCACCCGACCTAAATCGCCATGAGTCCATTTTTATTCTAGATGATTTGAGGGTTTTCTTTCATTCATAGAGTGTACTGTGCGCGGACACATCAGGACTTTGCGGCATCAGCCAGGTATCCGTGGACTTGCATCTCACCGTACCAGACGACTTCAGGATGCGCACAGTATGTTTAGTCTCACCATACATCGATTGGCATGGCCTACTTTCCTGGACATATACTATATATTGCTACATATGGATAAAAGGTGCCACATGCAGCATATACGCCAAAGGGGATTTTTTTTCCTCTTCTTTTTTGTAACGACCAAACCTCGAAGGATTTGAGTCTCTATGCTTACCGTGCTAGTCCCTGGATCGAACTCGCTAGCACACACCTTATAGATGAATACTAGAATACAAGTGCATCATTTATTACAATGCATGATCCAGAATGTATAAAATAAAACAATCTGCATAGCTCACTGCTAGCTCTTATTCAA
Organism: Secale cereale; assembly: GCA_902687465.1. Taxonomy (NCBI): domain Eukaryota; kingdom Viridiplantae; phylum Streptophyta; class Magnoliopsida; order Poales; family Poaceae; genus Secale; species Secale cereale. The sequence goes on along the minus strand of LR738711.1, from coordinate 537,074,052 downwards.
TCAAACAACGGAAAGTAGCAAAAAATAATGATGAGTCCCATCATAGCGCAACGGGCGATGCTGAGTGCAGACTCACGACCCTAACGGCACCTTACTCCTCGTCTGAAAATCCTACAACATGAGACATTACATCCGTATAGGTCAATACATTGAATGCATTGGAAAGTTACACATGAGAAGTAATAAAGAAGACCTACATGTATATGCATGGAACAAAAAAGGAAGGCTTGGGGTTTATTTTGCAGAAAGCGGATTTTATCCTCGTAACTACCTAATAGTCAATTTCTCAATTAGTTCTTTTATTACTACAATTAAATGCACAAGGTTGAGTTGGCAACATCAACACCAACCTACCCTTTATTAAGTTTCCCACAAATATTATTAAGTGTCACATCTGTCAAGATCATCCAACAATTGTAATGGCATAGTTGCTCAAAATTGTACATAACCGGGGACACGGTTGTCGATGTAGAAAAGTAGGGGTCCTTTAGCACCCCTTCACTTGTGCACGGGCAGTTGGAGCCGCGCTAGAGCCACGCCTGGTGGAGCAGGAGAAGGAAGGCATGAGGCCGCCGAGGCAACTCTCAAGCAGGAGACATGAAGGACAGAGGGGCAAGGTGGGCTCCTCCCCCGACAACACCCTTGCCGGGACGACCTAAGCTACCCCGGCAGGAGACTTGCCGGGATCCGCTCGCCCAAACACCAGAAAGCCCACCGCCCTGGGGTCTAAGAGCCCCGACACCATCGATAACATCAAGACCAAGATTCAAGGGGCACCTGCGCAGTGGCTTGCAGACCCTTGTAGGGCCAAGGGGGCAGAAAGCGAAGACCCCTGGAAAGAGCCTTGCCGCGGGCGACCGAAGACCCCTGGCAAGATCCATGCCGGGGACGGCCACATGACCCCGGCAAGACCCCTTGCCGGGGGCGTCTGCGGGGCCACAGGCAGGACCGCGCCCGCCAAGATTATGCCGTCCCACGGCCTCTCCTACGCAACGACCGGCTCGCCAACTGGACAAGCACATACGTGGTAGCATGCGGCCCCTAAGCCAACTATAAGCACCTGCGTGGTGGCATGCAGATCTTCGTGAAGACCCTGCCACCACATCAGCTAGCAGCCAGCGTGGTGCCACATGCCTCATCAGCCTGGACGCGTGTCGGAGCAAGATGAGGCGACAGTGGGCGAGACAAGCTTCCTTGCCGTCCCTGATAAAGCTAGGGTACACATAGGCGGCACATTAAGTGTGTTTGTCCTAAGACCTCAGGAGATAACCTTGTACACTATGGTAACTTTACACCTCCTATGTGTCGCTGTGGCAACCCCTTGGACATATAAAAGGAGGCCCAAGGCATACAGAGAGAGGATTCGGACTTTTTGAACAGCCATGAATAGAGGCCAGTTCAAGAGCTCAAGAACACGAAATATACACAGACAAGAAGGACTAGGGTTTTACGCATCATCTTGCGGCCCGAACCTGGGTAAACATTCCCACGTGTTGACCGTCTAGACCTGTTCTTTGCACAACTCTACGCCCCGTAACCGCAGCAAAAGGGATCCCCCAGGATCCCATAGATGTCATTTCCCAGACATCTTTGGCGCACTAGGTTGTGAAAATATGATCTGGGAGTGAACGCGTCACCTCCTCCATCGCGGTGGCCGCAAAGAAGAAGGCGGCAGGGAAGCTCAGCATCGTCCCTATTGTTTTGGTGCCGTCGGCCAGGCGTGTGGTGTTGTCTGCAGCCACAATCACCATCCACATGGCAACGAAAAAGCTAAGTCACGCAAAAACTTTTGTGGAGAACCTACACGCAAAGGAGCCTTGTCGCTATGGGCAACACCCTTGTCCTGTTTCGAGTCCGCTCAACAGTTCAAGCGGCCACGCCGAGAACGGCAAGGTGGCTTGCCCAGCAGCAAGCGCCCCCAGCAATCTGCTAAGGATCCATCCTCAATGCGCTGCGGCACGGGTTTACGCACCGGCAAGCCTATCCAACTAAGCGTAGGGTGCATACATACAACAGAAGATCAAACAGGGAGACAATATGAACTGTTTCAAAATACGACAGAGTTATATTAAATCATTGGTTGTCGTGGTTCTAACTTAAGATAAATCTATCTTGGGCATGAACTTGCAGCGGCACTAAGAAGCGGGGTGGCTAGTCCCAACGCTGGCCTTCCACCCTCTTGACTCTGTTGACGCAGCTGATGATGGGTCTAATACGCTCCTCGAGCACCGTGAGGTCCACATCCTCCGGCTAGCTATCAAGCGCGTTGGTGAAGTCGACATCGGGGTTGTAGAATGCCACCTTGGTAAGCACCTTGGTTAGGGCGCCCCGGCAGAGCCTCCGAGCCTCGCTGGCCAGATAAGTTGCTCGATTGGAGCAGAGCTGCTCCATGGCCTCGAGGACGCGCCTAAAGAATAGGGTCAGCCTGGCGCTAGGGGTCACGCTCGCCTCCTGAGAATACCTGAAGTCCGGCATACCCATGAAGGATAGCTGGCCGCTGAGCCTCTCCACAATGTCAATGAGGCCGTCAGTCCAGAGCTTTACCCTGCCCACAAAGTTATTGTGGGCGGCAGCGTCATCCTGCCATTGTTGCTTCTCGTTCTCAAGGGCCTTGGTCAGGTTCTCCTCACGGGCCCTGACCTCCGAGTGCATCTCTTCCAAGGCATCCAACTTCAGCTTCAAGTCGTTGATGGAGACGTTGGCATCGGAGAGCAGCTTGGTCTTGTTAGAGACGCTGGCCTGCAGATCCGCCAGCATGCGATTGCTCGTGTGTCTCTCCTCCGCCAGCTTCAATACCTCCTCCTTCAGCACCTCCCACGCCCGCTCCAGCTCTTCCACCTTACTGGCATGGAGCAGGGCCAGAGCGTCAAAAACATCCTTGTGCTTTTGCTCCAGCGCCAGAGTCCGCTACGCGACAAGCTTCTTGGTCTCCTCATCCTACGCTGACGGGCCTCGAGGTACTCCTCTTGGGCATTCAGAATAGCTTTCTGCTGTGTCCGGGCAGCCTCGTCCTTGGCGGCCAGCTCCTTCCCCATCTCTTGGGCCTTCTCGACGTCGGCTAGTTGCAGGGCGATCTCCCGCTTGCGCTGGTCCAGCTGGACTTGGATGGCGCCCAGCTCGTCCCGGGCCTCGTTGAACCAGACTTGCGTCTGGGCAACGCGGTCCTCAAAGTCTGCTTCTGCTTTCTCCATGGCCAACATCCTTTATTTCACCTTGTCTTGGCGGGCGCGGTAGAGCGCCTGAAGCTTTTGGAAATTGGCCCTCATGGCCCGAAGGTGCTGCTCCTCTTGAGAGTCGCCGCCGCTGGCGCTCAGTACATCAACCACCAGAAGCCCAGCGGTGGCAAAGACCTCATCGTCAAAAATCTCCCCCTCAGCTCGTGTCCTGGTGCTTAACGTCCCTGGGAGGAGGACAAACAGATTGTCACCCAGCTTAAAATATTTGCCCCGGGCGGGAGCTGCGGAGGAGGAGGGTTGGTCGTTGGCCACCTCCTCCCCGGCGGGCCCCTTGGCAGCCTCCTCAGCAGTGGCCTTCTCGGGTTCCCCGGCAGGACCTTTGCTGGCATCCTCGGCAGCGGCCTTGCCGGGGTCCCTGGCAGGACCCTTGGCGGCCTCCTCAGCAGCAGCCTTGCCGGTCCCCCCGCCAGGCCCTTCTGCGGCCTCCTTGGTGGCGGACGCGGCGACCTCTCCGGCGATGATCTTGGTGGCCTCGGCTTCGGCATCCTTGGCCACCTCCTCGATGACGACATCGATGTCCATTCGGTCCGCCAAGGGGGAGGATGGAAACAAGAAGAGAAGATGAGGCGAGGCCGAGACCAAGGGTTCAAAACGGAGAAAAGAAAGAGCATCACGTGGCGGAGATGACACGGGACCAGGAGCCGGCGACTTACCTGTGCCGGGCGGAGGAGAGGTGGTTCCTCCCCCGCCAACATTCGTCGCCGGGGCAGAGCCACCAGCGCCCGTGCTCGCCCTCTCTTCCTCCGTGTGAATGGCTCGCCAGTGGGCGCCCTTGGACGTGACGCCCCTGTGAGTGGTGTAGTTACCGGGGACGATGTGTCCGGGGCGGCCCACGACGACTCTACCGGTTGCTGCTCTCCTCCTGCAAACCGGACGAGGTCAATATCGAGAGAACACACCCCAACGCCCGCCAGCGAGGAGTGGAGAATGGACTCATGCTGGGGGCTGGAGTGGGGGTTGTGCCGAGGGCTATTCTCAGGGCTGATCACCACTAACGCCGGCGTTCGCGGAGCGATCGCCGGGGGCTCGTCGCCCGCTGAGGTTTTGGCCCTCTTTGCCGCCCTCTAGGCCAGAGTCTCCATGTGGCTGCAAAAATTATACCAAGTTAAGGAAGAACAGTGCGGGCAGAAGGTTAAGAGATGGTGGAGGACAAAATGCTTACCCGTCCTCCTCCTCCTCCTCCTATGGTCTCCTCTTCCTTCTCGGGCTAAAGGACCCCAGATCGAAATCGGCCTCCGGGGCAGGTGGAGGTGAAGGGGATGGCATGTAGGGGCGCCAGGATGAAGAAGAAGCGGCAACCGCGGCCTTCTTCGCAGTCCTCGTCTGGCGTACGAACGGCGCTTCGGCCTGCTGCCGCTGCGTGGACTTGTCGGGCCGGACTGGCTCGCCGGAGCCAGCCCGCCGAAAGACGCGCTTCTTCCCAGGGACCAGGGGGTCATCCGCGTCGGTTTCCTCCTGGGCCGACTCCTCGACCGCTTCCTCAATGGAGGGAGATCCAGCGCCAGCGCTACTGGCCTCCCCGGTGGGCATCTTCCACTCGGCAAACTCCCTCTCCTCCGCGGCCGCATCATCCTCGTCCTCCACGGTGCCGGAGCTACTGGCCTCCTCGGCAAGGGCTGCCTCCTCCGCCCTGGCGGCGATGTAAGAAAGTGTCACACCCTGCATTTTGTAACATGTTGTTTGCATCAATGAAGCATGAAAATTTGGACAAGCAAAAAAAATTTCTGGCATCATTTGGCTTTTATTTGGAATTGAGTTTTTCTTCAAGTGCTTTTTATGTGCTCATTAAAGTCAACTATTACCTCTTGTAGAATTCATCTCCATACCCAAAACTTCTGCCCAATGATCATGCCAAGTGTTATATAACAGTATAGTAATTTCTTACAAAATTAATTTGGCCAAAATGTATTTTATAAATTTAGTTTTCCAAAAGCCCCTGAATTGAGATTTGCACTGCAAGTGCTTAAATTAGGGTGAGAAAATTGTTTCAAAAGGTGTATTTGAGACCTAGTAGTCATAGGACTCCCAGAAACCACAAAAGTATAATTTTATAAGTTACTTTCCTATTTTATTTAAAAGCTTTTTCTTAAGGCCAGAAATGGTCTTTAATAGGGGAAAATTATTTAAGTAATTCAAAAATATTTGCCAAAATTTAGGGAGACTCATAGGACATATATTGTCCATATATAAGAGTTTCAACACTTGGTCATGTTCAAAATAATGGGCTAGTCCCTCTAAAACCCTTTCTGGATATTTCAAGCTTTTGAAATATTTACAAAGGAAATATTCTCCAAAAATTCCAGGGAAAATCTATCATGTCATATATGACATATTTGATGATCTTGCCAAGTCCCATGCCTTGGGAAGCAAGAAAACATGCTCAAAACCCTTCATAACCATTCTGTTCATATTTGAAGTTTGAGCAACTCTACATTGCCAAACTTGTCCAAATTTGAACAACTTGGTGCACATGCTAGAATGGCCTAATAAGGCATCTAGACCAAATGGCACAAGATTTGGAGTAGAGCAACTTGATCAGAAGACCCCAAAACCCTTTCTGTTCAAATGCAAATTTGAACAACTTTACATTACCAACTTTTTACCTAGAGCTTCAAACTTTGTGGGCATGATCAATACCCTAAATGAGGAAACTACACCAAGTGGTGCATCAAGGGGAGATGATTAGCTTGACTCAAATAAGATGCAGCCATTTATGTTGATTTCTAGGGTTCACCAAAGTTACACTGGCTAGTTTCTTCAAATGAGCCCAAATTTGGTGAAGCACCCTATTTTCACATGTCATTCAATCCTGTTAAGTGTCATGGCAAGTGGAGATCATTTGCTTGACCAAACAGTGATCAAACACCTTCTGCCAAATTACCAAAACCCTCTTCTTGATCACTTTTACTATTTACCTTGGCCTCAACTTTCTACCAAACGTTCATCTAGTTACTATCTACCTCCAGTAACTTCCCTAGGACCCCAGCTCCATGATTGAGGGGTAAAAACCCTAGTTCACCCTGCTGGACAGCCATTTTCTACCAAGTCACCAGCTCCTCTCCTCTCTCACAGCATCTCCAGAGCATCCAAAGCCTCAACCGTAGTGCTTGCATCACCCTGGACCCCCCAGACACGGTGGACGCGTCCAGAGGGCCAATGGCATGCCATGACATGCGATAAGGGCGCTCCAGAGCGTGCTACAGTGCGCCCACGCACTGTAGCTTCGCCCAATCGCCTGCCCCCGACAGCCTCGAGCTCTCCCCTCGCGCCTCCCAATGCGCCTCGACGACCGCAGCCTCCACCGGTGCTGTACCCCTCCTCCTGCGCCCTCCAGTGGCCGTCGCAACACGCGCATCGGCCGCCCGCGACGTCCACTCCTCGGATTCACACGCGCGCTTCGTCTGGAAGCCTCCCCGCTCCTCCTCTCCCCTCTAATGGGCGTAGGGCTCGTCCAGCAACGCCGCAAACACAGTCCCGTCGCCTCTCGTGCGCTGTGGCGTCGAGCAGCAGCTCGCCGGCGCACAGGTCCACGGGACCTCGCCGTTCCCCTATATATAGGACCCCCCCGAGCCCTCCACTCAGCACCAGCAGCTTCACCACATCCTCTTTAGTCCTCCAGCACTGCTAGTTCATCCCCGAAGAGCCCCAGTGCTCGGGATCGACCGGAGCTCCGCCGCGTCGGGCAGCCGGCGATCTCGCAGTACGGGCCTCCTCTGCCCCTCCTTTTGCTCGATTTAGAACCGCCATGCATCACTGATGCGTTCCCCTCCATTTTCCCCTTCTGCAGCTGCCGGAAACGAGCTGGCCAGCAGCTTCCCGACGACCCTCCGCCGTCCCACCTCGCCGCCGATGAACCCGACCTCCCCGGCGTGCCGCACCACCACCACTGCCTCCGCGACTCGTCGCTGAACCCATCCCTGCCCTCCGTTGCCGTCGCCGTGGCCGGAATCGTCGCCGGTGAGCTCGCCGTCGCCGTGGCCGTGAGGTTGAAGATGACAGGCGGGCTCCGCCTGTCATCCTCACCCCTGTCTCCCTCCCCTCACAGCCGCTGACCGCCGGGCCCCGCCCGTCAGGTTAGAAAGCCTGACGTGCGCGCGCTGGCGCCCGAGCGGCTGGGCTGGATGCCCTGGGCCGTGCACTGTGGCCACTCTGGCCCAGTAGCAGAGGGCCATTTCTTTTTATTCTTTCTGTAATTATTTCAAATAGTTTTACAGAAATGAATATTAGTCCAAATGAAATAATTCCAACTCCTAAAATCTTGTAATATTCCAACCTATTTAATAGTGTCACTTTCACACATATCCATGAAACTTTTCTGTTCGGTTCAAATTTAAATTCAAATTTGAGCATTAAAACTCCTGTTCAAAAATCCCTAGATTCCATTCTGTTACTCCAAAACTCCAACTAAGAATTTTCCCCATCTTAGTTTTCCCTCTAGTATTTTACAAAAATAAGTTGACATTTTTCTGAGCACTTTGATTTTTCTGTTTTATTTGTGGTGTTATTTTTCCGTTGTTAATATGCGGCGTATAGATACCGTATTTGACGAAGTTCCTGAAGAAGGAGAAGGAGAAGGATTTGAAGACTTTGAAGACCAAGCCAATCCAGGCAAGCAGCCCTTTGACCATGATACACTTGTTCTTCGGAACCCGGTTGTTTCCAATGCATGATGGTAGAGTTACGGTGGTAACCTAGTTGGATCACCACATGATGCATGCCTTGCTCTTAATCTTGCTATGTGCTAGATGACGTGCAAATAGTAAGTAGTGATACTTAGTGATGCATGTGTGATATGAACCTTCGTGGTTGAAATCCTTGCATAAAACCCATCGGGTGCCCCTAATGCCCGAGGGTGATGTTGAGTTAGGTCATCACTTGAGGAAGAAGTGATGTGCCGGTAAATCTTGTGCATGGGTGAAATGATGGATTAGATCTATGTGTGACTACCGTCCCAACCAAACATGTGCAACCACACTACCCCTTATGGGACGGGGCTTTATTGATTACTTTGGTCGATACTAGCATGGTGCCCGCATTACTAGTGACGGGAAGACTTGAGGTCTTTCCCGGGACGGGGTTGTGCTTGGATAGACGACCATGACTGTTTTCACAGGGCACCGGACACACCGTTGGTCCCTTCGGGTACGTGTGACATTGAAATTAGGGCAAGTCCCGTAATCTATTGTTTGTACCCGAGGGCCGTGTACCAACGAGTGGACTCTATGTTAGTGTCGTCTAAGGAAAGATAATGACCGGGTGCTTCCCCCGAGTAGTTGAGGTACTGCAGGATCGTGGATGACACGAAAGCTTCCCGGATCTTGTGGGTAAAGTGTGCAACCTCTGCAGAGTGTAAAACTATTCGAATAGCCATGTCCACGGTCATGGACAGTTGGGTGGTGCTACTTAAACTATGTCCAGAATTTTACTTCATCGGTAAAAGTGTGTGAGTCAAGGTGGTGACTTGACTCGATGAGTTGAATCATATTCATGTTGATATCGGTAACCTGTCTTCGAGGTTACGAGAAGTTATTGATGCATATACTTGATGGTAGAATATTTATTCTAGCCATTGCTAGATTGCTCATTATTGTTCAATTGCACTGTTACTTTGAACCACATCATGGGTTGCTTGCGAGTACATTCAAAGTACTCATTGGCTTGCCACTGGTTATTTAATTGGCCAGGCATGGAGGAACAGGAATTTGAGGAAGAGTTCTTTGGAACAAACATGCGAACTAGGACGCTATCCCAGTCAGAATGCCTGTAGGGTTAAGGCAGATGGCATGGGTTCTACCTATCATCGAAGACTTCCGCTATTTGAGTTATTTGCTAATCAGCTCGTGAGGCTTTATTTATGTAAGACTTGGCCATAATGGCCTTAATTTGTGCACGACGATATGTATGGATGTAAGACTCTTGTTGTTCAGCTTTTGTGTGTTCAGTGAGCATTGATCTCTGGGATCACTGTACACGTGCACTCGGTGATCTCGACTTCTAAGTCGGGGTCCCGGCAGAGCTGGCATCAGAGCCATCCTGACTGTAGGAAGCTTTAGTTAGCATGGGCGTTAGTTAGATGAGACCCTTTTTCAAAAACCTTCTGAACCTCTCTTCTTTTCTAAACCTAAGATTTCATCAGCTTATTAACCCCTCCTATTCCACCTTTGTAGATGGCCGCTGTACCCGAAGAGCACCTGACCACTGGGTTTCCCTTGCTTCTCGAGGATAGCGTCCAGGAGTGTCAGTTCCACCGAGCGCCCATCCTCACCTACCTTGAGCATTGGGTTAGCGACACTGAGGTGGAGTACCATGTGGAAGTGATCGTGAAGGCAAACTATCCTCCCACAAGTTGGTTCTTCGAGGGACCCCAGATGGCAACACTACCTCTCGCTGTCGAGGCTGCTACACTCAAGGCACTAACCCGTCCCCGCGAGCTTCTTCCGGAGATGGCAGCCAAGATGACAACTCGCTTCTTACCTTACCGGAAGGAAGGTGAAGAAGAAAGCAGCGCACTAGCCCCTCCACTAAAGGAAGGACTCTCGCTTCGGTTCCAGACCTACTTTAGTCTATGTGCCGACAGCTTGGCACAAGAATTGGCCTCGGAATCAATGAAGCTCCGAGAAGAACTTCACAAGACCAAGGCACTTCTTCATCGAGCTCAAGAGAAGAAAAATAGGATCAAGAAGGAAGGAGCACCTTCCGGACAGTGTGCTATTGCATACCGAGGCGGAAGGCCCTCCGAGGATGTATCTTCCAAGAATGAAGAACCACCTCGGCGACGCCGGATGACGGCAAGGGAATATCGCAAGCTTTTCCCTGCACCACCGACGAACCACCGTCGTATCCAACTCCTCCACTCCCCCACACCCTCAAGCAACAAGGGGGCCCAGACAGATGAAGACGAGGAAAAAGACCCAGAAGAGCCGGAATACGCGACCGAGCATTCCACCGCTTAGGCATTATTCGCTACTCGGATATGCCAGTTGTGACCTCTACGGTAGGATAGGTCGTGTAACCCCTATGCGCAGTCGAGTCCTTGTATGGTTCATATGAAACCATCTAGTGTTTGCTTTTGTTGTGTCTGGATGAATGTCGTATTCTTCCTTCGGGAATGTGTAAACGACTGCACCACCCATTTGGATTTTAATGAATGTGTTTTGGCCTTATGGCCCTTGCATGATTTGATTAGTGTCACACCCACCCCCTTACTAGGCATCCATCTATCTTGCTTTCCCTCTTCCAAGTCATGAGACCTTTTACCGCTCCAACAGGATGCCTGTTGTAACTCGTACTGGTGCCTCTACCCAGCAGCCTGAAGCCGGAGCATCCGCTCAGTCAGAGGCAGGCCACGACCAAACCAACGACCAAGCTCCACCACCACCACCTCCCCCGAACAAGGACATGGCACAGCTTCTCCAAGCTTTCCGAGAGGAACGCCAAGCCAACACTGCAGCCCTTCAGCTGATTGCTCAAGCTGTCACCAACAACCGCCAGCCGGCGGGGAATGGCAATGGACGTTCCACGTTGGCAGAGTTCAAGAAGCATGCACCGCCAACCTTTATCGAGACTGCTGAACCCCTGGATGCAGACGACTGGGTCCGCTCCATTGAGGAAATACTGGAACTAGTCGGATGCACCGAAGATCGCGAGAAGGTGGCTTATGTATCCCACTGCCTCGGGGGGACTGCTAGAGCTTGGTGGGATGGATTCAAGGTCATGCATGCTGAACAAGACATCACTTGGGTCAACTTCAAGGCAAAATTCCGCAAGGCCCACATTCCTTCCGGAATCATGGCTATCAAAAAGTGTGAGTTCCGAGCCATGAAGCAAGGAAGTGGCACTGTCAAGAGTACATGCAGAAGTTCAGTGTTCTGTCAAGGTATGCCCCTGAAGATGTAAGCACTGATGCTGCAAAAAGGGAGCGCTCCATGGAAGGCCTCAATCAGACTCTGCAATACTCGCTTGTCGTGTGCGACTGCCCAACCTTCCCTGACCTGGTGAACAAGGCACTTATGCTTGAAGACAAGCGGCGTGCTTTGGAAGACACTCGCAAGTGCAAGATGGTCAGCAAGGGAAGTTCCAGCAACCAGAAGCCTCGTCCGTGGCAGTCAGCCCCGGCCAAGCCAACCTATCAGCAACCAAGAGCTCCTGCACCTCGTACCAACTATCAGCCTCAGTAGTATGCCAACCCAAGGCCAGCTTTCAACCCCAATACCAGTGGTGGCAACAAGATCAACATCCCAAACCAAGTCACTTGCTTTGGATGTGGTCAGTCCGGACACATCTCAAGGGTGTGCCCCAACAAGAAGCCAGATGCCCCGCGCCCCAATGCGCAAAACCAAGGACAAGGCCGCGGGATGCCACCAAGGAACCCAGCTCCTCGCAATCCACCTAACCATGGGAAGGGGCGTGTGAATCACGTCACTGCTGAAGAAGCCCAGGAAGACCCGGACGTCGTGCTGGGTACGTTCCTTGTCAACTCAGCACCTGCAACTGTCTTGTTTGATTCTGGAGCAACGCATTCATTTGTCACTCAAAGATTTGCATTAAAAAGTGGCATGACCCCTACACCCCTGAATAACCCTATGGTGGTGCAAACCCCCGGAGCAGAGATGAGAGCCAAGATAGGCTGTAAGGGAGTCAGTATTACCATTAACGGTGTAGATTTCCTAGCAGACTTCATCATCCTAAGATCGCAAGGCTTGGATGTGATCTTAGGGATGGATTGGCTTAGTAAGCACCAAGGCTTGTTTGACTGTGCCAATCGGACAGTCACTGTGACCAATGACCAAGGGGTCGAAGTCAAGTTCACTCCCAACTCCTCTTCCGCTCAAGCCATTCAAGTCAACTGTCTGTCTGAAGTTCGGCTAGAGCAAGTACCGGTGGTATGTGAGTTTCCTGATGTCTTTCCGGATGAACTACCGGGAATGCCCCCTGACCGTGACATTGAGTTCATCATCGAGCTCGTGCCCTGGGCAGGACCCATCTATAAGAAGCCTTATAGAATGGGGACGGAGGAATTAGCCGAGTTGAAGAAGCAACTGGAAGAGCAGCTGAGGAAGGGATTTATCCGCCCAAGTGCCTCCCCTTGGGGATCACCTGTTCTGTTTGTGGCAAAGAGGGACGGTACCATTCGCTTATGCATTGACTATCGTTCCCTCAATGAAGTTACAATCAAGAACAAATATCCACTTCCCAAGATTGAAGATCTGTTTGATCAGCTCAGTGGAGCCAAGGTGTTCTCCAAGATCGACCTCAGATCTGGGTACTACCAGCTGAAGATCAGACCACAAGACATTCCGAAGACGGCATTCGTAACCAGATATGGCCTGTACGAGTGCACGGTCATGTCCTTTGGGTTAACCAATGCCCCAGCTTACTTCATGTATCTCATGAATAAAATCTTCATGGAATATTTGGACAAGTTCATTGTTGTCTTCATCGACGACATTCTTGTCTTCTCGAAGTCGGAGGAAGAGCACGAGCAACATTTGAGGATGGTCCTAGACAAGCTTCGGGAGCACCAACTGTATGCCAAATTCAGCAAGTGTGAGTTCTGGCTGCATAAAGTTGGATTCTTAGGTCACGTCTTGACCGAAGAAGGATTGTCAGTTGATCCCGCAAAGATCGAAGCTGTGACCCAATGGCAATCTCCAACGACCGTCAAGGAAGTCAGAAGCTTCCTCGGACTTGCGGGCTATTACCGCAAATTCGTGGAAGGATTCTCTAGCATTGCACGGCCAATGACTCAGCTCCTCAAGAAGGACAAGAAGTTCGAGTGGATGCCAAATGCGAAGAAAGCTTCCAAGAGCTCAAGAAGAGATTGACCACCGCCCCAGTTCTGGCAACACCTGATATTCACAAGGAATTCGTGATATATTGTGATGCTTCTCGAACCGGATTGGGAAGCATTCTGATGCAAGAAGGCCGAGTCATAGCCTACCTCTCCAGGCAGCTACGACCTCATGAGGAGAACTACGCTACTCATGATCTTGAGTTAGCGGCAGTGGTTCATGCCTTGAAGACATGGCGGCATTACCTCCTAGGGAAACGGTGTGAGATATACACGGACCACAAAAGTCTGAAGTACATTTTCACCCAAAAGGAATTGAACATGAGGCAGCGGAGATGGTTGGAACTCATCAAAGACTATGACCTCAGTGTTCAATATCACCCCAGGAAGGCTAACGTGGTGGCCGATGCCTTAAGCAGGAAGGCTTGCTCTTTGAATGCTATTATTCAAGAAAGGCATCCAGCCTTGTTTAAGGAACTCAAACAATTCAGTTTGGAATTGGTCACCCCTGGATTTCTGGATCATTTGGAAGTCAGACCAACCCTGATGGACGAAGTCAAGAAGGCACAAGATGGACACGCAAGCATTGAAGGCATCAAGAAGAAGATGAAGCTAGGCAAGGCTCCCGGATTCTCTGAAGACGAGCACAAGATTGTTTGGTACAAAGGCCGCATCTGCGTACCAAACAACACAAAGCTGAAGAACCTGATTCTGCAAGAAGCCCACGACACTCCGTATTCCATCCACCCTGGAGGAACCAAGATGTATCAAGACTTGAAGGCACGATTCTGGTGGCACGGGATGAAAAGAGAGATTGCAACCTATGTTGCAAAGTGTGATGTGTGCCAAAGGGTCAAGGCTGAATATCAGCGACCTGCTGGATTGCTTCAGCCACTCCAGGTTCCTGAGTGGAAGTGGGATAAAGTCGGAATGGACTTCATCACTGGATTACCAAGGTCGGATAGAGGACATGACTCTATCTGGGTCATAGTCGACCATTTGACCAAGGTGGCCCATTTCATTCCTGTCAAGACCACTTATGATGGCAACCGGCTGGCAGCTCTCTACATCGACAGAATCGTAAGTCTTCACGGCGTTCCCAAGGAGATTGTGTCAGATCGAGGATCCCAGTTCACCTCAAGGTTCTGGAAGAAGTTCCAAGAAGCCTTGGGAACCAAGTTATCTTTCAGCACGGCTTTTCACCCACAGACCGGAGGTCAGACAGAACGAATCAATCAAATTTTCGAAGACATGCACCGAGCCTGTGTCTTGGCATATGGAGCCAAGTGGGAAGATTGTCTCCCTTTTGCCGAGTTCTCCTATAACAACAGTTACCAGTCGAGCCTTCAAATGGCACCATTTGAGGTGTTGTACGGTCGCAGATGCCGCACACCCCTCAACTGGTCAGAGACTGGAGAAGGGCTAGTCTTTGGACCGGATATTCTCCGCGTAGCAGAAGAGCAAGTCCAACTAGTCAGAGAACGATTGAAGGCAGCCAAGTCAAGGCAAAAGAGTTATGCTGACACTCACCGTCGGGACAGGAGTTTCCATGTCGGGGACCATGTGTACCTGCGGGTAACTCCTCTGAAGGGAACCAAGCGTTTCCACGTCAAGGGGAAGCTCGCACCAAGTTCATTGGACCCTTTGAGATCACTGCACGACGAGGAGAAGTGGCTTACCAGTTGGAACTACCACCTGAGCTATCCGGTGTGCACAATGTATTCCATGTGTCACAACTCCGGAAATGCCTCCAAGTTCCAGACAAGCCTAATCTCTACAAGGATGTTGATCACCAAGCCATTGATCTGCAGCCTGATTTGACCTACCGCGAGAAGCCCATCCGCATTCTGGACGAAGCAGAACGACGGACGCGAAGCCGTACCATCAAGTACTTCAAGGTCCAGTGGAGCAACCACACCGAAGCAGAAGCAACCAAGGAACGTGAAGACTATCTTAGATCCGAGTTTCCCGATCTCTTTTAAGACCTAGCTTAGGAATCTCAGGGACGAGATTCATGTAAGGGGGGTAGGTCTGTCACACCCTGCATTTTGTAACATGATGTTTGCATCAATGAAGCATGAAAATTTGTACCAGCAAAAAAAATTCTGGCATCATTTGGCTTTTATTTGGAATTGAGTTTTTCTTCAAGTGCTTTTTATGTGCTCATTAAAGTCAACTATTACCTCTTGTAGAATTCATCTCCATACCCAAAATTTCTGCCCAATGATCATGCCAAGTGTTATATAACAGTATAGTAATTTCTTACAAAATTAATTTGGCCAAAATGTATTTTATAAATTTAGTTTTCCAAAAACCCCTGAATTGAGATTTGCACTGCAAGTGCTTAAATTAGGATGAGAAAATTATTTCAAAAGGTGTATTTGAGACCTAGTAGTCATAGGACTCCGAGAAACTACAAAAGTATAATTTTAAAAGTTATTTTCCTATTTTATTTAAAAGCTTTTTCTTAAGGCCAGAAAAGGTCTTTAATAGGGGAAATTATTTAAGTAATTCAAAAATATTTGCCAAAATTCAGGGAGACTCATAGGACATATATTGTCCATATATAAGAGTTTCAACACATGGTCATGTTCAAAATAATGGGCTAATCCCTCTAAAACCCTTTCTGGATATTTCAAGCTTTTGAAATATTTACAAAGGAAATATTCTCCAAAAATTCCAGGGAAAATCTATCATGTCATATATGACATATTTGATGATCTTGCCAAGTCCCATGCCTTGGGAAGCAAGAAAACATGCTCAAAACCCTTCATAACAATTCTGTTCATATTTGAAGTTTGAGCAACTCTACATTGCCAAACTTGTCCAAATGCTCTCAAACTTGGTGCACATGCTAGAATGGCCTAATAAGGCATCTAGACCAAATGGCACAAGATTTGGAGTAGAGCAACTTGATCAGAACACCACAAAACCCTTTCTGTTCAAATGCAAATTTGAACAACTTTACATTACCAACTTTTTACCTGGAGCTTCAAACTTTGTGGGCATGATCAATACCCTAAATGAGGAAACTACACCAAGTGGTGAATCAAGGGGAGATGATTAGCTTGACTCAAACAAGATGAAGCCAATTCTGTTGATTTCTAGGGTTCACCAAAGTTACACTGGCTAGTTTCTTCAAATGAGCCCAAATTTGGTGAAGCACCCTATTTTCACATGTCATTCAATCATGTTAAGTGTCATGGCAAGTGGAGATCATTTGCTTGACCAAACACTGATCAAACACCTTCTGCCAAATTACCAAAACCCTCTTCTTGATCACTTTTACTATTTACCTTGGCCTCAACTTTCTACCACACGTTCATCTTGTTACTATCTACCTCCAGTAACTTCCCCAGGACCCCAGCTCCATGATTGAGGGGTAAAAACCCTAGTTCACCCTGCTGGACAGCCATTTTCTACCAAGTCACCAGCTCCTCTCCTCTCTCACAGCATCTCCAGAGCATCCAAAGCCTCAACCGTAGTGCTTGCATCACCCTGGACCCCCCAGACACGGTGGACGCGTCCAGAGGGCCAATGGCATGCCATGGCATGCGATAAGAGTGCTCCAGAGCACGCTACAGTGCGCCCACGCACTGTAGCTTCGCCCAATCGCCTTCCCCCGACAGCCTCGAGCTCTCCCCTCGCGCCTCCCAACGCGCCTCGACGTCCGCAGCCTCCACCGGTGCTGTCCCCCTCCTCCTGCGCCTTCCAGTGGCCGTCGCCACACGCGCACCGGCCGCCCGCGACATCCACTCCTCGGCTTCACACGCGCGCTTCGTCTGGAAGCCTCCCCGCTCCTCCTCTCTCCTCTAATGGGCGTAGGGCTCGTCCAGCAACGCCGCAGACACACTCCCGTCGCCTCTCGTGCGCTGTGGCATCGAGCAGCAGCTCGCCGGCGCACAGGTCCACGGGACCTCGCCGTTCCCCTATATATAGGACCCCCCGAGCCCTCCACTCAGCACCAGCAGCTTCACCACATCCTCTTTAGTCCTCCAGCACTGCTAGTTCATCCCCGAAGAGCCCAGTGCTCGGGATCGACCGGAGCTCCGCCGCGTCGGGCAGCCGGCGATCTCGCAGTACGGGCCTCCTCCGCCCCTCCTTTTGCTCGATTTAGAACCGCCATGCATCACTGATGCGTTCCCCTCCATTTTCCCCTTTTGTAGCTGCCGGAAACGAGCTGGCCAGCAGCTTCCCGACGACCCTCCGCCGTCCCACCTCGCTGCCGACGAACCCGACCTCCCCGGCGTGCCGCACCACCTCCACTGCCTCCGCGACTCGTCGCTGAACCCATCCCTGCCCTCCGTTGCCGTCGCCGTGGCCGGAATCGTCGCCGGTGAGCTCGCCGTGGCCGTGGCCGTGAGGTTGAAGATGACAGGCGGGCCCCGCCTGTCATCCTCACCCCTCTCTCCCTCCCCTCACAGCCGCTGACCGCCGGGCCCCGCCCGTCAGGTTAGAAAGCCTGACGTGCGCGCGCTGGCGCCCGAGCGGCTGGGCTGGATGCCCTGGGCCGTGCACTGTGGCCACTCTGGCCCAGTAGCACAGGGCCATTTCTTTTTATTCTTTCTGTAATTATTTCAAATAGTTTTACAGAAATGAATATTAGTCCAAATGAAATAATTCCAACTCATAAAATCTTGTAATATTCCAACCTATTTAATAGTGTCACTTTCACACATATCCATGAAACTTTTCTGTTCAGTTCAAATTTAAATTCAAATTTGAGCATTAAAACTCATGTTCAAAAATCCCTAGATTCCATTCTGTTACTCCAAAACTCCAACTAAGAATTTTCCCCATCTTAGTTTTCCCTCTAGTATTTTACAAAAATAAGTTGACATTTTTCTGAGCACTTTGATTTTTCTGTTTTATTTGTGGTCTTATTTTTCCGTTGTTAATATGCGGCGTATAGATACCGTATTTGACGAAGTTCCTGAAGAAGGAGAAGGAGAAGGATTTGAAGACTTTGAAGACCAAGCCAATCTAGGCAAGCAGCCCTTTGACCATGATACACTTGTTCTTCGGAACCCGGTTGTTTCCAATGCATGATGGTAGAGTTACGGTGGTAACCTAGTTGGATCACCACATGATGCATGCCTTGCTCTTAATCTTGCTATGTGCTAGATGACGTGCAAATAGGAAGTAGTGATACTTAGTGATGCATGTGTGATATGAACCTTCGTGGTTGAAATCCTTGCATAAAACCCATCGGGTGCCCCTAATGCCCGAGGGTGATGTTGAGTTAGGTCATCACTTGAGGAAGAAGTGATGTGCCGGTAAAACTTGTGCATGGGTGAAATGATGGATTAGATTTATGTGTGACTACCGTCCCAACCAAACATGTGCAACCACACTACCCCTTATGGGACGGGGCTTTATTGATTACTTAGGTCGATACTAGCATGGTGCCCGCATTACTAGTGACGGGAAGACTTGAGGTCTTTCCCGGGACGGGGTCGTGCTTGGATAGACGACCATGACTGTTTTCACAGGGCACCGGACACACCGTTGGTCCCTTCGGGTACGTGTGACATTGAAATTAGGGAAAGTCCCGTAATCTATTGTTTGTACCCGAGGGCCGTGTACCAACGAGTGGACTCTATGTTAGTGTCGTCTAAGGAAAGATAATGACCGGGTGCTTCCCCCGAGTACTTGAGGTACTGCGGGATCGTGGATGACACGAAAGCTTCCCGGATCTTGTGGGTAAAGTGCGCAACCTTTGCAGAGTGTAAAACTATTCGAATAGCCGTGTCCACGGTCATGGACAGTTGGGTGGTGCTACTTAAACTATGTCCAGAATTTTACTTCATCGGTGAAAGTGTGTGAGTCAAGGTGGTGACTTGACTCGATGAGTTGAATCATATTCATGTGGATATCGGTAACCTGTCTTCGAGATTACGAGAAGTTATTGATGCATATACTTGATGGTAGAATATTTATTCTAGCCATTGCTAGATTGCTCATTATTGTTCAATTGCACTGTTACTTTGAACCACATCATGGGTTGCTTGCGAGTACATTCAAAGTACTCATTGGCTTGCCACTGGTTATTTAATTGGCCAGGCATGGAGGAACAGGAATTTGAGGAAGAGTTCTTTGGAGACGAACATGCGAACTAGGACGCTATCCCAGTCAGATTGCCTGTAGGGTTAAGGCAGATGGCATGGGTTCTACCTATCATCGAAGACTTCCGCTATTTGAGTTATTTGCTAATCAGCCCATGAGGCTTTATTTATGTAAGACTTGGCCATAATGGCCTTAATTTGTGTAAGACGATATGTATGGATGTAAGACTCTAGTTGTTCAGCTTCTGTGTTTTCAGTGAGCATTGATCTTTGGGATCACTGTACACGTGCACTCGGTGATCTCGACTTCTAAGTCGGGGTCCCGGCAGAAAGTTCCTCCACGGTGTTGTCGCGGATAAGCCGCGTCTCCTCGCGCACGTACTTCTCCGACAAGTTGTCGAAGAATGCCTATGCCACTTCTGCCTTTGGCTTCAGGTCGGATCGAGGTCATGCGCGTTGAAGACCGGCATCATGGCCATGATGGCGCTGTGGCGAGAGTTGTTGCTCAGCGGGACCACCCCCGTTGGCAACTCGAACAGGTTGTCAGGCTTGGCAGCCCCTGGGGCCTTGCAGGCCTTCTCAGCCTTGCCGGCCTTGCGGGCCTTCTCAGCCTTGCTGGTCCTCTCGACTAGACCAACCTCGTCGACCCTAAGCTGGAAGAGCCTCTGGTAGAGATGGGCATGCTGCAATACAATGAAGTTGTGATTCAAACCAGGGCGGGGCCTCATGATATCGGCCACATTCCTGAACCCCCAGGGCGGCCTCCCCTTGTTATGAAGTGGGGCAATCCAGCGGCGGATAGAATCGACCCCGATCATTTCGAGGGTGAGCCCGGCCGCGGCAAGGTGATGGATCCTAGTGGTGGCAATCGTAAGCTTATGGTCCTCCACGTCAAGATCGCTCCAGGTACACGCCCTTGGCCTGCTGCTTTAGAATCCAAGCAATGCAGCCCGAGATGGCGCCCCCGACTTGATGCGAGGAGTAAAGTAGTGGTGGAAGAGCGTCGTGCTAGGGTGCACCCCGGCAAAGCCCTCACAGAGATGGGCGAACTAGGCAAGGAACGCCATGGCGTTTGGCATTAGGTCCAGGAGGCAGAAGCCGTAGGTGTACATGATGTCGCTGAAGAAATTCGAGAAAGGGGGCAGAGCCCGCAGGAGAAGTAATCAACGAAGAAAGGATACCGACGTGGACCACCCTTGGCGAAGCAGGAGGCGGGGACGACACGCGTGACGGGATGCGCCGTCGTCTCCCTCCCCCACATGCACTTGAACTTGTCCTTGAGGGTGAGCGCATCGACCGTCGGCTCGAAGAGTGGGAACCGCGTCCGCAGCTCCACCAACACGCTCTCCGGTGAATCTTTCTCCTCGACATCCGTCGCCATCCCCTCCTTCGCCATCCCTTTACCCTTGCCTGTCTTGGGCGCCATGATGACTGATAAAGGGCAGAGGATCAAGGGCAGTGAAAGCACGGCGGCGGCAAGCAGGAGAAAGAACTCCGGTTTACGCCTGGAGAAGGAAAGGGGAACGGCTGTTCCGAGATTGGAAGAGGTGTGGAGGGTAAATGAGCAGTGCCCCTGTGGTCCCCTCTTCTATGGGGAAGGCGCGGAACGCCTCTTTATTATTCACCACGACATGACATGATGCAGGCATGCTGAAACCGCTATGTGCACGACCCCCACATCACAAACTCGCACGAGTCACGGGGAAGCGCAACCGGCGAAGGAATCCCCATAGTTAAAACCCTACCATGCGTTCTCGCGCACCGTTCTGGGCCTGGCCCAACAACGCTCCGCGCTTATGTGTGTCCAAGGCCTGGGGGCTCCTGTCAGTGTACAAAAGTAGGGGTCCTTTTGCACCCATTTACTTATGCACGGGCAGTTGGAGCCGCTCCCAAAGCCACGCCTAGCGGAGCAGGAGAAGGAAGGCACGAGGCTGCCGAGGCAACTCTCAAGCCAAAGACATCAAGGACAGAGGGGCAAGGTGGGCTCCTCCCCCTAGCAACACCCTTGCCGGGGGCCGCTCGCCCAAACACCAGCAAGCCCACCGCCCTTGGGTCTAAGAGCCCCGACACCATCGACAATGTCAAGGCCAAGATTCAAGGGGCACCTATGCAGTGGCTTGCGGACCCTTGTAGGGCCAACGGGCTAGAAGGCGAAGACCCCCGGCAAGAGCCTTGCCGGTGGCGACCGAAGACCCCCAGCAAGATCCTTGCCGGGGACGGGCACATGACCCCAGCAAGGCCCATTGCCGGGGGTGTCTGCGGGGCCACAACCAGGCCTGCGCCCGCCAATATTTTGCCACCCCACGGTTGCCCCTACGCAACGACCGACTAGCCAACTTGACAAGCACATACGTGGCAGGATGTGGCCCCTAAGCCAACTGCAAGCACCTGCATGGTGGCATGCAGATCTTTGTGAAGACCCTGCCACCTCAGTAGCTAGCAGCCAGCGTGGCACCACATGCCTCGTTAGCATGGACGTGTGTCGGAGCAAGATGAGGCGGTAGTGGGCGAAACAATTTTCCTTGCCATCCCCGATAAAGCTAGGGGACACATAGGCGGCGCATGAAGTGTGTTTGTTCTAAGATGTCAGGATATAACCTTGTACACTGTAGTAATTTTACACCTCCTATGTGTCGCTATGGCAACCCCTTGGACATATAAAAGGAGGCCCAAGGCATACGGAGAGAGGATTCAGAATTTTTGAACAGCCATGCATAGAGGCTAGTTCAAGAGCTCAAGAACACGAAATATACACACACAAGCAGGACTAGGGTTTTACGCATCATCTTGCGGCCCGAACCTGGGTAAGAATTCCCACGTGTTGATCGTCTAGACCTGCTCTTTGCACAACTCTACGCCCCGCAACCGTAGCAAAAGGGATCCCCCAGGATCCCATAGGTCTCGTTTGCCCGACAACGGCTAATCATGATTAGTTTTTTAATACTCTGCAGAGTTTTGTACGCTTTACCCACTTGACCCAATCCGAAGATTGAGACGACATCTTTCAGAAGATGTTCCCTTAACCACCTGACGACCACATCCCACCTATATATGCTACATCTGTCCATATTGTCTGGGCCAGGGTTCCATCAACTGATCAACTAAGACAGAGCCCATTTAGCTAGTGGCCGCACATGGAAGCTACTAGTCACAAAGTCTGTCTGATCTTTTTTAACCTGGGCGGCATTCCACTTGGGGTGCACTCCCATGAGCGCATGGCCTTAGAAAAGGTGCAAGACCCCATGATGCCTTCCCTCAACACTAAATAATACCACTTCCGCCCAGGGGTGAATTACGTCCTTAGATACTAATCAAATTGTTAAATATATATATAATCCTTACATAAGCTCAATGTATACAGGAACCAACCCTGTCTACAAGCATAGGAAAGCTACAACTACCAGGATTTGCAAAGACGGAGATAACTCAACAATATAGCTCAAAATATAACAATCCTATAATGCATACATTTATAGAGTGATATATACTACAATGCATAGGAGAACAATAGGTAAAGGATAATCAACATGTAACTTGCCTTGCTCTGGTTCAAAAAGTCACACTCCTGACAATAGCTCGCGTCGCACTCCGGGCAATCTATACGTTTCACACAATTTAAAAAATCAATCACCAAAGCTCAAATAAAACCAAAATAAAGCCAACGGAAAAAAAATCATTTTAAAATTTAAAAACAGCAGCAAAACAGCATGTACAAATCACCTACATTGCACTACGATCACAACACAAAAAGAATCACTCAAATCCGATAAACAGTTTCAAAGATATGGCCTCCGGATGGTTTAATTCAAATTCAAACAAATTTGAATTTGAAAAGTGGAAACATGAGCAAAATTGGTACTGTGATAATGTGCTGATTTTTTTGAGTGCATAGGAAAAAGAATCACCCAAATTGGGTTCCTAGAAAAAGAGTTATAACTATTTGAAAGTTAGTTGAAAAACAGAAGAAGAAAAACAAAAGTGCAACAGAAAACGCCTGGCGCTGTAGCGAACTCCTGTTGGAGCTCCTATAGCGATGTGCCACATGGCAGCTCACGGTTGGCCAGGCGCGTGTGGCGTGCGTACATGCTCACCGAACAGGGAAAACAGCGGCGGCGGCTCGGGCAGCAGTGGCGGGGCTTCTCCAGCGGGTTTCCGACCACTGTGAGGCAACGGGGGGATGCGGCCATGAGTGGCGGAGGTGGTGGTGGTGTTAGACAGCGGCGGGGTTCCTTCTGTAGGCGACGGTGAGGAGGTGAACGGAGGTTTGCCCCGACGGCGGCGACGAGGTCGTCGCTCCCGCTCCGGCGGTCTCCTGCCTAGGCAACCATGTCAAACGGGACCGGAGATGATGGAATAGTCGAGGGGAACCCAGCGGTGTGGCTGGGGCGTCCTTACGGCGGCGCAGGCATCGGCGAACGACGACGGTCCTCGAAGAGATCCAAAACTCCCCAGCGGCTCCGTGGGATCGAAGAAAGACAAGGGGATGGCTGCGGTGGAGTGCCCTAGAGCCTAGCTCGCGCCTGGTGCGTCGGGTGGGCACAAGGTGGACCCGGAGCGCGAGTCGAGTCGGGCTCGGCCTCGGCATGAGTGCTCGGCGCGATCGAGTCCGTCACGGGGAAGGGGATGGGGTTGCGGGGTCCACGGGTCATTGAGAGGGGTAGCGAGTCGGGCGGTGGAGTGCGGGTGCGGGCGAGTGGTCGGCGTACCGCTCGCGGCTAAGGTGGGCCGCAACGGTGTGGTGCGGCGCTACTGGGCCGACTCTCGCTTCTTTCTCTCTTTTTTAAACAAAAAACAATAGCAGAAGTAAAATAAATAAAATAACAGACACTATAAAATCTAAACAAAAATACCTAGACAAAGCAAAAATAGCCCTATCAATACAAACTACATGAATACTAGTTCCAACACTAATGCAATTTTGGAAAATAATTTTGATGCAATAGGCCACTCAAACAGCAATAAAATCCACAAATAAATACTTTTGAGAATATGAAAAATACCAAAACATAGTAGATGATCTGGAAATTCTGGACATTATGAACATTTTTAAAATTAGGGGAGAAGTCATGTTATCTCCACTACAATAATTGCCTTTAGTTGCATAATGATCCAAATATTCAAAAAGGGAAAATAATGCAATGAAATTATGAAATGCATATGAATGATCTAAGAACATCCTAATTTAGTAAAATTGGGATGTTACATTTCTATATTAGGAAAATTAATGATGTATTGTTCTTTCGATTACTCTTATATTTCCATGACATTATAGTTACACTATATGTTTAACTATAGATATTTGTCCTTTGATTTCAAATGATGTATTGTTCTTTCAATTTCGCCCATATTTGCATGTTACCATATTCTTTAACAATCCTACCATTTTATGCAGCGCGTCCCTTACTATGCAACAGCAGTTGTAGTAGACAATCTTGCCCTTTACATAAGTCAAGAGTGTAGGGATGTCATGCCGAACACAAACTATGGATTTACATCATTGCTTCTCTAAGACTTGATGAACATGGTCACTCCTATTTTGGCAAGGGCCTTTGGACAGAAATTTCTAAGTTTTATGTACTGAAAGATGGCACTAAAATTACACTGCTCATAAAAGAGCCTGGTCATGAGATATACGCTAACTTCCCTCGTGGTATCATCCGTCCAGAGTTTGATCGAGGTAAGTGTTCTTTTCAAGTATCTGCGTGTTGACTTACCCAGCAATATCAAAGGAATTGTGTAGTATTTAAGCAACCAATTTTTATTCCATTTTCTAACTTCATTCCTACCTACTAACTTCTAGTTACCAATGCACTTTTCTTTTGCCCTGTTTTAACTAAATATTCCTTGTACTCCCGCTTCTGTCAGAAAGCACTGCCGACGAGAAGACTTCAGAGGTGGAGAATGAGGCTGTCAACAAGCGGAGGCACATCGAGCACGAACCGCAAGCGACTCCAGCAGGCCTAGACTTCATCAGCAGCCTCCCTGGTGATATGTTGATGGTCATCATCTCCCTCCTCCAAATCAAATATGGGGCTCACACATCCGTCCTTTCTCGGCATTGGCACAACCTATGGCACTCCACCCCTCTCGACCTCATCGGCGCCCATGAGCTCTGCCATGGCTATCGCAGCTTGAATGCGTTGTCCAAGATACTCGGTAGTCACCCTTGCCCAATCAGTGGCCTTAGCATTTCCAAGTTCTATTCCAACGGCAAGGACCGAGCCAAGCTTGACGAATGGTTCTGATTCCCCGCCCTAGATCAGCTCGAGGAGCTTAGTTTTAATGATGTGCATATGCGCTTGCTGCAAACGTCCGCGCTCTGCTTCGTGCCCACGTTGTGCCTCGCCAAGTTCATGAACTGCCATCCCCCTCTTAATGACGTGCCCACTCTTTTTCTACCACGACTGAAGTACCTTGAGCTCGCTGCCGTCTGCATCCCAAAGGATGACATGGAGCGCCTGCTCCACGGCTGTACTACACTCGAGTACCTTCATCTTCAGGCGATCAACGGGTTCAGTAGCTTCCACATCACCTCAATGACTCTCTGGACTATTTATGTGTGTTGCTGGTGCTGCAACAAGAGATCACAAAAGGTGTACCACAATAATATGGTCATTGAGGACACACCTTCACTCGAGATATTACTTGTAGTTGATCAAGAAGGTCCAACGAGAATCAATGTCATTTCTATGCTGAAATTGACAGTGGTGGGCTACTCGCCCGTCAAATACTCCGAACTTGTTATTGGATCCACACCCGTTCAGTTACAACAGTCGCCTTGTACCTCTCCTTATTTAAATTAACACTATTTCTAATTTTAAAGATGTATTTTCGTCTGTCAACTAGAGAATGATTCCGACAAGGTTGACCCTAAATCTACGCATAGTGAAGGTCTTAGCACTAGAATCTATCGGCCCCAACCTGGACCAAGTTGTCAGTTTCCTGAGATGCTTTTCGTGCCTGGAGAAGCTATATATCGAGGCGATGTTCCTTTCCCGTTCAATGTTTACCATAAGGGTGTTCAATTTTTTGGCACCTTTTTCCAAGTTTACAATGACAATGTACTATGATTTCTGAAGGAATTTTGGAGGATTTCAGTACATACATGTTTTCCCACCATATTGGTTGCTTGATTCATATGGTTACAATCCATAAGCATTTCTCCTTTGGATTAATTTGTACTAATTTTCTTAGGGAATTTTTCATCCACTCCATCCTTTTGTAAAGAAGGCTACATTTCTCTATATTGTAATCATGTCAGATCGAAGATGGCATGTTAGTGCATTTACAAATCCTGCAAACCAAATAGGCTTCTAGTAGTGTTCAAAACTGCATGTAGGCACTAACACGTTTTGTTCTTTTGCAGATAAGATTAGGCCCAGTGGTGGACAATCACATCGGATGCCTAGATCCGCATCTCTCACAAATTAATTTGGACTCCTACCGAGGGACCTTACTGAAGTTTATATTCGCCAGGTTATTTTTTGTCAGAGCAAGGGTGCTGAAGGTAATGAGGTTTGCCCTAGATTTACTTTGCAAAAATGAATGGTTTGTTGGTAAGCGTCGGCGGCTGCGGCAGAATGGAAAATGCGTCAAAAAAGCCAAATTTCATTTTGGAACTTCACATGACAGAGTAATCGGAAGTCATTGTGTCAACCCCATACATGACTTGTCAGTGGCTGATCCCTTTGTGGAAATGCTGAGGTTTCAAAACCAGCCTTGCTAGTGGTAATATTAGTTTGAACCTCTCTTATATTCATGTCCAGCTGGTAAGCATGGGCGTTTGTTGCTGAATGAGATGAATTTCATTTCTAATATTAGTTTGAACCTTGTAATCGTCAAATTTGAGCCATATAACTCTGGAATTTGAACCTTGTAATTTTTGGGGCTTTTGTAGTACACTCGCTAAAATGACATCGTATGAGACTCGTATGTTGGTAGTACTATTTTGACCTTAATATGCAATGAACATAGATTGTATTAACCATCCTCTAATGTGTTTCCCTTGTAGATCTCACAGCACATGATATGTATAGCTAACTGGACTGCAATCTTTGACATTATTGCACACAGTTGGTTTTTTCAACCGTGTGCCCTATAGATTGGAGAATTAATTATCGCCTTCGAGTGTCCATCATCACTCTTCTGTGTAACTTTGACCTCATCACCCACGGGTAAACTTATGATTGAAGTCATTCCACACGCTTCAATTTTACAAATCTTTTTTCCAATAAACGCCCACGATTTGCCCCTCTTCTAGGCGATGCGTGGCCGGACTAGCCGGGCAGGAAGCTTGCACGGTAAACTGCGTGGTTGCGCGGGAATAGGCTCATGAAAGATACATTTGGCGCCTCTTCGAGCCCACGCATTGTCAAACAAAATGCGTGTGGGGTGCTTAAGCATGCACTGGAATCCTCTGCTGTGATCATTGTGACAAGATGTTACGATTACAAGCCGGCCGACCCCCATTTATTACAGTGGCCATTTAACCCTTGTGTCCCTTCAACCTTTCGATCGCGCCCCAGTATTGTAAGAAGCACACCCACCATGAGAAATTCATAGAGGGTATCCTGTGCGGCTCCAATGGCGTTCCGAGTGGATGTTGATGATGAGCAGCAGTTCACCGTGCATGTCATGGTGGATACCCACAAAAGGTTCACGGAGCTCTCGGTGGTGTACACCAACAACCCGGTCTGGGTGGAGCAATCCATCCACGTCATGGAGTTGTTGCTTGCTGAGGAGAAGTACAAGGTGGTCGGGTTCGATCGCAAGTACACTCATGCTCGTGTTGGGTCTCGTCCCAAGGTCGGCGTCGCCCAGATGTGCATGCACAATCACGTCCTCATCTACCACTACTGCCTGGCCACAAGGCCTTGCGAGCGATGATGGACATCACCAAAGATTTAAATGTGCTCAAGAATTCGGGCATCGCCTTGTCGACATCCAGGGCCAATACAAGATCTGGGGCAGTAAGAAGCATGAGAAGGACTCACTGGTTCACCTCGCTGACGCCATCATTGACCCCTACTACAGAGACATGAAGGATTCCTGCAACAAGGACAAGCGTGCCTGGCACTCGACCTGGATGGAGAAACTCGACAAAGCTCACATCATGTATGCGGCCAAGGAGGCATACATGAGCTACGAGATGTATATGTGGATCGTTGACATGAGGAAATGCCTCCTTCCCCAAAACGGCCAGGGATCCAGCTGGAAGCAGAGCAATGGCAAGCATCGTCACAACAATTTGTAGATGATTAGATGCTCGTTTCTCCTAGTTTAGCATGCATATAATTGATTACTTTGGTGTGTCAAAATGTTATGTGTGTAGTCACTTAAGTAATTGTATGCTTAATTTGGTTATGCAATGCTAATTTTTTAATTATATATGTTGATGCTCTGTACACAGAGCATAGATGTTGTGCGGACAGAGCAAATCACATGGCACACAGACTAAACAATGGAACCCGTCGGTGATGATTTCATCAATCACTCACAGTTGTACACCAGCAATCATTTGCTCACAAAACAAATGGCTTATGAACAGGAATCGTCTGTGTTGTTATCGGTCTTCCCACATATTTTTTATTACTCACCTATTTCCCGCGTATCACACACATCTTGTTAAGTTGAGCCATTTCTTTTGTGTTACCTAATCACAAACAGTTCACCCGAGCGAACTGTATGCCGTATATCGCACATACCTTCATCTGGCTGCCCGTTTCTGTTGTTCTGCCACATCACAAACAGTTTATCCGAGTGGACAGTATGTCATGTATCGCACACACCTTCATCTGGCTGCCCATTTCTGTTGTTCCGCCTCATCACAAATAGTTCATTGGAGTGAACCGTATGTCACATATCACACACACAACTATAATCTGAATTGTGTTTGAAGGCTCCACCATCGCAAACATTTTGCATCTTTTTTGATGGGTTTTTTACATCTTCGTTTGTGATTAATGCATCACACATAGTTTCGTCGAAGGGTCTCTGATTGTAGTGTCATGTTAGCAGCATCCTGTAGTAGTGTAGTCATAGCCAATTGCTTGATAGATGCTAGCATTGGTTATGCATGTTTGACACATATTTCATTTGCTATTTCATTGTGTGAGCATGATGGTTGCATGTTTTCTCCATTATAGGACGTCCATTTGTTGCTTTGATTGTCTCGGTTTTTATTGGCCAACTAGATGTACAAGAATGCCTAAGAACCTCCTCTAGCCGTCTTTGCTTTTCTTGTCTCAAATTGTTTTCATTCTATATCACAAAAACTTGAACAAGTCTCTTTCGAACCATGCGGGTGAGGAGCACTCGGAACCACCGATCCAAAATGGCCTGACCTTCAAAACCTTCTTCATCCATTTCTGTCAGACCAACTCACTCAAGCTCGGTCGAACTAAAAGTATTTAAACTGATCTAGGTTTTCAACCTTAGTGCTACCGACTAGACCAACTCGAGCTCACCAATTTGTTGTAACTACACACTGTTGCACATCTCGGTGCAACTGATTTGTTCCACTTGGTGCCACCGATAGCACACGAGTATATATACTTAGCGCGACCATACGTTGAAAATTTGTACAAACGTTACATCTCCGCACCACATTGTTGCCGCCTCCCTTGTCTTCGGATCGTCACAGTCGTCTCCAGAGCGCCCTCGCCATAGGATTTCGTCACCGTCAACGGCAATCTGCCCCGCCGTTGCCGCCGTAGAGGATCTCCACCAAGTTAGGGTGAGATTCGATCTCCTCGTGCCTCTTTTCTCCGATTCAATGCACAAGGATGTTTCCATTTATCTTTCTACGTATAAGATTCATCTATCCACCAAATTGATCCCTTTGGTTGATTATACCGAAGATTTTAGGTTTAGGTTTCCGCCGAACGTATATCAGACCGACCGAAAATTACTTTTTGGTCCCACCGATTTGGCTGTGGCCATTGCACTAGTACATCTCGGTTCCACCAAAAGGTACTAACTAGTGAGATTGAAAGTGAAGTTGCTGTGAAATCCTGGCAACTTGGTGAGACCGAACCACAACTTGGTTAGACCAAAATGTTGTGTTTTGTCTCTGTTGAGTGCTTCGATATCACCAAAATGGCCAACTTTGTAGCTCTGAAATGAATTCAGCCGAAACCTAGAACTAAGATTCAAACTCAAATTTAAAAAAAGCATCTGCGTTTTGTGATACTCATCTATTCTGCCAATACCTATCTATTCACGGGGTCAGTTTCCAAGATGTCAAGTGCCAGTGACAGCCGGAATGAGTCAGAGGAGAATGTTGATCTTAGTGAAGGATCAAGCCCTGCAGAGAGCTATGATGAAGGCAGCAGGAGCACCCTTAGCAACCTGCCTAAGGATGCCAAGAGAACTAGGAAGAACAAGGGCTCAGAATCTGAGGATGAGGCCTTCTAGCTAGATGAAGTGACATCTAAGATGAATAAAGCACTTGCTAAGGAGTATGGCACTACTTCTAGCTCCAGACATTTTGCCAATGAGAGGCTATCTGTGAGGAAGGTCCCAATCTCCAAAAGTTCCCAAGCCTCGGCTGCAAAGGAAACAATGACATTCACTATGGAATAGCCAAGTGGTGATGAGGCTGGTGCAGGAAAGAAGAAGAGAGCAAGGAAAACCATTGCTCGTGTGATTGGCAGACCATCCATGAGGGAGGATGATGATGATCATGAGGAGGAGGAACCTATTGCAGATGCACCTCCAGCAAAGACTCAGAAGCTAATGACAGATGCGATGAAGTCAGCTGCTAGCTCCAAGCCTAAGTCCAAGCTTAAATCTCCAGCACCTAAGAGATCTACCAGGAACATTCCTGCTAGTGAGAAGTGATGGAGTCCTGGACTAAGGGGTCCTCGGCCTGCTGGTCTATATCTCATGGGCCGGATAAGTGGGCTGCTCTACAATTACTAGAAGGCCAAGGTATGAGGTGACTCTGTGTCCCGACAGGAAACATTTGAAGCCTTGGTGTGTCCTCCAAGTCAAGATAAGAGGATTGGCATGTTTATTCTTTCATGATAACTGACCATGTGTAATGCTAAATACCCCCGGTGCCTATATAAACCAGAGGGATTAGTTCGTGGAGGCCACAAGAGGAACCATCCTACTCATCTATGGTTTAGTTCGTCAGATCTCGTAGTAGATCAACTCTGTAATCATCATACACCCATCAACACAATCAAGTAGGGTATAGGGTTTTACATGTTGGAGAGGGTTCGGACCTGGGTAAACATCGTGTCCCTCGTCTCCTGTTACTCATCATTCCTAGATACACAGTTCGGGACCCCTACCCCAGATCCGCCAGTTTTGACACCAACATTGGTGCTTTCAGTGATAGTTTCCGCTGTGTGATCGCAAAAGGGTTGATGGCTCCCTTAGTCATCAGCGATGACATTCACTCGGGGGACACCTTCATCCCTGGCCAACTCTTTGCGTTCGGTAGCGTCGTGCTGCACGCCAATTCGACTTGTCACCTCGACCAGGTTGGCAGCTTCGCCCTGCGAAACAGATCAAGTTCAGCAGTCTCGAATACGTTGCCAATGCCTGAGGCGATCTTGTCTTCATTGGGTTCTCATCTTTACCTGGGGAGCCCGGAAATCCCAGAGCTTCAACTCCCGACTGCCCTCACAACCCCATCTCCAGGCTGACCCCTACTTCGGATTTGGCCTTGAGCTCAGATCCGATCTCAATGTTCAAAAACCAATGGTCAGCCTTGGACGAACACACACACCGTGACGGTGTACCAGAGGCTAACTCCGATAGACATCGGAGGATAATCCTGATCGACCTCTCAATGTTAAACAAGATGCTAGATCGGATGCAATTAATGAGCATTACCGATAGTCCGTCCTTGATCTATGACAGATCGGACTTGAGGTGGACTACAGGGAATTTCGCGTCCCACCCACCACCCACCCACTAGCCACTATCGATGATTTAAGGATGTGGTGGACTAAACCTCAGAGGAAGCCGAGGACATGGATGAAGATGTTGACTCCATGCCCCATATGGCAGCCTCCACCCCTAGTACGGGAAAGTGGATGACAACCTCTACCTATGACGTCTATATGGTCAACACCCCAAATAAGGCGACGAGGACCCTGCAACGGAGTCATCCAGATGTCGTCGCCCGCAAAAGCGACACATGGGACGCGGAAGGACCAAAGAAGACACCAGCGGCACCAGTGACGATGCCGCTCTAGATGACATGGAGGAGCTTAGCAACGAAGCCACCCCGGACAAAATCCAGCCGCTCCTGAGGGCCACGATGACAATGGTGACCCCGAAGACAATGGTGACCCCGAAAACGATGGCAACCCCGATGACATCGATGGCTCCGGGGGTCTGAGATAATGGTTCCTCCTCTCCGCTCCTCTCCTCCCCCCCTCCACCTGCTCCACACATCTCACCATGGATCTAGCCCTTGATCTTCACCATGGAAGGACTCCTCCACTGGGACTTCAACCCTGGCCTTACGGTTACAGAACAGGTACGACGACGGTTTGGAGAATCGGTTCACTTCTCTCCTTCACGATCGACCAAGGAATTTTTCAAGGTGGTTTCTTTTTCCTCGGCTTCTTTCCCTCTTTCTGAAGAATCTATGGGTGTGGCTCTCCAATGTTGCATTGGTGGTCACCGCAAAGGGTTCAAAGTCTCCAGAATCAACAAGAGGTCTTTTCGTTTTTCTGTGGCTGGTAACAAAGTTGGCCATTATATTCATGGTCTTAAGGATCGTATTTGGCCTGACTTCATTTGTCAATTTCACTTATTCAATGGCCGATTCAATGGTATCAAGCATCTCGATTCCTATTGGCATGACGATGAAAGACTTGAGACTATTGTGAGCCATAGTCCTATGGCCATTCGAGTGGGTAAAGCATCTATTATGCATGCTGCTTCTTTTGATTCGGGTTCGTGCAATGAATTAAGTAAATTTGGACTCATTCCTCCTGTGCCCAAGAATCTCAAAGAAAAGAATGCAAGTGAAACTACGCTGGGGTTTTTACTGTCTGATCAAGGTCGTGCTCCTTCCAAATCCATTTTGGTTAGTCTGGATTCTATGTCGTTCTCAAATAAAAATGCGGTGGAAGCTTCTTCTTTCTCGTTCAAGCGCTTGGCTGACTAAGAACAACACACAAGTTCAAACATTCGATTTGGCTCATTTACTTCTCCGTTCCGTGAGGCTGTTGGGAAACGTAGTATTTTCAAAATTTTCCTACGATCACGCAAGATCTATCTACTAGATGCATAGCAACGAGGGGGAGAGTGTGTCTACGTACCCTCATAGACCGGGAGCGGAAGCGTCAAGTGACGCGGTTGATGTAGTCGAACTTCTTCGCGATCCAACCGATCAAGCACCGAACGTACGACACCTCCGCGTTCAGCACACGTTCAGCTTGATGACGTCCCACGAGCTCTTGATCCAGTTGAGCTTCACGGGAGAGTTTCGCCAGCATGACGGCGTGGTGACAGATATGATGTATCTACCGGCGCAGGGCTTCGCCTAAGCACTGCAACGGTATGACCGAGGTGTGTTTCTGTGGAGAGGGGCACCGCACACGGCTAAAACAATTCAACTTGTGTGTCCTAGGGTGCCCCCTGCCCCCATATATAAAGGAGCAAGGGAGAGGTCGGCCCTAGTGGGGGCGCGCCAAGTGTGGGGAGTCCTACTAGGACTCCCAAGTCCTAGTAGGATTTCCCTTTCCTTTCCGGAGTAGGAGAGAAGGAAAGAGGTGGAGAGGGAGAAGGAAAAGGGGGCTGCACCCCTTTTCCAATTCGGACCAGAGGGGGGGCGCGCGCCTCCTTCCTTTTGGCCTTTCTCCTCTATTCCCGTATGGCCCAATAAGGTCCATATACTCCAAAAAATACCCGAATCACACGGAACCTTTCCGATGTCCGAATATTGTCGTCCAATATATCGATCTTTACATCTCGACCATTTCGAGACTCCTCGTCATGTCCCCGGTATCATCCGGGACTCCGAACTCCTTCGGTACATCAAATCTCATAAACTCATAATACCGATCGTCATCAAACGTCAAGCGTGCGGACCCTACGGGTTCGAGAACTATGTAGACATGACCGAGACTCATCTCCGGTCAATAACCAATAGCGGAACCTGGATGCTCATATTGGCTCCTACATATTCTACGAAGATCTTTATTGGTCAAACCGCATAACAACATACGTTGTTCCTTTTGTCATTGGTATGTTACTTGCCCGAGATTCGATCGTCGGTATCTCTATACCTAGTTCAATCTCGTTACCGGCAAGTCTCTTTACTCGTTCTGTAATACATCATCTCGTGACTATCTCATTAGTCTTTTGCTTGCAAGGCTTATTATGATGTGCATTACCGAGAGGGCCCAGAGATACCTCTCCGACACTCGGAGTGACAAATCCTAGTCTTGATCTATGCCAACACCACGAACACTTTCGGAGACACCTGTAGAGCATCTTTATGATCACCCAGTTACGTTGTGACGTTTGATAGCACACAAGGTGTTCCTACGGTATTCGGGAGTTGCATAATCTCATAGTCATAGGAACATGTATAAGTCATGAAGAAAGCAATAGCAGTAAAACTAAACGATCATAGTGCTAAGCTAACGGATGGGTCTTGTCCATCACATAATTCTCCTAATGATGTGACCCCGTTGATCAAATGACAACTCATGTCTATGGTTAGGAAACATAACCATCTTTGATCAATAAGCTAGTCTAGTAGAGGCATACTAGGGACACTCTGTTTTGTCTATGTATTCACACATGTACTAAGTTTCCGGTTAATACAATTCTAGCATGAATAATAAACATTTATCATGATATAAGGAAATATAAATAACAACTTTATTATTGCCTCTAGGGCATATTTCCTTCAGTCTCCCACTTGCACTAGAGTCAATAATCTAGCTCACATCGCCATGTGATTTAATATCGATAGTTCACATCGTTATGTGAATAACACCCATAGTTCAGATCGCCATGTGACCAACACCCAAAGGGTTTACTAGAGTCAATAATCTAATTCACATCGCTATGTGATTAATACCCAAGAGTAATAAGGTGTGATCATGTTTTGCTTGTGAGAGAAGTTTAGTCAACGGGTCTGTCACGTTCAGATCCGTATGTATTTCGCAAATTTCTATGTCTACAATGCTCTGCATAGAGCTACTCTAGCTAATTGCTCCCACTTTCAATACACATCCAGATTGATACTTAGAGTCATCTGGATTTAGTGTCAAAGCTTGCATTAGCATAACCCTTTACGACGAACTCTTTATCACCTTCATAATCGAGAAACATTTCCTTAGTCATCCAGTTACTAAGGATAATTTTGACCGCTGTACAGTGATCTACTCCTGGATCACTATTGTACCCCCTTAATAAACTCATGGCAAGGTACACAACATGTTTGGTACACAGCATGGCATACTTTATAGAACCTATGGCTGAGGCATAGGGAATGACTTTCATTCTCTCTATATTTTTCTTCCGTGGTCTGGCTTTGAGTCTTACTCAACTTCACACCTTACAAGTCAGGCAAGAACTCCCTCTTTGACTGATCCATTTTGAACTACTTCAAAATCTTATCAAGGTATGTACTCATCGAAAGTCTTATCAAGCGTCTTGATCTATCTCTATAGATCTTGATGCCCAATATGTAAGCAGCTTCACCAAGGTCTTTCTTTGAAAAACTCCTTTCAAACAGTCCTTTATGCTTTCCAGAAAATTCTACATCATTTCCGATCGACAATATGTCATTCACATATACTTATCAGAAAGGTTGTAGTGCTCCCACTCACTTCTTGTAAATACAGGCTTCACCGCAAGTCTGTATAAATCTATATGCTTTGATCAACTTATCAAAGCGTACATTCCAACTCCGAGATGCTTGCACTAGTCCATAGATGGATCACTGGAGCTTGCACATTTTGTTAGCACCTTTAGGATTGACAAAACCTTCTGGTTGCATCATATACAAGTCTTCTTTAATAAATCCATTAAAGAATGCAGTTTTGTTATCCATTTGCCAGATTTCATAAAATGCGGCACTTGCTAACATGATTCGGACAGACTTAAGCATCGCTACGGGTGAGAAAGTCTCATCGTAGTCAACTCCTTGAACTTGTTGAAAAACTTTCGCAACAAGTCGAGCTTTGTAAACAGTAACATTACCGTCAGCGTCAGTCTTCCTCTTGAAGATCCATTTATTTTCGATGGCTTGCCGATCATCGGGCAAGTCAACCAAAGTCCACACTTTGTTCTCATACATGGATCCCATCTCAGATTTCATGGCCTCAAGCCATTTTGCGAAATCTGGGCTCATCATCGCTTCCTCATAGTTTGTAGGTTCATCATGGTCCGGTAACATGACTTCCAGAACCGGGTTGCCATACCACTCTGATGCGGAATGAACTCTAGTTGATCTACGAAGTTCAGCAGAAACTTGATCTGAAGTTTCATGATCATCATCATTAGCTTCCTCATTAATTGGTGTAGGAATCACTGGAACTAGTTTCTGTGATGTTCCACTTTCCAATTCGGGAGAAGGTACAATTACCTCATCAAGTTCTACTTTCCTCCCACTCACTTCTTTCGAGAGAAACTCCTTCTCTAGAAAGGATCCACTCTTAGCAACAAAGACCTTGCCTTCGGATCTATGATAGAAGGTGTACCCAACATTTTCTTTTGGGTATCCTATGAAGATTTACTTCTCCGATTTGGGTTCGAGCTTATCATGTTGAAACTTTTTCACATAAGCATCGCAGTCCCAAACTTAAAGAAATGACAGCTTAGGTTTCTCCTCAAACCACAGTTCATGCGGTGTCATCTCCACGGATTTAGATGGTGCCCTATTTAACGTGAATGTAGCTGTCTCTAATGCATAACCCCAAAAGCGATAGTGGTAGGTCGATAAGAGACATCATTGATCGCACCATATCTAATAAAGTACAGTTATGACATTCGGACACACCATTACACTGTGGTGTTCCAGGTGGCGTGAGTAGTGAAACTATTTCACATTGTTTTTACTGAAGGCCAAACTCGCTAACTCAAATATTTTACCTATACGATCATATCGTAGAAACTCTTATTTTCTTGTTACGATGATTCTCCACTTCACTCTGAAATTCTTTGAACTTTTCAAATGTTTCAGACTTGTGCTTCATTAAGTAGATATACCCATATCTGCTCAAACCATCAGTGAAGGTCAGAAAATAACGATACTCGCCGCGAGCTTCAACACTCATTGGTCCACTTACATCTGTATGTATGATCTCCAACAAATCTGTTGCTCGCTCCATTGTTACGGAGAACGGAGTTTTAGTCATCTTGCCCATGAGGCATTGTTCGCAAGCACCAAGTGATTCATAATCAAGTGATTCCAAAAGTCCATCACTATGGAGTTTCTTCATGCGCTTTACACCATTATGACCTAAACGGCAGTGCCACAAATAAGTTGCACTATCATTATTAACCTTGCATCTTTTGGCTTCAATATTATGAATATGTGTATCACCACGATCGAGATCCAATAAACTATTTTCATTGGGTGTATGACCATCGAAGGTTTTATTCATGTAAACAGAATAACAATTATTCTATGACTTTAAATGAAAAACCGTATTGCAACAAATATGATCAAATCATATTCATGCTCAACGCAAATGCCAAATAACATTTATTTAAGTTTTACACTAATCCCGAAAGTATAGGGAGTGTGCGATGATGATCATATCAATCTTGGAACCACTTCCAACACACATCGTCACTTCACCTTTAACTAGTCACTGTTCATTCTGCAATTCTCGTTTCGAGTTACTAATTTTAGCAACTGAACCGGTATCAAATACCCAGGGGTTTCTATGAACACTAGTAAAGTACACATCAATAATCTGTATATCAAAATATACCTTTGTTCACTTTGCCATCCTTCTTATCCACCGAGTATCTAGGGCAGTTCCACTTCCAGTGACCATTTCCTTTGCAGTAGAAGCACTTAGTTTCAGGCTTGAGTTTTAGCTTTGGGTTTCTTCACGGGAGTGACAACTTGCTTCTCATTCTTCTTGAAGTTCCCCTTTTATCCCTTTGCCCTTTACTTGAAACAAGTGGTCTTGTTAACCATCAACACTTGATGCTTTTTAATGATTTCTACCTTCGCCGACTTCAGCATCGCGAAGAGCTCGGGAATTCCTTTCGTCATCCCTTGCATATTATAGTTCATCACAAAGTTCTACTAAATTGGTGATAGTGACTAGAGAACTTTGTCAATTACTATCTTATCTGGAAGATTCACTCCCACTTGATTCAAGTAATTGTAGTACCCAGACAATCTGAGCACATGCTCACTGGTTGAGCTATTCTCCTCCATCTTGTAGGCAAAGTACTGTCAGAAGTCTTATACCACTCGACACGAGCATGAGTATGAAATACTAATTTCAACTCTTGGAACATCTTGTATGCTCCGTGGCGTACAAAACGTTTTTGAAGTCCCGGTTCTAAGCCGTAAAGCATGGTGCACTTAAACTATCAAGTAGTCATCATACCGAGCTTTTGTCAAAACGTTTATAATGTCTACATCTGCTCCTGCAATAGGTCTGTCACCTAGCGGTGCATCAAGGACATAATTCTCTGTGCAGCAATGAGGATAATCCTCAGATCACGGAACAATTCCGCATCATTTCTACTAACATCTTTCAACTTAGTTTTCTCTAGGAACATATAAAAAATAAACGGGGAGCAACATCGTGAGCTATTGATCTACAACATAGATATGATAATACTACGAGGACTAAGTTCATGATAAATTAAAGTTCAATTTAATCATATTACTTAAGAAGTCCCACTTAGATAGACATCCCTCTAGTCATCTAAATGATCACGTGATCCAAATCGACTAAACCATCTCCGATCATCACGTGAGATGGAGTAGTTTCAATGGTGAACATCTTATGTTGATCATATCTACTATATGATTCACACTCGACCTTTCGGTCTCCAGTGTTCCGAGGCCATATCTGCATATGCTAGGCTCGTCAAGTTTAACACGAGTATTCTGCGTGTGCAAAACTGGCTTACACCCGTTGTATTTGAACGTAGGGCTTATCACACCCGATCATCACGTGGTGTCTCGGCACGACGAACTTTCGCAATGTTGCATACTCAGGGAGAACACTTATACCTTGAAATTTAGTAAGGGATCATCTTATAATGCTACCGTCGAACTAAGCAAAATAAGAAGCATAATAAGATAAACATCGTATGCAATCAAAATATGTGACATGATATGACCATCACCATCTTGTGCTTTTGATCTCCATCTCCAAAGCACCGTCATAATCACTTTCGTCACCGGCGCGACACCTTGATCTCCATCGTAGCATCGTTGTCGTCTCGCCAACTATTGCTTCTACGACTATCGCTACCGCTTAGTGACAAAGTAAAGCAATTACATGGCGATTGCATTTCATGCAATAAAGCGACAACCATATGGCTCCTGCCAGTTGCCGATAACTTTACAAAACATGATCATCTCATACAAAACCGTATATCTCATCATGTCTTGACCATATCACATCACAACATGCCCTGCAGAAACAAGTTAGACGTCCTCTACTTTGTTGTTGCAAGTTTTACGTGGCTGCTATGGGCTTAGCAAGAACCGTTCTTACCTACGCATACAAAACCACAACGATGTTTCCTCAAGTATGTGTTGTTTTAACCTTCACAAGGACCGGGCGTAGCCACACTTGATTCAGCTAAAGTGAGAGAGACAGACACCCGCCAGTCACCTTTAAGCAACGAGTGCTCATAAGGGTGAAACCAGTCTCGCGTAAGCGTACTCGTAATGTCGGTCCGGGCCGCTTCATATCACAATACCGCCGAAGCAAAGTATGACATGCTGGTAAGCAGTATGACTAGTATCGCCCACAACTCATTGTGTTCTACTCATGCATATCATCTACGCATAGACCTGGCTCATGATGCCACTGTTGGGAAACATAGTATTTTCAAAATTTTCCTACGATCACGCAAGATCTATCTACTAGATGCATAGCAACGAGGGGGAGAGTGTGTCTACGTACCCTCGTAGACCGGGAGCGGAAGCGTCAAGTGATGCGGTTGATGTACTCGAACTTCTTCGCGATCCAACCGATCAGGCACCGAATGTACGGCACCTCCGCGTTCAGCACACGTTCAGCTTGATGACGTCCCATGAGCTCTTGATCTAGTTGAGCTTCACGGGTGAGTTTCGCCAGCACGACGGTGTGGTGACAGATATGATGTATCTACCGGCGCAGGGCTTCGCCTAAGCACTGCAACGGTATGACCGAGGTGTGTTTCTGTGGAGAGGGGCACCGCACACGGCTAAAACAATTCAACTTGTGTGTCCTAGAGTGCCCCCCTGCCCCCGTATATAAAGGAGCAAGGGAGAGGCCGGCCCTAGAGGGGGCGCGCCAAGTGTGGGGAGTCCTACTAGGACTCCCATGTCCTAGTAGGATTTCCCTTTCCTTTCCGGAGTAGGAGAGAAGGAAAGAGGTGGAGAGGGAGAAGGAAAAGGGGGCTGCACCCCTTGTCCAATTCGGACCAGAGGGGGGGCACGCGCCTCCTTCCTTTTGGCCTTTCTCCTCTATTCCCGTATGGCCCAATAAGGCCCATATACTCCGAAAAATACCCGAATCACTTGCAACCTTTCCGATGTCCGAATATAGTCGTCAAATATATCGATCTTTACATCTCTACCATTTCGAGACTCCTTGTCATGTCCCCGGTCTCATCCGGGACTCCGAACTCCTTCAGTACATCAAAACTCATAAACTCATAATACCGATCGTCATCAAACGTTAAGCGTGCGGACCCTATGGGTTCGAGAACTATGTAGACATGGCCGAGACTCATCTCCGGTCAATAACCAATAGCGGAACCTGGATGCTCATATTGGCTCCTACATATTCTACGAAGGTCTTTATCGGCCAAACCGCATAACAACATACGTTGTTCCTTTTGTCATTGGTATGTTACTTGCCCGAGATTCGATCGTCGATATCTCGATACCTAGTTCAATCTCGTTACCGGCAAGTCTCTTTACTCGTTTCGTAATACATCATCTCGTGACTAACTCATTAGTCTTTTGCTTGCAAGGCTTATTATGATGTGCATTATCGAGAGGGCCCAGAGATACCTCTCCGACACTCGGAGTGACAAATCCTAATCTTGATCTATGCCAAGACCACTAACACTTTTGGAGACACCTGTAGAGCATCTTTATGATCACCCAGTTACGTTGTGACGTTTGATAGCACACAAGGTGTTCCTATGGTATTCGGGAGTTGCATAATCTCATAGTCGTAGGAACATGTATAAGTCATGAAGAAAGCAATAGCAGTAAAACTAAACGATCATAGTGCTAAGCTAACAGATGGGTCTTGTCCATCACATCATTCTCCTAATGATGTGATCCCGTTGATCAAATGACAACTCATGTCTATGGTTAGGAAACATAACCATCTTTGATCAATGAGCTAGTCTAGTAGAGGCATACTAGGGACACTCTGTTTTGTCTATGTATTCACACATGTACTGAGTTTCTGGTTAATACAGTTCTAGCATGAATAATAAACATTTATCATGATATAACGAAATATAAATAACAACTTTATTATTGACTCTAGGGCATATTTTCTTCAGAGGCTCCATTACCGGGTTCTTGCTTGATGACCGGAGACAACACTGATCGCTTAGCCTTAATGGAGCATTTTACGGCTCTAGCGGATTTGGACAATAAGAGCCCTGCGAAATTTATTCCCTTTGGAACTATTAAATTCCCTGTGAACGTGCCTTATCTGGCTCTGCACCGCTGTTTTTTATCCTCCGCCATCAAATATGCCCCGGCCCATGATGCATGGCCTCCTCTGCTTAAAAATCGCCACAAAGCTGACTTGGCCCAAGCCCATTATTCGCTGGAGGAAATCAAATGTCTATCTGATAACTGGGCTGCGCTTTGCTCTAAATGTTTGCAAATGGGTCATCAAAATTCTACGTGCCAAAATCGATTAATATGCATTTACTGCTCTGCTCCTGATCACAAGGCATGCCTTTGCCCCACTCTTGGCAGGTCTCTGCCTTGCTTTGGTATAAACGCTACGACCAATACTACCACCACTCATGCCGGATCCTTTGTGCCTTCCCGTTTGAGCTCCAAGAGCCATACTCCTATGCCAGCCGTCCGATGCACATCTTGTGGTGGATATGGACACCAGGATCATTTTTGCTTTAAAAGGCAATTTGCTGCTAAATGGAGATGGATCCCCATGACCACGCAGCCTTCCAATTTTGCCCCCCGCGTTCCAGATTCCACCTCGAATACTCAAACGGCCTCGCCATATCCCATCGCTCTGCCGCTGCCTCACTCCTCGCCCTGTCCCAGCTCCACTACCATGGCGAACTACCCGCTGAACCCGGTCCCCTTCCTCCCGCCGGGGTTCACCGTCGAGCCCGGTCCGGCGGACCGCATTGTGCGCAGTGGAATGGTGGTCGGCCCAATCCCGCCGCTCAACCATGACTTCTTGGCGATTGTGGAGACGAGCCATTACATCCCACTTCATCGCCAGGTGTCCATCCGCAACACCATCGTCGGGATGCTTCATGAATCTCAGCTTTTCACCACCGAGGTTAGCGATCACCCCTTTGGCATTGGGATTTTTGAATTCGTGGACAACTTCATGCGCGATATTGCTGTCAATACTCCTATCAAACTAGAAGATGAAGATCTACTTGTCAGTTTTGTTCCTCATAACGAAGCTCTGAATAGATGCACCTCTTTTGGTCCGGAAGTTTGGCTGATGTTCTTTGGCTTCCCATATGATTATCAGACGGATTATTACCTCAACAAGGCTCTGGGTGGCTATGGGTCCTTAGTTTCCTGGTACAATCCGCGACAGGATTGACGCTTTATTCTTCTTAAGGCCGGAGTGATCCGCCTGCGCGTCATTTCGAAAAGCTTCGTTATCTGGCAGTTGGGTGGGGCTCGCAATTGCTGGACTGTTCAGGTCACTATCCTGTGCAGTAATGATTGGAATGGTCTGCTTCCTGAGG
The DNA here is from genome assembly GCA_902687465.1 of Secale cereale. Lineage (NCBI taxonomy): Eukaryota > Viridiplantae > Streptophyta > Magnoliopsida > Poales > Poaceae > Secale > Secale cereale. Next base: position 537,030,853 of record LR738711.1, on the reverse strand, counting down.
TCCCGCCCGCCGATGAGGAACCCCCTCCCTTGGATGGTAACCCGAACACCCAGTTCGGGCTTGAGCTAACTACAGAACAATTATACCAGCAGTAGGTCCATAACTGGCTGGTTCAGAATGCAGCGCCACAACCTGCCAACCCTGGTCCAAACGAAGAGGCTACTAATCCCAATCAGGTGAACAATGGGTGGGGTGTTTGGCCTGCTCCTCCGGCTCCGCCACTGCCTGCACTTCCACCTCACCTTGTCAATTACCAAGCGTGGCTGGCTGCCCAAGGGCTCCCTGTTCAGCATGGCATTGTGCCAGAAAACAACAGTTCTGATAGCCCGACTGAAGCCTAGAACGGTTCCATTACAGTTTCTGATGACAACAGTTCAGATGCTTCAGATGATTTGGTCTTGGTTGTGCTTCCTCACTAGCCGCAACACTAGACGGAGCAACCTTAGCCCCAAGATCACCTGGACATTTCTGTCACTCTACACCAGCGTGGAATACAGGTTGCCCTGTATAATCAAGGAAATGATCTTCTGGCTATGCTCATTGCTGAACCTACCCCCCGTCAGGAGCTCAATATGTTTGTGTTCAATGCTCTGCATCCCCTAATTCCTACTATTGGGCCTTGGAGACACAGTTATGGCATGCGTGACACCTCTACTGAAGTTTCTGTTCATGTGGCCTCCACTCCTTTAGGTTTACACTTCTCTCAGATTGTTGCCCCTGCCACCACAACCTCTTCAGTGGTCATTACTGAGCTGCCACATGAGATGGAACCCCTAGCTCCTTTAGATGTTGCCCTCTCCAGCACTGATCTTGAGAGTGATGCCCAACCACCTCCTGGAGCCAATCAAGATGTTGCCACGGACTCTGATGGATGGGACCTTGCCTTTGCTGAGATGGCTCTGGTTCCTACTAGCCCTCCTCCAACCCGTGGTCGTCGCCCTTGTGCTGCTGCTCCAATATCCACGGCTGAGGTTCGACGCAGCAATCGCATTAACAAATACAATGGCTTCTGTGTGCCTGCTACCTCTGATGCTCGAGTGATGCCCTCCAAGGTCAAGCCCCTTGTGATCCCTTCTGCTGCCTCCTCCTCCATGGTCATGGATGATGCTCGTGCGACAATCCCTCCACCAACCCCTCTGGCTACTCTTCAGGCAATTGGTGTGCACTGCTGTGCTGTCCCTACTCATGAGCTTACTACTAAAGCTCTGCCGGAGGCTCCTTCCTCTCAGGTTGCCTCTCCCCAAGATGGTTCTTCTCAAGCAGGTAATCCTTAGGTTGCTGATGGGGGCGCCGAGGCTCCATCTAGCTCTGCTTGATTGGGCTCTCCTTTCTATGACACTTTTGCGTTGCTGCAACGTTCTCTCATGGAATATTATGGGGCTAAACTCTGAAGACAAACAACTGGCCATTAATAATGCGATCAAGGCTAGTGGATGTTCTATTGTCTGCCTGCAGGAAACAAAAAAGACTTCTTTGATCTAGCGTTTATCAAAACTTGTTGCCCGCTTCAGCTTGACCGCTTTGCTTATGTCCCCTCCCGTGGTGCTTTGAGCGGTCTTGTTACTATCTGGAAAAGTTCTATGTTCATGGGCACTGCTATGCTTTCTGAATTTTTTGCCTTGGTAGTTAATTTCGTCAGTACGCAGAGCCCACAAAATTGGACCCTGGCCAACATCTATGGCCCTTGCACGGGTGAAGATCGTGACATCTTTACCAATTGACTTTTTGAGCTTGATATCCCGAACACGAGCGATTGGCTTCTTCTTGGAGATTTGAATTATATTCGAGCACTTGACAACCGTAACAAACCGGGCGGTAGCTTTTCGGACATGGCCACTTTGAATGACTTTATACAGTCACAAAACTTAATTGAACTCCCTATTAAAGGTCGTGCATACACATGGAGTAATATGCAGCAAGACCCCCTGTTAGAACAACTGGATTGGTTTTTTACCTATTTACATTGGACTAATGTCTATCCGAAGACGCTCGTTAAACTCCTAGGTAAGACAGTCTCTCACCATATACCTTGTGTTGTCTCCATTGAGACCAAGATCCCTAGAAGCAAACTTTCTCTCTTTTAGTCTTTCTGGATCCTGCACCCTGGTTCCATGGATTTGGTGGAGGCTACCTGGTCAAAACCAACTCACTCTACAAATGCAACAACTAATCTTTGCCGCAAATTCAAATCTCTTCGATACGCTCTGAAAAACTAGAGTAAGCACATCTCGCGCCTCTCCATTGCTGTTGAGAACTACAATACAACCCTAGCTGAGCTTGATGAACTGGAGAATAAATGAACATTGATGATCCCTGAGATCAACTTTCGCAAGATTCTCAAGAAACACCTCCTATGTCTCCTTCACTACCAAAATCAATACTGGAAAAAACGGTGTACAATCCGTTTGATCAAGTTCGGTGATGAAAACACAAAAACAATTCAAGCAATGGCCACTGAGCGTTATCACAAAAAGAACATTACTTGCCTTCGTGATGAGGATGGGATCCAGGTTGATGATCACCCAGGTAAAGAAGCTCTTCTGTTCCAAACTTATAAAGGGCTATTGGGTACGACAACACACTCTGAAATGAAATTTGACCTACCTACCATCATCCAAAGAGCTTCCTGTCTAGATCATCTTACCGACCCTTTTACGCATGCTGAAATTGAGGGCGTGGTTAAAGAGATGCCTGCTGATCGAGCCCCTGGTCCGGATGGTTTTAGTGGTGCTTTTATCAAGGCTTGCTGGCCCATAATAAAACATGACTTCTACACTCTTTGCTCCCAGTTCCACGATGGCACACTTGAACTCACAAGTATCAATGATGGGTTAATCACTCTCATTCCAAAGGTGTCCTCTCCCGAGTCAGTAAATGATTACCGCCCGATCACACTTCTCAACTATTGCCTCAAGTTGATAACTAAGTTGCTTGCCAATCGGCTCCAATGTGTCATCCTCCAACTGGTACACAGCAACCAATATGGATTCATCAAGGGCCATGCCATACAAGATTGTTTGGCTTGGTCGTTCCAATACATCCATTAGTGCCAGGCTTCCAAATAGAAGATCATTTTGCTAAAACTAGACTTAGCGAAAGCATTTGATACTATCAACCATGAAGCTATGGTTACGATCATGCGCCATATGGGGTTTAATGAAAAATGGCTTGGGTGGATCAAAACCATCTTCAGCTCTGGCCGCTCTTCGGTGTTGCTAAACGGTGTGCCAGGTCGACAATTTCCTTGTCATAGTGGAGTTCGTCAAGGAGACCCGCTCTCTCTACTCATATTTGTGCTTGCCGCGGATCTACTTCAGGCTGCTATCAATGATGCTTTCTGACAGGGCAAAATTGACCTACCCTTCCCGTGTGACACGATGACCGACTACCCAGTCATTCAATACGCTGACGACATGATTCTTGTCCTGCCGGCGTGCGCCCACCAAATCTCCCTCATCAAAGAGATTCTCACCGACTATGCGACCTCGATTGGGCTTAAAATCAACTTTCACAAATCCACATTGATACCTATTAACTTGGATGAATCTGAGACCAGTGCCTTGGCCAACATTTTTGGTTGTTCCGTTGGCCGTATGCCCTTCACTTACCTCGGGCTCCCTCTTGGGACTTCAAAACCGACTGTTCTAGATCTCATGCCCATTGTTTGCAGTGATGAACGTCGTCTCACCCCAACTATTGCTATGATGTCGTACGGGGTCAAGCTCTCTTGGCTTAATGCCCCAGTCACGTCCTTCCTGATCTATGCCATGTGCCCCCTGCAAATTCCTCCCAAAATTCCTGACATGCTTGACAAAATCAGACGCCGATGCCTTTGGACCTAAAAAACTGAACAAGGGGACCAGTGTAACTCTCTAGCTGCCTGGGACATGGTTTGCAAACCAAGAAAGAGCGGAGGGCTTGGAGTGATCAACCTGAAAATTCAAAATGAGGCTCTCCTCCTAAAGTTTTTGCTCAAATTCTACAACAAGAAGGATATCCCATGGGTCAGCTTGATCTAGAATGCATACTACTCTGATAAAATTCCCCACGCCTCCGACCCCGTTGGTTCTTTTTGGTGGCGTGACATTCTCAAACTCGTGCCTAAATTTCGTGGGATTTCCAAAGTTCTGGTGGTGGATGGTTCGACAGCTCTCTTTTGGAAAGATCTTTGGCTGGACAACATCATACAAGATTCTCACCCTCGGGCTTTCTCGTTCTCGCTGCATGAAGATGTCTATGTCAAACATTTCTTGGAGAGCACGTCATTGCATGAAAACTTTCATCTACCACTCACACCTCAAGCCTTGGATGAATTGCGGGACCTCCAAACCCTCTCCTTACAAACCAACCCGGCTACCTCGGCCTCTGACATCTGGATATATCTTTGGGGTAAGACAGACTTCAAAGTGTCTGACTACTACAAATTTTGCTTTCAAGACATTAGAGCCCACCCCACCTTCAACCTGCTTTGGCGATCTAAGTGTACAATGAAGCTCAATGTATTTGGATGGATGCTCTTCCATGACCATCTCAACACGCGCAACATGTTGAAAATACGCCAGTACAACATTGGAAACAACTTTGACTGCCTCCTTTGCGGCCAGTACGTCGAAGAGATGGTTGATCATATGATATTCACGTGCACTTTCAGTCGTGCCTGTTGGGGTAGGCTGCAAATCACATGGCCCACATTCACCTCGCGGCTGGTGGTCGTCCGCACGGTCAAGGCAACCTGACCCAACCAGCTCTTTGTAGAAATCTTTTTTACCGCTGCCTGGAGCTTATGGAAGGAAAGGAACAACAAACACTTCAGGGGGGTGCCCCCCTCCATTGGATCTTGGCTAGATAGATTCTTAAAATACTTTGGCCTTCTTCAACACAGGGTGAAAGAGGCGCATATTGCCTCTGTGCTTGACTTTTGTAACTCTCTCCTGTAACTTCTTCTAGTCAGCCTCCACCACCCTCCCTCTCTTTGTATATACCACCCCCACCACCATGTAACCCTTTATTATTTGTGAGTAATACAAAAATAGTAGGAGCTTCTCCTACTGTCTTCTCTGTCAAAAAAAGATATCGATGGCTCCAAGAATGGTAACTACCTCCCACCTTCCGAGGATGAGGAAAGCCACGGCCCCAAAGATTTTATTGTCCCCGAAGACCCTTTGGACTAAGAACGATTCAAGTGGAAGCTTATAGCCACTGCTTGAAGCCCGAGGAAGAAGCATCAACGGCTACTAGCCGAGCATGATACCCTCAACGATAGATGGACAAAGGTCTTCCGAGCCAAAGAAGGCCTGGATAACAGGTGGCTACCCAAAGTGACGACTGCTCCCATAGTTCGATGCCGAGGCTTTTGAGCCCACAACCCCTAGGCATGCCTAGGCAAACCAGATCTATCGCCCCCTCGAGAACGAGATAGGACAGCGGATGAAGCCATGCACCCACCACCACCCCTACACCGGAGAGGCAAAGAGCCAGTACAACCAGAGGACCCATACAACCTGCGACAAAATATAAACACCATAGAAGGCCAAACAAGGTCAATCTATGGGTCCAAAGGACACACTCCTACTGGACAGGACGAATACGAGGCCTGGCGTGATAGAAACGACAGAACCCGGGAGCAATACCGGGCTCGGATGACAACTGATCTCCAGCATGATGTAGCCTGAGTTAGGGGCGCCGCACACCCGATGTGTTTCATAGACGAGGTGATGCAGCACCAGTTCTCCGAAGGGTGTAAACCCATAAACATTGAACAATATGATGGGACAACTGATCCCGTTGTGTTGATCGAAGACTTACTTCTCCACATACATATGGCCTGAGGAGACGACCTCCACTCCATAAAATACTTGCCATTAAAGCTTAAGGGTCCAGCATGGTATTGGTTAAATAGTCTACTCGGAAATTCCGTCGGAAGCTAGGAGGAGCTCGGAGATGCCTTCCCAGATAACTTCCAGGGTACTTATGTTTGGCACCCAGACGTCGATGACCTGATCCACGTCATTCAATAACCCGACAATTTTGGAATTGGTTCTTGACAAAAAAGAACCAAATCGTTGACTATTCGGATGCTGAGGCAATCACTCCCTTCATACATAGTATCCGAGATGAATGGCTCACGCCTCAGCTCGGCCAAGACAAGGCAAAGACCATGTCGGCCCATACCTCACTTATGACCCACTTTTGCTCGGGCAAAGATATATGGTTAGCTCGTCGAAGCAATAACCCCGAAGACCCCGACACCTCAGAAGTCTGGCACAAAAACAAGAAACCACGACGCAACAAGAACTAGCCTCCGCACAACAGCGGTGAGGCCGAAGACATGTCAATGAATACCGGATTCAACAAATAAAAATCCGGACCGCAAAAAAAGCCTCTAAAGGGAACCGGGATGGCCCCACCATGCTGGACAAGATCGTGGACAGGCCCTGCGAAATCCATGGCACCTCAAACAAGCCCGCCAACCACACCAACTGTAATTGTTGGGTGATCAAACACGCCGGCAAGCTCAGAGCCGAGGAACAAAGCAAGGGCCCATGCAGCGAGGACGATGACAAACCTTGCGGGCCGAACAATGGAGGCCAAAAGTAGTTCCCTCCCGAGGTAAAAAACATGAATATGATCTATGTCACGCATATACCAAAGAAGGAGAGGAAACACACACTACAGGACGTAGCCGACATGGAACCAGTGGACCCAAAATACAACCCTTGGTCAGCTTGTCGAATCACCTTTGATCGACGGGACGACCTGACAAGTATCCATCATGGGGGAATGGCGGCCCTAGTGCTCGACCCCATTGTGGATGGATATCACCTCACTAGAGTCCTCATGGATGGAGGCAGTAGCCTCAATCTCATCTACGCAGATACAGTGAGGAAGATGGGTATCGATCCATCAAGGATCAAACGCAGCAACACAACCTTCAAGGGAATAATTCCAGGCATCGAGGCACGCCCTACGGCAACCGTCACGCTGGAAGTAGTCTTCGGCTCGCCCGACAACTTTTGCAGCGAAGACTTGATCTTAGATGTCATCCCTTTCCGTAGTGGTTACCACACACTTCTCGGGCCAAAAACATTCGCTCGCTTCAACATGGTTCCCCACTACGCATGCCTGAAGCTCAAGATGCCAGGACCTAAAGGCATTATCATAGTTAACTGCACCATCGAGCTCTACCTCTGAATTGAGGAGCACACATCAACCCTTGCAACCGAAGTTCAATTTGGTAGCAAGGGTCCGGAATACCAGACCACCGTCAAGGCGCGAGAGGCAAGTAAACGGGCCTGAGCCCTATATCAGCCCAAGGAGCCTCCCTGTGTTCAACATAAATAGGGATACACACCCCACAACATGTCCACTCTAGTCGCACAATATGTGCCTCATAGGCACAAGTTCTCGCTTAAAATACGATGGACGGCTGTGGGGACTACCCGCCCAAGTACCAAGTATTCGGCTTAACCGACGTGTGGTCAAACACGTCTTCAGACAACAAAAGGTGCCATGTAGGACCTATCCAACATCAAGCTAGTATAGTGCAGCGCCTTCTCAAGGATCTCTCTCAAGGGCCCGTCAGCCGATTTTTACCCCAAGGAGTTCTTACTTCCCGCAGGAGCAAAGGCGCAGACGTGCAGCAGGGCACAGTAGGTACGTCCAAACACGTATTAAAGCCATGTATAAATCTTTCCTCCATAAAATCTTATTATCAAAAGGTATCTGTAACAGTTCCTTCGACAGTTCAGATTGTACAGATAGACTTCACGAGATCACCGGAAATAATGACCATGTTTACACAGTCCAGTTGCAATCTTTCATGTTGCATTTCTCTTTTCGCTCTTCGACGCCAAAACTTACTTGTTCGATACGCATTTTCTATAGATGCTTCCGGCTAATAGAACGGGGGCTCGACTATCACACTCGCCCCAAGCATCAATCCGACACTATCATATGTGCTCGACGTCTCGGAGATTGCATTATATGAATCGGTTCCAAAATAGTTGTGTTTCCCAGCTCATGTGCTTACCCTCTTACTATCTGCCCGTTCGGCTAGGAGGATAAAGGGGGAACCACTACGATTGTACTTCTAGCTCGTCTGGTTAAGTACCTCAGTGGAGAAAGCCAAAAACTGACTGTCAAAATATGCGAGAACTAGTCAGCAATCCGATGACAAGTGTCACTCTAAAAATTGATGTAGGTTACCCCGCGTTGTACAAAGGGTTTGTATTTTCACAAACCACATGTTAACGGCTCCCACCCCGGCCAGCCCGAACATCACAAAACATAGGGGCCTAGTCACTAGCCCCGTAGTTAAGCTTCTATGGCTAAGTGAAAGAAATAGTGCCGCATAGTGTGATTACCTCGTTCTCCTCACACACTACCGTCTCCGGGCACCGAGAAATAGACTAAGGGTCACAATGTGGAGGTTGATATGTCTCCAATGTATCTATAATTTATGAAGTATTGATGCCATCTTGGCAACAATTTTATAAGGTTTTGGTATAGAACTAACCCGGACTGACGCTATTTCAGCAGAACTACCGTGGTGTTGTTTTTTTGCAGCAATGAAAGTTGTCCAAATGATAAGAAACTTTTTGAAGATTTTTTTGGAACAAAAGAGGCAATAGAAACTTCGTGGAAGGACCAGAAGGTGGGGAGGTGACCAGAATTTATAGAAAAGAATAACTTTGAGGTGGTTTCGTACTAAGTGGAGATACTACTTGTGCATCCAAAAATCCTTAAACCCAGTTTCTTGCCATGAGTGTCAACCATATCTACCTATGGATTGAATAAGATCCTTCAAGTAAGTTGTCTTCGGTGCATAAATTAATAAAAATTGCTCCTAAATATGTTTGATCTTTTAGTGCAAGGAAAATAAGCGTTGTACGAACTTTTGACGGCAAAGAAATAAAAGTGACAGACAACATAATAAAGGTTGCAAACATAAGGGGCAACATAACGTGACGTTCCTTTGCATTAAGAGCCTGCACATCCAATAATAAAAAGCGCATGGCAACCTTCGCTTCCCTTTGTGAAGGGGCTATATTTTACTTTTCAGAAATTAATTTTATGCAAGAGTCAATAGTATGCATTCTTATTTCAACCACAATTATTCTCTAGTTGGCAAGCATCACGTGGCGGGGAAAGATCTAGGCACATAGGACCATTCAAATATATTTGATCATGAATTATTATTGTTGACAATTATCTCTATGATAAATGAGTTGGGAGGCGAAACATTAAGCCCCTATCTTTCTTTGTGTTCATGGATGTCGTGTGTTCTAAAAATATGCTTTAAGTACTAGCATCCGTAGAAGACTATATGATGATTGAGTATGTGGAGCTCTTACTTAGAATTTGTTGAATAAGTTGAATTGCAATTGTTTGGTGACTAAGAATATAAATTGTTAAATTTCTAGAGAAGGCATTGTTTGAACCATAACATGTGAATGGATTGCTACTTTATCGTGATGAATTTTATGAGCAAGAGTTGTTGTTATGATGCTAGGAGAAGTGATTGAAATTATCATTGATCAAACTTATGTACTATGCTAGCATTCACATTTCATAAATGATTTTTTTATCATTTGCCTAATCGAGGACGAGCAGGAATTAAGCTTGGGGACACTGATACATCTCCAACGTATCTATAATTTATGAAGCATTCTTGCCATGTTTACAACAATTTTATAAGGTTTTGGTGTGGAACTAACCCGGACTGGCATTGTTTTCAGCAGTACTACCGTGGTGTTGTTTTTTGTACAGAAATGAAAGTTCCCCAAATGAGCTAGAACTTTTTGATGATTTTTGGAACAAAAGAGGCATTGGAAGCTTCATGGAAGGACCAAAAAGTGGGGGAGGTGGCCACTAGGCACCAGGGCACGCAACCCCCCACCCACAAGGCGTGCCCTGGTACCTAGTGGGCCCCTTGTGGACCATCTTAGCGTGATTCCAATGCTGAAAAATCCTTTATATTGGTAAATCCCCATAAATAACGCTAGATGAGAATTTCCGCCGCCGCAAGCCTATGTAGCCATGAAAAATTAATCTGGACCTTGTTTTGGAACCCTGCCGGAGGGGGAAATCACCACCGGAGGATATCTTCATCATCCCGGTGGTCTCCGTGATGAGTAGGGAGTAGTCCTCCCTCAGGGTTGAGGGTGTGTACTATTAGCTATGTGTTTAATCTCTCTCTTTCCCTCGTGTTCTTGATTTGCCACGATCTTGATGTACCGCGAGCTTTGTTAATATGGTTGGATCATATGGTGTTTCTCCCACTCTATCTTGTTGTGATGAATTGAGTTTTATCTTTGAGATTTTGTTATTATAGGGTTGAATACTTTTATGGATTTGAGAACACTTGATATATGGTTTGGAACTCAACTCGCAGATTCCCGAAGTAACATTGGGGTAATCTATGCATAGGGGTTGACGCACATATTCGTCCTTGTTTCTCCAGTAGAAATCTTGGGCACTCTTTGAGGTTCTTTGTGTTGGTTGCATATTATGAATATGAATTTGTTTGATGCATATTTTTTTACTATAAACAGTAGGGTAAAACCCCACTGCAACTTTTATTATAAAGAAAATAGCAAACTAGGAGTCTTACAGGGCTTGAGTTAAGCCAAAAACAAGTAAAAGAAGAAAACCTAAAAAAGGCAAAAACATTACATAATAGAAAGAAAAAAGACAAAGAAAACCTAAATTCTAGAATCTGTCCAAGCCTTGAACTGATGAGAAATTTTTTGCTTGATTCTGTGCTCTAGCCATTTGAGTTCCTCGAACTGATGAGCAAATTTTTGCTTGATGCATATTATATAATCATCTCATGGATACTTGCGGTGACATTGGAGTATCTGTGATGCCACAAGTGTAGTTGTTTGTCACATCCCTAGTTAGCATTTGCATTAGGGTTAGTTGGTGTGTGCACCATGTTTACTTTTCAAAGAAAATTGAAATGGGAATGACGGAAACCCCAGCACCCCTCTTCTAACAACTAGGGTTTGATAAAATATTTTCCAATGTACCCAAAATGCCCTTCAAAAATGTTCATCATCTCTGTCTTGGTCTCAAACCTTTGCTAAAAATGGTGCACAATTTTCTAGGACATCCAAGGTCACTGGATTAAATCATATGGTTTTTGAATTTGGGCATTTAAATGCTATAAAATATTTTAAATGCTCAAATAATCATAAACTATAATGTTTCCTACTGTTCATATTATAAACAGTAGGCATGACAAGTGTTATGAGTTATAAAAATGCTCTGGCATTTTATTTAATTAAACAAAGTTGCAAAACAAATGAAACAGAAAAGAAATAGAAAAAAAGGAGAGAGAGAGAGAGAAGAAGTTACCTGGCGCCCACCCGGCCCACCTGCCGGCCCAGCCCAGCTGCCGCTCCAGCTAGCTGCTTGGCTCGGCCAGGCAGGCAGGCAGGTGCTCGACGGTGACCGCACGGCGCGCCACGCAGCTGCTCGCCGCCCTGCTTCCTCCCCTCGCCGTCCTGGAGAGCTGGATCGGTCATACACGTCGCCCCCGACCTCGCAGACACCTCCCCCTCTCCCCGGCTCCTCTCCCTCGCTCTCCCCGCGCCATGGCCGATGCCGTCGTGCTCGCACCGTCGTAGAAGCCGCGCCCACCGTCGTCCCTGAGCCCCGCCTTGGTGTCTGTCGTCTCCGCCGTCCTCGACTGCTTCGAACAGGCCGAGCCCCGAGCGCTCGCCCGCCCTGGAGACGCCCCGACCTCTTCTTCCCCAACTCCGGCCACGGAGATCCCCCTCGTCGTTCCGCTCAGCTCCGACCACCCCCGAGCTCGTTCCGACGCCTGCTGCAACCCTTGTGAGCACAGCTTCGTCCTCCCCCTCTCCGTTGGCTCTCTTCTCCCTTGGAACGCACCGCACGAAGCTCACCTGCACGCACCACCGCCGTGCTCGCCGCCGGTGATGCTCCGGTGACCATTTGGTCACTGGCACCTGTCCATCACACTCACCGCAGCGCGTAGATGCGGTAGGTGCTACGCACGCATCGCCTAGGCCCCTGCAGCCGCATCTCCACACACGCCCGACGCCGGTCGCCGCCGTCGAGCTTGTTGCCGTCGTCTCCGGCCACCCCAGGTCCGGCGACCACCACCATCCAACGCGCAAGGGCAAGAGCTTTCCAACGCGCCTAGCCGCAGCTCGAGCCATGCCCCGTAGACGATTTCCGAAGCACGCCGCCGTGTTTGGCCTCGCCGGCGGCTAAACGCCGGCGAGTTGGACCTGTTTTGACCACGGGTTTGACCCCCTGGGTCACTGACATGTGGGCCCTGCCAGCAAGTCAAACCTAGTTTAGGTGTTAATTTAATTCTAATTAGTTAATTAGTTAACTGTGACACTGACCAGTGGGTCCCACTGGTCAGGTTTGACTTGGACTGGCCCTGTTGACTGCCTGACGTCAGCATGATGTCATGCTGACGCAGTAAAGGATTTTCTGGGATTTTAGATTTAAAATTAATTCAGGAAATTCTAGAAAATACCCAAAACTTCTAAAAATCATATAAAATCAACCATAGCTCAGATGGAAAAGATTTATATATGAAAAATGATCAGAAAAATCCAATCTTTCCAATGGCACTTGTTTCATGCACGTTTGAAGAAGTTAACTTGTTGTATACATCAAAAACTTGATAATGCACTTATTTAAATAATAGTTTGAACTCCAATTTGAATCTTTGATTCAAATAGGTTCAAACCCTTCTGGTTTTAGTTGCATTAGCCAACACACATGCATCTTGCCATGTCATGAGCATGCATCATATTGTTGCATTTGTTTGTTAATGATTGTATCGCCGGTATTCTCTGTGTTAGGTCCTGCTCCCGAGGATACTGCTGCGTATCCAGTTGAAGAGCAGTACCCGACAACTACCTTGTCATGCAAGCAATCAGTGATCATTCCGATACAAACCCAATCTTCTCGCTCCTGCTCTCTTTTACTGCATTAAGGCAACAGCGTGTGAACTGCTACTTGCTACGGTAGTTGAACCCTATCCCTTGCATGACCTGTCATTGCCACAGTAAATAGTTGAAACCCACTAGCATGTGTAGGAGTTGATTGAGCCATGTGATGTGTGATCCACCATGCTATTTGTTTATGTTGCCCGCTATGCCTAGAAGTTGTGTCTGGTCTGGTTCATCTGGGTGATGGATCAGAGTGAAATGATCATACCGATAAAGAGAGGGAAGTGTGGAACACGCTTGGTAAAGGTATCGATGAAAGGCCATGTAGGAGTACATGGTGGGTTGTTTCATTGGAATCGTCCATAGGACCCGAGATCTGTGTGTGTGATTCAAGTTACAGTTACTACCACACATTGGGCCCTGAAATATGACCCCGCTCGACTTATTGACTATCCTTGTACTCTGTCCAGGAGTTGCAACTAGTTTCTGGTGTTTATAGCTTACTGGAGGTCGTGCACAGCGCTGACCCTCGGGGTGGGCTGTGATGCGACAGGTACGTGGCACGGTGTACCGGTTGCCCATTTGGTGACTTGGGAACCCTGTACACATCGTTTGGGGCCGTGAGCGACACCCCGGCCGGATCTCCCCACGGATGGAACCCAAATAGGCGATAAACCTGGACGAGAGACTTGAGTGGTTGGTTAGGTCGTGGTCTACACCCACGTCGGCTTTCGCTTGAAGTCTGCCGAGCACATGTCGTGTGTAGACGCTAAGTGGTGAAAACATGTGTGAAGAAGTACACCCCTGCAGGGTTATCAATCTATTCGAATAGCCGTTGTTCGCGGTACAGACTACTTGGTTACTCTTACAGTTCATAGACAAGTTGATGGATACTACTAAAAGCCTCAAGATAAGCGTGAGTGCCGCGGATGGCCCTTCCATAGGATGACGGAAGAGGATCCTTGGTAGTCTATTGATGTGGTGAGTAGTGGACTCGTGTTCGTAATAACATCTTGCAATCTGTTGAGAGTTGTAGTATAGGTTAGCCAAGGTCAAAGCTGGCATTCTGCTATGAACTCCACTACCCCCCTTTGATAATGTTGCATATATGATAGGTTCTGTGGTAAGACTTGCTGAGTACCTTTGTACTCATGTTTGCTTAATAACTGTTGCAGAGGAGAACCCTGCCCCTGCTGATGGGTTCTACATAGACGTTGACGTCGACGAGTAGCTTGACACCCAGACGGAGATCTGGAGCATGTGAAGGGCCTTGTAGATAGTGAGCCTACACCAAGCCTGTTTTATTTTCTAAGTTGTCTATACTCAGACATGTAGCTTCCGCTTGTGCTTGTATGACTGTATGACTTGAGTGTTGGGTCATGTGACCCCTACCTGTATGGATATGTTATGTATGGCTCTTGGAGCCTTTTAAATGAAGTACTTTGAGTCATAGAGTTCTGTTGTGATGCAATGTTGTATTTGCACATATTGAGCATATTGCGTGTATGTTTGAAATGCTTGCTATGTGTGGGATCCGACACCTAGTTGTTTTCCTTTGGTAGCCTACCTTACAGGGAAATGCCTCCTAGTGATTCCAATGAGCCTTGGTAGCTTGCTACTACTCGAAACACGTAGGCTGGCTGGCATGTGTCCTTCTTCGTTCCTGTGTCTGTCCCTTAGGGGAAATGTCACGCGTTGTTCCTTTAAGTCCATGTAGCTTGCTACGACTTGGGTTCATACGTTGATGACCGACACGTTCGTTGCTGGGTCATGGATGCCTGTCTCTGTAATCTAGTGCCACTTTTGGTTTACAACTAGCCATGTCGGCCCGGGTTCTCTGTCATATGGATGCTAGCGACACTGTCATATACGTGTGCCAAAATGCGCAAACGGTCCCGGGCCAGGTAAGGTGGCACCCGTGGGGTTACCGTGCGTGAGGCCGCAAAGTGATATGACGTGTTACAGCTAGATCGGTGTGACTTAGGATCGGGGTCCTGACAGCGTTGGCATCAGAGTTGGACTGCCTGTAGGTTTCTCAAGCCAAACTGGTCGATGTTGAGTCTAGAAAAATTCTTAGTTATATGTAGGGGAATTGATTGTGGAAGGGAACGTAAGGCTCTTTTTACTCCTTTACCTTATGCCCTTCTGATCTGAGTCAGTCTATTCTTTCTACGGGGATTTAGGACTAGGCCTCTTATCCTTTCTAGGTTCACGTGTTACTAATCCGTAGACTCTTAGGATTGTTGGTTTCAAGCCTCAGTTCAGTTTCTATCCTTTTTAGTATGAAGATTGTTGGACCGGAACCTTGATATGGATTGTTGAGTGGCTATGCTATCATTTGTATGATGTCTCAAATCTTTGTTTGAGCATTTACAGTTGTTATGCTGCCCGATTTCTTCCAGAAACACTAATGCCTTTGCATTATTCCGTGTTTCAGATGTCTGGCCGCATCCCTCACCAAGTGGTTCGTTTGACTCGGTGCATTAATGTGCCCGGTCACACGGCCATGCTAGTTCGTGTGCTGACTAAGACCGGTTATTGCTGGTATCCTAAATACACTGTGGAGGAACAGTACCGGGATTTCAATCAGAGTCAGTATTTCTGCACAGTCCGGATATACCCCTCATATCCCCGAGCTAATGATCCCATCCATTGGTCTTATGGACTCGGGATTACCATCGAGCTGGCAGTGCAGGATGCCGCTTATTTGATGATGACCATTCTCCGTGCTAGGCATGCCCTGTTGCTGAACACTGAGTTCTGTTACATGCCAGCCTCACTTCCCGGAGAGGAAGGCTACTACACTGGTCTTTATACTGATGCTGCTCATGAAGAGCCACTGCTTCAGACTACTATTCAGATGTTGGAGGATAGGGACCGTGAGGTCCGTGCCCTCCGAATGGGGCTGTATAACACTCGAGCCGCTCATTGGACTACTTTGACACGGCTTGCACCTGCTGTGCACGCCGGATATCTGGACATGCGGGATTTGTACCCCGTGCGGACTCGTCTGCCTGATCGCATGGATTGGCGTGACGTTGGGGGTATTACACCTCCATGTGGGCGTCGGTTACCACCAGCATCGGGACCGAGGCCACACCCATGCCCCTATGGTCCATAGCCTTCGAGTGCTCGCGTTCCAAGATCCATCTGTTGCACTTCCAGGCTACGGTGGTAATCTTTACGAGGATTACTACGCGAATGTCTGAGCTAGGCCGTGGTTGTAGTAGTATTGTAGTAGTTGTATTTCCACAGTCCTGCGCGTCTTGTGGAATATGACTTAGTGTGTACTGAGTTCCGGAGGTGTAGTTAAATAATGTATAGGAGCATGGAATGCCTCTGATGGGATGTATCGTCTTTCACCGCAGTTGTACTTTAGCCTTGGCTTGTACTAAACTTTGTATGGTGTGTATGACCACTGGTGTATATATAGCATTTTCTATATTACCATGTCGTACGGATGAACATCTCTGCATTCCGTGTCATCCATTACATTCTGCACTTCTATGTCAAATTTTTGCCATCCTTGTCTAAACCGTTGTTTTGTTTTCCTAGGATGGTCAACACTCGCAACACTCCTGCTGCTCAGGAGCAGGGTGAGGCTAGTGGGACTAGGGATGGGAATCTGCCCCAGCCACCCTCCTTGGCGGAAGTTATGCTTGAAGCAGAACGGAACAAGAGAGAGACCAACCGTCTGCTGGAACGCATAGAGCAGAACACTGGGTTCCGCCAGAGGAATGACGTGGTGTCAATCAATGACTTTATCAAGATGTGTCCACCAAAGTTCCATCACTCCACTGAACCTCTAGATGCTGATGATTGGCTACGTAGTATTACCCACAAGCTACACTCTGCCCATGTGGCCGAAGCTGACAAGGTTACCTACGCTGCCTACCATCTTGAGGGCCCTGCCAGTCTTTGGTGGGAAAACTTTGAAGCTATGCGTCCTGCTGACCAAATCACTACCTGGGTTGAGTTCAGTGAGGCATTCCGTGAACATCACATTCCGGAAGGTCTCATGGATCGCAAGCGGGAGGAATTCTGCAACTTCACCCAGGGCCGGTTAACTATGGATGGCTATAGCCGCGAGTTTGGCAACTTGGCATGCTATGCACCTGAGGAAGTATCCACCGATGCCAAGAAGCAGGCGAGGTTCCGCAAGGGAATCAGCCCTGAACTCCGCCGAGATCTACGTCTGCATGAGTGCACTTCCTTCCAGAAGTTGGTAAACAAGGCTATCAGTGCTGAAACAGGCCAGACCGACTTCGAGGCCACCCGCAAGCATACTCGAGACTTTGGTTCCTCATCCGGCTCTGGCTCTCACAAGCGCCGTGTGTGGGTTCCTAACACCGCTCTGCCACCCAAGTACACACCGAGGCCATCCTATGAGGCGCCTCGCCCAACTCAACAGTTTGCACCTGCTAAGACCTATGGAGGACCACCTTCCAACTTTGCTCCATGCACAACCACTGTGACATGTTTCAAGTGTGGAGAACCGGGGCACTACATGCGTGAGTGTCCTCAGAACCAACCAGGAAAACCCGTTGGTCGTGGTAAACCAACCGGCAAGGTGAATTATGTCAAGCCAATCCCCACTACACGTGGTCATGTCAACTATGTCTCTGCCGAGGAAGCTTATGAGGATCCTAACGTCGTCCTTGGTACGCTTCTGGTAAATTGCCATCCGGCATCTGTTTTTTTCGATACTGGAGCATCCCATTCGTTCATATCTGAGAGCTATGCTCGATTGCACAACATGACTTTTTGTGACATGCCTACTTCCATGGTTATTCAAACTCCTGGTTCAAAGTGGCAAACCTCTAGGGTAAGCCATGGAAATGAAATTCTTGTCGATAGACTTGTTTTCCTTGCTTCTCTAATCGCTCTCAAGTCCTCGGACATAAACAACATCTTGGGTATGGATTGGATGACAACTCATTACGCCAAGATTGATTGCTATACTAGGACCGTTCAACTTACACACCCATCCGGCAAGATAGTCAATGTCTTGACCCGAATGGCCGAGCGTCAGCTCTACTCTCTTAATGCCAGCCCTCTACTAGAACTCGAAGATATCCCGGTAGTCCGTGACTTCCCGGATGTTTTTCCAGAAGAACTGCCAGGAAATCCACCTGACAGAGATGTCGAGTTCGTGATAGATCTTATCCCAGGAACTGTCCCAATCTCTAGGAGACCTTATAAGATGGCACCACTAGAATTAACTGAGCTAAAGAAACAACTCGATGAGTCCTTGCAAAAAGGTTTCATCCGTCCTAGTTCTTCCCCTTGGGCTTGCCCCGTCCTCTTCGTCAAGAAGAAGGATGGAACGGAGCGGATGGTGGTAGATTATCGACCTGTCAATCTGGTCACCATAAAGAATAAGTATCCGCTCCCCAGGATCAACGACCTGTATGATCAGCTCGCTGGATCCTCAGTCTTCTCTAAGATGGATTTGAGGTTGGGCTACCATCAAATCAAAATCAAGAACGGGGACATTCCTAAAACGGCTTTCGTTACTCGTTATGGCCAATATGAGTACACCGTTATGTCCTTTGGATTAACCAATGCCCCAGCTACCTTTTCTCGGTTAATGAATTCTATATTCATGGAGTATTTGGATAAATTCGTCGTGGTATACCTCGATGATATACTCATCTATTCCAAGAACAAGGAAGATCATGCCGAGCATTTAAGGCTGGTATTGATGAAACTTCGAGAGCACCGCCTTTATGCCAAATTCTCTAAATGTGAATTTTGGTTGCCAGAAGTAACCTATCTAGGTCATGTGATCTCTGGCAAGGGTATTGCTGTCAATCCCGATCGAGTTCAAGCCGTCCTTGATTGGGACCCCCCCCCCCTGAATCGGTCAAGCAAGTTAGGAGTTTTCTTGGCTTAGCAAGCTATTGCCGACGCTTCATCGAGAATTTCTCCAAGGTTGCCAAACCTCTAACCGAACTCCTCAAGAAAGATAAAAAGTTTGAGTGGACCCCACAGTGCGAGTCCAGTTTTCAGGAACTGAAAAGACGCCTGACGTCTGCACCTGTACTGGTACCACCAGATTTTTCCAAGGATTTTATAATCTATTGCGACGCCTCGCGACAAGGACTAGGTTGCATTCTCATGCAAGATCGTCAAGTGATTGCATACGCATCCCGACAGTTGCGTCCACATGAGGATAACTATCCTACCCATGATCTAGAGCTTGCAGCTGTTGTCCATGCACTCAAAACATGGCGACATTACCTCCTTGGTAATCGATGTGTAATCTTCACTGATCATCAAAGTTTGAAGTATATCTTCACCCAACCGGATTTGAATCTCAGGCAAAGACGTTGGGTTGAGTTGCTCACCGACTACGACTTATGAATCACTTATACCCCTGGAAAGGCCAATGTCATGGCTGATGCACTAAGTCGTAAGTCATATTGTAACAACTTAATGTTACAACAAGGTCAACCACTTCTCCACGAGGAATTTCGTAAGCTTAACCTTCACATTGTTCCTCGGGGATTCCTTTCCACCTTGGTGGCGAAACCTACCCTTATGGATCAAGTTATAGCTGCCCAGAAGCGTGATAAAGGTATAACCCGACTCCAAGAGAACATTGCTAGCGGACTCGCTAAAAGTTTCTCTATGGATGATCGAGGTGTTGTTTTCTTTGAGAACCGTGTAGTGGTTCCCAAGAACCACCACCTACGGCAGTTAATCCTTAAGGAGGCTCATGAATCTCCTCTCACGATTCATCCCGGTAGTACCAAAATGTATTAGGATCTACGTCAGAGATTCTGGTGGACTAGGATGAAGAGAGAAATCGCTCAATTCATTGCTAACTGCGACATTTGTCGTCGAGTCAAAGCAGAGCATCAACGGCCTGCTGGCACCCTTCAACCTTTAGCTATTCCTGAATGGAAATGGGACAAAGTCGGTATGGACTTCATTACCGGTTTTCCCAGGACCAGGAAAGGGAATAATGCTATCATCGTCGTTATCGACCGTCTCTCTAAAGTAGCTCATTTCCTGCCTGTTCGAGAGAGTATTACCGCTAGCCAGCTAGCAGACTTATATGTCTCCCGGATAGTATCACTTCATGGTGTACCGTTGGAGATTAACTCAGACCGTGGAAGTCTTTTCACTTCCCGATTTTGGGAAAGTTTCCAGAATGCTATGGGAACTCATCTCTCTTTCAGTACTGCCTTCCATCCGCAGTCAAGTGGTCAAGTGGAACGAGTCAATCAAATCCTGGAAGACATGCTTCGAGCCTCCGTCATTTCTTTCGGTATGGAGTGGGAAAAATGTCTTCCATTTGCCGAATTCGCTTATAACAATAGTTATCAAGCCAGCTTGGGCAAAGCTCCCTTCGAAGTTCTATATGGACGAAGGTGTCGAACACCTCTTAACTGGTCAGAGACTGGGGAAAGACAATTCTTTGGCCCGGATATGATACAGGAAGCAGAAGAGCAAGTTCGCATCGTTCGTGAGAGATTGAAAACAGCCCAGTCTCGCCAAAAGAGCCAATATGATAGTCATCATAAGGCTGTGACTTTTGAAGTCGGCGATAAGGCTTACCTTCGGGTTACTCCTCTTAAGGGAACCCATCGCTTCGGTATCAAAGGCAAATTGGCCCCTCGTTTCATCGGTCCTTTTCGCATTCTTGCCAAACGAGGAGAAGTTGCCTACCAACTGGAACTACCTCCGCACCTCTCCAGAGTTCATGACGTGTTCCACGTTTCTTAACTCAGGCGTTGCTTCTCGGATCCTATCCGCGGAGTGGACCACGAAACGCTTGATCTCCAGGACAATCTCACATATCGAGAATACCCCGTTCGTATTCTTGATCAAACCGAGCGCACCACTCGACGCCACAATATCAAATTTCTCAAGGTTCAATGGTCACATCATACCGAGAGTGAAGCTGCTTGGGAAAGGGAGGATCGTCTTCGACTTGAGTACCCCACCCTCTTTCCGGAGGAACCCGAATCTCGGGACGCGATTCTTTTAAGTGGGGGTGAGTTTTCACATCCCTAGTTAGCATTTGCATTAGGGTTAGTTGGTGTGTGCATCATGTTTACTTTTCAAAGAAATTTGAAATGGGAATGACAGAAACCCCAGCACCCCTCTTCTAACAACTAGGGTTTGATAAAATATTTTCCAATGTACCCAAAATGCCCTTCAAAAATGTTCATCATCTCTGCCTTGGTCTCAAACCTTTGCTAAAAATGGTGCACAATTTTCTAGGACATCCAAGGTCACTGGATTAAATCATATGGTATTTGAATTTGGGCATTTAAATGCTATAAAATATTTTAAATGCTCAAATAATCATAAACTATAATGTTTCCTACTGTTCATATTATAAACAGTAGGCATGACAAGTGTTATGAGTTATAAAAATGCTCTGGCATTTTTTTTAATTAAACAAAGTTGCAAAACAAATGAAACAGAAAAGAAATAGAAAAAAATGAGAGAGAGAAAAAGTTACCTGGCGCCCACCCGGCCCACCTGCCGGCCCAGCCCAGCTGCCGCTCCAGCGAGCTGCTTGGCTCGGCCAGGCAGGCAGGCAGGTGCTCGACGGCGACCGCACGGCACGCCACGCAGCTGCCCGCCGCCCTGCTTCCTCCCCTCGCCGTCCTGGAGAGCTGGATCGGTCATACACGTCGCCCCGACCTCGCAGACACCTCCCCCTCTCCCCGGCTCCTCTCCCTTGCTCTCCCCGCGCCATGGCCGACGCCGTCGTGCTCGCACCGTCGTAGAAGCCGCGCCCACCATCGTCCCTGAGCCCCGCCTTGGTGTCCGTCGTCTCCGCCGTCCTCGACTGCTTCGAACAGGCCGAGCCCCGAGCGCTCGCCCGCCCTGGAGACGCCCCCGACCTCTTCTTCCCCAACTCCGGCCGCGGAGATCCCCCTCGCCGTTCCGCTCAGCTCCGACCACCCCCGAGCTCGTTCCGGCGCCTGCTGCAACCCCTGTGAGCCCAGCTTCGTCCTCCCCCTCTCCGTTGGCTCTCTTCTCCCCTGGAACGCACCGCACGAAGCTCACCTGCACGCACCGCCGCCGTGCTCGCCGCCGGTGATGCTCCGGTGACCATTTGGTCACTGGCACCCGTCCATCACACTCACCGCAGCGCGTAGATGCGGTAGGTGCTACGCACGCATCGCCTAGGCCCCTGCAGCCGCATCTCCACACACGCCCGATGCCGGTCGCCGCCGTCGAGCTTGTTGCCGTCGTCTCCGGCCACCCCAGGTCCGGCGACCACCACCATCCGACGCGCAAGGGCAAGAGCTTTCCAACGCGCCTAGCCGCAGCTCGAGCCGTGCCCCGTAGACGATTTCCGAAGCACGCCGCCGTGTTTGGCCTCGCCGGCGGCTAAACGCCGGCGAGTTGGACCTGTTTTGACCATGGGTTTAACCCCCTGGGTCACTGACATGTGGGCCCTGCCCGCAAGTCAAACCTAGTTTAGGTGTTAATTTAATTCTAATTAGTTAATTAGTTAACTGTGACACTGACCAGTGGGTCCCACTGGTCAGGTTTGACTTGGACTGGCCCTGTTGACTGCCTGACGTCAGCATGATGTCATGCTGACGCAGTAAAGGATTTTCTGGGATTTTAGATTTAAAATTAATTCAGGAAATTCCAGAAAATACCCAAAACTTCTAAAAATCATATAAAATCAACCATAGCTCAGATGGAAAATATTTATATATGAAAAATGATCAGAAAAATCCATTCTTTCCAATGGCACTGGTTTCATGCATGTTTGAACAAGTTAACTTGCTGTATACATCAAAAACATGATAATGCACTTATTTAAATAATAGTTTGAACTCCAATTTGAATCTTTGATTCAAATAGGTTCAAACCCTTCTGGTTGCATTTGTTTGTTAATGATTGTATCGCCGGTATTCTCTGTGTTAGGTCCTGCTCCCGAGGATACTGCTGCGTATCTAGTTGAAGAGCAGTACCCGACAACTACCTTGTCAGGCAAGCAATCATTGATCATTCCGATACAAACCCAATCTTCTCGCTCCTGCTCTCTTTTACTGCATTAAGGCAACAACGTGTGAACTGCTACTTGCTGCGGTAGTTGAACCCTATCCCTTGCATGACCTGTCATTGCCACAGTAAATAGTTGAAACCCACTAGCATGTGTAGGAGTTGATTGAGCCATGTGATGTGTGATCCACCATGCTATTTGTTTATGTTGCCCGCTATGCTTAGAGTTGTGTCTGGTCTGGTTCATATGGGTGATGGATCAGAGTGAAATGATCATACCGATAAAGAGAGGGAAGTGTGGAACACGCTTGGTAAAGGTATCGATGAAAGGTCATGTAGGAGTACATGGTGGGTTGTTTCATTGGAATCGTCCATAGGACCCGAGATCTGTGTGTGTGATTCAAGTTACAGTTACTACCACACATTGGGCCCTGAAATATGACCCCACTCGACTTATTGACTATCCTTGTACTCTGTCCAGGAGTTGCAACTAGTTTCTGGTGTTTATAGCTTACTGGAGGTCGTGCACAGCGCTGACCCTCGGGGTGGGCTGTGATGCGACAGGTACGTGGCACGGTGTACCGGTTGCCCGTCTGGTGACTCGAGAACCCTGTACACATCGTTTGGGGCCGTGAGCGACACCCCGGCCGGATCTCCCCACGGATGGAACCCAAATAGGCGATAAACCTGGACGAGAGACTTGAGTGGTTGGTTAGGTCGTGGTCTACACCCACGTCGGCTTTCGCTTGAAGTCTGCCGAGCACATGTCGTGTGCAGACGCTAAGTGGTGAAAACATGTGTGACGAAGTACACCCCTGCAGGGTTATCAATCTATTCGAATAGCCGTTGTTCGCGGTACGGACTACTTGGTTACTCTTACAGTTCATAGACAAGTTGATGGATACTACTAAAAGCCTCAAGATAAGCGTGAGTGCCGCGGATGGCCCTTCCGTAGGATGACGGAAGAGGATCCTCGGTAGTGTATTGATGTGGTGAGTAGTTGACTCGTGTTCGTAATAACATCTTGCAATCTGTTGAGAGTTGTAGTATAGGTTAGCCAAGGTCAAAGCTGGCATTCTGCTATGAACTCCACTACCCCCCTTTGATAATGTTGCATATATGATAGGTTCTGTGATAAGACTTGCTGAGTACCTTTGTACTCATGTTTGCTTAATAACTGTTGCAGAGGAGAACCCTGCCCCTGCTGATGGGTTCTACATAGACGTTGACGTCGACGAGTAGCTTGACACCCAGACGGAGATCTGGAGCTTGTGAAGGGCCTTGTAGATAGTCAGGCTACACCAAGCCTGTTTTATTTTCTAAGTTGTCTGTACTCAGACATGTAGCTTCCGCTTGTGCTTGTATGACTGTATGACTTGAGTGTTGGGTCATGTGACCCCTACCTGTATGGATATGTTATGTATGGCTCTTGGAGCCTTTTAAATGAAGTACTTTGAGTCATAGAGTTCTGTTGTGATGCAATGTTGTATTTGCACATATTGAGCATATTGCGTGTATGTTTGAAATGCATGGTATGTGTGGGATCCGACACCTAGTTGTTTTCCTTTGGTAGCCTACCTTACAGGGAAATGCCTCCTAGTGATTCCAATGAGCCTTGGTAGCTTGCTACTGCTCGGAACACGTAGGCTGGCCGGCATGTGTCCTTCTTCGTTCCTGTGTCTGTCCCTTAGGGGAAATGTCACGCGTTGTTCCTTTAAGTCCATGTAGCTTGCTACGACTTGGGTTCATACGTTGATGACCGACACGTTCGTTGCTGGGTCATGGATGCCTGTCTCTGTAATCTAGTGCCACTTTTGGTTTATAACTAGCCATGTCGGCCCGGGTTCTCTATCATATGGATGCTAGCGACACTATCATATACGTGTGCCAAAATGCGCAAACGGTCCCGGGCCAGGTAAGGTGGCACCCGTGGGGTTACCGTGCGTGAGGCCGCAAAGTGATATGACGTGTTACAGCTAGATCGGTGTGACTTAGGATCGGGGTCCTGACATTGTTCGTGGGAAAATGCCTAATGCCACGAAAACAAGTATTGTTGTCATTGTTTATTGCCGCAATTGACTATTGCCATGGAAGAGTATGCACCATGAAACAAGCATCGTTGGCATAGGTTGTTGCCACAAATGTCTATCGCCATGACCTATCAGTCGCCATGATTCTCTACATGTTGCATTAAAGCTATCTCCACAAAGAAAATTGTGGCATCAGGTGAGTGTTGCCACAGGAAAACATGTGGCGACTTCCCACATGGTTGTTGCAATAGCACACTTTATTGTGGCAATAACCTATTACCATGTGTCCAGTCGCAACGACTGCCAACGAATATTGTTTTGTGGCAATAGGTACTTATCGCCACTAATCAACATGTATTGCGACGAACGATTTTCTTGCAATAGACCCAGATCCTTGTAGTGACATTAGAGTTGGTTGATGTGTATCATTTGGTGTTATTTTAGTACAAACTCTAAGGCTATTTGTGAGAATTATAGGAATAGCTCAAAAGATTGATCGGAAAGAATAACTTTGAGGTGGTTTTGTTCCCTGCAAACAAATTAATCTTATGTTCTCCGCTAGATAAGAACTTTCGAGTGATTCTTTATCGCATGTGAGAGATTGCCATATGAATCAATTATGTTAGCACTGTTGAGAGATTGCACTAGCGGAAGTATGAACCCTAGGCCTTGCTTCTAAGCATTGCAATACAGTTTGTGCTCAGTTTTTTTACTTGCTACCTTGCTATTTTTTATTGTTCCGATTACAAAAATCAATATCTACTGTCATTACAACACTTGTATCACCATCTCATCACTGAACTAGTGCACCTATAGAATTTACCATTGTATTTGGTGTGTTGGGGACACAAGAGACTCTTTGTTATGTGGTTGTAGGGTTGTTTGAGAGAGACCATCTTCATCGTATGCCTCACATGGATTGTTAAACCTTAGGTCATCCACTTGAAGGAAAATTGTTATTGTCGTACAAAACTACGCTTGGAGGCCTAGCACGAGTCTACAAGAATAAAGTTGCACAGTATACATCAGAGGTAGGAACACCCCTTGTAGCATCTACAAGGCGGCTGAAGCTGATGACTAGTAACTTTTACACTAAAATGGCCGCACAGGATTCAAAACAATGAAACAAAAAGCATGATAAACCATGAAACAAACTTGCCTCTTAAAGCACACAACTTTCACTATTATCGGTTACATGATAGCACGTTCATTCATAAATTACAATTTTTTGTGCACTTGGCCCCTATTGCCCGTGCACCATCCATTACAAGGGGGAAATATTATTGGGGAACGTAGTATTTCAAAAAAAAATCTATGATCACGCAAGATATATCTAGGAGAAGAATAGACATGAGTGGGGAGAGTGTGTCCACATACCCTCGTAGACCGAAAGCAGAAGCGTTTAGTAACACGGTTGATGTAGTCGAACGTCTTCATGATCCAACTGATCCAAGTACCGAACGTACGACACCTCCCTGTTCAGCATACGTTCAGCACAATGACGTCCCTTGAGCTCTTGATCCAGTTGAGGATGAGGGAGAGTTTCGTCAGCACGACGGTGTGGTGACGGTGATGATGAAGTTACCGGCGCAGGGCTTCGCCTAAGCACTGCAACAATATGACCGATGTGTCTAACTATCGAGGGGGCACCGCACACGGCTAAGAGATTGTCT
This sequence comes from Secale cereale, assembly GCA_902687465.1. Classification (NCBI taxonomy): domain Eukaryota; kingdom Viridiplantae; phylum Streptophyta; class Magnoliopsida; order Poales; family Poaceae; genus Secale; species Secale cereale. The sequence goes on along the minus strand of LR738711.1, from coordinate 537,004,225 downwards.
GTGGGTGCTTTGGGGTGTCCCGAGCCACGTATATAAAGGAGGTAGAGGAGGAGGCTGGCGGCCAGGTTGGACACGCCCTAAGGGGAGTCCAACTAGGATTCCCAATCCTAGTTGGAGTTCCCTTCCTTTCCAAGAGAGGGAGAGAGAGAAGGAGGAGGAAGGGGAGAAGGAAAGAGGGGCGATGCCGCCCCCTCCCTAGTCCAAATCGGACTTTCCATGGGGGCGCGCTGCCTCTCCTTGTGACCCTTCTCTCCTTTCCACAAAAGCCCATTAAGGCCCAATAATTCCCCGGACCAATTCCCGTAACTCCCCCGTACCGAAAAATACCTGAATCACTTGGAACCTTTCCGATGTATGAATATAGCCTTCCAATATATGAATCTTTACCTCTCGACCACGTCGAGACTCCTCGTCATTTCCGTGATCTCATCCGGGACTCCGAAGAAACTTTGGTCATAAAATCACATAACTCATAATACAAATCGTCATCGAACGTTTAAGCGTGCGGACCCTATGGGTTCGAGAACTATGTAGACATGACCGAGACCTATCTCCGGTCAATAACCAATAGCGGAACCTGTATGCTCATAATGCCTCCTACATATTCTATAAAGATCTTTATCGGTCAAACCGCATAACAACATACGTTGTTCCCTTTGTCATCGGTATGTTACTTGCCCGAGATTGGAACGTCGGTATCTTCATACCTAGTTCAATCTCGTTACTGGTAGGTCTCTTTGCTCATTTCGTAATACATCATCTCGTGCCTAACTCATCAGTCATTTGCTTGCAAGGCTTATTATGATGTGCATTACCAAGAGGGCCCAGAGATACCTCTCCGACACTTGGAGTGACAAATCCTAATCTTGATCTATGCCAACACCACAAACACCTTCGGAGACACCTATAGAGCATCTTTATAATCACCCAGTTATGTTTTGATGTTCGGAAACAAGGTGTTCCTACGGTATTCGGGAGTTGCATAATCTCATAGTCAGAGGAACATGAATAAGTCATGAAAAAAGCAATAGCAATAAAACTAAACGATCATAGTGCTAAGTTAACGGATGGGTCTTTTCCATCACATCATTCTCCTAATGATGTGATCCCATTCATCAAATGACAACACATGTCTATGGTTAGGAAACTTAACCATCTTTGATTAACGAGCTAGTCTAGTAGAGGCATACTAGGGACATGTTGTTTTGTCTATGTATTCACACATGTATCAAGTTTCCGGTTAATACAATTGTAGCATGAATAAAATACATTTATCATGATATAAGGAAATATAAATAATAGCTTTATTATTGCCTCTAGGGAATATTTCCTTCAGTCTCCCACTTGCACTAGAGTCAATAATCTAGAGCACATCACCATGTGATTAACACCAATAGTGCACATCACCATGTGATTAACACACACAGTTCACATCGCCATGTGACCAACATCCAAAGGGTTTACTAGAGTCAATAATCTAGTTCACATCGCCATGTGATTAACACCCAAAGGGTACTAAGGTGTGATCATGTTTTTCTTTGTGAGAGAAATTTAGTCAGCAGGTCTGTTACATTCAGATCCGTATGTATTTCACAAATTTCTATGTCTACAATGCTCTGCATGGAGCTACTCTAGCTAATTGCTCCCACTTTCAATACGCATCCAGATTGATACTTAGAGTCATCTGGATTAGTGTCAAAGCGTGCATTAGCATAACTCTTTACGACGAACTCTTTATCACCTCCATAATCGAGACACATTTCCTTAGTTCTCCAGTTACTAAGGATAATTTTGACCACTATTCAGTGATCTATTCCTGGATCACTATTGTACCTCATTGCCAAACTTATGGCAAGGTACAAAACAAGTTTGGTACACAGCATGACATACTTTATAGAACCTATGGCTAAGGCATAATGAATTACTTTCATTTTCTCTATATGTTTCTTTCGTGGTCGGGCTTTGAGTCTTACACAACTTCACACCTTACAAATCTGGCAAGAACTTCTTTGACTGATCCATTTTGAACTACTTCAATTTTTATCAAAGTATGTACTAATCGAAAGTCTTATCAAGCGTCATGATCTATCTCTATAGATCTTGGTGCCAAATATGTAAGCAGCTTCATCATGGTCTTTTATTGAAAACTCCTTTTAAACAATCCTTTATGCTTTCTAGAAAATTCTACCTCATTTCCGGTCAACAATATGTCATTCACATTGTTGGTACGAAACGACACCTATGGGATCACTGGAATCCCTTATATGGTTGGCGGGCGCGAAGTTGTGCAAAGGGAAGGTCTAAGAGTCAGCACAACGATCGTTTACCCAGGTTCGGGCCACGAGGATGCATAATACCCTAGTCATGCTTTGGTGTATATTTGAGTGTTCTTGAGTTCTTTAGCTAGCTATGGTGCCTATCCAGCTTTTCAGGATCCGAATCCTCCTCCAGTAGACCGCAGGCCTCCTTTTATAGTCTAAAGGGGCTGCCACAGTGGCACACAGGAGGTGGAAAGGTGTACAGTGTATAGGCTTATCCCATGCCATTACAGGACAAGGCGCATTCAATGCACAGCTTAGGTGTCTATTTACTTTATCGGAGACGGAAAAGAAGCCCGTCCCATCCGTGGCTGCTCTGTCTCGTTGCGACATGCGTCCAGGACAGCGAGGCAGGCAGCTGAGGTGGCGTCGCGGTAGGGTCTTCACGAAGATCTGCATGCCACCAGGCAGGTGCTTGGCTAACTGGCCCAGGAACAACGTTTCGCCACGTGCGTGCCTGCCTGGGCTAGCGGGTCGGCCGCCAAGCTGGGGCGGCAAGAGCTTGCCACAGACTTGCTTTTGTTCCCGGCAAGGGTCTTTCCGGGGCCTCCGTGAGTGCCCTGCGGCAAGAGGCTTGCCGGGGCTTCGGGGTGTCTTCGGCAAGGAGCCTTGCCGGGGCCTCGCGGGCGTCATCAGCAAGGAACCTCGTGATCGTCATCTCATCTCGTTCTTACCTTGGGAGTGATAGATCTTTGTATTCACAAAGATCTGCATGCCATCACGCGGGCGCTTCTCGGGCCTTGGATCCAATGTTGTTAGTACCGTTGGAGCCCATAGGCTTCAAGGGTGGCTGCGACGGAGGCGTCTGGGTGGATCGCCGCGGCAAGGGCCCTTGCCGGGTGGTGCGCAGGCTGCCCCGGCAAGAGTCCTTGCCGGGGGAGCCTGTCTCCTTGTTTGGTCTTCTTGTGCTGCCTATCTTGGCATTGTTCTGGTAACTCCATGTTCCTGGCTTCCTCCTTCTGCCCTGTTATGTTTGGCCACAGGCGTGGCTGTGACTTCCGGTGCACAAGTAAGGGGTAAAAAAAGAGCGCCCCTACTTTTTTACACCGACAGGAGCCCCTGGGCCTGGGCCATTCATAAGTGCAACACGTTGTTGGGACAGGCCCAGAACGATGCGCGGGCAGTGTGGTTGGATTCCCTTTACAGTAGTAACTCCTACGATGGTTGCGCTTCCCCATGATCTGCGCTGACGTGGGGGTCGTGCGTGGGGCGGTTCGCTGCGTGTTGGTGTCACGTCGCAGTAAATGATGGTGGAGGGCGCCCCGCGCCTTCCCCATAAAAAGGGGGAAAAACCATAGGCGCGTCTCCCATTTACCCCCTGCGCTCCTTCAATTTCGCGCTCGTCGTTCTTCTCCTTCTTCCCCAAGACAGAGCCTCTGCCTCCGCCCGCTGCCGACACGCTCCCTTCTGTCTCTGAACCCTTTCTTCCCCTTGCAGCTACAATGGCGCCCAAGTCTAGCAGGGGGAAGGCAGTGGCCGAGGTCGCGGGGGAGAAAGAGCTCCCGGAGAGCGAGCTAGCAATGCTACGGACGAAGCACGCCTACTTCCCTCCGACGGTCGACGTGGTCCATCTCAAGGACTACTTCAAGTCCTTGTGGGGGTGTTAGACGATGGGCCATCCAGCCACGCACGTCATTCCTGCCCAATGCTCAGAGGCCGGCCCAAATCGGTATCCTTTATTTCTCGATTACTTCTACTGCGGCCTCTATCCCCCTTTCTCTGATTTCTTCAATGACATCATGCACACCTACGGCTTCCATCTCCTCGACTTCACGCCAAACGCCGTGGCGTGCATGGCTTTCTTCACCCACCTCTTCGAGGGTTTCGCCGGGGTGGTTCCAAGAACGACGCTCTTCTTTCATTACTTCTTCCCTCGTATCCAAGGGGGAAGCCATCTCTGGCTGTGTCACCTGGATTTCACAAACCCAGGAAAAGGGCACGTATCCGGATGAAGCGCAAAAGGAGAGGTGGGACGAGTGGAGGAGCCGGTGGTTGTGGATAGAGGAAGAAGACCCACCGGAGTTCAGTCGAGTTCATCGGAGCCCGCCGGTTCGTAAGGGAGACTGGGGGCACGTCGACGTCAACGACAAAAAGCTCTCGATCGCCACCACGAGGATCCGTCGTCTTGCCCAGGCCGGGCTCACCCTCGAGATGATCGGGGCTGATTTCATCCGCCACCGGATGGCGCCGCTTCACAACAAGGGGATGCCGACTTGGCTTTTCGAGAACACGGCCGACATCATGAGGCTTCGCCCCAGCCTAAAACACAACTTCACGGTGATGCAGCACGACCACATCGGCCAGAATCTCTTCCAACTTGATGTGGATCGTGATGGCAGGGCCGAGAGGACCAGTAAGGCTACCAAGGCTGGTAAAGCCGTCAAGGGGCCCCTTTTTGGGTTGCTGGCGGGAGTGGTTCCTCTAAGCAATAACTCCTGCCGGTCCGACATCATTGCCATGATGCAGGACTTCAACGCGCACGGCCTTGACCCGTCTTGGGTCGAGCCACCGGCGGATCAGTTGCAAGAGTTCTTCGACACTCTGTCGGAGAAGGGATCCGCGCCGAGCCGATGCTCGTCCATGATAATACCCAAGCCGAGCTCAACTACATTGCCGCCAGGGCAGCGGAGGCGGCGCTTGCCCTGGACACCAGCAGCGCCGGCCATGTGGAGGATGAGGCCAATGTGGCTGCCGAAGAGGAGGAATTCGCCGGGTGGATGAAGACTGTCGGGGAGGCCCGCCGCGCGGGCGCCAACGTCAACGCTCCTCTTGTCGAAGACGTGGTCGAGGAGTCGACCGTCGAGGAGGCCAAGGCTGCTGACCCTCCTGCCGTGGCGAGGCGGCGGGTCCTGTGGTGGGCCGGTTCGGGCGAGCCGGTCCGGTCCGGTAGCATCGTGCGGCGGCAACTGATACGTCCAAAACGTATCTATAATTTCTGCTTGCTCCATGCCTCTTCTGTGTGATATTGCTATGATATTTATGCACTTCCATACACTTTTGATCATATTTGGACTAACCTATTAACTCAGTGCACCCCAGTGCCAGTTTCTGTTTTCTGTTGTTTTTGTATTTCAGGTTTTCCCATTACGTAAATTGCCAGAAAAATTCCAAGAAAAATATATAAAAAATCAGCGCTCCAGAAGCTTCCATGCGGCCGAAGTAGGGCCAGAGGGGGGCCAGAGGGGCTCCAGGCGCCCAGAGGGGGCGGCCCCACCCCTGGCCGCTGCGCCAGGCTGCCTGGGCCCCCCTTACCTCCGCTGGTGCCCCCCATTGGCATATATTTACACCGCGTCCCGAAACCCTCGAGGACGGAACCCTTTTTCGCGATCTCATCTCTGTTCCGCCGCCGCCGCGCTTCCAAGATCGGGAGCACCAGGAGAACTCTTCCCGGCACCCTGCCGGAGGGGAGAACCACCACCAGGAGCTTCTCCACCACCATGGACGCCTCCCGGATGAGTTGTGAGTAGTCCCCCTTGGACCATGGGTCCATGACCAGTAGCTATGTGATGTTCTCCTCCCCTCTTCGTTCTTCACCGATTAGACCTCGTGAGCTGCCCTACATGATCGAGGCACATATGTAATCCTTATGCAGTTGCTATGATGAGTTTGCTGGGATCCGATGGATTATGAGATTATGTTCAGATTGTGTGTGAGTAATATATTTGATTCACCTCTTTTATATTTATGTTCTTGAGTAATTCTTGCATGTTCTCCGTTGCTGTTTATTGCTTTGGCCAAGTAGTAGGTAGTAACTCCAAGAGGGAACGTTATGCTTGATTGTGGGTTCATGCCCCTCGATGACTAGTTTGAGTGACAGAAACATGAGTCTAGGGGATGTGCTGTTGCCACAAGGGAGAAAACAACGGTGCTTGTACTTGCGGGTGCAAGGATTGTTTACTTTACGCAAAGTTCTTTTAATGCAGTTGTCTGTTGCTTTGAGTTTACACTATGGGTGGGACTCGCAACTTAATACCAGCGAGATGTTCTGGATAGATATCTCAAGGTGGATGATTAGTAGTAGATGCAGATGGATTTCGGTCTACTTGCCTTGGCGTACCGCCCATGCTTTTGAGCCTCTATCTTTCTTTGCAGCATAGTTAGCATTGGTTTGCGCACATAATCTTGTCAATTGCCCAGCTGTAATTCGTTTACCTCGCTTAGCTCTTTTATCGTCTTTTGGGAGAGAGACATCACTAGTGAACATCATGGGACCCCGGTCCATATTACCATCACTGATCACACCCGCTATTTACTTCCTGTTCTTATTTACTAGTTGAAGTCATACCTATCACTATTATCTCTTGTGTTTGATCCTTTGTAAACGACAAGGCCGGAGGGATTGACAACCTCTCTGTACTCGTTGGGAGCAAAGTTATTTGTATCTGTGTGCAGGTCCTGTCAATCGCTAAGTATCTGGCGCTGTTAGCAGTTGACACCTACTTGTCGACCCTCGGAGTCTCACGGGATTCGATCCTTGGTATCTTTGCCAAGGGAAAACTACCGCTACGCTACATCTCAAACCTTCCACTTGGGGTAACAAACGAGGGGCGAGAAGCCATCAAGCAAAGTTTTCTGGCGCCGTTGCCGGGGACTCCACTCTTCAAGATAGGGGAGTTGCACGCTATCTTTTACCTTTGCTTTTTAGTCTTTTTAGTTTACCTTTCAGTTTTGCTTTAGTGTCTTTTATCAAAAATCACAAAAATAGTTATCTTGCTTGCTGCTGCTATGGGTTCCACCGAGAACACCAAGTTGTGTGACTTCACTAGTCATAACAACGATGACTTTATCTGCACGCCTATTACTACACCTGCCACTTCAGCACCTTCCTATGAAATTAAACCTGCTTTACTGAAACTAGTTATGAAAGATCAATTCTCCGGTGCTGGAGATGATGCTGCTTTGCACTTAAATAATTTTGTTGAACTCTGTGATATGCAAAAGTACCAAGAAATAGATGGTAATATTGTTAAGCTTAAGCTTTTTCCTTTCTCCTTGAGAGGAGGAGCTAAAATTGGTTCCAATCTTTGCCTAGGAATAGCATAGATTCTTGGGACAAGTGCAAGGATGCCTTTATTGGGAAGTACTATCCACCTGCTAAAATTATCCAACTAAGGAGTAACATAATGAATTTCAAACAATTGGATAATGAACACGTTGCCCAAGCTTGGGAATGCATGAAATCTCTTGTCAAGAACTGCCCTACTCATGGTTTGACTACTTGGATGGTTATCCAAACTTTTTATACAGGCTTGAACTTTACCTCGCGGAACTTGTTAGATTCGGCAGCGGGAGGAACCTTTATGTCAACTACACTTGGTGCTGCCACGAAGCTTCTCGATGAGATGATGACCAATTATTCCCAATGGCACACCGAACGCGCTCCAACAGGTAGGAAGGTAAACTCTGTCGAGGAGATTTCCTCCCTAAATGAAAAAGTTGACTTGATCATGTCTCTACTTTCCAAGCAATCTTCTATTGATCCTCGTGATGTTCCTTTAAATTCTTTGATTGCTCAAGATCAACTAGATGTGAACTTTATCTCTAGAAACAATTTCAATAACAATGCTTATAGGAGTAATTTTGGTAGCAACCCTAGACCGTTCCCCTCTAATTCCTATGGGAACAACAATGCTTATCCTAGCACCAAGAACTCCACTTCTGAACTAGAGATTATGCTTAAAGATTTCATCACTACCCAAAAAGCCTTCAATAAGAATGTAGAAGAAAAACTAGCCAAACTAGATGATCTCTCTTCGAAGGTAGACAATTTAGCCCATGAGGTAGAGTTGCTTAAAATTAGAACTTCCCCTCTTGAGGAGAGGAAGACCACTCCTATGAATGCTATTCAAGTGCAAATTAATGAAAACATTAGGCTGTTGGCTAAACTTAAAGAGAGATGGGCTAGAGAAAAGGAGGAAGAAGATAGAATTAAGAACCTTCCTACCCACCACACTGTTGCTACTATCCAAGTTGTTGAGGATATCCAAACTCTTAGCACCCAATGCACTCCTGGTCCCATTGGACCTATTAATGGTGATGCTATGACCTTAACCGTAGAAACTCCTATGACCATAGAAACTACCAAACAAGTGAGCCTAAAGGACACCACTACCACTTTACTTTATAGTAGTGACCTTGATTTTGATAATTGCACCCTTTCTGAAGTTATTGATTTTCTTCACAAGATGTCTAGAGATCCCCACACTAGCACGCTTAATCTTGCCTTCACAGAGCATATCACTAATGCTCTCATCAAAGCTAGGGAGGAGAAACTTAGGGTAGAAGCCTCCATACCTAGAAAGCTAGAAGATGGTTGGGATCCTATGATTAAAATTAAGTTGAATAACTTCTCTTGCTATGCTTTATGTGATGTTGGAGCTAGTACCTCCATTATGCCCAAAAGAATATATGATATGCTTAAATTGAAACCTTTTGATTCTTGTTCTTTTGGTGTTCGTCTTGTTGATTCTTCCATAAAGAAACCCTTGGGGAGGATCGACGATGTTCTTATCATTGTCAATGACAATTATGTTCCCGTTGATTTTACTATTATGTATATTGAATGTGAACCTTCTTTTCCAATTATTTTGGGACGTCCTTTTCTTCGCACCGTTGGTGATATCATTAACATGAAAGAGGGGAATATAAAATTACGATTTCCTCTCAAGAAAGGGATGGAACACTTCCCTAGAAAGAAGATTAAGTTACCTTTTGAGTCCGTTATACGGTCTAGCTATTCTTTTAATCTTGATAAAACTTGATCTCTTTGCATTATGCCTAGCTTAAAGGCATAAAAGAAAGCGCTTTTGGGAGGCAGCCCACAATGAATAAAATTTTATTTTGCTTTTGTTGTGTCTTGATGTTTGTTCCTACAGTAGCGTCATCATTGTATCTTTACTTTTCAGCTTTGTGCCAAGTTTAGCCTCTGATTGCAAGAAAGTTCAAAAGTTGTGACGTGCTGTCCAGGAAACAGATTCTGTCCTTGGACAGAAAAATTCGTATAAAATCACAAGCTCATCTTTTTGGTCTGAATTTTTTCGACAGCGTGCTCTATACAATTGGCTTTCGGGCGTCTGCTCTGAGTTTTTTTATTTGAGTTGCAGAAGTGCTCCGAAAAAATTATTTACTACCTGCTGGTCTGTTTTTCATAGATTCTGTCCTATTTTGCCTTTCCTTCGTTTTGCAAACCTTGAGCTTGCTTTTTCTTTGCAAAAACCTTTTGGCAATCTTGAGAAACAGTAGACCTTCAAGATTATCCTTATTTCCAGCAAGGAAAAATTATTTTATTATGGGTACTAACCTCGCTAATCAGATTATGATGAGTTATGTATGAAGGGAGTTTTCAAGTGTGCGAGGGAAGATGATAAAAAGATTCAGGAGTGTCAAACGCTCAAGCTTGGGGATGCCCCCGTGCACCCCCAAGAAATATTCAAGAAGACTCAAGCGTCTAAGCTTGGGGATGCCCCCGTGCATCCCCTTCTACATCAACAATTATCAGTTCGTCTTTCGTTCCACTATATTTTAATCACTTCATGTGTTATGTGCTATGCTTGGAGCGTCTTGCTTTTAGTTTCCTTTTTAGTTTTCTTTAGCTTTGCTTGCTGTTCATAATGAGTTAGAACCCAGCTTTCTTTGTGTGGGAGAGAAACACGCTCCACTTCAACCTAGAACACAACATAGGATTTTCATGTTTATCTTTGCTGTGTATGTTCTTTGTCTTTCAATAGCTACTGTCATGTTTAGCTATTAATTTTCATGCTTTAATTTTTAAAGAGCTTTTGTTTAGTTGGTTGCTGAACTCTCTTGAGTTTTCATGTTTATCTTGTTAAGAGAGTTGGCTTCTGTTGCACTGGTTGATATGTCTATGATAAAAATGCTATGTGCATAATGGTGCTTAGTAGTTCATGTTTTCTTATGGTTAGTCTCAAATAGCTGGGGGGTTCTTAATGTGTTATTGAAGTACCAACATGATTTGTTTGCCAATGATGTGGTATGGTTTAGTGATATCTTCCTCCAAGAATTTATTTTGATTGACTTGGCATATGCTCACGCATTGTCAGGACCCCGATCCTAAGTCACACCGATCTAGCTGTAACACGTCATATCACTTTGCGGCCTCACGCACGGTAACCCCACGGGTGCCACCTTACCTGGCCCGGGACCGTTTGCGCATCTTCGCACACGTATATGACAGTGTCGCTAGCATCCATATGACAGAGAACCCGGGCCGACATGGCTAGTTATAAACCAAAAGTGGCACTAAATTACAGAGACAGGCATCCATGACCCAGCAACGAACGTGTCAGTCATCAACGTATGAACCCAAGTCGTAGCAAGCTACATGGACTTAAAGGAACAACGCGTGACATTTCCCCTAAGGGACAGACACAGGAACGAAGAAGGACACATGCCGGCCAGCCTACGTGTTCCGAGCAGTAGCAGGCTACCAAGGCTCATTGGAATCACTAGGAGGCATTTCCCTGTAAGATAGGCTACCAAAGGAAAACAACTAGGTGTCGGATCCCACACATACCAAGCATTTCAATCATACACGCAATATGCTCAATATGTGCAAATACAACATTGCATCACAACAGAACTCTATGACTCAAAGTACTTTATTTAAAAGGCTCCAAGAGCCATACATACATATTCATACAGGTAGGGGTCACATGACCCAACACTCAAGTCATACAGTCATACAAGCACAAGCGGAAGCTACATGTCTGAGTACAGACAACTTAGAAAATAAAACAGGCTTGGTGTAGCCTGGCTATCTACAAGGCCCTTCACAAGCTCCAGATCACCATCTGGGTGTCAAGCTACTCGTCGACGTCAACGTCTATGTAGAACCCATCAGCAGGGGCGGGGTTCTCCTCTGCAACAGTTATTAAGCAAACATGAGTACAAAGGTACTCAGCAAGTCTTACCACAGAACCTATCATACATGCAACATTATCAAAGGGGGTAGTGGAGTTTATAGCAGAATGCCAGCTTTGACCTTGGCTAACCTATACTACAACTCTCAACGGATTGCAAGATATTGTTACGAACACGAGTCCTCTAATCACCACATCAATACACTACCGAGGATCCTCTTCCGTCATCCTACGGAAGGGCCATCCACGGCACTCACACTTATCTTGAGGCTTTTAGTAGTATCCATCAACTTGTCTATGAACTGTAAGAGTAACCAAGTAGTTCGTACCGCGAACAACGGCTATTCGAATAGTTTGATAACCCTGCAGGGGTGTACCTCTTCACACACGCTTCCACCACTTATCGCCGTTTACTCGGCGTGTACTCGGCAACCTTCAAGCGGAAGCCCAGCGAGGGTGTCGGCCATGACCTGACTAACTACTCAAGTCTCTCGTCCAGGTTTATCGCCTATTTGGGTTCCATCCGTGGGGAGATCCGGCCGGGGTGTCGCTCACGGCCCCAAACGATGTGTACAGGGTTCCCGAGTCACCAAACGGGCAACCGGTACACCGTGCCACATACCTGTCGCATCACAACCCACCCCGAGGGTCAGCGTTGTGCACGACCTCCAGTAAGCTATAAACACCAGAAACTAGTTGCAAGTCCTGGACAGAGATCAAGGGTAATTAATAAGCCGAGAGGGTCAATTAAGGATCCCAATGCGTGGTAGTAGCTGTAACTTGAACCACACATACAGATCTCGGGTCCTATGGACGATTCCAATGAAACAACTCACCATGTACTCCTACATGGCCTTTCATCGATACCTTTACCAAGCGTATTCCACACTTCCTTCTCTGTATCGGTAAGATCATTTCACTCTGATCCATCACCCAGATGAATCAGACCAGACACAACTCTAAGCATAGCAGGCAACATAAGTAAAATAGCTTGGTGGATCGCACATCACATGGCTCAATCAACTCCTACACATGCTAGTGGGTTTCAACTATTTACTGTGGCAATGACAGGTCATGCAAGGGAATAGGGTTCAACTACCGCAGCAAGTAGCAGTTCACGCGCTGTTGCCTTAATGCAGTAAGAGTGAGCAGGAGCGAGAAGATTGGGTTTGTATCAGAATGATCAATGATTGCTTGCCTGACAAGGTAGTTGTCGGGTACTGCTCTTCAACTGGATACGCGGCAGTATCCTCGGGAGCAGGACCTAACACAGGGAATTCCGACGATACAATCATTAACAAACAAATGCAACAATATGATGCATGTTTATGACTTGGCAAGATGCATGTGTGTTGGCTAATGCAACTAAAACCAGAAGGGTTTGAACCTATTTGAATCAAGGATTCAAATTGAAGTTCAAACTATTATTTAAATAAGTGCATTATCATGTTATTGACATATACAGCAAGTTAACTTGTTCAAACATGCATGAAACCTGTAACATTAGAAAGATTGGATTTTTCTGATCATTTTTCATATATAAATCTTTTCCATCTGAGCTATGGTTGATTTTACATGATTTTTAGCAGTTTTGGGTATTTTCTGGAATTTCCTGAATTATTTTTAAATCTAAAAATCCCAGAAAAACCTTTACTGCGTCAGCATGACATCATGCTGACGTCAGCCAGTCAACAGGGCCAGTCCAGGTCAAACTTGACCAGTGGGTCCCTCATGTCAGTGTCACAGCTAATTAACTGAGTTAATTAGGGTTTAACTAAAACTAATTAGCTGTCAGTGGGGCCAGGGCCCACGTGTCAGTGACTAAACTAATTAACTAATTAATATTAAATTAACACCTAAACTAAGTTTGACTTGCGGGCAGGTCCCACATGTCATTGACCCAGGGGGTCAAACCCGTGGTCAAAACAGGTCCAACTCGCCGGCGTTTAGCCGCCGGCGAGGCCAAACGCGGCGGTGTGCTTCGGAAAACGTCTACGGTGCACGGCTCGAGCTGCGGCTGGGTGCGTTGGATAGCCCTTGCTCTTGCGCGTCGGATGGAGGTGGTCGCCGGACCTGGGGTGGCCGGAGACGACGGCAACAAGCTCGACGGCGGCGACTGGCGTCGGGCGTGAGTGGAGATGCGGTTGCAGGGGCCTAGGCGATGCATGCGTGGCACCGTTCGCATCTACGTGCTGTGGTGAGTACGTTGGACGGGTGCCGGTGACCAAATGGTCACCGGAGCATCACCGGCGACGAGCACGGCGGCGGTGCGTGCGGTGGAGCTTCGTGCAGTGTGTTACAGGGCAAAAGGGAGCCAACGGAGAGGGGGAGGAGGTAGCTAGGCTCACAGCGGTTGCAGCAAGCACCGAAGCGAGCTCTGGGGTGGTCGGAGCTGAGCAGCACGGCGAGGGGGATCTCCGCGGCCGGAGTTGGGGAAGAAGAGGTCGGGGGCGTCTCCAGGGCGGGCGAGCGCTCGAGGCTCGGCCTGTTCGAAGCAGTCGAGGACGACGGAGACGATGGACAACACGGCGGAGCTCGGGGACGACGGTGGACACGGCTTCTACGACGGTGCGATCACGGCGGCGTCGGCCATGGCGCGGGGAGAGCGGAGGAGAGGAGCTGGGGGGAGGCGGAGGTGTCTGGGGGGTCGAGGAGGACGTGGAGGTTCGATCCATCCCTCCAGGACGGCGAGGGGGCGAAGCAGGGCGGCGGGCAGCTGCGTGGCGCGCCGTGCGGTCGCCGTCGAGCACCTGCCTGCCTGCCTGGCCGAGCCAAGCAGCTCGCTGGAGCGGCAGCTGGACTGGGCCGGCAGGTGCGCCGGGTGGGCGCCAGGTAAGTGTTCTTCCTCTCTTTTTTTTCTATTTCTTTTCTGTTTCATTTCTTTTGCAGCTTTGTTTAATTAATAAAAATGCCTAAACATTTTTATAACTCATAACACTTGTCATACCTACTGTATATAATATGAACAGTAAGAAACATTATAGTTCATGATTATTTGAGCATTTAAAATATTTTATAGCATTTAAATGCCCAAATTCAAATACCATATGATTTAATCCAAAGCCCTAGATTGTCCTAGAAAATTGTGCACCATTTTTGGCAGAGGTTTAAGACCAAGGCAGAAATGATGAACATTTTGAAGGGCATTTTGGGTACATTGGAAAATATTTTAGCAAACCCTAGTTGTTAGAGGAGGGGTGCTGGGGTTTCTGTTAATCACATTTCAAGTTTCTTTGAAAGTAAACATGATGCACACTCTAGTCAGGTCCTAATGCAAGTGCTAGCTAGGGATTTGACAACTCACCCCCACTTAAAAGAATCGCGTCCCGAGATTCGGGTTCCTCCGGAAAAAGGGTGGGGTACTCAAGTCGAAGACGATCCTCCCTTTCCCAAGTAGCTTCACTCTCGGAATGATGTGACCATTGAACCTTGAGAAACTTGATATTGTGGCGTCGAGTGGTGCGCTCAGTTTGATCAAGAATACGAACGGGGTATTCTCGATATGTGAGATTGTCTTGGAGATCAAGCGTTTCGTGGTCCACTCCGCGGATAGGATCCGAGAGGCAACGCCTGAGTTGAGAAACGTGGAAAACATCATGAACTCTGGAGAGGTGCGGAGGTAGTTCCAATTGGTAGGCAACTTCTCCTCGTTTGGCAAGAATGCGAAAAGGACCGATGTAACGAGGGGCCAATTTGCCTTTGATACCGAAGCGATGGGTTCCCTTAAGAGGAGTAACCCGAAGGTAAGCCTTATCGCCAATTTCAAAAGTCACAGCCTTATGATGACTATCATATAGGCTCTTTTGGCGAGACTGGGCTGTTTTCAACCTCTCACGAACGATGCGAACTTGTTCCTCTGCTTCCTGGATCATATCCGGGCCAAAGAATTGCCTTTCCACGGTCTCTGACCAGTTAAGAGGTGTTCGACACCTTCGTCCATATAGAACTTCGAAGGGGGCTTTACCCAAGCTGGCTTGATAACTATTGTTATAAGCAAATTCGGCAAATGGAAGACACTTTTCCCATTCCATACCGAAAGAGATGACAGAGGCTCGAAGCATGTCTTCCAGAATTTGATTGACTCGTTCAACTTGACCACTTGATTGCGGATGGAAGGCAGTACTGAAAGAGAGATGGGTTCCCATAGCATTCTAGAAACTTTCCCAAAATCGTGAAGTGAAAAGACTTCCACGGTCTGAGTTAATCTCCAACGGTACACCATGAAGTGATACTATTCGAGAGATATATAAGTCTGCTAGCTGGCTAGCGGTAATACTCTCCCGAACAGGCAGGAAATGAGCTACTTTAGAGAGGCGGTCGATAACGACGAGGATAGCATTATTCCCTTTCCTGGACCTAGGAAACCTGGTAATGAAGTCCATACCGACTTTATCCCATTTCCATTCAGGAATAGCTAGAGGTTGAAGGGTGCCAGCAGGCCGTTGATGCTCTGCTTTGACTCGACGACAAACGTCGCAGTTAGCAATGAACTGAGCGATTTCTCTCTTCATCCTAGTCCACCAGAATCTTTGACGTAGGTCTTGATACATTTTGGTACTACCGGGATGAATCGTGAGAGGAGATTCATGAGCCTCCATAAGAATCATCTGTCGTAGCTATGGTTTCTTGGGTACCACCAAGCGGTTCTCGAAGTACACTACACCTCGATCATCCATAGAGAAGCTTCTAGCAACTCCGCTAGCAATGTTCTCCTTGATCCGAGATATGCCTTTATCATACCGCTGGGCAACTATGATTTGATCCATAAGGGTAGGTTTCGCCACCAAGGTGGAAAGGAATCCTCGAGGAACAATGTGAAGGTTAAGCTTACGAAATTCCTCGTGGAGAAGTGGTTGACTTTGTTGTAACATTAAGTTGTTACAAAATGACTTACGACTTAGTGCATCAGCCATGACATTGGCCTTTCCAGGAGTGTAAGTGATTCCTAAGTCGTAGTCGGTGAGCAACTCAACCCAACGTCTTTGCCTGAGATTTAGATCCGGTTGGGTGAAGATATACTTCAAACTTTGGTGATCAGTGAAGATTTCACAGCGATTACCAAGGAGGTAATGTCGCCATGTTTTGAGTGCATGGACTACAGCTGCAAGCTCTAGATCATGAGTAGGATAGTTATCCTCATGTGGACGCAACTGTCGGGATGCGTATGCAATCACTTGACGATCTTGCATGAGAATGCAACCTAGTCCTTGTCGCGAGGCGTCGCAATAGATTATAAAATCCTTGGAAAAGTCTGGTGGTACTAGTACAGGTGCAGATGTCAGGCGTCTTTTCAGTTCCTGAAAACTAGACTCGCACTGTGGGGTCCACTCAAACTTTTTATCTTTCTTGAGGAGTTCGGTTAGAGGTTTAGCAACCTTGGAGAAGTTCTCGACGAAACGTCGGCAATAGCTCGCTAAGCCAAGAAAACTCCTAACTTGCTTGACCGATTCAGGGGGAGTCCAATCAAGTACGGCTTGAACTCACTCGGGATTGACAGCAATACCCTTGCCAGAGATCACATGACCTAGATAGGTTACTTTTGGCAACCAAAATTCACATTTAGAGAATTTGGCATAAAGGCGGTGCTCTCGAAGTTTCGTCAATACCAGCCTTAAATGCTCGGCATGATCTTCCTTGTTCTTGGAGAAAATGAGTATATCATCGAGGTATACCACAACGAATTTATCCAAATACTCCATGAATATAGAATTCATTAACCGAGAAAAGGTAGCTGGGGCATTGGTTAATCCGAAGGACATGACGGTGTACTCATATTGGCCATAACGAGTAACGAAAGCCGTTTTAGGAATGTCCCCGTTCTTGATTTTGATTTGATGGTAGCCCAACCTCAAATCCATCTTAGAGAAGACTGAGGATCCAGCGAGCTGATCATACAGGTCGTTGATCCTGGGAAGCGGATACTTATTCTTTATGGTGACCAGATTGACAGGTCGGTAATCTACAACCATCCGCTCCGTTCCATCCTTCTTCTTGACGAAGAGGACGGGGCAAGCCCAAGGGGAAGAACTAGGACGGATGAAACCTTTCTGCAAGGACTCATCGAGTTGTTTCTTTAGCTCAGCTAATTCTAGTGGTGCCATCTTATAAGGTCTCCTAGAGATTGGGACAGTTCCAGGAATAAGATCTATCACGAACTCGACATCTCTGTCAGGTGGAACTCCTGGCAGTTCTACTGGAAAAACATCCGGAAAGTCACGGACTACCGGGATATCTTCGAGTTCAGGTAGAGGGCTGGCAATAAGAGAATAGAGCTGACGTTCAGCCATTCGAGTCAAGACATTGACTATCTTGCCGGATGGATGTGTAAGTTGAACGGTCCTAGTAAAGCAATCAATTTTGGCGTAATGGGTTGTCATCCAATCCATACCCAAAATGATATTTATGTCCGAAGACTTGAGAGCGATTAACGAGGCAAGGAAAACAAGTCTATCGACAAGGATTTCATTTCCATGGCTTACCCTAGAGGTTTGACACTTTGAACCAGGAGTTTGAATAATCATGGAAGTAGGCATGTCACAAAAAGTCATGTTGTGCAATCGAGCATAGCTTTCAGATATGAACGAATGGGATACTCCAGTATCGAAAAGAACAGATGCCGGATGGCAGTTTACGAGAAGCGTACCAAGGCCGACGTTAGGATCCTCATAAGCTTCTTCGGCAGAGACATAGTTGACATGACCACGTGCAGTGGGGATTGGCTTGACATAGTTCACCTTGCCGATTGGCTTACCACGGCCAACGGGTTTTCCTGGCTGATTCTGGGGACAATCACGCATGTAGTGTCCCGGTTCTCCACACTTGAAACATGTCACAGTGGTGGGGCGTGGAGCAAAGTTGGAGGGTGGACCTCCATAGGTCTTAGCAGGTGCAAACTGTTGAGTTGGACGAGGCGCCTCATAGGATGGCCTCGGTGTGTACTTGGGTGGTAGAGCAGTGTTAGGAACCCATACACGGCGCTTGTGGGAGCCAGAGCCGGATGAGGAACCAAAGTCTCGAGTATGCTTGCGGGTGGCCTCGAAGTCGGTCTGGCCTGTCTCAGCACTGATAGCCTTGTTAACCAACTTCTGGAAGGAGGTGCACTCGTGCAGACGTAGATCTCGACGAAGTTCAGGGCTGAGTCCCTTGCGGAACCTCGCCTGTTTCTTGGCATCGGTGGATACTTCCTCAGGTGCATAGCGTGCCAGATTACCAAACTCACGACTATAACTATCCACAGTCAAACGGCCCTGGGTGAAATTGCAGAATTCCTCCCGCTTGCGATCCATGAGACCTTCCGGAATGTGATGTTCACGGAATGCCTCACTGAACTCAACCCAGGTAGTGACTTGGCCAGCAGGACGCATAGCTTCAATGTTTTCCCACCAAAGACTGGCAGGGCCCTCAAGATGGTAGGCGGCATAGATAACCTTGTCAGCTTCGGCCACACGGGCAGAGTGTAGCTTGTGGGTGATACTACGTAGCCAGTCATCAGCATCCAGAGGTTCAGTGGAGTGATGGAACTTAGGTGGACACATCTTGATAAAATCGTGGATTGACACCACGTCATTCCTCTGACGGAACCCAGTGTTCTGCTCTATGCGTTCCAGCAGACGGTTGGTCTCTCTCTTGTTCCGTTCTGCTTCAAGCATAACTTCCGCCAAAGAGGGTGGCTGGGGCAGATTTCCATCTCTAGCCCCACTAGCCTCACCCTGCTCCTGAGCAGCAGGAGTGTTGCGAGTGTTGACCATCCTAGGAAAACAAAACAACGGTTTAGACAAGGATGGCAAAAATTTGACATAGAAGTGCAGAATGTAATGGATGACACAGAATGCAGAGATGTTCATCCGTACGACATGGTAATATAGGAACTGCTATATATACACCAGTGGTCATACACACCATACAAAGTTTAGTACAAGCCAAGGCTAAAGTACAACTGCGGTGAAAGACGATACATCCCATCAGAGGCATTCCAAGCTCCTATACATTATTTAACTACACCTCCGGAATTCAGTACACACTATGTCATATTCCACAAGACGCGCAGGACTGTGGAAATACAACTAATACAATACTACTACTACCACGGACTAGCTCAGACATTCGCGTAGTAATCCTCGTAAAGATTACCACCGTAGCCTGGAAGTGGTACAGACGGATCTTGGAACTCGCGAGCACTAGAAGGCTGTGGACCATGGGGGCATGGGTGTGGTCTCGGTCCCGATGCTGGTGGTAACCGACGCCCACGTGGAGGTGTAATACCCCCAACGTCACGCCAATCCATGCGATCAGGCAGACGAGTCCGCACGGGGTACAAATCCCGCATGTCTAGATATCCGGCGTGCACAGCAGGTGCAAGCCATGTCAAAGTAGTCCAGTGAGCGGCTCGAGTGTTATACAGCTCCATTCGGAGGGCACGGACCTCACGGTCCCTATCCTCCAACATCTGAACAGTAGTCTGAAGCAGTGGCTCTTCATGAGCAGCATCAGTATACAGACCAGTGTAGTAGCCTTCCTCTCCGGGGAGTGAAGCTGGCATGTAACAGAACTCAGTGTTCAGCAACAGGGCATGCCTAGCACGAAGAATGGTCATCATCGAATAAGCGGCATCCTGTACTGCCATCTCGATGGTAATCCCGAGTCCATAAGACCAATGGATGGGATCATTTGCTCCGGGATATGAGGGGTATATCCGAACTGTGCAGAAATACTGACTTTGATTGAAATCCCGATACTGTTCCTCCACAGTGTATTCAGGATACCAGCGATAACCGGTCTCAGTCATCACACGGACTAGCATGGCTGTGTGACCGGGCACATTCATGCACCGAGTCAAACGAACCACTTGGTGAGGGATGCGGGCAGACATCTGAAACACGAAATAATGCAAAGGCATTAGTGTTTCTGGAAGAAATCGGGCAGCATAACAATTGTAAATGCTCAAACAAAGATTTGAGACATCATACAAATGATAGCATAGCCACTCAATAATTCCATATCAAGGTTCCGATTCAACAATCATCATACTCAAAGGATAGAAACTGAACTAAGGCTTGAAACCAACAATCCTAAGAGTCTACGGATTAGTAACACGTGAACCTAGTAAGGATAAGAGGCCTAGTCCTAAATCCCCGTAGAAAGAATAGACAGACTCAGATTAGAAGGGCATAAGGTAAAGGAGTAAAAAAGAGCCTTACGTTCCCCTCCACAATCAATTCCCCTACATATAACTAAGAATTTTTCTAGACTCAACATCGACCAGTTTGGCTTGAGAAACCTACAGGCAGTCCAGCTCTGATGCCAACGCTGTCAG
The DNA here is from genome assembly GCA_902687465.1 of Secale cereale. NCBI lineage: Eukaryota > Viridiplantae > Streptophyta > Magnoliopsida > Poales > Poaceae > Secale > Secale cereale. The sequence continues at coordinate 536,983,715 of LR738711.1, read as the reverse complement.
GACCCCGATCCTAAGTCACACCGATCTAGCTGTAACACGTCATATCACTTTGCGGCCTCACGCACGGTAACCCCACGGGTGCCACCTTACCTGGCCCGGGACCGTTTGTGCATCTTGGCACACGTATATGACAGTGTCGCTAGGATCCATATGACAGAGAACCCGGGCCGACATGGCTAGTTATAAACCAAAAGTGGCACTAAATTACAGAGACAGGCATCCATGACCCAGCAACGAACGTGTCGGTCATCAACGTGTGAACCCAAGTCGTAGCAAGCTACATGGACTTAAAGGAACAACGTGTGACATTTCCCCTAAGGGACAGACACAGGAACGAAGAAGGACACATGCCGTCCAGCCTACGTGTTCCTAGCAGTAGCAGGCTACCAAGGCTCATTGGAATCACTAGGAGGCATTTCCCTGTAAGATAGGCTACCAAAGGAAAACAACTAGGTGTCGGATCCCACACATACCAAGCATTTCAATCATACATGCAATATGCTCAATATGTGCAAATACAACATTGCATCACAACAGAACTCTATGACTCAAAGTACTTTATTTAAAAGGCTCCAAGAGCCATACATAACATATTCATACAGGTAGGGGTCACATGACCCAACACTCAAGTCATATAGTCATACAAGCACAAGCGGAAGCTACATGTCTGAGTACAGACAACTTAGAAAATAAAACAGGCTTGGTGTAGCCTGGCTATCTACAAGGCCTTTCACAAGCTCCAGATCACCGTCTGGGTGTCAAGCTACTCGTCGACGTCAACGTCTATGTAGAACCCATCAGCAGGGGCGGGGTTCTCCTCTGCAACAGTTATTAAGCAAACATGAGTACAAAGGTACTCAGCAAGTCTTACCACAGAACCTATCATACATGCAACATCATCAAAGGGGGTAGTGGAGTTTATAGCAGAATGCCAGCTTTGACCTTGGCTAACCTATACTACAACTCTCAACGGATTGCAAGATATTGTTACGAACACGATTCCTCTAATCACCACATCAATACACTACCGAGGATCCTCTTCCGTCATCCTACGGAAGGGCCATCCACGGCACTCACACTTATCTTGAGGCTTTTAGTAGTATCCATCAACTTGTCTATGAACTGTAAGAGTAACCAAGTAGTTCGTACCGCGAACAACGGCTATTCGAATAGTTTGATAACCCTGCAGGGGTGTACCTCTTCACACACGCTTCCACCACTTATCGCCGTTTACTCGGCGTGTACTCGGCAACCTTCAAGCGGAAGCCCAGCGAGGGTGTCGGCCACGACCTGACTAACTACTCAAGTCTCTCGTCCAGGTTTATCGCCTATTTGGGTTCCATCCGTGGGGAGATCCGGCCGGGGTGTCGCTCTCGGCCCCAAACGATGTGTACAGGGTTCCCGAGTCACCAAACGGGCAACCGGTACACCGTGCCACGTACCTGTCGCATCACAACCCACCCCGAGGGTCAGCGTTGTGCACGACCTCCAGTAAGCTATAAACACCAGAAACTAGTTGCAACTCCTGGACGGAGATCAAGGGTAATTAATAAGCCGAGAGGGTCAATTAAGGATCCCAATGCGTGGTAGTAGCTGTAACTTGAACCACACATACAGATCTCGGGTCCTATGGACGATTCCAATGAAACAACCCACCATGTACTCCTACATGGCCTTTCATCGATACCTTTACCAAGCGTATTCCACACTTCCTTCTCTTTATCGGTAAGATCATTTCACTCTGATCCATCACCCAGATGAATCAGACCAGACACAACTCTAAGCATAGCAGGCAACATAAGTAAAAAAGCATGGTGGATCACACATCACATGGCTCAATCAACTCCTACACATGCTAGTGGGTTTCAACTATTTACTGTGGCAATGACAGGTCATGCAAGGGAATAGGGTTCAACTACCGCAGCAAGTAGCAGTTCACGCGTTGTTGCCTTAATGCAGTAAAAGAGAGCAGGAGCGAGAAGATTGGGTTTGTATCGGAATGATCAATGATTGCTTGCCTGACAAGGTAGTTGTCGGGTACTGCTCTTCAACTGGATACGCGGCAGTATCCTCGGGAGCAGGACCTAACACAGGGAATTCCGACGATACAATCATTAACAAACAAATGCAACAATATGATGCATGTTTATGACATGGCAAGATGCATGTGTGTTGGCTAATGCAACTAAAACCAGAAGGGTTTGAACCTATTTGAATCAAGGATTCAAATAGAAGTTCAAACTATTATTTAAATAAGTGCATTATCATGTTTTTGACATATACAGCAAGTTAACTTGTTCAAACATGCATGAAACCAGTGCCATTAGAAAGATTGGATTTTTCTGATCATTTTTCATATATAAATCTTTTCCATCTGAGCTATGGTTGATTTTATATGATTTTTAGAAGTTTTGGGTATTTTCTGGAATTTCCTGAATTATTTTTAAATCTAAAAATCCCAGAAAAACCTTTACTACGTCAGCATGACATCATGCTGACGTCAGCCAGTCAACAGGGCCAGTCCAGGTCAAACCTGACCAGTGGGTCCCTCATGTCAGTGTCCCAGCTAATTAACTGAGTTAATTAGGGTTTAACTAAACTAATTAGCTGTCAGTGGGGCCAGGGCCCACGTGTCAGTGACTAAACTAATTAACTAATTAATATTAAATTAACACCTAAACTAAGTTTGACTTGCGGGCAGGGCCCACATGTCATTGACCCAGGGGGTCAAACCCGTGGTCAAAACAGGTCCAACTCGCCGGCGTTTAGCCGCCGGCGAGGCCAAACGCGGCGGCGTGCTTCGGAAAACGTCTACGGTGCACGGCTCGAGCTGCGGCTGGGTGCGTTGGATAGCCCTTGCTCTTGCGCGTCGGATGGAGGTGGTCGCCGGACCTGGGGTGGCCGGAGACGACGGCGACCAGCGTCGGGCGTGAGTGGAGATGTGGCTGCAGGGGCCTAGGCGATGCATGCGTGGCACCGTTCGCATCTACGTGCTGCGGTGAGTACGTTGGACGGGTGCCGGTGACCAAATGGTCACCGGAGCATCACCGGCGACGAGCACGGCGGCGGTGCGTGCGGTGGAGCTTCGTGCAGTGTGTTACTGGGCAAAAGGGAGCCAACGGAGAGGGGGAGGAGGTAGCTAGGCTCACAGCAGTTGCAGCAAGCACCGAAGCGAGCTCGGGGGTGGTCGGAGCTGAGCAGCACGGCGAGGGGGATATCTGCGGCCGGAGTTGGGGAAGAAGAGGTCGGGGGCGTCTCCAGGGCGGGCGAGCGCTCGGGGCTCGGCCTGTTCGAAGCAGTCGAGGACGGCGGAGACGATGGACAACACGGCGGAGCTCGGGGACGACGGTGGACGCGGCTTCTACGATGGTGCGATCACGGCGGCGTCGGCCATGGCGCGGGGAGAGCGGAGGAGAGGAGCTGGGGGGAGGCGGAGGTGTCTGGGGGGTCGAGGAGGACGTGGAGGTTCGATCCATCCCTCCAGGACGGCGAGGGGGCGAAGCAGGGCGGCGGGCAGCTGCGTGGCGCGCCGTGCGGTCGCCGTCGAGCACCTGCCTGCCTGCCTGGCCGAGCCAAGCAGCTCGCTGGAGCGGCAGCTGGGCTGGGCCGGCAGGTGGGCCGGGTGGGCGCCAGGTAAGTGTTCTTCCTCTCTTTTTTTCTATTTCTTTTCTGTTTCATTTCTTTTGCAGCTTTTTTTAATTAATAAAAATGCCTAAACATTTTTATAACTCATGACACTTGTCATACCTACTGTATATAATATGAACAGTAAGAAACATTATAGTTCATGATTATTTGAGCATTTAAAATATTTTATAGCATTTAAATGCCCAAATTCAAATACCATATGATTTAATCCAAAGCCCTAGATTGTCCTAGAAAATTGTGCACCATTTTTGGCAGAGGTTTAAGACCAAGGCAGAAATGATGAACATTTTGAAGGGCATTTTGGGTACATTGGAAAACATTTTAGCAAACCCTAGTTGTTAGAGGAGGGGTGCTGGGGTTTCTGTTAATCCCATTTCAAGTTTCTTTGAAAGTAAACATGATGCACACTCTAGTCAGGTCCTAATGCAAGTGCTAGCTAGGGATGTGACACGCATATTTAAGACTGTAAAGAATGTCTATCAAGCCTTGATGATCTTTAATTTCTGAGTAGCGATATGACTTCCATGCCCGATTCAATGTTGCTTTGTCGCTGTGCATGATTATGACCATCATTGCTCTCTTAGTTGGTCGCTCCCAGTCTTTTGCTAACCTTCGCCTGTACTAAGCGGACTGACTGCTTGTGCATCCAAAATCCTTTAAACCAGTTATGCCATATGAGTCCACCATACCTTCCTATACATGGTATTTACTTGCCATTCCTAACGAAGACTATCTTGTACCATCTCGAAATTATTCAAAAAAGCATTTCTCTTTTGTGCCTCTGTTTTAGCTCATGAGGAAGTAGTAGTTAATTCATGATCTTTTTAAGTTGGACAAGTTTCACCCCGGGATTGCATGTCTAATCTGCAAACCCCTAATACGAGAAGGAACTGGCAAAGAGTGTGCCCGAGTCATTAAAAAATATACAACAAACAAACCCTCCTTCACGCTTTGTTCATGAGAAATGAGAAAACTTTGGCAGTGATAAACAAAGGATATTACGGGGATGTGATCGTCCCCGTGTGGGAGCCGTTCCTCGAAACTTGTCCAGCTCGAGAAGTAATTGAGTTATCTACTAGCATTCGTTGACGAAATATACATATCCCAAAAATAATTTTTACCTCTGTTTTTAAAAACCAAGAGCTCTGGTACATGTTTAGTCTTTGCTTCCAACCACGGGTTTTCAACCTTGCCATCAAAAGCCATGGCTTGAGAGTCTCCACCTTCTTTCTTCAAAGCACCAACTATTGAGAGCATGATTGTCATTCTGAGTGTAATGTGCATTGTCCAAAAGTACCATTGTCTTCTGCATGATTATGATATCGTTTATTCTGAAATCATTGTATCTAGTCGTCACTTAAACCTCGGAGGTGCTCCTGCATTTATGTTTTGCTTCACTAAAGGGGGCAAGCGAGGTATCACTTTGTCATGTTTGCACACCATGCTCACTACAAATCTATTGAGTGTTTCAGTATCATATCGTAAAACGTTCAGTTCTTTGTGATATTCTCTTGAGGCAACTTAATTACTAAAGATTCATTATCTCCATAAGCATTTGTCATGTGACTGTGAAAAGTTCTTATATGGTTGATAGCATGTCACCACAGAAATTATGCTTGTTATCATTTACCTACTCGAGGACGAGCAGGAATTAAGCTTGGGGATGTCGATACGTCCAAAACGTATCTATAATTTCTGCTTGCTCCATGCCTCTTTTGTGTGATATTGATATGATATTTATGCACTTCCATACACTTTTGATCATATTTGGACTAACCAATTAACTCAGTGCACCCCAGTGCCAATTTCTGTTTTCTGCTGTTTTTGTATTTCAGGTTTTCTCATTACGTAAATTGCCAGAAAAATTCCGGGAAAATATATAAAAAATCAGCGCTCCAGAAGCTTCCATGCGGCCGAAGTAGGGCCAGAGGGGGGCAGAGGGGCTCCAGGCGCCCAGAGGGGGCGGCCCTACCCTTGGCCGCCGCGCCAGGCCGCCTGGGCCCCCCTTACCTCCACTGGTGCCCCCCTTTGGCATATATTTACACCGCGTCCCGAAACCCTTGAGGACGGAACCCTTTTTCGCGATCTCATCTCTGTTCCGCCGCCGCCGCGCTTCCAAGATCGGGAGCACCAGGAGAACTCTTCCCGGCGCCCTGCCGGAGGGGAGAACCACCACCGGGAGCTTCTCCACCACCATGGATGCCTCCCGGATGAGTTGTGAGTAGTCCCCCTTGGACCATGGGTCCATGACCAGTAGCTATGTGATGTTCTCCTCCCCTCTTTGTTCTTCACCGATTAGACCTCGTGAGCTGCCCTACATGTTCGAGGCACATATGTAATCCTTATGCTGTTGCTATGATGAGTTTGCTGGGATCCGATGGATTATGAGATTATGTTCAGATTGTGTGTGAGTTATATATTTGATTCACCTCTTTTATATTTATGTTCTTGAGTAATTCTTGCATGTTCTCCGTTGTTGTTTATTGCTTTGGCCAAGTAGTAGGTAGTAACTCCAAGAGGGAACATTATGCTTGATTGTGGGTTCATGCCCCTCGATGACTAGTTTGAGTGACAGAAACATGAGTCTAGGGGATGTGCTGTTGCCACAAGGGGGAAAACAGCAGTGCTTGTACTTGCGGGTGCAAGGATTGTTTACTTTACGCAAAGTTCTTTTAATGCAGTTGTCTGTTGCTTTGAGTTTATACTATGGGTGGGAATCGCAACTTAATACCAGCGAGATGTTCTGGATAGATATCTCAAGGTGGATGATTAGTAGTAGATGTAGATGGATTTCGGTCTACTTGCCTTGGCATACCGCCCATGCTTTCGAGCCTCTACCTTTCTTTGCAGCATAGTTAGCATTGGTTTGCGCACATAATCCTGTCAATTGCCCAGCTGTAATTCGTTTACCTCGCTTAGCTATTTTATAGTCTTTTGGGAGAGAGACATCACTAGTGAACATCATGGGACCCCGGTCCATATTACCATCACTGATCACACCCGCTATTTACTTCCTGTTCTTATTTACTAGTTGCAGTCATACCTATCACTATTATCTCTTGTGTTTGATCCTTTGTAAACGACAAGGCCGGAGGGATTGACAACCTCTCTATACTCGTTGGGAGGAAAGTTATTTGTATCTGTGTGCAGGTCCTGTCAATCGCTAAGTATCTGGCGCCGTTAGCAGTTGACACCTACTTGTCGACCCTCGGAGTCTCACGGGATTCGATCCTTGGTATCTTTGCCAAGGGAAAACAATGGCTACGCTACATCTCAAACCTTCCACTTGGGGTAACCAACGAGGGGCGAGAAGCCATCAGCAACAACCCCCAGAGCCGCGGCAGCAACAACCCACGGAGCATCTCGGGCGTGATACGAGGTCGATGGCGGCCACGGTGGGGAGGAAAACGGGGAAGACCGTTGTGGTGAAGAGGACGGCGGCTGCCTCCTCTTCATCCAGGCGTGGCTGGACCCCATCTCCTTCTTCCCCTCCCGCAGGCGCTGCCATGGATGTCGACTTCGATCTTGGGTCTCTTAGCCCAAGGAGGAAGAGGAGGATACCATAGGATGAGGAGGAAACAGAAGACGAGTAAGAACCTCGCCCCTCATGTTATCTCCTGGTTACATCCCTGTATTGTCTCTCTCTGATCCAATGTCGTCTCTGCAGGGATATGGAGACGCTGGCCCAGAGGGCGGCGAAGAGGGCTAGGGTGTCGTCCTCCGACAAGCCCCCGGCGGGAACTTCAGGCACGCCGCTGGTGGTGGAGAGCAGTCCGGACAATAGCCCCCAGCGTAAGTTGACCACTCATTTTTCCATGGGTGGACACGGGGCATGAATTCTTGATGTTGACCTTTTCGGCTTTGTAGGTGGGGACCGGCAGCAGGAGGGCCCACAAGGGGCCACCCCAACATGTCGCCCCCTTCAACTACACCGCCCTGGAGGCGTCCCCGGCAAGGGCACCGACTACCGAGCCCATGCCCATGGAGGAGGAGAGGGACTTGAACGCGGGCGGTGTCAGGCCCAAGATGCAATTCTATCCCGATCACGTGACACTTATGTGATTGGGGCACAACCGCATTTCGGGCGCTTAGCAAGATGGATATCATTACATCGTACCATTACATACATACATGGGGGATACAACAATACATACAATTCAAATGAATACAAAATCATCAATACAAGATAGAATATATAGATGATTTCATTTAAGCATTTAGATAGTGTGTATAACCAAACAAAACTTCAACACGAAGCAAGCATCTTCAACTTCACCTGCAACTAACAAAGCTATAAGAGGGGCTGAGCGAAGCATACTTAGCCATTAAACGGTTTGCATAGGTAGGGTGGTTAGACATGAACATGGTTACAATAGGAGGCTAACAGGAAAGACATGGGCATCGAGGCAAAACTATAGAGCGATACTCTAGCAATAGGCAAAGATAGTAATGTTATCGGGGTTCGGTCATCTTGCCTGAAGAGTTGTCGTTCGGATCGAAAGAGGGGTCCTCGTGCTAAACCTCGGTAGAAACCTCGTTCTCGTACTCGTACTCAGCTTCCGGCTCTAATCAACACAACCACACAGGGCACAAATCAACAAGATGCAATGCGCACACAACAATGATGGATGCATGACTGATGCACTATGGGAGCACAAGGAGCATGGAAATATGCACTCAAGCAAAATGCTTCAAAACATGGTAACAATAGGATATTAAGAATCTACATGAAAAATCACCCAAGTTTCATATAAGACTTGCTCAAAACGGAGCTACGGGCTAAAAGTTATGCTCGAAACAATAAACATGTGAAAGCTGAAAATTACAGCCACATAGCAACTTCGGAGCATTAGATAAATAAGCTAGAGCACTCAAACATCATGGCAAAGAGTATGAACATAAACTAGACATATCCTACAGCACATAAGTCTATTGGTGCACCCCGAAAGGAGCCACGGATCAATAGCAACAAGCTATGACATATTGAACTTGACAACAAAATCCTGACAGCAATATTTTATTGCAACTTGGGAGCAAAATTTAAATATGCTACAGCCACTCAAATGAGCATGTGAGAGCATGAATGGATAGCCAACAATATATACTACACGGAATCATCAAGTGTCACCCCAAAACTATCATGGATTGGCCTAGAACAACAAGCAAACATGGCATCTGGAAATTACAGATTCCAGACTTAGTGAAATTTCACTAAGTGTTAAAACAGCAGTTTCATCATGGCATCTTTGAGAGAAAGTTTAAGTCACCTCAAAGCTAAACATGGCAAGTGGTAAGAACCACAGCAAAGTACACATGATGGTGAATCCAAAACACCTAAGCATGCCTCAGGAGGACAAACACATCAATAGCAATGAGCTCCTCAAGTTGACATCTCATAACAAGTTTAACAACATAACAGCCACATAGCACTTTGCAACGGAGATAAACATGCCAAGATTAATTCTATGATGCAAGCCTAGTCAAACAACATGTAGAGCATGACAAGACGAACACATGGACATCTCATTTGCATCATTTGGATAAACATGCAAAAAGTTATCACATTGCAAAGATGGCATTAAAACATCTACTAACAGCAGTTTTTAACAAGATGCACTCTTGCAACAGAATTTTAAGCACCTAGATGATCTCAATCATGTATGGCATAATGGAACAAAATGTAGTACATGACTCCACGAACAATTTGACATATCATTCACTCAAATCGGAGCTATGCACAAAAAGTTATCCACGTTTGAAACTAGCATCAGACAAGCAAAAATATCTCAGACTTAGTGATATTGACTAGGGAAAGGAAAAAAAAACACGCGGCACAACTTAATAAACAGCGCACTGGGCTGAGCTTAAGGGGCTCACCACGGGCCTAGCCCGGATCGGAGAAGGAGAGGAGACGGTGGGCCTCGGCTCGGGCCCGAAGATGCGGGCGACCGGCGACTCGCCTTAGGGGCTCGGGCGGAGTGGATCTGCTGGCCGACCTGGCCCACTAGGGTGCGGCCCAGACGGCGACCAGAACGGATCGAGGGAGCGGTGTCTCAGCGACCTGGCGATGGCTGGCCTGGGCGGACGAGGGGGATTGGGCCCGGCCCAGGAGGAAGGAGGTGGAGACGAGCCGGGCGGCGCTGGGCCTCGGTCGAGGGTTGCAGGCGGGCGTCGATCCGATCTGGATCGGGGTCTCCTTCCCCGATCCGATCAAGGAGGCAGCGACGGCTGATGCCTGGCGGCGGCGGTGGCCCCAGGCCGGCGGGAGGCGGGCGGACCGGCGGCCTGAGTGCCGGCCGGCGGCGGGGATGGTGCGGCTGGGGCCACGGCGTGGAGGAGGGAGCTCTGGAGGCGGCGGGGAAGAGCTCCGGCGAGGCGGCGGTGGTCCTCCGGCGAGCTCCGGCCGGAGTGGGAGGAGGAGGCTAGAGGTAGGGGATGGGTCTAGGGTTTCCTAATTTTGGGGCAAAATTAGAGGAAGGTGGACAAATATATAGGCACAAGGAGCTAGGGTTTTCCAAAAGAGGTGTGGTTTTCGGCCACGCGATTAGAAATTGGATGGGTTTGGGCTGATTTGGTGGGCTGCTGGAGGGGTGTCTTGGGCCTCGAAGTGGAGGTACTTTTAGCCCACGAGAATAACAGTTGGAGCACTAAACGAACTCCAAACGCGACAAGATTCGACAGGCGGGTCGCACACATCAAAACAACAACACACGACAAGTCTCGCGCCAAACCGGTAACGTTACACGGCCAAACACCAAAGTAGGCCTACAGGACACCACGGACACGTGAGGGAGCTCCGGAACGCGAAACGGACAACGGGAAGGAACGCGTGGGACCGGATGCAAACGACAACACGAAAGCGGTGCAATGCACATGACTACATGATATGAATGAATGCCACACACGCACACAACAAAACGACGAAACCCGAAAGACGAAGAACCCAGAAATGGAATTGATGAAGCCAGAGATATATTATATTGCCCAAAAGGGAAAGTATTACATCCGGGGCATTACAATACAACAATACATACAATTCACATGAATACAAAATCATCAATACAAGACATCTGACTACGGATGCAAACATGAAAAGAACAACGACATCCATCTACTATCCCAGGCTGCCGACCCGGAACCTAACCCAAGACTGAAGAAGAAGAAGAAGAAGAAAGAACTCCAACAAAACGATCATCGCTCTCACGGCAAGACATCGGAAACCTGCACCTGCAATTATTGTTGTAGTATCTATGAGCCACGAGGACTTAGCAATCCAATAACCATGGGTAACAAGACTATCAAAGCTTAATGGGAAGGAGGAGGTAAAGTGGTGAGGTTGCAGCAGCGGCTAAGCATAAGTATGGTGGTTAACTTACGAGTACAAGAATAAGATGAGCATCTACGCAGACGATCGCAAACTAGTAATGATTGCTAAAGATCCTGAACTACCTACGAGTCAAACATAACCCCACCGTGTTCTCTTCTCAAAGTGAAAAGAGACAGTCACAGTTACTCACACAGTTGTGTGTTTTACTTCGGATCCTCTGTCAAGTTTTCTACAACCAGACATTAACAAATTCCAATCTGCCACATAACCGCGGGCACGACTTCCGAAAGATCATAACCCTGCAGGGGTGTCCCAACTTAGCCCATCACAAGCTCTCACGATCAGCTGAAGTGATAAATATAATATCATCACCCCTTATCTTAGGGAAATCCGATCAGGCTCGGCATCCCGGTGCACAAGACATTTCGACAATGGTAAAACAAGTCCAGCAAGACCTCCCGGCGTGCCGACACCCTGGTAGTAGCCGCGTGTATCTCGTCTCAGGCCACGTCCGGATGGGACAGCCTACAGGAAAATACCAAATACCTTGGGTTTCCCCAAGGCGGCCCTGCAGTCTGCCCGTTTGGGACCACCACCATCAGCACTGCCCCCCTGCTATGTAGAAAGAATCCCCGGGGATGCAACCCCCTATGCAGTTTTAATTAATTAATTAAGTTATTATTATGAGGCAAATTAAAACCAATGTTGGGCGTTGCTGGAGGAGTTTTATTCAAAGACGAAGTGTCAAGGGGTCCCCATATACCCAACCGTGTAAGGAACGCAAAATCAAGGAACATAATGCCGGTTTATCGGCGCCTAGGTGGCATGAGTGGAACAAAACACCGAGCAAAAGGCCAAGCCTTCCACCCATGCCCAGTATATAGGTGTGTTAATAATAATAATAATACATACGAGAAGATGAACGAATCCTCACGATCGCAATGGAACAAGCACTAACGAGAAGAAGCAAGAAATACGGTAAACACACATCACAAGAACATGACAATATGCTCAAACAAGTATGATGCAACACAAGTCTACATAGGATGTACTACAAGTCCATACAGGAAGCAAAACATGGCAAGGTAGGAAGCACAGGAGAACAACACAAGTCTATATATGATGCAATACATGGCAAGGTATGATGCATGACAAGTCTATACAGGAAGCAATACATGGCCAGGTAGGAAGCACAGAAAAACAACACAAGTCTATATGATGCAATACATGGCAAGGTATGATGCATGACAAGTCTATACAGGAAGCATTACATGGCAAGGTAGGAAGCACAGAGAAACAACACAAGCAACATGTTTAAATGAGGCCGGAAACTACAACAACAATTCCGGAAACTCCCCATATGCATGTTTAGCAATTTTAAGCAAACAAGAATTCACACATTTTAATGTTGTTAACATGATGCGGATGACATGATCAAGTTTTTATGCAATTTTTAGTTAAAAGTTAACATGAAGAGGATATCAAGTATTTGACACCGTGGTGGAAAGAAAGGGTGCCACGGTGACGAATCCGAAAATGATGCCACGCAACATATCGGTACCGGTAGCTCGTCGAGAGACCGGTGCAAAAGAAAGGTGGTGTGAGCGAGTCGAACAAGATGAAAGGTGGGGTGATCCCGTCACCGGGTTCCCACGGGTTGCCGCCAAGGCAAACGAGGGCACAACGGACACGATGCAAACATTCGATTCATCTCATACAATACATGCAGTCCACGGGTCATCGTCTCGGGGTTATACCTTCTAAGCGTTCGTTTCGGGGCGGTTCGAGGTTCTAGAGGAAGTAGTGGTACTCGCGGGTCGTGGTACACGTTCGTAGAGGGAAGTAGTCGTTCCGTTCGTAGTCGTACACGGGGCATCGGGGTCGTTGTTGACGCAGAGGTACTCGTTCCGTTTCGGAGAGGTACTTGACGAATCCATCGTTTCCGGGGCAACGGTAGTTGTACACGTTGGCGTTTTCGTTCACGGTTCTTCGGCGACGGTAGTGGTACTTGACGTGTAGGCGTTCTCGTTTCAAAGATGTACATGTCGTCGGGCGTAGTTGAACTTGGCGCATCGTCTTGTGTAGTCGTTCGGGCATCGGTCTTGCCGACGGGGTACTTGTCGCATCGTAGTGGTACTTCCTGTCTTGGTCACACTAGAAGAGGCACTTCGCGAAACCATAGGCAGCAACTTCGTGTGGTTCTGTCCACGCCTGATGATCTCGAAACCGAGGCGAACATGAGCTGCCTGGGAAGGCAAACGACGGCGGCGTTGGAGCATGAACAGAGGCCAAGGAGCTCGAGGGAAAACCTCAACAGAGAGGACAAAAGAGGCTTCGGCATGGCAGGACGAGGGAGCAACGGCTTGAGGCCATGGCTGCGGTCTGGCATGGCCGGAGGAGGCCGAGGATGGAGCACGCGAGGGCGGTGACGACGCGGCGGCTCTTGGCTGGCCGGCGCTCCAACGGAGAGACGGGGCCATGCTCGGGGAGGAGGCTGTGCGGACTAGGGAGAGAGGCGGTGGAGCTCCTAGCCGGCTGGGCTTCGCCCTTCGATGGCTCCCGAGGTCGGCGCGGAGGAGCACAAAGGCGGCGCTGGTCGAGGGACGATGCGGCTCCGCGCGGGGGAGCCCGCAAGCTCCGGCGCGTCGCCGTCCGACGGCGGGGATCGGAGGCAGCAGGGAGGCGGCGGCGTCGGAGATGCACTGGAGGGTGATAGGAGGGAGGAGTGGGAGATCGAGAAGGAGGCTGGGGATCGGGGCCTCTGGCGGTGCGAGGGGAGAGCGAGAGGAGGGATCGGGCGAGGGAAGAAGGGGATAAGGCAGAGGTCGGCCGGGCCTCTTGGGCCAACTAGGTTAGGCCGCTGGTGGGCTGGGCCGGCTTTGCAGCTAGGAGGCCTTATCCATTTTCTTAAAAAAATGCAGATTCGAAAACCCGATGATGAAAAGGAAAAAGGACAGGGAGTTAGAGGAAGAATAAGAAGGAAGTAAAAATATACTTGAACTCCTAGATTTATGCACAATTTTAATAAACTAGTTTGGACATTTTTAAGGATATAAAAATAATTCAAGTTTGAATTAAATTCAAACTTGAGCCATTTTTGAACCCAACCAAAACAAGTCCAAAGGAACTAAAAATTGGCAAGGATGTTGAAGGCATGGTTGAGAATTGATAGGAAAAGAATGAACATTAAATTGGTGCAGGAAATAGAATGCCACAATTTAAATGGACTAACGAAGAAGGAGAAGAAGATGATCAAGCAAGGTTGTGGGAGTCAAAACTTGGACTGAAACAGAGATGGGGAATATTATGCAAGTGTGTGATGGTTGCTTCCAACAATGGAATATTTTTATAATAGCTCCATAAATATTAGGAGGATATATATATATATGTTATAAAGAGAAGTCATCCTTCCCTCGATTTAAATGGACCGAAGGTCCACACGACTTATTTGGTTGAGTTGCAGAATTAAAGTCATGATGGCATGATGACATGATGCAATGCAAAATAAAAAGAGCAAGCACAAAATAAAACACAAGGCGAAACTCTAGAAATATCTGGAAATCTTCTGGGGCGTCGGTCTTCGGGCGTCACAACTCTACCACACTAACAGAGGATCTCGACCCGAGATCCTGGAGACGGCACCGGATAAAAACGGAAGAGGAAGAGGTAAAACAAAGTTGCTTCTTCGACAAATGAGTGAAACCACGAACTTGTGAGGTTGACCAAATTGAAAGAAGAATACAACGGAGATGAACGAAGTTAATAGCACTCTGGTAAAAGGAGGAACAAGGAACATTATGAGAACCTTGTAGGTTGAAAGACATGAAACAAGAGCTTACAAACCAAAAGAATAAGAAACTGCAACGGTATAGCCAAATAATAAGAATGACAGAATTTGGACAGCACTTCGTCTGAAAAATGGAAGGAATTAGCATGACCTTGCCAAGTTTGGATGATACTTGATGAAATCAACAACACATTGCCTCCGAAACAATTAAAAGAATGGCACAAGGTTAAGAAAGATTTCAGACAGCACTCCGGTTGAAAACAGAGGGAAAAAAACTAGATAATATGACGGAACTTGAATGGAGGACACAACACTCCAGTTAAATTGACAAGCAAGGGAGAATACGATCTTGATAAAAACAAGATGATGGTCAAAGAGAGCAATATCACAAAGCCTCTGGAACAAAAGAATAGATGCTAGATCGTTCGGAAGAAAGAACGGAGAAGAAAAACTTCTCTCAAAATTGAATTTGAAAGAGCATCCTTACGAAGAAGGGTTGAACGGAGTTATTGGAAAATCAACAACGAAAAGAATAAGCTCGTTGTGGGCTTATGGAAAACATCTCAAAATTATGAGGTGACAACCAGCCACTGACGAAAACATTTAATTGGATTGAGATCAACACGGAGACGATAAACTTATTTCACCGGAATGATAAATGAAGAACTTGGGTCATTTATAATCACCATAATTAGCAACAATCCTTAGGGAAAGCTTTTTGTGAGACACAACCCAAGATAACTCCAACGAAGAAATTGACGGGATTAAATATCTCATTCTTGATAACTTGTGAATCATGGAACATGAAGGAAATTGTCAAGAATGACATAACACCGTTTGAAATGATAAGGTAGAAAGGATTGCAATTGGAATGCAAGATGGAGAATACTTGAGCTCCAACAAGAATCTTGATGAAGACTTCGAGGATGAATTAAATCATGATGAACCACCATGAAGAACTCCGGTAATGAAAGCATGGGAAGTAAAAGATGAAAAGAATAAGATTCAAGGCCTGCGGTGAATTAGATGGAGCTTTGAAATGATATAATTGAAATAACTTGGAGCTCCGGAAAAAAAGATGAAGAATTTAGAACCGAGAATATGATGTGATGAACAAGCTCCGGAAAAAAAAGATTAATCACTCGAGGAAAATAAGAATAAGATTTACTGTATGCTTATCCTTCATCAAATTAAATTGATGACAAGCAACGGATTTGGCCTACTACTTATTCTTCTTGAAAAGGATTGGAGAGAGGTCTAGCCGAATTGAGAGAAATCTTGAACAACTCACCGGTAGGATTATGAGAAGAGCAAATGAATTAGTACGATAACAACAGAAGAGTAATCTTGAAAGAACCACCGTAAGAATATGGAGACGAAAGAAGAGACATCAATGAAGGATGTTTGGAGGACAAAGTTGAAAACTGAGAACGAAGAAATATTCTAAAATGATGGCCTTCGGAGGATCACAAAGAAAAGAATTCATGAAATGCTTCGGATGGGTATGAAAATAATTCCTCACAATCGAAACAATAATGAGGATGGCATGAAGCTAGAACCACGAATCTTGGAAGAACGGATAAGGATTCAAGAGGAACTCATCTTCGGGTCTTCAAAATCTGAGAAGACGAAGAGATACACCACCAAGAATTGTATAGGCACTCCGTAATGAAGAATTAAAAGGTTGAACCAATGATGAAAAAGAATTTGAAAGCGGTCTTGGAGAAGGACCGTGACTGATGGGATTCATACTTACGTCACACTTTGAAAAGAATTTTAGAATAACTCCGGAAAAATTAGAAGAGTCAGGTAAGATCCTGGGAAAAGACCTGTGGGTTAGGGCCCACTCAAAGAAATCACCGCTGTAAAAGACTTTTCAAGAGATATTGCACCGGATGAATTAAATGGCTTGGATGAGATAACAATCTCAAAATATAATGAACAGGTTGAAAATGGACACACGAGACATCTGAGATCTCTTGTACACCCCGGATAAGAATTAGGGAGAGTTAAATAATCAATAGAGACTTTGGATAAGAATTCCCACATTGGAAAACATGTGAAACAAGAGGAAGAATATGATCAAGACCGAAGCTTGGATTTAGTCCACCGAAGAAAAATATTAGAATTAAGAATGATGAACTTGACACTCTTGAGCATCTTCATGATAATTCACCGGATAAGAACATTGAAGGAAAAGAATGAAGAAACCTCACATGAATAAAATGGATACTTGATTTGAGATTTCTTGCTCCGAGAAGAAGAAGGGTGGTAGGGTGGGGAAACAAAGACAACTTGGGATGAATGAAACAGACAAATCATCGAATTTCTCAACGGCGTCCGTATGGAATAACTTGAAGAGAAGGCACACCGGTTGATAAGGATCAACATGAAGATCTCGATGGTCAAGAAGGATTAGCACTCCCATAGAAATATGAGAACACCGATTAGGAAAGGTATGGAATAAACATTTGACATCGAAGCAACTCAAATACCAGAATCAAAACGAAAACAACGGATAGACATGTTGCAGCATGATCTTCACAATATCATTCGAACAGAGAATTGAACGAATGAATTC
This sequence comes from Secale cereale, assembly GCA_902687465.1. NCBI lineage: Eukaryota > Viridiplantae > Streptophyta > Magnoliopsida > Poales > Poaceae > Secale > Secale cereale. Next base: position 536,966,372 of record LR738711.1, on the reverse strand, counting down.
CGTAGGTACATCAACTTGTCGAGAAGCCAATTGGGAGAACAAAAGGTAAATAAAAGCAACAAGGAGCAGATAGAACAAATACAAGATAGAAGCTTCGTTCCACATATTTGTGCTGAAAGCTCATGGAACGTGTTACAAAAGGGTTTTGCAATCCCCGGATCAGCATAGCCAAGGACCCTTTAAGATGCAACTCCCGATCGGAACAACGCCCATAAAACCACTTCACTCAATGTAGAACCCCGAACTCCATATCATGCATTCGTTGGAAGAATGCCTACGAACTACTAGATGAACCCACCTATTAATTACCGAAAGTTTCCAGTTATGCAATCAGTGTTGGGGATACAGGGGAAGCATCGCGCACTCAACTCTAATCCTACATCCAGCTGTATCCATCCTTCAACACATAACCAGTTATTTCCGGAAACCGTTTTCCTCGGACCTTCGAAATGCATCTGCTATACAAGCTATGGCAATACTCCCGAACTACCTCCCCAGTACTGGGTGATGTCGGGGTTATCTTGCCACTAACCGCACAGGAGAGTTTTCGATGTCGACCGTCTTAAGTATTCCAGAACTGCTGCGATATATTTGTGACGACAACACCTCGGATCTCAACTCCCTGGGACACTGCCACAACCCCTAAATGATAGGAGGCATCGAGAACAATGTTCTCGTCACAAAGACATCAGAACAATTCAAACAATACTCGCAAGATCCTAAAACAAATTAGTGAAATTTTGAGAATAGAAGAGATAAGTAATCGTTAGGAGTCCTCACCAGAGTGAAAAGAGATGAGGAGCAAAAGAAATCCTACTCTCCGATATATATATAGGACTCAAAACATTTTCAAGTGTGTGCCTAGACCCAACTGTCAATGATTCGATCAATCAGTGGGGGCTCCTAGGTCGGAGAAGGCTCTGATACCAACTTGTAATGCCCAGGATGGGACTATACGTCCTACGTGTCGAGGCATGACTTAAAGGTATAAGCCCATTATGGAATGATCTCAAGTTTGGTATCTTTGCACGACTCATGTAAAAATAGGGATAAAATTGCAAAAGGATAGTTGGCTTACACTCGCCACGTCACACAATACATTACATAAGCATAACATCGTCCAAAACATCACAACCCGACTACGGGCGAAGATCCAAAAGAAAGATACCAAATACATAAAGCCACAGGTCCGAATCGCCCCTAGTAGAAACCACTACTGATCGTCGAAACACGTCACACACATATGGCCACGCTCTTCATGGGATTCCCAGAAGTTCTGACCCATCTCCTGCGTCAATCTCGGCTGAACCTGCATCTGGTGTTGTAGTATCTGTGTGCCACGAGGGCTCAGCAATCCCATAACCATGGGTATCAAGACTAGCAAAGCTTTATGGGTAGGAAGAGGTAAAGTGGTGAGGTTGCAGCAGCGGCTAAGCATAATATGGTGGCTAACTTACGAGTACAAGAATAAGATGAGCATCTACGCAAACGGTCGCAAACTAGTAATGATCGCTATAGATCCTGAACTTCCTACGAGTCATACATAACCCCACCGTGTTCTCTTCTCAAAGTGAAAAGAGACAGTCATGGTTACTCACACAGTTGTGTGTTTTACTTCGGATCCTCTGTCAAGTTTTCTACAACCGGACATTAACAAATTCCAATCTGCCACATAACCGCGGGCACGACTTTCGAAAGATCATAATCCTGCAGGGGTGTCCCAACTTAGCCCATCACAAGCTCTCACGATCAGCTGAAGTGATAAATATAATATCATCACCCCTTATCTTAGGGAAATCCGATCAGGCTCGGCATCCCGGTGCACAAGACATTTCGACAATGGTAAAACAAGTCCAGCAAGACCTCCCGGCGTGCCGACTTCCTGATAGTAGCCGCGTGTATCTCGTCTCAGGCCACGTCCGGATAGGACAGCCTACAGGAAAATACCAAATACCTTGGGTTTCCCCAAGGCGGCCCTGCAGTCTGCCCGTTTGGGACCAACACCATCAGCACTTGCCCCCCTGCTATGTAGAAAGAATCCCCGGGGACGCGACCCCTTATGCAATTTTAATTAATTAATTAAGTTATTATTATGAGGCAAATTAAAACCAATGTTGGGCCTTGCTGGAGGAGTTTTATTCAAAGACGAAGTGTCAAGGGGTCCCCATATACCCAACCGTGTAAGGAACGCAAAATCAAGGAACATAATGCCAGTTTATCGGCGCCTAGGTGGCATGAGTGGAACAAAACACTGAGCAAAAGGCTAAGCCTTCCACCCATGCCCAGTATATAGGTGTGTTAATAATAATAATAGATATTGTGATATTCTGACAACAAGTTCCCACCTGGAACGATCTTCATCTTCACCTGCAACTAACAACGCTATAAGAGGGGCTGAGCAAGCGGGTAACATAGCCAAACAACGGTTTTTGCTAGGAAGGTGTCAAAGGTTAGAGGTTTCATGGCAACAAGGAGAGGGCTGACAATAAGATGGGTAGCGCGACATATAACGATAGCATCGAGACAACTAAGCAAAGGCAATGATAGTAAAGGTATCCAAGGGTATGATCATCTTGCCTGAGATCTCTCAAGGAAGAAGAACGGATCCATGAAGAAGACGAAGAAGAAGTCTTGAAGACGAACCATGAGAAGACGAACGAATCCTCACGATCACAACGGAACAAGCACTAACGAGAGGAAGCAAGAAATACGGTAAACACACATCACAAGAACATGACAATATGCTCAAACAAGTATGATGCAACACAAGTCTACATAGGATGCACTACAAGTCCATACAGGAAGCAAAACATGGCAAGGTAGGAAGCGCAGGAGAACAACACAAGTCTATATATGATGCAATACATGGCAAGGTATGATGCATGACAAGTCTATACAGGAAGCAATACATGGCAAGTTAGGAAGCACAGAAAAACAACACAAGTCTATATGATGCAATAAATGGCAAGGTATGATGCATGACAAGTCTATACAGGAAGCATTACATGGAAAGGTAGGAAGCACAGAAAAACAACACAAGCAACATGTTTAAATGAGGCCGGAAACTACAACAACAATTCCGGAAACTCCCCATATGCATGTTTAGCAATTTTAAGCAAACAACAATTCACACATTTTAATGTTGTTAACATGATGCGGATGACATGATCAAGTTTTTATGCAATTTTTAGTTAAAAGTTAACATGAAGATATATGAAGTATTTGTCACGGTGTTGGAAAGAAAGGGTGCCACGGCGACGAATCCGAAAATGATGCCACGCAACATATCAGTACCGGTAGCTCGTCGAGAGACCGGTGCAAAAGAAAGGTGGCGTGAGAGAGTCGAACAAGATGAAAGGTGGGGTGATACCGTCATCTGGTTCCCACGGGTTGCCGCCAAGGCAAACTAGGGCATGACGGACACGATGCAAACATTCGGTTCATCTCATACAACACATGTAGTCCACGGGTCATCGTCTCGGGGTTATACCTTCGAAGCGTTCGTTTCGGGGCGGTTCGAGGTTGTAGAGGAAGTAGTGGTACTCGCGGGTCGTGGTACACATTCGTAGAGGGAAGTAGTCGTTCCGTTCGTAGTCGTACACGGGGCGTCGGGGTCATCGTTCATGTAGAGGTACTCGTTCCGTTTCGGAGAGGTACTTGACGAATCCATCGTTTCCGGGGCGACGGTAGTCGTACACGTTTGCATTTTTGTTCATGGTTCTTCGGCGACGGTAGTGGTACATGACGTGTCGTCGTGTAGGCGTTCTCGTTTCAAAGATGTACATGTCGTCGGGCGTAGTTGAACTTGGCGCATCGTCTTGTGTAGTCGTTCGGGCATCGGTCTTGCCGACGGGGTACTTGTCGCGTCGTAGTGGTACTTGCGGTCTTGGTCACACCGGAAGAGGCACTTGGCGAAACCATAGGCAGCAACTTGGTGTGGTTCTGTCCACGCCTGATGATCTCGAATACGACGCGAACATGAGCTGCCTGGGAAGGCAAACGACGGCGGCGTCGGAGCATGAACAGAGGCCAAGGAGCTCGAGGGAAAACCTCAACAGAGAGGACAAAAGAGGCCTCGGCATGGCAGGACGAGGGAGCAACGGCTTGAGGCCATGGCTGCGGGCTGTCTTGGCCGGAGGAGGCCGCAGGTGGAGCACGCGAGGGCGGTGATGACGCGGCGGCTCCTGGCTGGCCGGCGCTCCAGCGGAGAGACGGGGCCATGCTCGGGGAGGAGGTCGTGCGGACAAGGGAGAGAGGCGGTGGAGCTCCTGGCCGGCCGGGCTTCGGCCTTCGATGGCTCCCGAGGTCGGTGCGGAGGAGCACAAAGGCGGCGCTGGACGAGGGACGACGCGGCTCCGCGCGGGGGAGCCCGCGAGCTCCGGCGCGTCGCCGTCCGGCGGCGGGGATCGGAGGCAGCAGGGAGGCGGCGGCGTCGGAGATGCACTGGAGGGTGATAAGAGGGAGGAGTGGGAGATCGAAAAGGAGGTTGGGGATCGGGGCCTCTGGCGGCGCGAGGGGAGAGCGAGAGGAGGGATCGGGCGAGGGAAGAAGGGGATAAGGCAGAGGTCGGCCGGGCCTCTTGGGCCAACTAGGTTAGGCCGCCGATGGGCTGGGCCGGCTTGGCAGCTAGGAGGCCTTATCTATTTTCTTAAAAAAAATGCAGATTCGAAAACCCGATGATGAAAAGGACAAAGGACAGGGAGTTAAAGGAAGAATAAGAAGGAAGTAAAATATACTTGAACTCCTAGATTTATGCACAATTTTAATAAACTAGTTTGGACATTTTTAAGGATATAAAAATAATTCAAGTTTGAATTAAATTCAGACTTGAGCCATTTTTGAACCCAACCAAAACAAGTCCAACGGAACTAAAAGTTGGCAAGGATGTTGAAGGCATGGTTGAGAATTGATAGGAAAAGAATGAACATTAAATTGGTGCAGGAAATAGAATGCCACAATTTAAATGGACTAACGAAGAAGGAGAAGAAGATGATCAAGCAAGGTTGTGGGAGTCAAAACTTGGAGTGAATCGGAGATGGGGAATATTATGCAAGTGTGTGATGGTTGCTTCCAACAATGGAATATTTTTATAATAGCTCCATAAATATTTGGAGGATATATATATATATGTTATAAAGAGAAGTCATCCTTCCCTTGATTTAAATGGACCGAAGGTCCACACGACTTATTTGGTTGAGTTGCAGAATTAAAATCATGACGGCATGATGACATGATGCAATGCAAAATAAAAAGAGCAAGCACAAAATAAAACACACAGCGAAACTCTAGAAATATCTGGAAATCTTCTGGCGCGTCGGTCTTCGGGCGTCACAATCGGGCTCCCGACCCGATCCGCAGCGGCGACGACGGTCCCCGACCGGTCGGCGAAGAGGCACGACGGGGCGTAGGCCGGCGGCTCGCCGGAGGATCTGGAGGGGCGGATCTCGCCGGCGGCGAGGGCTGGCTCACCCGCGGCGGCGCGGAGCTCTGGATCGGGGCTCCTTCCCCGATCTGGAGCGCTCGGGGCGAGCGGGCACGGAGGGAGCGGAGCGCGGGCCGGCGGTTCACCGGAGATGGCCGGCGGCGGCGAGGGTCAACGCGGTGGCGGCAGGGTTCCGACGGGAGGTGGACGAGCGCACGGAGGCGGGGACGACGCTCGCGGGCGCGGGGCAGCTCGAGCCCAGATCGGCCAGAGGGCGGGCCTCGATCGGGCCTCGCGGGCCAGGCGCGGCGGCTGACGCGGGAAGGCCAGGTGGTGACGCGCCAATGGCTACAGGCGGCGGGGAGGCTGAGGTGGCCCAATCAGGGGCTGCCACTTGGCGGGGGTGAGGTGGAGGCACTGGTTTTGGAGTAGGAGGGGGTTGGCTCCGCGGAATTTGAGGTAGGGGGAGGCTAGAGGTAGGTGGAGACAAGGGGATGCCCAAAATGGACAAGGGGGTGTCCATATATAGCAAGGGGACTAGGGTTTGGGGGAATGGGGGGCTTTTGGAGCCCTCCGATCGCGATCCGACGGATCCGATCGCGAGGGGGTTTAGACAAGCCTAGGTGGGCTGTGAGGAGAGAAGAGAAAAGAGGCCTGCGGGGGTTTTGGAGACCGAAAACGTCCGACAATTAAACCGGCTACTAGTGCCACTACATATATCCGTTGGGCTATCAAACGAGCTCCGAATGCGATGAAATTTGGCAGGCGACCTGTCTATACTGTAATAAGACCACACGCCAAGTTTCATCTCATTCCGAGAACATTTTCCGGCCACTCATAAAATAAATATTCGGAGGCACCGCGGGCGCGTGCAAGTGTGTGTGGGCTCAGAACGGACAACGGAAAGGATGTGGGGGTTCGGCCGGATGCAAGTTTTGAAAACATGCTGATGCAACACACATGACATGGCAAAATGCAACACGCAAGCAAGATGACAAGGCAACGTCTATGAATAACTGGCTGACATCTGGCACACCGGTCTCGGGGTGTCACAGGCGGCTCCTCCCCGACAACGGTTGTTAGCGAGGAGAGCGCCGCTCCTTCCCAGCCTGGTTAGGACGATTTGCCTCTATTCTCCAAGTTGAACCCTTGACCTTGGGCATCGTCTCACTTTTTCTTTTGACTTTTAGACCCACCCTTGATGGACAGGGCGGATGGCGAGCCCAACGTCGAGGAGGTCATCACGAACGCCGAGGCTGAGGCCGGCAAGGCCGCTATCAAGGAGGCCGGCAAGGCTGCTGCCGAGGACCAGCCTTCCTCCTCTGCCGCCTCTAGCTCGGGCCGCTACCTGAAGGTGAGTGACGACTTGTTCGTCCACCTCCCCTGGATGGCAAGTAGCAGGGCGCCAACCGAGGGGGAGGTGTTTGATGACGAGGCGCTCGCCACCGCTGGTTTTGAGGTCGTCGACGAGCCGGGCGCCGGCAGCAGAGGTTCTCAAGAGGAGCATCTTCTTTGGGCCATGAGCGCCAGCTTCCAAAAGCTCCAGGTGCTTTACCGTGCTCGCTTGGACAAGGCAACGTCCAGGTCGGCAGTGGTGGACAAGGCGGAGGAGGATTTCCAGGCGCAGGTCGCCCAGACAAAAGTCTGGTTTGACGAGGCTCGTAATGAGCTGAGGGCTTCCCAGGAAAAGTTGGATGAGCGCGCCAGAGACCTCATGCTGGTGCAGTCTGATTTTCAGAAGGCCCAGGAGGAGGCCAAGGAGTGAGCCGCCAATGATGAGGCCGCCCACAACCAGCGCCAAGCTCAATTGAACTCTCAGGAGGAAGATCTTGTCGCCCGTGAGGAGGCACTCGCCGCCACCCTCCGCGACAAGGATGAAGAGATCGACAGGCTTGTCGCGTGGCGGACCCAGGGGCTGGAACAGAGGCACATTGAGGCTCTCAATGCTCAGGCTCGGGTCCATGCCGGCAAGGTAATGGAGCTGGAGGTGGAGCGGGAAGGCTTGAACAAGCGGGTCTTGGAGCTGACCACAGAGAGGGACACGATCCATGCCACCTTGAAGGATGCGCAGTCTGAGGTCCTCGGCAAGGCTGAACAGCTCTCCACGGCCCAGGATTCCATCAAGGATCTGAAGCTGGAGTTGGAGGGCCTCAAGGCGACGCTCACGGAGGCCAATGCTCGGGCAGAGGCTCTGAACAAGGGGCTGGAGGAGGAGAAACGGTTGCGGAAGGACGACGCCGCTGGCTATGCAGAGTACGTAAAGGGCGTGGACCTCTGGATCAGGAGCCTCGTCGCCGTTGTGGAGGAACTCACTGCGCAGCTGGCCACCATGGGCATGCCAAGCTTCAGGTTCTCCTGGGAGGTGAACCTCTCCATCCACGCCAGCTTGACCGTGTTCTTCTAACGCGTTCTTGAGGCCTTGGGAAAGCTCCACTCCGACCGGGCGTCTTTTCTAGCCGATGAGTCCCGTAAGCTCTGCCGGGGCGCCCTGACCAAGGTCCTCACCAAGATGGCGTACTGGAACCCCGACCTCGACTTCAACGCCGCGCTGGATAGCTTGCCGGATGATGTAGATCTCACGGTGCTCAAGGAGCGTATCAAGCCCATTATCAATTGCGTCGACGGAGTTATGAGGGTAGAGGGACAGCGTCAGGATTAGGCACCCCGTTTCTTGTTGCCGCTGCAGGTTCAGAATCGAGACAGTTCTTATCTTTAGTTAGAACCGCAGCAACAATTCATGTAATATAACTCTGCAATATTTCGTAGCGATGCATGTTATCTTCCTATTTGATCCTGCTCTGTATGTCTACCCTATGTTCAATTGGGAGGGATTGCCGGCGCGTAACCCAGGCCACGGCGTTTTGAGAACGGATCCTCAATAGCCTGCCGGTATGCTTACTGCCGGGCAAGCCAACTTACTGTTCCCAGCATGGTCGTTTGAACTATTGAGCAGGGTCGAGACAGGATAAAAGTGTTGCTAGTAACAGAAAGGCTTCCCTGCCGTTCTCGACGCGGCCACTCGAACTGTTGAGCATACTCGAAACAGGGTAAGGGCCCCATTGCATATAGGTTTATCATACAGAGAGCAAGATCTCCAAGGAGAATAACCTTCATGTGAAATGGAATTACTCAAAGACTTGCGTGACTTATCTTTCTTTTTTTGTCGCGTGGGCGTCCGCCGAACTCGCTGATGATGCCCCGCACTTGGTCATTTCCTTCTCAGGAAATTATGGCCATGAAGAACTACCACACTAACTACTAGACCAGATTTTCACAACTACGCCCCCTACCTGGCGCGCCAAAGATGTCGGTACAAAACGACACCTTTGGGATCACTGGAATCCCTTCTATGGTTGGCGGGCGTGAAGTTGTGGAAAGAGCAGGACTAAGAGTTAGCACAGCGATCGTTTACCCGGGTTTAGGCCGCGAGGATGCGTAATACCCTAGTCCTGCTTTGGTGTATATTTGAGTGTTCTTGAGTTCTGAGCTAGCTATGGTGCCTATCCAACTTTTCAGGATCCGAATCCTCCTCCAGTACGCCGCGGGCCTCCTTTTATAGTCTAAAGGGGCTGCCACAGTGGCACACAGGAGGTGGAAAGGTGTACAGTGTATAGGCTTATCCCACGCCATTACGGGACAAGGCGCATTCAATGCGCTGCTTAGGTATCTATTTACTTTATCGGGGACGGAAAAGAAGCTCGTCCCGTCCGTGGCCGCTCTGTCTGGTCGCGACACGCGTCCAGGCCAGCGAGGCAGGCAGCTGAGGTGGTGTCGCGGTAGGGTCTTCACAAAGATCTACATGCCACCACACAGGTGCTTGGCTAACTGGCCCAGGAACCACGTATCGCCACGTGGGTGCCTGCATGGGCCACCGGGTCGGCCGCCGAGCTGGGGCGGTGACTGGGCGGCAAGAGCTTGCCGCAGACTTGCTTCTTTTCCCGGCAAGGGTCTTGCCAGGGCCTCCGTGAGTGCCCTATGGCAAGAGGCTTGCCGGGACTTCGGGGTATATTCGGCAAGGAGCCTTGTCGGGGCCTCGCGGGCGTCCTCAGCAAGGAACCTCACGATTGTCATGTCTTCTGGTTCTTACCTTGGGAGTCATAGATCTTTGTCTTCACAAAGATCTGCATGCCATCATGCAGGCGCTTCCCGTGCCTTGGCTCCAATGTTATTAGTACCGTTAGAGCCCATAGGCTTCAAGGGTGGCTGTGACGGAGGCGTCTGTGTGGATCGCCCCGGCAAGAGCCCTTGTCGGGTGGTGCACAGGCTGCCCTGGCAAGAGTCCTTGCCAGGGGAGCCCGTCTCCTTGTGGATGACCCCTTGGGCGGAGGCCTTCTCGTGCCTCCCTCGTCTCAACTTCTTCTTCTCTTTCTTCTCCGGCTCCTTGTACGTCTCCACAGTCAGCATCTCCTCCAACAAGGTGGACCTGGGGTCTTTGGGCAATGGGGATGGGTTTTCAATTTTCACGGCTTTGTTTAGCCAGCCCTATTAATGCAAGGAAGTAAGAGTTAAGTTACTTGCTCAAATATAAAAATCCAAACACAAAGGATAAAACCTCGTTACCTCCTGGGAGAGTGTGCGGCGTCAAGCCCACAGTCTTCTTCCTTGGCTAGCCACTCCTTCTAGGGCTTGAATATCACCTTCCACAGCTTTCCGTTGGTGGTGCCATAGAAGCGGAGCACGGTGGCATGGTCCTCGGCCATGTAAGACCACATTGGGGAGGCACATTGTTCGCAAGGCATGAGGTGGCCATAGAGCATCACCTGGACCATGTTGGACAGTTGACATTCGCCTTTATCATGTTGGCAACGTGTTTCTGCAGTGACTCCACCTCCGTTGGTGAATCCCAGTTGAGGCCCTTCTTGATCCATGAGGTTGGCCTCATGGGGGGTCCGGATATGAATTCAGGGGTCACCGCCCAATCCATGTCGCGCAGTTCGATGATATAGAACCACTCATTTTGCCATGCCTTGATAGTATCTATGAAGGTACCCTCCGACCACTCAACCCGGGCGAGCTTGCTGATTATGCCCCCCTCCCACAGTCCGCTTGTTGGTCGTCAACTATCTTCGGCTTGACACTGAAGACTTTCAGCCACAAGCTGTAGTGTGGCTGGACCCGCAGAAAGGCCTCACAAATGACGATGAAGGCCGAAATATGAAGAATGGAGTTCAGGGATAGATCGTGAAAATCTAGCCCATAGAAGAACATTAATCCCCTGACAAAAAGGGTGGAGCGGGAAGCCCAACCCCCTAATAAAGTGAGGGACTAACAAAACCCTCTTGCTTGGTTGGGGCATGGGGACGAGTTGGCCCTTCTCTAGAGCCCAGTGAACGATGTTGGTTGGAAGGTAGCTGGGACGCTTCATATCCTTGATGTCATCATTGGTGACGCTGGAGGCCTCCCACCTGCCTTTTGAACCAGATCCGACCATGGCTGAGTCGTGGAAGTGGCTAGGAGGGGTTGAGGGAGTCCTAGATCGAGGGGTCCTCATGTGACCGGACAAACTCCTGGTGGGCCGGACTGGTGGGCCATGAAGATTACTCTAGAAGATCATCTCTTGTATCCAGATGGGACTCCTGAATTCCTGTAATGGAAAGTTTAGGTTCGGGTGTAGATTTTCCTTCTTCTGCAAGATGATATGTACAAACCCTAGGCCCCTCCGGTGTGTATATAAACCAGAGGGTTTAGTCCGTAGAGGCTAATAGAGAAACATTCAATCCTCGTAGGCTGAAACTTAGGGTTTTAGCCTTTACGATCTCGAGGTAGATCAACTCTTGTACACTTATTCATCCATATTAATATAGCAGGAAGAAGGGTTTTACCTCGATCGAGAGGGCCTGAACCTGGGTAAACATCATGTCCCCTGCCTCCTATTAACATCAATCCTCAGATGCATAGTTTGGGACCCCCTACCCGAGATCCGCCGGTTTTGACATGACATTGGTGCTTTCATTGAGAGTTGCACTATGTCGTCGACAAGAGGATTGATGGATCACGTCGTCAACTGCAACAATGACGTCGAGGGGATTTTCCCTCCCGGCTAACTCTTCGTGTTCGGTGGCTTCGCGCTTGCGGCCAACACTGAAGGCCACCTTGAGCAAATTGAGAGCTATGCCCCTGGCCATCATGTCAGATTCGGCAGCCTGAACTATGTTGCCGACGTCCGCGGAGACTTGATCTTCACCGGATTTAAGACAGCGGCGACCCCTGTCTGCCACCATGTTGATCATGACATAGCTCTGTCATCAGATTAGGAAATAGCACCTGCAAGAGTTCTGGCCCTAGATCCAGAACGCATCGCACGACCCGAAGATGGGAAGCTCAACCCCACCATGGGAGCCGCAGACTCTACGGCGATGGAGCCGCACATGGACCCAACTGATGGGGTCTATGTTACTGGAACCCCGGACTTAGCTCCGGTATCTGATTCCGAACTGCACGTAATTGCGCCCTTCAAATCTAATCAGACGCCTATCGCCGAATTCCGTGCTGCAGATATTTTCCAGCACTCACCACTTGACGACATGTTAAGGTTGTTGAGATCACTCTCCTTGGATGAGAATACACAGCCGCACTATATCTTGTTCGAACTGGTGGCTGATGAACAGCTGCGCTATACCCAAGGGCACGAAGAATTTCATTACCCACCCACCCCCCACTTGGTAGCCACGGTTGAAGATCTAACCGATCTACTCGACTACGCTTCAGAAGACTTCGACGGGATGGACCTCGAAGCCGAAGCAGATACAGATCAAAGGAGGCCCGTAACAGGGCGGTGGAAAGTTATGTCTTCATACGACGTATATATGGTGGACACACCCAAAGAGGCGGAAGGCAACGGTGAAAACAATCCGGTAGAGGATAAACCTTCCAAAGAACCTCCCAAGCGTCGGCGTCCAAAACGCCGAGCAAAATCCCTTAAAGAAAAGGACAGCAACACCGCAACTAATGACGGTGATATTCCGGAACAAGCCGAAGACCCCGTAGACCCAGCATTACAGGAGGAGGAGCGAGAGGACGACGAACAGAGTCCGAAGCCGCAGTCCGATGACAGCGATGCAGAAGACATGACTATGAACCGATCTCCGAAGAAGAGGTTAGCCTGGATGACGACGAACATACTGCCCCGGAAGAACCCTCCGAACAAAAACGCTTCCATCGGCAGCTTATAGCCAACGCACAGAGCTTAAAAAAGTAGCAGAGACAGCTTCGAGCTGCACAAGACACGCTCAATGATAGATGGAATGAGGTGCTAGACGCTGAAAAGAGACATGACTTTAATGGCCAAACCAAAGGCTATCCCAAGCGCAAGCTATTGCCCGAATTCGACGACGAGGCTATTGTGCTCGTCCTATCGAAATATAACACCACCGACAAGTCGGACCAACCACCTCGTGGACGAGATAGAGTCGCTAGCAATGACATAAACAAGCCCCCACCCCATAAAGGAAAGGAGGACACAGCCCAAGTCCGAAAGCATGATCTGCGTGAGGACCTAAACAAAAAAGCTAGCAAGACCAGGTCTATATTTGGACCCAGAGATCGAGCTCCCGCACGGGACGGCCGCTATCAAGCCAATCGCGCCGGCGACATACCAGTTCAGGGTCAATACCGAACACCACAACCATCGGACATATGCCATGATATAGAAAGACACAAAGGAGCTTCACACCCACTGTGCTTTACCGATGAGGTACTGGGTCATGATTTCCCAGAAGGGTTTAAACCCGTGAACATCGAAGCGTATGATGGAATGACGGATCCTGCTGTCTGGATAGAAGATTTTATTCTTCACATTCACATGGCTCGAGGAGATGATCTCGACGCACCAAATATTTACCCCTCAAGCTGAAAGGACCAGCTCGGCACTAGCTAAACAGTCTTCCAGAAAACTCCATTGGGAGTTGGGAAGAACTTGAGGATTCTTTTCTGGCCAATTTTCAAGGGACTTATGTCCGGCCCCCGGACGCTTACGATTTAAGTCACATGATACAACAACCCGGGGAGTCAGCCCGCAAGCTTTGGAATCGGTTTCTCACTAAGAAGAACCAAATCATCGACTATCCGGACGCCGAAGCCTTAGCGGCATTCAAGCATAGAATCCGGGACGAGTGGCTAGCCAGACACCTTGGACATCAAAAGCCGAGGACAATGGCATCCCTAACTACACTCATGACTCGCTTTTACGTGTGTGAGGATAGCTGGTTAGCTCGTAGCAGCACCAGCGACCCTGACATCAGAAGTCAGGGACGGCAATGGAAAGCCACGGCGCAAGAAAAACAAGCATCGAAACAATCCTGGAAGCCCAGATGATACAGCGGTAAATGCCGGATTCAGCGGCTCCAGACCCGGTCAACGGAAGAAGCCATTTAAAGGCAACAAAGATGGTCCATCAAATTGGACAGAATATTAGACAGGCCCTGCGAAATCCATGGCACCCCAGAAAAATCTGCCAATCACGCCAACTGTAACTGTTGGGTTTTCAAGTAGGCCGGCAAGCTAAAAGCCGAACACAAGGGGAAGGAGCCTCAGAGCGAAGACGAGGACGAACCTTGCCAGCCGAATATAGGGGGAGAGAAGAAATTTCCACCGGAGGTCAAAACAGTGAACATGATATATGCCACTCATATCCCAAAACGGGAGCGCAAACGCGCACTTCGTGATGTCTATGCCGTTGAGCCTGTCGCCCCAAAATTCAACCCATGGTCAGCATGTCCGATCACTTTCGATCGCAGGGATTATCCGACTAGTATTCAGCAGGGGGGTTCATCTACCTTAGTGCTCGACCCAATAATACATGGATACCATCCAACTCGAGTCCTTATGGATGGCGGTAGTAGTCTCAATATGGTATATGAGGACACTGTCCGCAAGGTGGGGATCGACCCATCAAGAATCAAGCCCAACAGCACGACCTTTAAAGGAGTAATACCGGGCGTTTAAGCTCGCTGCACATGCTCCTTAACATTGGAGGTTGTATTCGGTTCTCCCGACAACTTTCGAAGCGAAGAACTGATCTGCGACATAGCTCCATTCCGAAGTGGCTATCATGCCCTACTCGGAAGAACGGCCTTCGCCCGCTTTAATGTAGTCGCGCATTATGCCTATTTAAAGCTCAAGATGCATGGACCACGTGGCGTTATCACGGTCAGTGGAAATATAGAGTGTTCTCTCCGTACGGAGGAAGATACTGCGGCCTTAGCAGCCGAAGTACAATGCGGCCTATTTAAGGCAGATAATGTATCAATAGTGGACACAGCTAAACGTGTTCGGCACACGCCTTAGTGCGACAACCCAGATGAACCTGAGCAAGATTGACGGCTATGCCCCCGTCGACCGCCCCACAAGGTGATAGCATATGTGCCTCGAGTAAATAATTATGCCCTAAAAATTCCTTGGGTGGCGACGAGGGGCACCTGCATACAGTCCGTAGTCGGCTAGACCCTATTCAGACCATAAACTTGTCTTCTCTTGGTTCATTAAAACGAACCAGACTTACTTTGGCCACACTGGATTGACTTCTTCGTTTCCAGGTTTTATTTCTTTTTTCTACAGATGTCCATCATACTCATACCTTCAAGGACACATTATAGATGAGAAAACGACGCAGACGTGCAGCAGGGACCCACACTAAGGTTTCTTTTTAGATTAAGACCATGTGTAAACCTTTTTTTCTCTTTCTTGTTATATACCTTTTTGGCGTGTAAAATGTCCAAAAAAGGTCGTCGGCATTATCTGTAAAGTTTGCGGCTCGAAGTACTATAGAGGGATATTAATAGAGCAATTTTATTCATATCATATCCAGAGTTTAATTCACTCACCATGGAATGTTCTCTTCTCGCATCAGATTGCCATATGTGCCTTGTCAATAAAGGTTCATTACCAGGGGCTCTCTTCAGCCCTATTATTTGTTGAAAAGACAGAACACCTATAGTGAGTGTTCGATGTCCTGTATGTTTGCATTATATGCATCAGTTCCGAATCATGTCTTCGGTCAATAGTTGGGTTGCCCGGCTCCTGTGCTTACCCCTATGTTCCCAATTGTTCGGCTAGGGTGTAAAGGTAGAACTACTGCGATAGTACTTCTGGCTAGTCCGGTCAAGTACCTCAGTAGAGAAAGCCGAAAACTGACTGTCATGATAAGCGAGAGACTGGTCTGCAATCCGGTGACTTAGTTTTATACTACGATCGATAGAGGTCTACCCTGTGTTATACAAAGGGTTGGTTTTTCGCCCAGCCAAGTGCAATTGGATACTTCATCCGCACCATAGGCTAGTACCTAGCCCCACTTGTCAAACTCCTACGACTAAGTGAAAGGAATAACGTCGCATAGTCTGATTGCGTGGTTCGCTCCGCATACACCTCCTATATGGACCAAGACGTTGTATAAAGTGTGTATTCGCATATGACCGAACACCCCGGTACTATTTACCTGGGGGCTGAAGCCGACGACTAGAAACTTTCAGATTTGGATAAATAGTCACACATGAGGTAAGAAAGAGGCTGATATTACAAATAGCGCTAAAGTTATATACACTAGATTCATAAGCATAGTCTTTACATCTGGATGCAATCAATCGAATACAACATCTTTAGAGCACTCACCTTCTACGAGGCGGACGCCCTCGATGACGTCCTCGAAGTACTTCTCCGGCTTGCGGTGCTCCTTGCCTGCGGGCGGGCCTACAGTTGCTATATGCACTATGTTCATCTTCGCCCAGTGCACTTTGACGCACGCGAAGGCCATCCGAGCCCCTTCTATGCAAGCCGACCGCGTTAATGCGTCGACCCGCGGACTCGCCTCGACGAGCTGCTTCACCAACCCGAAGTAACTACTTGGGATTGGCTCAGCGGGCCATAGCCGGACTATTAAGTCCTTCATGGCTGAACCCGCCATGTTGTGCAGCTCGACCAGCTGCTTCATCTGGTCGTTGAGGGGAACTGGATGTTGTGGCGCATAGAACTGCGACCAGAACAATTTCTCCATGTTATTCGCCTCCTGGGCTCGGAAGTATTGTGAGGCATCTGCGCTGCTCCTCAGAAGATCAGCGAACACGTCTGGAGAACTCCACAATCATGCCAGCCCAATATACTTCCGCCCGCCGAAGATGCTCTATAAGAGAAATATCTTACCAGATGCTATCTGTCGCGCTTGTTTGATTTCCTCATAGGCGCTGCACGCCTCGCCTCGTGCATCCTGGGCAGACTTTACTGCCACAGACAGCTCGGTTGCCTATTCCGAAGCCTTTTTCTCTGACACCTCACACATACGGATGGCATCTTGGAGCTCAACCTCGACTTTGGACACCCGAGACTTGTGCTTCTCGCACTCCGCCTTTTCGGCCTCTAAATCGGTAGCCACTTTATCAGCGGCCGCCATGTTTTCCTTGGCCTCCTCCTTGGCCCTAGCAACCTCGCCCGTGAGGGCCTCCAGCTCAGCGGCGCCAACTGTGTAATACAGAATACAATGTTAGAGTTTGTACTCATACCTAATCAATCAAGTCTTATTGGCATTTAAATAAAAATCTGCATACCTTGCGTTTTATAAAAAACGCCTGTTGATGCGGTCGAGGTCAGCATTGACCACCTCGAGCTTCCGATTTAGTTCAGGGAACTCTGCATCTCGTGCAGTCACCGTAACTAAATAAGCCTGCACGACAGTTCAGCTTTGTAAATATGCTACTCTATGGATACTTCGTCCGACTCTTTTCAGAATCACACAAAGCATCAGGGGCTACTAGCTATATATGTACACTTAAAACAAATAAGATTTCTCAAAAGCATTACATGGCTTACCTCAAAGCATGTTAAAAGGCTGTTGAAGGCTTCATTCAGTCCGCCCTTGACGGATTGAATCTTCTTCATCACCGCACCCATCACGGTGCGGTGTTCTTTAGTGACGAGAGCACTTTGCAGTGCTCCCTTCATAGAATCCGGCGCCTCCGGATTCACTCGGGCGCCGCCGTATCCTCCTATGCTTGAGGAGTGGGATCTTCAAACCGAGGAGCCGCGCTAGGCTCCAGGACGGTGTTTGGTGGGACCCCGGGCTGTTCGGGCCCCACATCTTCGTTCTCCATGGGGGCCGTTTCCCCATGGTCAACGGCCGCCGAGGTATTACCCTCGGCGGCCCTGTCTCCCGCCCCGCCCTCATCTCCTTGGGCAGAGAGAACCCGCTCGGTCGACACTTCGGTGTCCCCGCCGATTACGGGCGATGGAGCCCGGACAGGTGGGTCACTCTCCATCTCCCCAGGCGCTAGAGAGTTCCCCTCCGATGATGTAACATCGGGTTTTACACCGAGAGGGCTGTAGGTCAGCAGTAGAAAAACATTAAGTAAATACTAGAAAAGCTGAATAAACAGAGGTGCAACACTTAAGTCCAGACTAACTTACCTCTCGGGCAGGAGTTTTACCCTAGGCTTCACCACGAAGCTGTGTTCGGATGAATCCGAACTATCACCAAGCTTCAGCTTCCTCTTCGTCCGGGGCACGGCCTTGCTCGCTTCAGCCACGGCCCCCCTCTTCGTCCACCTTCCTTGCGCGGGGGGTACATCTTCTTCCTCTTCTTCCTCCTCATCATCTTCCTCCGCCTCGTCGGAGGAAAGAATATGGAGGTCCTCGGGATGCTTGCCCGCAGGACGGGGGCTGTTTCCAGCCCCCTTGCTCTTTGTCTTATTTGGCTTCTTGGTCGGCACCTTGTACGGTGCCGGAACCAACATTGCCGTCAATAGAGGCAACACTGGGTCTTCGGGTAGAGGTGCCAGACACTTGATCTGGGTTGCCTTCTTCGTCCAAGCCTGTATATCACGTAAAAATTCCAACTCCTATTATCATTAAGTAATAGGAAAGGACAAGTGTTCGGCAGAGATCATTATTACCTCAGTGGCGGAAACTTCAGTACTGAAGCCCGCATCCTCATTCTCTTCGGGCCATTCCTCCTGGCTCTTGAAGAGGTGCCTCCAGATCTCTTTGTGTGTGGAGCCGAAGAGATGCTTTAGCGCCTTGTCTCCTGCCGGATTGAATTCCCATAGGGAGGAATCCCGGCTTTGGCAAGGGAGAACATGTCAGGTATCTTTGCACAACTCATGTAAAAGAGGGATGAAAATGTAAAAGAGTAGTTGGCTTACACTCGCCACGAGGACTCAGCAATCCCATAACCATGGGTATCAAGACTAGCAAAGCTTTATGGGTATGGAAAAGGGTAGTGGTGAGGTTGCAGCTGCGGCTAAGCATATGTATGGTGGCTAACTTATGAGTACAAGAATAAGATGAGCATCTACGCAAGCGGTCGCAAACTAGTAATGATCGCTAAAGATCCTGAACTACCTACGAGTCAAACATAACCCCATAGTGTTCTCTTCTCGAAGTGAAAAGAGACAGTCACGGTTAGTCACGCGGTTCGTGTATTTTACTTCGGATCCTCTGTCAAGTTTTCTACAACCGGACATTAACAAATTCCAATCTGCCACATAACCGCGGGCATGGCTTCGAAAGATCATAACGCTGCAGGGGTGTCCCAACTTAGCCCATCACAAGCTCTCATGATCAACAGAAATAATAATAATATTACCCCTTATCTTAGGGACAATCCGATCAGACTCGGAATCCCGGTGCACAGGACATTTCGACAATGTTCAAACAAGTCCAGCAAGACCTCCCGGCGTGCCGACACCCTGATAGTAGCCGCGCGTATCTCGTCTCAGGCCACGTCCGGATGAGCACTACGTAGAGCAATCGAAGACCCCAGATAACTAGGTGGCACCGCAAGTGGCTCTAGTTTGGGACCAACACCATTAGCACTGGCCCCCCCTGTTATGTAGAAGAATCCTCGGGGACATGACCCCCTATGCAAGTTAATTAATTAATTAATTGTTATTTTGAGGCAAATTAAAACCAATGCTGGGCCTTGCTGGAGGAGTTTTATTCAAAGACGAACTGTCAAGGGGTCCCCATATACCCAACCGTGTAAGGAACGCAAAATCAAGGAACATAACGCCGATTTATCGGCTCCTAAGGCGACATGAGTGGAACAAAACACCGAGCAAAAGGCCAAGCCTTCCACCCATTGCCAAGTATATAGGTGTTTTAAGATATATAAGATATATTGTGATATTCCAACAACAAGATCCGACATGGATCAATCTTCATCTTCACCTGCAACTAACAACGCTATAAAAGGGGCTGAGCAAGCGGGTAACATAGCCAAACAACGGTTTGCTATGAAGGTGTCAAAGGTTAGAGGTTCCTGGCAACAAGGAGAGGGGCTGACAATAAAAGATGGGTAGCGCGACATATAACGATAGCATCGAGACAGCTAGCATGGCAATGATAGTAAATGTATCCAAGGTGATGGTCATTTTTCCTAGGATCCCGCAAGGAAGAAGAACGGGTCCATGAAGAAGACAAAGAAGAAGCCTTGAAGACGAACCACGAGTAGACGAACGAATCCTCACGATCGCAACGGAAAAGAACTAGCGAGAAGAAATCACTCAACAAGGTAAACACACAACACGAGAACATGACAAGATGCTCAACCAAGTATGATGCAAGACAAGTCTATATGATGCAATTCATGGCAAGGGATGAAGCACACAAGAACAACACAAACCAACAAGTTTAAATGAGGCCGGAATCAACATATAACAACTCCGGTAAGTCCTCATATGCATAATTTGAAATTAGTCCAGATCTGAACAAACCCTAAGTTAACGTTGTTAAACAGCAAGTTAACATGCACCATGATGATCTACACGAAATTCTAGTCAAGTTTCATATAAAGTTTGTTTAATTTGGAGCTACGGCCTTGAAGATATGAGCATATCAAGATAAGCATGGCATATATATGCAAGATGCATCCAAACAACAAGCAAACACACTCCAAGCATGAAACCAACATGATATTATGCTTTTACATGCAAAATCACAGAAGTTTCGTATAGGGCACACTCAAAACGGAGCAACGGTTCAACACATACACATGAAACATGTTATAACAACTAGTTGAAGTTAACAGCCACATAGCAACTTTGGAGCAAGATAAATATATGCTACAGCACCCAAACATGATAACAAGAAGTATGGATGTGAAATAGACATGATACTTAACAAGCATGAACTTAGAACACACCCAAAAACATGTTGGAACACAACTAACCAAGCATGGCAAGTTGCAATAAAATTATCCAGACTTAGTCAAAATCTGGGAAGGCAAAAACATCATCACGATACTACTTCGGAGGCACAAAACAACAATCATATCAACTCCATTAAGTATATAAAGATCATGGACATGTAATAGACATCACATACATCAAACAACTCCATTGGAGCAACTCCATAGGAGGCATGGATCAATAACAACAAGCTCCACCAAATTGAACATGCTGATAAAATCCTCACATGTAAAATTTATAGCAACTTGAGAGCGCAAGAAATAAGTAAGCTTCAACAGGCCATATATGCAAACAAGGGCATGAATGGATAGACAAAAACATGGACAACAAGACATGATCATTGGCCACTCCAGAACAAGCATGGATTTGAGAGGGGCATCAAGCAAACATAGCATCAGGTTTAACAGATTCCAGACTTAGCAGTTTTTTCACTAAGTATAAAACAGCAACATTGTCATGGCATGTTTACAAGCTTGTTTAATTCACCTCAAGGCATATCATGGAAAGTGGATTGCACCACATCAAAGACCATATGATTGAGCTTCTAAAACATCTAGGCATGTGGCATGAAGACAAACACATCAATAGCAATGAGCAAGTCAAATCAGCATCTCATAACAAGTTTCAGCACTTAACATCCAAATGCACTTTTGCAACAGATATTAACATGGCAATATGGCACCTAACATGAATGCTACAGCAACCATCATGGAGAGCACTTCACAATGAACATTTTGACATATCATATGCTCCATTTGGATAAACATGCACAAAGTTACAAGCATCACAAGTATGCAACAAAATTATAGTTAACAACAGTTTTAAACATATAGCACTCTTGCAACAGAGATTAGGGCATCAAGCTGGACTCAAACAAGCATGGCACAATGGAAAAAAATGAAGAGCATATCACCATGATCATTTTGACATATCATACACTCAATTTGGATCACCACACAACAAGTTACAGCCATGCAAAGTATGCAACATATTAAGACTTTTTAGGTACTTAGCAATTTTCTACTCATGCGAAAAAACAAAACGAGCGCAAGATAATAAAAGGTGCTTAGGGCGAGACCTAGGCACAGGAGCTCACATTGGGCCTATCGGGCCAAAACAGTGTAGAGGAGGAAGAGGCAGGCCCGGGTGGCAGGTGGGCCGAAGCGGGCGTGGTAGCTGGGCCGGCGGGGACAGAGAGGGCCGGCGTGCTGGAGAGGCGAGGTGGGCCGATGCTTGGGCCGGGGCACAGCTGGGTGTCACATCCCTAGTTTAGCACTTGCATTAGGACTAGCTAGAGTGTGCATCATGTCTACTTATCAAAGAAACTTGAAATGGGAATGACAGAAACCCCAGCACCCCTCTTCTAACAACTAGGGTTTGATAAAATCTTTTCCAATGTACCCAAAATGCCCTTCAAAAATGTCCATCATTTCTGCCTTGGTCTTAAACCTCTGCCAAAAATGGTGCACAATTTTCTAGGACATCTAAGGTCTCTCGATTAAATCATATGGTATTTGCATTTGGGCATTTAAATGCTATAAAATATTTTATGTGCCCAAATAATCATAAACTATAATGTTCCATGCTATTCATATTATATACAGTGGGCATGACAAGTTTTTTGAGTTATAAAAATGTTCTGGCATTTTTATTAATTAAACAAAGTTGCAAAAGAAATGAAACAGAAAAGGAAATAGGAAAAGGGAGAGAGAGAAAGGTTACCTGACGCCCCACCCGGCCCACCTGCCGGCCCAGCCCAGCTGCCGCTCCAGTGAGCTGCTTGGCTCGGCCAGGCAGGCAGGCAGGTGCTCGACGGCGGCCGCAGCGCGCGCCACGCAGCTGCCCGCCGCCCTGCTTCCTCCCCTCGCAGCCCTGGAGGCTTGGATCGATCGTCCACCTCACCCCCGACCTCGCAAACACTCTCCACTCTCCCCAGCTCTTCTCCATCGCCCTCCCTGCACCATGGCCGACGCCGCCGTGCTCGCACCGTCATAGTAGCCGCGCCCACCGTCGTCCCTGAGCCCTACCGCCGTGTCTGTCGTCTCCGCCGTCCTCGACTACATCGAGCAGGCCAAGCCCCGAGCGCTCGCCCGCCCTGGAGACGCCCCCGACCCCTTCTTCCCCAACTCCGGCGGCGGAGATCCCCCTCGCCTTCCCGCTCAGCTCCGACCGCCCCCAAGCTCCCTCCGGCGTCTGCTGCAACCTCTGTGAGCCCAGCTTCGTCCTCCCCCTCTCCGTTGGCTCTCTCCTACCCTGGAACGCACCGTACGTAGCTCACCTGCACGCACCGCCGTGGAGCTCGTCGCCGACGAGGCTCCGCTTATCCAATGGTCCGGCCACCGTGCCTATCAGCCTCACTGTCACGCGTAGGTGCTGTAGGACCACTCCACGCACCTCTACGAGCACCGCACCGTCGTTTTCGACTTCGCCGAACTCTGGCAGCCGCTGGACTCGTCGCCGGCGTCATCTCCGGCGACCCCGAGGCCAGCCACCACCTCCATTCGATGCGGTTTGCCTCCAGCTACCCATAGGTGTGCTCCGCTGTCGTTTTGGCAGCCGGAGCACGAAACCCGCACCTCACCGCCGTGTTTGGCCTCGCCGGCGGCTAAACGCCGGCGAGTTGGGCCTATTTGACCACGGGTTTGACCCCCCTGGGTCACTGACATGTGGGCCCTGCCTGCCAGTCAAACCTAGTTTAAGTGTTAATTTAATTCTAATTAGCTAATTAGTTAACTATGACACTGACTAGTGGGTCCCACTGGTCAGGTATGACCTGGGCCGCCCTGTTGACTGACTGACATCAGCATGATGTCATGCTGACGCAGTAAAGGATTTTCTGGGATTTTTAGATTTAAAAATAATTCAGGAAATTCCAAAAAATGCCTAAACTTCAAAAAATCATATAAATTCAACAGTAGCTCAGATGGAAAAGATTTATATATGAAAAATGATCAGAAAAATCCAATCTTTCCAATGGCACTGGTTTCATGCATGTTTGAGCAAGTTAATCTTGCTGTATACATTAAAACATGATAATGCACTTAATTAAATAATAACTAAAGTGCCAATTTGAATCTTTGATTCAAATAGGCTCAAACCCTTCTGGTTATAGTTGCATTAGCCAAAACACATGCATCTTGCCATGTCATGAGCATGCATCATATTGTTGCATTTGTTTGTTTAATGATTGTATCGCCGGTATTCTCCGTGTTAGGTCCTGCTCCCGAGGATACTTCTGCGTATCCAGCTGAAGAGCAGTACCCGACAACCACTCTGTCAGGCAAGCAATCATTGATCATTCCAATACAAACCCATCTTCTCGCTCCTGCTCTCTTTTATTGCATTAAGGCAACAACATGTGAACTGCTACTTGCTGCGGTAGTTGAACCCTATTCCCTTGCATGACCTGTCATTGCCACAGTAAATAGTTGAAACCCACTAGCATGTGTAGGAGTTGATTGAGCCATGTGATGTGTGATCCACAATGCTATTTGCTTATGTTGCCTGCTATGCTTAGAGTTGTGTCTGGTCTGGTTCATCTGGGTGATGGACCGCAGTGAAATGATCATACCGACAAAGAGAAGGAAATGTGGAATATGCTTGGTAAAGGTATCAATGAAAGGCCATGTAGGAGTACATGGTGGGTTGTTTCATTGGAACCGTTCATAGGACCCGAGATATGTATGTGTGGTTCAAGTTCCAGTTACTACCATGCATTGGGCCCGAAACCAATGGACCCTCTCGGCTTATTAATTACCCTCGATCTCTGTCCAGGAGTTGCAACTAGTTTCTGGTGTTTATAGTTTACTGGAGGTCGTGCACAGCGCTGACCCTCGGGGTGGGTTGTGATGCGACAGGTACGTGGCATGGTGTACCGGTTGCCCATTTGGTGACTCAGGAACCCTGTACACATCGTTTGGGGCCGTGAGCGACACCCCGGCCGGATCTCCCCACGGATGGAACCCAAATAGCCGATAAACCTGGACGAGAGACATGAGTAGTTAGTCTGGTCGTGGCCGACACCCTCGCTGGGCTTCCGCTTGAAGGTTGCCGTGTACATGTCGAGTAAACGGCGATAAGTGGTGAAAGCGTGTGTGAAGAGGTACACCCCTGCAGGGTTATCTATCTATTCGAATAGCCGTTGTTCGCGGTACGGACTACTTGGTTACCCTTACAGTTCATAGACAAGTTGATGGATACTACTAAAAGCCTCAAGACAAGTGTGAGTGTCGTGGATGGCCCTTCCGTAGGATGACGGAAGAGGATCCTCGGTAGTGTATTGTTGTGGTGAGTAGAGGACTCGTGTAGGGACCCCGACTTAGAAGTCGAGATCACCGAATGCACGTGTACAGTGATCCCAGAGATCAATGCTCACTGAACACACAGAAGCTGAATAACAAGAGTCTTACATCCATACATACCGTATTACACAAATAGGACCATTAAGGTCAAGTCTTGAGTATATCGTCGCAGCGGAAAATCTTCAATGACAACATGGACCCATGCCATCTGCCTTAACCCTACAGGCATTCTTACTGGGAAGCGTCCTAGCTCGCATGCTCGTCACCAAGAAATCTTCATCATAACTAGTTCTCTCATGCCTGGCCAATAAAATAACCAGTGGCAAGCCAATGAGTACTTTGAATGTACTCGCAAGCAACCCAAGTGTGATGACAGAATAATTATGCAAGGCTCTACTGCTAAATTGGCAGTTTTGCGGAAAGCTAGTTTTTCATATGCAAATATGATCAACATATAACATGGATATGCATGTGTCTGTAACAAGTATCAGGAGGTCACAGACATCAATATCGAGAAAGAGTTGTAATCAACTCATGTTCAAGCTCATTTTATCTTTCTCTCAATCACATCAACAATATCTCTGAATCGTGTTGTTTCCCAGAAATTTATGGACATAGTCTAAGTAGCACCACCCAACTGTCCTTGACCGCGGACACTGCTATTCGAATAGTTTGACACTCTGCAGAGGTTGCACACTTTACCCACAAGATCCGGGGAACTTCCGTGACATCCACGACCCGCGATACCTCAAGTACCCGGGGTAAGCACCCGCTCACTATCTTTCCCTAGACGACAATAACATAGAGTCCACTCGATTGGTAGTAACCCCCGTGCCCACATTTCACATTTTAATAATTGGGGAGACTCGCTCCCATATTCATCACATACCACTGACACGGGGTACCAACGGTGTGTTCGGTGCCCTGTGAAAACAGTCATGGCCGCCTATCCTAGCACGACCCCGTCCCGAGAGTGACCTCATGTCACCCCCGTCATTAGTAATGCGGGCACCATGCTAGTATCGACCTAGGTAATCAATAATGCCCTTTCCCATATAAGGGTAGAGTGGTTGCGCATGTTTGGTTGGGACGGTAGTCACACATAAATCTAATCCATCTCTGTAAACAACACTCTCATCAAGCCTCGGCACACTACTTCTCCACCAAGTAGTGCCCTAGTTTCTCATCAACTCCCAGGGGCATTAGTGGCACCCACTGGGTCATTTGCAAGTATGTCAGACCACACTTGTTTCACTTAATGCATAACCCCGACCCATTTTGCGTAGCCAACTACTATAGCATTCATCTATCTACTCCCACCCACATAACCCTCATAGGAAGGTAGGGTCATGTTTGATGCAAGTTTCAACAGTAAGGTAACAAAGGTACCAACCAAGGTGGTCACCTCTTCTACATGATTCCGATGCATTGAATAATAAGGTGCTATGAGACATGCATAAAAAGGTTTCTCGAACATGTTCAAAGGGCTGCTTGCCTTATTCTTCCGAGTCTTCAAACCTTCTGGTCCATCTCCGAGTATTCCGTTTATTTCGTCAACTAACGATGGAAACAATCATAATAAGCAACACAATCAAAGCAAAAATAAAAGTGCTCTAAAAATAGGAGTTGGACTTTTCTAGGATACCTCTGGTCATATTAGAAATGACCAAGGTGGTTTCATAGGTATTGGATCAATGGGTGATTTGGAACATTCCAATATGATGGATTCAAGGGGTTTATGGATTGGAAAGAAGTATACAGAAATATTTTTTTGAATGATGAGCAAAGGCACCCATCAACAAGTCATGATTTTAGAAGCATCTAGGAGTTGGTTCACTGGATTTGGAATTCAAATGAATTTCCTAGGATTTTGCAAAGCTGATAAATATGAAGAAATGGCTCAATATTTGGTGGGGTACAGAAAGTATTAATAAAAATGTTCCAAAACTAAGTTTGGATATGACAAGCATCTAGAAATTTGAATCACTGTATTTGGATCAAATTTGAGCCCTCTGTGATTTTCTAAAGTTCATCACAGAAAATGAAATAATGGCATTTGATAAATATTTGTGTAGGGAAAGTTTCTGGAATAATGTGCATGTTGCACCATGTGATAGAGCATGATTTATGGAGCCATAGGAAATTTGAATCATCAAGTTTGGAGTTATGAATTGTTTAGCCATTTTTGAAGTTGACAGAATAAAAAAAAGGAAAAAGGAATAAGGGTTTACCCCTATACTGCGTGCAGGGCGAGGGGTAGCTTGTGGGCCGGCCCAGCGGCTCGGCTGCGCGGGCGAAGGGGGTGACGCTGAAGGCGTCATTTCCGAAGTACGCTTCCTGCCTGGGAAACACGGCTCCCGCCCGGCCCGTCTCCACTTAAACTGCGGGGCCCTGCTGGCCGGGTCGCTGCCAGGTGGGCCCCCCCACAGGGTCTTCTCCCTCCTCCCGCTCCCGCAACAGAGGGGAGGGGAGGCTCGGGCCGCGCGACGCCGGCGCCCGTCCCCGGCGGCACAGGCCACCTCTGGCCAGGGCGCGGCCAACGGAGGGATCCTCGGGGAGCGGCGCATCCACGAGGTGGGCTGAGGCCAGCAGACGGCTGCCGAGGCGGCCCCAGCATGAGCCATGGCGGATGGCCACTCGGGCGTCTGCGAGAAGGGGAGGTACGGTGCCCCGGAGCATTGGGAGAAGAGGGGGATAGGGCCACCGGGCCCTGGCGCTTCTACAGGTGGGGAGAGGAGGAGCGGGGGAGTCCCCCATTGCCCGAATCAGAGCGGAGGCCGGCAGCGGCACTCTTGCCATGGAGGGAGCAGGAGCGCATGAGAGGGAGAGGGGACACGTCTAGGAGATGCACGGGAGAGAGGAGGGTCCAGAAGAGGTAAGGGGTGCTCGGGCGGAGGCTTTATATAGGTGCAGCCACGGTGCACCGTGAGCGACGTCCATGGACGCGCTCGGGCGTGCTCGTGGAGAGAGGAGGAGGGCAGGAGAGGATAAGGCCGACAGCGGGGCGTTTCGTGGATGTCACAACCCTAGTTCTGGTATGCACTAGGTTAGTCTTGTGGTTTGCATCATGTTTAAATTTCAAATGAATTGAAATGAGGTCTTGTGAAACCCTCAGAAACCCTATTGAAAATGACCCTAATAAAAGTTGCTCTAAAAAGGTCCAAGAAAATGTTCATGTGGCCCTCTAAAAATATTGGTCAGAGATAAAAATCAAACCAATATTATTAGGAGCTCATAAGTATTTATTTTGGGCATTTGGAATTAATGCAATAGCTATTTGCTTGGATATATAATTATTATATATTTTATATATGTCCAAAATTCTGGTTCTTTATTTTTAGGGGCTTGGATTAATTCCTAGGTCCCTGCAAAACAAATGTCAGAAAAAAATAGAAAAGAAAATAAAAAAGGGCAGACTTACCTGTGCTGACCCAGCACAGCACGGCCTGGCCGGCACAGCTGGCCAGCCCAGCCCGCTCCTCCCTGTCGTCTTCCTCCTTGATAGAAGGACGAGCGCGTGCTCGGCGCCCGCGGCCACGCGCCACGGCCACCTCCTGCTTCCGCCGCTGCCAACGCGCCTGGACGTCTCTGGACGACGCCACGCACCCCCTGGACCCTCTCACTCCCCCTCGGTCCCTTCTCCCCTCTCCTGGTGCTCTTCCTCGCGAACGCCCGAACGCCACCGTCGCCGCCGCTCGCCGTAGCCGTGGCCACCGTCCCCCTCTCGCCTCGTCGGAGTGCCCAGAAGCTCCGCCCCGTTCCTCTCCTTCTCCTCGCCAAGCTGCCCGACGCCAGAAGCCCCTGGAGCGCCGTCGACGACCTCGTCTTCAACCTGCGACCGTGAAGATCGCCGGCGACCCTGCGCCCGCTCCGACGCGTCCCCGAGCTCGCTGACGACGCTATCGAGATCGCCGTGAGCTCCTCTACCTTTCCCCTCTTCTCTCGTGCTCGCGCCTGTCCCCTAGCTCCGATTCCTCCCGCGGCCAAGAGCTTCTCGCCGCCGGCCATGGTGTAGCCGTGGCCACAGCCGCACGAGCTCACAACGGAGCACGTCTTCGTGCTCAGGAAGCCCCCAGGAACCCAACGCACCCACCCCCTCGCCTTCTCGTGCACCGTAGCACCTAAACCGACAAGGCCCGAACTCCGGCCGCCGCTGGGCTCGACGCTGGCGACGATTCCGGCCGCTCCAGCTGCTGCCGCCTAGCGCGTTGGATGCGCAAGAGTCTGCGCATCCTGTAGGTGCCCTCCGCCGCTCGATTGGTCGACGGAGGCGAGTTTCCGACGCCCTCCGCCGCATTCGGCCTCGCCGGCGGCTAACCGCCGGTGGGTTTTGACCCAAACCCACCGGGTTTGACTTCCCCTGAGTCTATGACATGTGGGGCCAGCCTTGACTAATCCTTTTAGTTTAGGGTTTAATTAAGTTTTAATTACTAACATTAATCTAATTAGACACTGACATGTGGGCCCCGTGTCTGTTTAGTTTAGTTTTAAACTTCAGTTAATTAACTGAGTCACTGACCAGTGGGACCCACTGTCAGGTTTGACTCTGGACCAGCCCTTTGACCTGCTGACGTCATGTTTGTGTCATGCTGACGCAGTATTCCAATTCTAGCATTTAAATAAATCTTAAATGATTTATTTATTTCAGAAATTGGTTTAAACTTCAAAAATTCACAGAAATTCAACCGTAGCTCAGAATGAAATAATTTATATATGAAAAATTATCAGAAAAATTCAATCTATCCATATGTACCATTTTAATGCATGACAAATGAAGTTATAACTACTGTTTTTATGAAAACACATATTTGGCATTTAAAATGCTTATTTTAAAATTGTATTTGAACCCTTGGTTCAAATGGACTTCTTTCAAATTGAATGCTAGTTGCACTAGCTCAAACAACATCATAACTTCATGCCATATTCATGCATCATATTGTTGCATATGCTTGTGTTTGATTGTCGGCACCGTTCTTCTCGATAGGTCCAGCTCTGGAGACCGATCCAGAGTACCTGTCAGAGGAGCAGTGCTCTGCACGTTGTTTCACCAGGCAAGCAAACCCCCTTGTTCATTCCGATACCATCCCTCTCTCGCTCCTGCTCCCTGTTATTGCATTAGGACAACAACGATTTCACCTGCTACTTTATGCTGCGGTAGTTGAACCCACTCCTCTGCATGACCTGTCATTCCACAGTAAATAGTTGAAACCCACTAGCATGTGTAGGAGTTGATTGAAGCCATGTTGTGATCTTACCATGCCTTGCTTGCTATTGCTTAGAGTGTGTCAGGTCTGATTCATCGGGAATGAATTAGAGTGAAATGATATGTTCTGATGCTGAGGGTTAAGTGTGTGAACACGATTTGGTAAAGGTAGTGGTGAGAGGGCATGTAGGAGTACATGGTGGGTTGTCTCACTGGAACCGTCCCTAAGAACTGAGTTCTGTGTATGTTGTCCAATGATCAGCTACTACCACGCATTGGAATGCTTAAGTGCCCCTCTCGACTTATTAATCAACATGATCTCTGTCCAGGAGTTGCAACTAGTTTCTGGTGTTTGTAGGTAGTGTTATTTCTCTACCAGGTGGCACCCGGCAGAGTGGGCTTGGGACAGACTAGGCACACGTGGCCCGGTGTACCGAGTGACACCCGGATGGTGGGCTCGGGAACCCTGTACACATCGTTTGGGTCCGTGATGGAAACCTCGGCCGGACTCCCTTGCGGATGGAACCCGAATAGGCGATAAACCTGGACGAGAGACTTGTGTGGTTAGTCAGGTCATGGCCGACACCCTCGCCAAGCTTCCGCTTGAAGGTTGCCGAGATACACGACGTGTACCTGGCGGTAAGTGGCGAGAGCGTGTGTGAAGAAGTACACCCCTGCAGGGTTATCATAATCTATTTGAATAGCCGGGTCTGTGGATATGGACTTGTTGGATGCTTACGTGGTACATAGACAACTTGAAGTGGATACTCTAAAATACTCAAGACAAGTGTGAGTGCTATGGACGGCTTTCTCGTAGGGAGACGGGGATGAATCCATAGTGGTGTATTGTGTGGTGCTTAGTGGACTCGCGTGCGCCACCTCAAAAGAGTTACCGGCAATCGTAGAATAGGATAGCCACCGAGTCAAAGCTGGCTTACTGCAACTAAACCCCACTTTGCCTTCTTGATACAAGTGCATGTATGATAGGATCTGATGTAAGTCTTGCTGAGTACCTTGTACTCATGTTTGCTTAATTTATGTTTTGCAGATAGGATTGATATCTCACTACTAGTTCCGCTTGGACTTCGACAAGTAGCTTGATACCTCAGCTACGATCTTGGACGAATGTTGTAGATAGTCAGGCTCTTCAGCCTTTTTCATTTGTAGATGTCTGTACTCAGACATGTAGTGCTTCCGCTTGTTGCTTGTATGCTCTGAATGTTGGGTCGAGAGACCCATGTTTGTAATATCTGGCTCCTCGGAGCCTAATGAATAAATACTTTGTTTATTAGAGTCTTGTTGTGATGCCATGTTGTATTTGCACATATTGAGCATATTGTGTGTATGTTTTGAAATGCTTGGTATGTGTGGGATCCGACACCTAGTTGTTTACCCTTGGTAGCCTATCTTACAGGGAAATGTCTCCTAGTGTTTCCACTGAGCCTTGGTAGCTTGCTACTGCTCCGGAACACTTAGGCTGACAGGCATGTGTCCTTCTTCGTTCCTGTGTCTGTCCCTTAGGGGAAATGTCACGCGTTGTTCCTTTAAGTCCTTGTAGCTTGCTACGACTTGGGTTCATACGTTGATGACCGACACGTTCGTTGCTGGGTCACGGATGCCTGTCACTGTAATTTAGTGCCACTTTTGGTTTATAACTGGTCATGTCGGCTCGGGTTTCTGTCATATGGATGCTAGCGACACTATCATATACGTGAGCCAAAATGCGCAAACGGTCCCGGGCCAGGTAAGGTGGCACCCGTGGGGATACCGTGCGTGAGGCCGCAAAGTGATATGGTGTGTTACATGCTAGACCGGTGTGACTTAGGATCGGGGTCCCGACAGCGTTGGTATTAGAGCCTGACTGCCTGTAGGATTACCAAGCCAAAATGGTCGAAGTTGAGTCTAGAAATTCCTTAGTTATATAAGGGAATTGATTGTGGAAGGGAACATAAGGCTCTTTTTACTCCTTATACCTCATGTCTTCTGATCTGAGTCATCTTACCTTTCCTACGGGGTTAAGGAACTAGGCTTTCTTTTCCGTCTATCAGGATCACGAGTTACTACTCCGTAGTCCCTTAGGATTGGTTGATCAGAGTCCTACTCCCGTTTCTAGTTCTTCTAGTATAGTTTGTTTAGTACTATCACAGTACCTTGAGTGATGATGTTGAGATGTTGTACTACCCTTTGCTAGCAGGATGTCTCATTCTGAGCATTTTACTGCCGTTATGCTGCCGGAATTATCCTAGTAGTTCGAGAGATACTAATTTCTTGTTCTACCTTATGCATCCTAGTTGTTGATGTTTCCGTCTTCGGTTTCGCTTCTCAGGATGTCTTCAGTTAAGCGAAGCTCAGCTGCTCGTAGACAGAACCCCGGAGGTGGTAGGGATGAGGAGGATCCTCCCGACCAGCCTTCGTTGGCGGAGTTAATGTTAGAGATGGAGAGAAACAAGCGTGAGTCTAACCGCTTGTTGGCCCGTCTTGAGGAGAACACCGCACATCAGTGCAAGGAATCAGCAACCATCCATGACTTCATTCGTCTGAAACCACCCACCTTCCATCATCCCATTGAGCCACTCGACACAGATGACTGGCTCCGTAGTATCACTCACAAGCTGCGTTCTGCAAATGTAGCTGAAGATGACAAGGTCATCTATGCCACTTATCACCTGGAAGGTCCTGCTAGTCTTTGGTGGCAGAACTATGAGGCCATGATTCCAGCTGGCCAGATTCCTACCTGGAGAGATTTCACTGAGGCTTTTCGTGAGCATCATATCCCTCAAGCCCTTATCGATCGTAAGAGAGAAGAGTTATGTAGTCTTACACAGGCTAAGATGGCTGTTGATGCTTATAGTCGAGAGTTTGAGAACCTCGCCCGCTATGCTACAGAAGAAGTGTCCACGGACGCCAAGAAGCAGGCTAGGTTCCGGAAGGGTCTCAACCCCAAACTGCGTCGTGATCTCCACTTGCATCATTGCAACACGTTCCAGGCTCTTGTGAACAAGGCCATCAATGCAGAGACAGCCCAACTCACTTACGAGGAGTCTCGTAAGCACACCCTTGAATTGGGATCTTTCTCCGGTCCTAGTTCTCAGAAGCGCCGAATTTGGGTTCCGAACTCTGTTCTTCCACCCACTTATCCTCCGATGCCATCTTGTGTGGTACCTTATCCAGCTCAGTCTTATGCTCCACCCAAGCCTATTGGCAAACCGCTTGTCAATGCGGGTCCACGACCTACCTCAGGGACTTGCTTTACATGCGGAAAGCCAGGACACTATGCACGTGACTGTTCTTAGGCCAGTCTTGCTCCACCCTAGCCCGAGAAGTATGTTCTTCGTAGTAAGACACCACGCAAGACTATCATTGCCAATCCAGCTCCCACTAAACATGGACGTGTGCATCACGTCTCAGCTAAAGACGCTCATGATGATCCAAATGTCGTTCTTGGTACACTCCTTGTCAATTGCCATCCGGCTTCGGTTCTGTTCGATACCGGAGCATCTCACTCCTTCATCTTTGAAGGCTATGCTCGTTTGCACGACATGTCATTTTGTGACATGCCAACTCCGCTCGAAATCCAAACCCCGGGATCTAGATGGCAAACTACCAGAATAAGCCATGGTAATGGAATCCTTGTTGACAGACTTGTATTCCTTGCTTCACTTATAGCCCTCAAGTCTTCAGACATTAACATCATTTTGGGTATGGACTGGATGACAGCTCATCATGCCAAGATCGATTGTTACACTAGGTCTGTTCAGCTTACACACCCATCAGGCAAGATAGTCACTGTCTCCACTAGAGTTGCAAAGCGTCAGCTCTATTCTCTTAATGCCAGCCCCCTTCCAGACCTTGAAGATATTCCGGTAGTCCGAGACTTTCCGGATGACTTTCCAGAAGAACTACCAGGTGTTCCACCTGATAGGGATGTAGAGTTCGTCATAGATCTTATCCCAGGAACTATTCCAATTTCTAGGAGACCTTATAAAATGGCACCCCTAGAACTAGCTGATCTTAAGAAACAACTTGATGAGTCCTTACAAAAGGGTTTTATTCGTCCTAGTTCTTCTCCTTGGGCTTGTCCCGTCCTCTTCGTCAAGAAGAAGGATGGCACGGAACGGATGGTTGTAGATTATCGTCCCGTTAATTTGGTCACGATAAAGAACAAGTATCCGCTCCCCAGGATCAACGACCTGTATGATCAGCTCGCTGGATCCTCAGTCTTCTCCAAAATGGATTTGAGGTTAGGCTACCACCAAATCAAAATTAAAAACGGAGACATTCCTAAGACGGCTTTTGTTACTCGTTATGGCCAGTACGAGTACACCGTCATGTCTTTCGGTCTAACCAATGCTCCAGCCACTTTCTCCCGCTTGATGAACTCGATCTTCATGGAGTATCTGGATAAGTTCGTCGTGGTCTACCTCGATGATATTCTTATTTACTCGAAAAACGAGGAAGAGCATGCCGAACATCTTAGACTTGTTCTAGAAAAACGCAGAGAACACCGCCTTTATGCCAAGTTCTCCAAGTGCGAATTTTGGTTGCCAGAAGTGACCTATCTCGGCCACGTAATCTCAGGGAAGGGCATTGCTGTCAATCCTGAGAGAGTTCAGGCCGTCCTTGATTGGACTCCGCCTGAAACAGTTAAACAAGTTAGGAGTTTCCTTGGTCTAGCCAGCTATTGTCGCCGCTTTGTTGAAAACTTCTCGAAAGTGGCCAAACCTCTCACGGAACTTCTTAAGAAAGATAAAAAGTTTGAGTGGTCCCCACAGTGTGAGCACAGTTTTCAGGAACTAAAAAGACGCCTGACCTCTGCTCCCATACTTGTGCCACCGGATTTCACTAAGGACTTTGTTATCTACTGTGATGCCTCACGACAGGGACTAGGTTGCATTCTTATGTAGGATCGTCGTGTGATTGCCTATGCATCTCGACAGTTGCATCCACATGAGGAGAATTATCCTACACATGATCTAGAGCTTGCAGCTGTAGTCTATGCACTTAAGACCTGGCGGCATTACCTCCTTGGTAATCGTTGCGAGATCTACACCGATCACCAGAGTCTCAAGTATATCTTCACCCAACCAGATTTGAACCTTAGGCAAAGACGTTGGTTGGAGTTGATCTCAGATTACGACTTAGGAATTACCTACACCCCAGGCAAGGGAAATGTCATGGCTGATGCGCTAAGTCGCAAGACCTATTGCAACAATCTCATGTTGCAGCAGGGCCAACCACTTCTCCATGAGGAACTATGTAAGCTTAACCTTCACATTGCTCCTCGCGGATTCCTTTCTACCTTGGTGGCGAAACCTACTCTTGAGGATCAGATCATTTCTGACCAGAATTTTGATAGGGGTGTTGTCCGCATCAAGAGAAACATTGAAAAGGGAGTTGGTGGATGTTTCTCTATGGATGATCGAGGTGTTGTTTTCTTCGAGAATCGCCTCGTGGTTTCCAAGAATCAACATCTGTGACAATTGATCCTTAAAGAGGCTCATGAATCTCCTCTCACGATTCATCCCGGTAGTACTAAGATGTATTAGGACCTACGCCAGAGGTTCTGGTGGACTAGGATGAAGAGAGAAATTGCTGAGTTCATTGCTAAATGTGACGTTTGTCGTCGCGTTAAGGCAGAACATCAAAGACCTGCTGGCACCCTTCAGCCTCTAGCTATTCCTGAGTGGAAATGGGATAAAGTTGGTATGGACTTCATCACCGGCTTTCCCAGGACCAAGAGAGGGAATAATGCTATCTTCGTAGTCATTGATCGTCTCTCCAAAGTGGCTCACTTCCTACCTGTTCAAGAGAGTATCACTGCTAGTCAGCTTGCTGACTTGTATATTTCTCGAATAGTGTCAGTTCATGGTGTTCCACTAGAGATCAATTCAGACCGTGGTAGTCTTTTCACTTCTCATTTCTGGGAGAGTTTCCAGACTGCCATGGGCACCCATCTTTCTTTCAGTACCGCTTTCCACCCTCAGTCAAGTGGTCAAGTGGAACGGGTTAACCAAATTCTCGAAGACATGCTTAGAGCTTGCGTTATCTCATTCGGTATGGATTGGGAGAAATGTCTTCCTTTCGCCGAGTTTGCTTATAACAATAGCTATCAATCCAGTCTTAAGCAAGATCCTTTTGAGATTCTTTATGGACGAAGATGTCGAACACCTTTGAACTGGTCAGAAACCGGTGAAAGACAATTCTTTGGACCGAATATGATCCAGGAAGCAGAAGAGCAAGTTCGTATCATTCGTGAGAATTTGAAAACAGCCCAGTCTCGTCAGAAGAGCCAATATGATCGTCATCATAAGGAAGTGGCTTACGAGGTTGGTGACAAAGCTTATCTTCGGGTTACTCCTTTGAAGGGTACCCATCGTTTCGGTATCAAGGGCAAGTTGGCTCCTCGTTACATTGGTCCTTTTCGCATTCTTGCTAAACGAGGAGAGGTTGCCTACCAATTGGAACTACCCCCACATCTTTCTCGAGTTCATGATGTCTTCCACGTCTCTCAACTCAGGTGTTGCTTCTTGGATCCCATCCGCGGAGTGGACCACGAAACGCTTGATCTCCAAGATAACCTCACATATCGAGAGTATCCCGTTCGCATTCTGGATCAAGCAGAGCGTGTCACTCGACGTCATAACATCAAGTTTCTCAAGGTTCAGTGGTCTCATCATTTCGAGAGAGAAACTACCTGGGAGCGAGAAGATCGTCTCCGACTGGAGTACCCCACCTTCTTTCCGCCTACTCCTGAATCTCGGGACGAGATTCTTTCGAGTGGAGGCGAGTTGTCACAACCCTAGTTCTGGTATGCACTAGGTTAGTCTTGTGGTTTGCATCATGTTTAAATTTCAAATGAAATTGAAATGAGGTCTTGTGAAACCCTCAGAAACCCTATTGAAAATGACCCTAATAAATGTTGCTCCAAAAAGGTCCAAGAAAATGTTCATGTGGCCCTCTAAAAATATTGGTCAGAGATAAAAATCAAACCAATATTATTAGGAGCTCATAAGTATTTATTTTGGGCATTTGGAATTAATGCAATAGCTATTTGCTTGGATATATAATTATTATATATTTTATATATGTCCAAAATTCTGGTTCTTTATTTTTAGGGGCTTGGATTAATTCCTAGGTCCCTACAAAACAAATGTCAGAAAAAAATAGAAAAGAAAATAAAAAAGGCAGACTTACCTGTGCTGGCCCAGCACAGCACGGCCTGGCCGGCCTAGCTGGCCAGCCCAGCCCGCTCCTCCCTGTCGTCTTCCTCCTTGACAGAAGGACGAGCGCGTGCTCGGCGCCCGCGGCCACGCGCCACGGCCACCTCCTGCTTCCGCCGCTGCCGACACGCCTGGACGTCTCTGGACGACGCCACGCACCCCCTGGACCCTCTCACTCCCCCTCGGTCCCTTCTCCCCTCTCCTGGTGCTCTTCCTCGCGAACGCTCGAACGCCACCGTCGCCGCCGCTCGTCGTAGCTGTGGCCACCGTCCCCCTCTCGCCTCGCCGGAGTGCCCAGAAGCTCCGCCCCGTTCCTCTCCTTCTCCTCGCCAAGCTGCCCGACGCCAGAAGCCCCTGGAGCGCCGTCGACGACCTCGTCTTCAACCTGCGACCGTGAAGATCGCCGGCGACCCTGCGCCCGCTCCGACGCGTCCCCGAGCTCGCTGACGACTCTATCGAGATCGCCGTGAGCTCCTCTACCTTTCCCCTCTTCTCTCATGCTCGCGCCTGTCCCCTAGCTCCGATTCCTCCCGCGGCCGAGAGCTTCGCGCCGCCGGCCATGGTGTAGCCGTGGCCACAGCCGCACGAGCTCACAACGGAGCACGTCTTCGTGCTCAGGAAGCCCCCAGGAACCCAACGCACCCACTCCCTCGCCTTCTCGTGCACCGTAGCACCTAAACCGACGAGGCCCAAACTCCCGCCGCCGCTGGGCTCGACGCCGGCGACGATTCCGGCCGCTCCAGCTGCTGCCGCCTAGCGCGTTGGATGCGCAAGAGTCTGCGCATCCTGTAGGTGCCCTCCGCCGCTCGATTGGTCGACGGAGGCGAGTTTCCGACGCCCTCTGCCGCATTCGGCCTCGCCGGCGGCTAACCGCCGGTGGGTTTTGACCCAAACCCACCGGGTTTGACTTCCCCTGAGTCTATGACATGTGGGGCCAGCCTTGACTAATCCTTTTAGTTTAGGGTTTAATTAAGTTTTAATTACTGACATTAATCTAATTAGACACTGACATGTGGGCCCCGTGTCTATTTAGTTTAGTTTTAAACTTCAGTTAATTAACTGAGTCACTGACCAGTGGGACCCACTGTCAGGTTTGACTCTGGACCAGCCCTTTGACCTGCTGACATCAAGTTTGTGTCATGCTGACGCAGTATTCCAATTCTAGCATTTAAATAAATCTTAAATGATTTATTTATTTCAGAAATTGGTTTAAACTTCAAAAATTCACAGAAATTCAACCGTAGCTCAGAATGAAATAATTTATATATGAAAAATTATCAGAAAAATTCAATCTATCCATCTATACCATTTTCATGCATGACAAATGAAGTTATACCTACTGTTTTTATGAAAACACATATTTGGCATTTAAAATGCTTATTTTAAAATTGCATTTGAACCCTTGGTTCAAATGGACTTCTTTCAAATTGAATGCTAGTTGCACTAGCTCAAACAACATCATAACTTCATGCCATATTCATGCATCATATTGTTGCATATGCTTGTGTTTGATTGTCGGCACCGTTCTTCTCGATAGGTCCAGCTCCGGAGACCGATCCAGAGTACCTGTCAGAGGAGCAGTGCTCTGCACGTTGTTTCACCAGGCAAGCAAACCCCCTTGTTCATTCCGATACCATCCCTCTCTCGCTCCTGCTCCCTGTTATTGCATTAGGACAACAACGATTTCACCTGCTACTTTATGCTGCGGTAGTTGAACCCACTCCTCTGCATGACCTGTCATTCCACAGTAAATAGTTGAAACCCACTAGCATGTGTAGGAGTTGATTGAAGCCATGTTGAGATCTTACCATGCCTTGCTTGCTATTGCTTAGAGTGTGTCAGGTCTGATTCATCGGGAATGAATTAGAGTGAAATGATATGTTCTGATGCTGAGGGTTAAGTGTGTGAACACGATTTGGTAAAGGTAGTGGTGAGAGGGCATGTAGGAGTACATGGTGGGTTGTCTCACTGGAACCGTCCCTAAGAACTGAGTTCTGTGTGTGTTGTCCAGTGATCAGCTACTACCACGCATTGGAATGCTTAAGTGCCCCTCTCGACTTATTAATCAACATGATCTCTGTCCAGGAGTTGCAACTAGTTTCTGGTGTTTGTAGGTAGTGTTATTTCTCTACCAGGTGGCACCCGGCAGGGTGGGCTTGGGACAGACTAGGCACACGTGGCCCGGTGTACCGAGTGGCACCCGGATGGTGGGCTCGGGAACCCTGTACACATCGTTTGGGTCCGTGATGGAAACCTCGGCCGGACTCCCTTGTGGATGGAACCCGAATAGGCAATAAACCTGGACGAGAGACTTGTGTGGTTAGTCAGGTCGTGGCCGACACCCTCGCCAGGCTTCCGCTTGAAGGTAGCCGAGATACACGACGTGTACCTGGCGGTAAGTGGCGAGAGCGTGTGTGAAGAAGTACACCCCTGCAGGGTTATCATAATCTATTCGAATAGCCGGGTCCGCGGATATGGACTTCTTGGATGCTTACGTGGTACATAGACAACTTGAAGTGGATACTCTAAAATACTCAAGACAAGTGTGAGTTCTATGGACGGCTTTCTCGTAGGGAGACGGGGATGAATCCATAGTGGTGTATTGTGTGGTGCTTAGTGGACTCGCGTGCGCCACCTCAAAAGAGTTACCAGCAATCGTAGAATAGGATAGCCACCGAGTCAAAGCTGGCTTGCTGCAACTAAACCCCACTTTGCCTTCTTGATACAAGTGCATGTATGATAGGATCTGATGTAAGTCTTGTTGAGTACCTTGTACTCATGTTTGCTTAATTTATGTTTTGCAGATAGGATTGATGTCTCACTAGTAGTTCCGCTTGGACTTCGACAAGTAGCTTGATACCTCAGCTACGATCTTGGACGAGTGTTGTAGATAGTCAGGCTCTTCAGCCTTTTTCATTTGTAGATGTCTGTACTCAGACATGTAGTGCTTCCGCTTGTTGCTTGTATGCTCTGAATGTTGGGTCGAGAGACCCATGTTTGTAATATCTGGCTCCTCGGAGCCTAATGAATAAATACTTTGTTTATTAGAGTCTTGATGTGATGCCATGTTGTATTT
This sequence comes from Secale cereale, assembly GCA_902687465.1. Lineage (NCBI taxonomy): Eukaryota > Viridiplantae > Streptophyta > Magnoliopsida > Poales > Poaceae > Secale > Secale cereale. Next base: position 536,925,980 of record LR738711.1, on the reverse strand, counting down.
GCACATATTGAGCATATTGTGTGTATGTTTTGAAATGCTTGGTATGTGTGGGATCCGACACCTAGTTGTTTACCCTTGGTAGCCTATCTTACAGGGAAATGTCTCCTAGTGTTTCCACTGAGCCTTGGTAGCTTGCTACTGCTCCGGAACACTTAGGCTGACCGGCATGTGTCCTTCTTCGTTCCTGTGTCTGTCTCTTAGGGGAAATGTCACGCGTTGTTCCTTTAAGTCCTTGTAGCTTGCTACGACTTGGGTTCATACGTTGATGACCGACACGTTCGTTGCTGGGTCACGGATGCCTGTCACTGTAATTTAGTGCCACTTTTGGTTTATAACTGGTCATGTTGGCCCGGGTTCTCTTTCATATGGCTGCTAGCGACACTATCATATACGTGAGCCAAAATGCGCAAACGGTCCCGGGCCAGGTAAGGTGGCACCCGTGGGGATACCGTGCGTGAGGCCGCAAAGTGATATGGTGTGTTACATGCTAGACCGGTGTGACTTAGGATCGGGGTCCCGACAGTGGACGTCGAGGCGACCTCGATGGACACGCTCGCTCTGCCCAAGGTCGCCTGGAAGCCTCGGGAGGGCCGAGCTACAGTGCCTCGGTGCACTGTAGCGTGCTCCAGAGCGTGCCTTTGGCCGGCATGCGTATGCCTTTGCTTCCTGGCCGTGTCCCCCAGTGTCCAGCTGTGCTAGGGAGTAGTAAACAATGGGGAGGTAGTCTTGGATGCTCTGGTGAGCCACTGGAATGAGGAGGGAGGTGAAGAAGAAGGTGAAAACTGCTGTCCAGCAGTAGGAATTGGGGTTTTACCCCCTCCAATGATTGAGCTGAGGCCATAGAGAAGTTACTGGGGGTAGAGGATGATCAGGGGAAGCTGTGGATAGAATTTGGGGTAAAGGGAGATAGTAAAAGGGGTCCAAACACAGGTTTTGGTAAATGAACAGAAGGTGTTTGATCAGGTTTTGGGGAGGCAAATGACTTCCAATTGGCATGGGACTTAACAGGATGTAATGTCACATATAATTAGGCTCCTCCACCAAATTTGAGCTCATTTGGGCAAAGTGGCCAATGTAACTTTGGTGAACCCTAAAAATCAACAGAAATGGTTTCACCATGTTTGAGTCAAGCAAATCATCTCGCCTTGATGCACCACTTGGTGTAGCATCATCATTTGGGGTTATGATCGTGCCCACAAAGTTTGAGGCTCCAGGTAAAAAGTTGACAATGTAAAGTTGTTCAAATTTTAATTTGAACAGAAGTGGTTTTGGGGCACTTAGACCAAGTTATGCTTCTCCAAAACTTGTGCCATTTGGCATAGATGCATAATTACATCATTTTAGCATGCTCACCAAGTTTCAGAGCATTTGGACAAGTTTGGCAATGTAGAGTTGCTCAAACTTCAAAATGAACAGAAATGGTTTTGAGGGGATTAGATGATGTTTCCTTGATCTTAAAGGCATGAGGCTTTGCAAGATAATCAAATATGTCATATATGACATGATAGAATTTCCCTGGAATTTTTGGAGAATATTTCCTTTGTAAATATTTCAAAAGCTTGAAATATCCAGAAAGGGTTTTGGAAGGATTTGCCCAATATTTTGAACATGACCATATGCTGAAACTCTTATATATGGACAATATATGTCCTATGAGTCTCCCTGAATTTGGGCAAATATTTTTGAAATAATTAAATAATTTTTCCCTATTAAAGACCATTTCTGGCCTAAAAGAAAATATTTTAAATAAAATATAAAAATAACTTTTAAAATTATTATTTTGTGGTTTCTGGGAGTCATATACCTAATAGGATTCAAATATACTTTTTGAAAGATTTTTCACACCCTAAATGAGGTACTTGCAGTGCAAACCTCAATTCAGGGGTTTTGGGAAAACTAATTTTAGAAAATACCATTTGGCCAAAATATTTCTATAAGAAAATTCTATACTGGTCTATACACATGGCATGATCATTGGGAAAAGGTTTTGGGTCAAGGAGATGAAGTATAAGAGTTGGAGGATTTATTTGATTTTTAGAGCACTAGCAAACAGCAGACAAAAGTCAAATCAAGCAAAGCCAAAAACACTCAATAGTTTTTGCAAATCCACGTTTTTAACATGACAATTAGCTTAAGCAAAGTGGTATGAAAATCAGGGTGTGACAACTCGTGTTCGTAATAACATCTTGTAATCCGTTGAGAGTTGTAGTATAGGTTACCCAAGAGTCAAAGATGGCTTTCTGCTATGAACTCCACTACCCCCTTTGATAATGTTGCATGTATGATAGGTTCTGTGGTAAGACTTGCTGAGTACCTTTGTACTCATGTTTGCTTAATAACTGTTGCAGAGGAGAACCCTGCCCCTGCTGATGGGTTCTACATAGACGTTGACGTCGACGAGTAGCTTCACACCCAGACGGAGATCTGGAGCTTGTGAAGGGCCTTGTAGATAGTCAGGCTACATCAAGCCTGTTTTATTTTCTAAGTTGTCTGTACCCAGACATGTAGCTTCCGCTTGTGCTTGTATGACTGTATGACTTGAGTGTTGGGTCATGTGACCCCTACCTATATGAATATGTTATGTATGGCTCTTGGAGCCTCTTAAATAAAGTACTTTGAGTCATAGAGTTCTGTTGTGATGCAATGTTGTATTTGCACATATTGAGCATATTGTGTGTATGGTTGAAATGCTTGGTATGTGTGGGATCCGACACCTAGTTGTTTTCCTTTGGTAGCCTACCTTACAGGGAAATGCCTCCTAGTGATTCCAATGAGCCTTGGTAGCTTGCTACTGCTTGGAACACGTAGGCTGGCCGGCATGTGTCCTTCTTTGTTCCTGTGTCTGTCCCTTAGGGGAAATATCACGCGTTGTTCCTTTAAGTCCATGTAGCTTTCTATGACTTGGGTTGATACGTTGATGACCGACACGTTCGTTGCTGGGTCATGGATGCCTGTCTCTGTAATTTAGTGCCACTTTTGGTTAATAACTAGCCATGTTGGCCCGGGTTCTCTGTCATATGGATGCTAGCGACACTGTCATATACGTGTGCCAAAATGCGCAAACGGTCCTGGGCCAGGTAAGGTGGCACCCGTGGGGTTACCGTGCGTGAGGCCGGAAAGTGATATGACGTGTTACAGCTAGATCGGTGTGACTTAGGATCGGGGTCCTGACAGCGTTGGCATCAGAGCTGGACTGCCTGTAGGTTTCTCAAGCCAAACTGGTCGATGTTGAGTCTAGAAAAATTCTTAGTTATATGTAGGGGAATTGATTGTGGAAGGGAACATAAGGCTCTTTTTACTCCTTTACCTTATGCCCTTCTGATCTGAGTCAGTCTATTCTTTCTACGGGGATTTAGGACTAGGCCTCTTATCCTTACTAGGTTCACGTGTTACTAATCCGTAGACTCTTAGGATTGTTGGTTTCAAGCCTCAGTTCAGTTTCTCCCCTTTTAGTATGATGATTGTTGGACCGGAACCTTGATATGAAATTGTTGAGTGGCTATGCTATCATTGTATGATGTCTCAAATCTTTGTTTGAGCATTTACAGTTGTTATGCTGCCCGATTTCTTCCAGAAACACTAATGCCTTTGCATTATTTCGTGTTTCAGATGTCTGGCCGCACCCCTCACCAAGTGGTTCGTTTGACTCCGTGCATTAATGTGCCCGGTCACACGGCCATGCTAGTCCGTGTGCTGACTAAGACCGATTATCGCTGGTATCCTGAGTACACCGTGGAGGAATAGTACCGGGATTTCAATCAGAGTCAGTATTTCTGCACAGTCCGGATATACCCCTCATATCCTGGAGTTAACGACCCCATCCATTGGTCTTATGGACTCGGGATTACCATCGAGATGGCAGTGCAGGATGCTGCCTATTCGATGATGACCATTCTCCGGGCTAGGTATGCTCTGTTGCTGAACACTGAGTTCTGTTACATGCGAGCCTCACTTCCCGGAGAGGAAGGCTATTACACTGGTCTGTATACTGATGCTGCTCATGAAGATCCACTGCTTCAGACTACTGTTCAGATGCTGGAGGATAGGGACCGTGAGGTCCGTGCCCTCCGAATGGAGCTGTATAACACTCGAGCCGCCCACTGGACTACTTTGACACGGCTTGCACCTGCTGTGCACGCCGGATATCTGGACATGCGGGATTTGTACCCCGTGCGGACTCGTCTGCCTGATCGCATGGATTGGCGTGACGTTGGTGGTATTACACCTCCACGTGGGCGTCGGTTACCACCAGCATCGGGACCGAGGCCACATCCATGTCCCTATAGTCCACAGCCTTCGAGTGCTCGCGAGTTCCAAGATCCGTCTGTTCCACTTCCAGGCTACGGTGGTAATCTTTACGAAGATTACTACGGGAATGTCTGAGCTAGACCAGGGTAGTAGTAGTATTGTAGTAGTTGTATTCCCACAGTCCTGCGCGTCTTGTGGAATATGACTTAGTGTGTACTGAGTTCCGGAGGTGTAGTTAAATAATGCATAGGAGCTTGGAATGCCTCTGATGGGATGTATCGTCTTTCACCGCGGTTGTACTATAGCCTTGGCTTGTACTAAACTATGTATGTTTGTATGACCACTGGTGTATATATAGCAGTTTCTATATTACCATGTCATACGGATGAACATCTCTGCATTCCGTGTCATCCATTACATTCTGCACTTCTATGTCAAATTTTTGCCATCCTTGTCTAAACCGTTGTTTTGTTTTCCTAGGATGGTCAACACTCGCAACACTCCTGCTGCTCAGGAGCAGGGTGAGGCTAGTGGGACTAGGGATGGGAATCTGCCCCAGCCACCCTCCTTGGCGGAAGTTATGCTTGAAGCAGAACGGAACAAGAGAGAGACCAACCGTCTGCTGGAACGCATAGAGCAGAACACTGGGTTCCGCCAGAGGAATGACCTGGTGTCAATCAATGACTTTATCAAGATGTGCCCACCGAAGTTCCATCACTCCACTGAACCTCTGGATGCGGATGATTGGCTTCGTAGTATCACCCACAAGCTACAATCTGCCCGTGTGGCCGAAGCTGATAAGGTTACCTACGCCACCTACCATCTTGAGGGCCCTGCCAGTCTTTGGTGGGAAAACTTTGAAGCTATGCGTCCTGCTGGCCAAAGCACTACTTGGGTTGCGTTCAGTGAGGCATTCCGTGAACATCACATTCCGGAAGGTCTCATGGATCGCAAGCGGGAGGAATTCTGCAATTTCACCCAGGGCCGGTTAATTGTGGATAGCTATAGTCGCGAGTTTGGCAACTTGGCACGCTATGCACCTGAGGAAGTATCCACCGATGCCAAGAAGCAGGCGAGGTTCCGCAAGGGACTCAGCCCTGAACTCTGCCGAGATCTACGTTTGCACGAGTCCACTTCCTTCCAGAAGCTGGTAAACAAGGCTATTAGTGCTGAGACGGGCCAGACCGACTTCGAGGCCACACGCAAGCATACTCGAGACTTTGGTTCCTCATCCGGCTCTGGCTCTCACAAGCGCCGTGTGTGGGTTCCTAACACTGCTCTGCCACCCAAGTACACACCGAGGCCATCCTATGAGGCGCCTCGCCCAACTCAACAGTATGCACCTGCCAAGACTTATGGAGGACCACCTACAAACTTTGCTCCATGCACTAGCACTGTGACATGCTTCAAGTGTGGAGAACCAGGACACTACATGCGTGAGTGTCCTCAGAACCAACCAGGAAAACCTGTTGGCCGTGGTAAGCCAACCGGCAAGGTGAATTATGTCAAGCCAATCCCCACTGCACGTGGTCATGTCAACTATGTCTCTGCTGAGGAAGCTTATGAGGATCCTAACGTCGTCCTTGGTACGCTTCTCGTTAACTGCCATCCGGCATCTGTTCTTTTCGATACTGGAGCATCCCATTCGTTCATATCTGAGAGCTATGCTCGAATGCACAACATGACTTTTTGTGACATGCCTACTTCCATGGTTATTCAAACTCCTGGTTCAAAGTGGCAAACCTCTAGGGTAAGCCATGGAAATGAAATCCTTGTCGATAGACTTGTTTTCCTTGCGTCTATAATCGCTCTCAAGTCCTCGGACATAAACATCATTTTGGGTATGGATTGGATGACAACTCATTACGCCAAGATTGATTGCTATACGAGGACCGTTCAACTTACACACCCATCCGGCAAGATAGTCAATGTCTTGACCCGAATGGCTGAGCGTCAGCTCTACTCTCTTAATGCCAGCCCTCTACCAGAACTCGAAGATATCCCGGTAGTCCATGACTTTCCAGATGTTTTTCCCGAAGAACTACCAGGAATTCCTCCTGATAGAGATGTCGAGTTCGTGATAGATCTTATTCCAGGAACTGTCCTAATCTCTAGGAGACCTTATAAGATGGCACCCCTAGACTTAGCTGAGCTTAAGAAACAACTCGATGAGTCCTTGCAAAAAGGTTTCATCCGTCCTAGTTCTTCCCCTTGGGCTTGCCCCGTCCTCTTCGTCAAGAAGAAGGATGGAATGGAGCGGATGGTTGTAGATTACCGACCTGTCAATCTGGTCACCATAAAGAACAAGTATCCGCTTCCCAGGATCAACGACCTGTATGATCAGCTCGCTGGATCCTCAGTCTTCTCCAAAATGGATTTGAGGTTGGGTTACCATCAAATCAAAATCAAGAACGGGGACATTCCTAAAATGGCTTTTGTTACTCGTTATGGCCAATATGAGTACACCGTCATGTCCTTCGGATTAACCAATGCCCCAGCCACCTTTTCCCGGCTAATGAATTCTATATTCATGGAGTACTTGGATAAATTCGTCGTGGTATACCTCGATGATATACTCATCTACTCCAAGAATAAGGAAGATCATGCCGAGCATTTAAGACTGGTATTGACGAGACTTCGAGAGCACCGCCTTTATGCCAAATTCTCTAAATGTGAATTTTGGTTGCCGGAAGTAACCTATCTAGGTCATGTGATCTCTGGCAAGGGTATTGCTGTCAATCCCGAGCGAGTTCAAGCCGTCCTTGATTGGACTCCCCCTGAATCGGTCAAGCAAGTTAGGAGTTTTCTTGGCTTAGCGAGATATTGCCGACGCTTTGTCGAGAATTTCTCCAAGGTTGCTAAACCTCTAACTGAACTCCTCAAGAAAGATAAAAAGTTTGAGTGGACCCCACAGTGCGAGTCCAATTTTCAGGAACTGAAAAGACGCCTGACGTCTGCACCTGTACTGGTACCACCAGACTTTTCCAAGGATTTTATAATCTACTGCGACGCCTCGCGACAAGGACTAGGTTGCATACTCATGCAAGATCGTCAAGTGATTGCATACGCATCTCGACAGTTGTGTCCACATGAGGATAACTATCCTACACATGATCTAGAGCTTGCAGCTGTAGTCCACGCACTCAAAACATGGCGACATTACCTTCTCGGTAATCGCTGTGAAATCTTCACTGATCATCAAAGTTTGAAATACATCTTCACCCAACCGGATCTAAATCTCAGGCAAAGATGTTGGGTTGAGTTGCTCACAGATTACGACTTAGGAATTACTTACACCCCTGGGAAGGCAAATGTCATGGCCGATGCTCTAAGTCGTAAGTCCTATTGTAACAACTTGATGTTACACCAAGGGCAACCACTTCTCCACGAGGAATTTCGTAAGCTTAACCTTCACATTGTTCCTCGAGGATTCCTTTCCACCTTGGTGGCGGAACCTACCCTTACGGATCAGGTCATCAAAGCACAGAAGGTTGATCCGGGAATTTCCCGTATTAAGAGGAACATCAAGAAAGGAGTCGCGGGATGTTTCTCAATTGATGATCAAGGAGTTGTACTCTTTAGCAACCGTTTAGTGGTTCCTAAGGTACGAAACCTGAGATGTTTGATCCTTAAGGAGGCTCATGAATCTCCTCTCACAATTCATCCCGGTAGTACCAAAATGTATCAGGACCTACGTTAGAGGTTCTGGTGGACTAGGATGAAGAGAGAAATCGCTCAATTCATTGCTAACTGCGATGTTTGTCGTCGAGTCAAAGCAGAGCATCAACGGCCTGCTGGCACCCTTCAACCTTTAGCTATTCCTGAATGGAAATGGGACAAGGTCGGTATGGACTTCATTACCGGGTTTCCCAGGACCAGGAAAGGGAATAATGCTATCTTCGTCGTTATTGACCGCCTCTCTAAAGTAGCTCATTTCCTGCCTATTCGAGAGAGTATAACCGCTAGCCAGCTAGCAGACTTGTATATCTCTCGGATAGTAACAATTCATGGTGTGCCGTTGGAGATTAACTCAGACCATGGAAGTCTCTTCACTTCACGATTTTGGGAAAGTTTCCAGAATGCTATGGGAACTCATCTATCTTTCAGTACCGCCTTCCATCCCCAGTCAAGTGGTCAAGTGGAACGAGTCAATCAAATTCTGGAAGACATGCTTTGAGCCTCTGTCATCTCTTTCGGTATGGATTGGGAGAAGTGTCTTCCATTTGCCGAATTCGCTTATAACAATAGTTATCAAGCCAGGCTGGGTAAAGCCCCCTTCGAAGTTCTATATGGACGAAGGTGTCGAACACCTCTTAACTGGTCAGAAACCGGGGAAAGACAATTCTTTGGCCCAGATATGATCCAGGAAGCAGAAGAGCAAGTTCGCATCGTTCGTGAGAAACTGAAAACAGCCCAGTCTCATCAGAAGAGCCAATATGACAGCCATCATAAGGCTGTGACTTTTGAAGTCGGCGATAAGGCTTATCTTCGGGTTACACCTCTTAAGGGAACCCATCGCTTCGGTATCAAAGGCAAATTGGCCCCTCGTTACATCGGTCCTTTTCGCATTCTTGCCAAACGAGGAGAAGTTGCCTACCAATTGGAACTACCTCCGCACTTATCCAGAGTTCATGATGTTTTCCACGTTTCTCAACTCAGGCGTTGCTTCTCGGATCCTATCCGCGGAGTGGACCACGAAAAGCTTGATCTCTAGAACAATCTCACATATCGAGAATACCCCGTTCGTATTCTTGATCAAACCTAGCGCACCACTCGACGCCACAATATCAAGTTTCTCAAGGTTCAATGGTCACATCATTCCGAGAGTGAAGCTACTTGGGAAAGGGAGGATCGTCTTCGACTTGAGTACCCCACCCTCTTTCCGGAGGAACCCGAATCTCGGGACGCGATTCTTTTAAGTGGGGGTGAGTTGTCACATCCCTAGTTTAGCACTTGCATTAGGACTAGCTAGAGTGTGCATCATGTCTACTTATCAAAGAAACTTGAAATGGGAATGACAGAAACCCCAGCACCCCTCTTCTAACAACTAGGGTTTGATAAAACCTTTTCCAATGTACCCAAAATGCCCTTCAAAAATGTCCATCATTTCTGCCTTGGTCTTAAACCTCTACCAAAAATGGTACACAATTTTCTAGGACATCTAAGGTCTCTGGATTAAATCATATGGTATTTGCATTTGGGCATTTAAATGCTATAAAATATTTTATGTGCCCAAATAATCATAAACTATAATGTTCCATACTGTTCATATTATATACAGTGGGCATGACAAGTTTTATGAGTTATAAAAATGTTCTGGCATTTTTATTAATTAAACAAATTTGCAAAAGAAATGAAACAGAAAAGGAAATAGGAAAAGGGAGAGAGAGAAAGGTTACCTGACGCCCCACCCGGCCCACCTGCCGGCCCAGCCTAGCTGCCGCTCCAGCGAGCTGCTTGGCTCAGCCAGGCAGGCAGGCAGGTGCTCGACGGCGGCCGCAGCGCTCGCCACGCAGCTGCCCGCCACCCTGCTTCCTCCCCTCGCTGCCCTGGAGGCTTGGATCGATCGTCCACCTCGCCACCGACCTCGCAGACACTCTCCACTCTCCCCAGCTCTTCTCCTTCGCCCTCCCCGCACCATGGCCGACGCCGCCGTGCTCGCACCGTCGTAGTAGCCGCGCCCACCGTCGTCCCTGAGCCCTGCCGTCGTGTCTGTCGTCTCCGCCGTCCTCGACTACATCGAGCAGGCCGAGCCCCGAGCGCTCGCCCGCCCTGGAGACGCCCCCGACCCCTTCTTCCCCAACTCCGGCCGCGGAGATCCCCCTCGCCGTCCCGCTCAGCTCCGACCGCCCCCAAGCTCGCTTCGGCATCTGCTGCAACCTCTGTGAGCCCAGCTTTGTCCTCCCCCTCTCCGTTGGCTCTCTCCTACCCTGGAACGCACCGCACGTAGCTCACCTGCACGCACCGCCGCGGAGCTCGTCGCCGACGAGGCTCCGGCCATCCAATGGTCCGGCCACCGTGCCTATCAGCTTCACTGTCACGCGTAGGTGCTGTAGGACCACTCCACGCACCTCTACGACCACCGCACCGTCGTTTTCGACTTCGCCGAACTCCGGCAGCCACCGGACTCGTCGCCGGCGTCGTCTCCGGCGACCCCGAGGCCAGCCACCACCTCCATTCGATGCGGTTTGACTCCAGCTACCCGTAGATTTGCTCCACCGTCGTTTTGGCACCCGGAGCACGAAACCCGCACCTCACGGCCGTGTTTGGCCTCGCCGGTGGCTAAACGCCGGTGAGTTGGGCCTGTTTGACCACGGGTTTGACCCCCCTGGGTCACTGACATGTGGGCTCTGCCTGCTAGTCAAACCTAGTTTAAGTGTTAATTTAATTCTAATTAGCTAATTAGTTAACTGTGACACTGACTAGTGGGTCCCACTGGTCAGGTTTGACCTGGGCCGCCCTATTGACTGATTGACGTCAGCATGATGTCATGCTGACGCAGTAAAGGATTTTCTGGGATTTTTAGATTTAAAAATAATTCAGGAAATTCCAGAAAATGCCTAAACTTTAAAAAATCATATAAATTCAACAGTAGCTCAGATGGAAAAGATTTATATATGAAAAATGATCGGAAAAATCCAATCTTTCCAATGGCACTGGTTTCATGCATGTTTGAGCAAGTTAACCTTTCTGTATACATTCAAACATGATAATGCACTTAATTAAATAATAGCTAAAGTGCCAACTTGAATCTTTGATTCAAATAGGCTCAAACCCTTCTAGTTATAGTTGCATTAGCCAAAACACATGCATCTTGCCATGTCATGAGCATGCATCATATTGTTGCATTTGTTTGTTTAATGATTGTATCACCGGTATTCTCCGTGTTAGGTCCTGCTCCCGAGGATACTTCTGCGTATCCAGCTAAATAGCAGTACCCGGCAACCACTCTGTCAGGCAAGCAATCATTGATCATTCCGATACAAACCCAGCTTCTCGCTCCTGCTCTCTTTTACTGCATTAAGGCAACAACATGTGAACTGCTACTTGCTGCGGTAGTTGAACCCTATTCCCTTGCATGACCTGTAATTGCCACAGTAAATAGTTGAAACCCACTAGCATGTGTAGGAGTTGATTGAGCCATGTGATGTGTGATCCACCATGCTATTTGCTTATGTTGCCTGCTATGCTTAGAGTTGTGTCTGGTCTGGTTCATCTGGGTGATGGATCATAGTGAAATGATCATACAGACAAAGAGAAGGAAATGTGGAATATGCTTGGCAAAGGTATCGATGAAAGGCCATGTAGGAGTACATGGTGGGTTGTTTCATTGGAACCGTTCATAGGACCCGAGATCTGTATGCGTGGTTCAAGTTCCAGTTACTACCATGCATTGGGCCCGAAACCAATGGACCCTCTCGGCTTATTAATTACCCTCGATCTCTGTCCAGGAGTTGCAACTAGTTTCTGGTGTTTATAGTTTACTGGAGGTCGTGCACAGCGTTGACCCTCGGGGTGGGTTGTGATGCGACAGGTACGTGGCACGGTGTACCGGTTGCCCGTTTGGTGACTCGGGAACCATGTACACATCGTTTGGGGCCGTGAGCGACACCCCAGCCGGATCTCCCCACGGATGGAACCCAAATAGGCGATAAACCTGGACGAGATACTTGAGTAGTTAGTCAGGTCGTGGCCGACACCCTCGCTGGGCTTCCGCTTGAAGGTTGCCGAGTACATGTCGAGTAAACAGCGATAAGTGGTGAAAGCGTGTGTGAAGAGGTACACCCCTGCAGGGTTATCAATCTATTCAAATAGCCGTTGTTCGTGGTATGGACTACTTGGTTACTCTTACAGTTCATAGACAAGTTGATGGATACTACTAAAAGCCTCAAGACAAGTGTGAGTGCCGTGGATGGCCCTTCCGTAGGATGACGGAAGAGGATCCTCGGTAGTGTATTGTTGTGGTGAGTAGAGGACTCGTGTTTGTAATAACATCTTGTAATCCGTTGAGAGTTGTAGTATAGGTTAGCCAAGAGTCAAAGCTGGCTTTCTGCTATGAACTCCACTACCCCCTTTGATAATGTTGCATGTATGATAGGTTATGTGGTAAGACTTGCTGAGTGTCTTTGTACTCATGTTTGCTTAATAACTATTGCAGAGGAGAACCCTGCACCTGCTGATGGGTTCTACATAGACGTTGACGTCGACGAGTAGCTTGACACCCAGACGGAGATCTGGAGCTTGTGAAGGGCCTTGTAGATAGTCAGGCTACATCAAGCCTGTTTTATTTTCTAAGTTGTCTATACCTAGACATGTAGCTTCCGCTTGTGTTTGTATGACTGTATGACTTGAGTGTTGGGTCATGTGACCCCTACCTGTATGAATATGTTATGTATGGCTCTTGGAGCCTCTTAAAGAAAGTACTTTGAGTCATAGAGTTCTGTTGTGATGCAATGTTGTATTAGCACATATTGAGCATATTGTGTGTATGGTTGAAATGCTTGGTATGTGTGGGATTCGACACCTAGTTGTTTTCCTTTGGTAGCCTACCTTACAGGGAAATGCCTCTTAGTGATTCCAATGAGCCTTGGTAGCTTGCTACTGCTCGGAACACGTAGGCTGGCCGGCATGTGTCCTTCTTCGTTCCTGTGTCTGTCCCTTAGGGGAAATGTCACGCGTTGTTCCTTTAAGTCCATGTAGCTTGATACGACTTGGGTTCATACGTTGATGACCGACACGTTCGTTGCTGGGTCATGGATGCCTGTCTCTGTAATTTAGTGCCACTTTTGGTTTATAACTAGCCATGTCGGCCCGGTTTCTCTGTCATATGGATGCTAGCGACACTGTCATATACGTGTGCCAAAATGCGCAAACGGTCCCGGGCCAGGTAAGGTGGCACCCGTGGGGTTACCGTGCGTGAGGCCGCAAAGTGATATGACGTGTTACAGCTAGATCGGTGTGACTTAGGATCGGGGTCCTGACACTGGGCCTCGCGCAGCCGGCACAGAGGAGGACCACGGGGAGGACCGGCTGCGGGCATCGTGCTCGTTCCCGTCTAGGGACACGGCTGCGGCGGCGGTGGAACTCCGGTTGCGGGGCGCCCGGCGGACGGAGATGGCCGGGGATCGGCCGGATCCAATGGCCGGTGCCGGATCGGGCACAGGGCGACGCTCCACCGCGGGGAGGAGGGCCGGTCGGTGGGGAGTGGGGCTGACGTGGCGCACGGGGAGGTCGGGCTCCTAGCGCAAGGGAGGAGCGGCGGCCGTGGCGTCCGGCGAGGTCCATGGCGGGGCGGCGACAGTTACCGGCGGCGGCGGTGACGACCCCGTCGGGATCGAGGGGAAGGAGCGGGAAAAGGCAAGTTGCGGCTCGCGGCGGCGGTGGACGGGCCCGCGCGGGCCCTGGATGGGCTCCGCGGGCCGCGGGCCGCGGGGAGTCGCGGGGAGGCCGGCGTGGACAGGTGGCGCATCGTGGTTGGGCGCCGGCGGCGGTGCGATGACCTGGCAGCGGTGGATTGGCCGAAGTGAGGTGGCCGGCTGGACATGTCCGGCGCTGGTGGACATGTCCGGCGGCGCGAGGTAGAAGAAGAGGAGGGGCAAATATATAGGTAGAGGGAGCTAGGAGTGTCCAAACGAGGAGCGGTTTGAGGCCACGCGATCATGATCCAACGACCGAGAGCATGGAGGTGTGTCGGTGTACAAAAAAAGGGGTACACTTTTTGTACCCCTATGACTGTGCACGGGCAGTCTGAGCCACGGCGCCCCCACACCAAGCATGGCGAGGGAGGCGAGCCAGGGTAAGGCTGAAGCTCGATGGAGACTGGAGCGACACCAAGAACAAGACCACAAAGAGCAAAGGGACGAAGCGGCTTCCCCCGGCAAGATCCTTGCCGGGGCCAGCCCTGGCAGCCCCGGCAAGGCCCTTGCCGCGGCAGCTCGCCCCGCGCCTACGGAGCGAATCACCCTTGAGTCCACCGCCCCCATCGGCGATGATTCGGGAGATATCCCCGTGGTAGCATGCAGATCTTTGTGAAGAAATTCAAGATCAGATGCAAGTTAAGAAGACGACGACCCTTGGCGGGATCCCAGCCGAGGAGGACTAGAAGGCCCCCCGGCAAGCACCTTGCCGGGGCCCCCGACAAGGCCCTTGCCGAGGACACCCACGGGGCCACCGTCAGGCCCGCATCAACTGGGTTTCACCGATCCACGCAGCTGCCGACCCAACCAGCTGGACAGGCTCCTACGTGGCAACCCACAGATCTTCGTGGAGACCGGCCGTTGCGCCACCTCAGCTGCCTGTCTGCCTACATGGCACCTCAGGCACCGCTGGCCAGGGCGCGTGTCAACATGAGGAAGAGCGGCGACGGACAAGACGGACGTCTCCCCCCGTCCCCGATAAAGCAAGGACACCTAAGCTGGGCGCATTAAATGCACCTTGTCCTGTAATGCGAGGGATAACCTCGCATCACTGTACCCTTTCCACCTCCTGTGTGCCACTGTGGCAACCTCTTTTCCCTATAAAAGGAGGTCCGAGGCGACCAGGAGAAGGATTCGGCTTTTTAGAACTCCTCACGGCTCTCTTGGAGCTCCTCACTAGCTGAAGAACACCAACATATAATCCACCAAAGCAGGAGTAGGGTTTTACGCATCTTTGCGGCCCGAATCTGGGTAAAGGAACTGTGTCATGACCGTTAGATCCGCTCTTCTCTCGACCCCGCGCCCCGCAACCGTAGTAGGGATTCTTGTGATTGCATAGGTGTCGATCCAAATACACCGACATCTTTGGCGCGTCAGGTAGGGGGCGCAGTTGTGAGAATCGGCTTTAGCGGTTAGTTCGGCGTTCCTGCATCGTCATGGCGCCCAAGAAGAAGACGATGGTGGCGGTTGGCCAGTCGGAAGCCGGACAGCCGGTCCCGACGCGGGCGAGCAGCGGACCAGTCGCGGAAAGGACTCGGGGCGCTGCTCGCGAACACCAACGCCATCCCGACAGCCGGAGTTTGGGAGGTGGCGACGTTTGTGCGCCTGGTAACGGGCCACACACCGTCAGTTCCAAAGATGGAGCCCGACCCTTCGCGGCTGGCGTAGGGCCTTCCAAGGTCGCGGCAGCATCACCCGAAGGCGACGCAAGGGCCTCCAGAACTCCCACGCCGGCGCCAACAGTGCGCTCTTCTCAAGTAGCACGCGACGAACGGCGTCGTCACCCCGAAGATACCGGGCGTCACCATGGGAAGGGCCCCGAGCCCCACTCCCGGGACGTAGAAGACCTGCCAACCCGCCGAAGCGCTGGTGGAGACGTTAGGTAACCGCGGGATCATAATGGAGCTCCCCCTGACACGGTCAGGGGTCGAAGCGCGTCACGGTCCGCGCAGGTTCCACTACCGTTGACACCAGCCGAAGCTTTGGCGCGCGCGCAGTTGCTCCTCGACTTTCCTCCCGTTACGGAGAAACTCGGCGAATGGGGAGCCACCATCCGGAGCCTTGTCGCAGTCGCCAACAGGGATGACCTAAATCCAACGGAGCTCCCAGGCCGACACTCCGATGGGGTCGCACGCACCGGCGGCGGGAGAGCTAGCAGCGCCGTGGCTACGGTGCATTCGCCTCCTCCTCGTCTAGTGCAGCGTGCGTCGACCCGTCGAGACGTCGCGGGCGATGCCATCTCCATAGCGTCGTCCGACCCACGGACCCGCGGCGACCAGCGTCAAGTTCTTCAGCAGCGAGCTCATGAGGACGCTCGAACCACCATCGAGTGCCGGCGCGGAACGCGCCACCAGTCAAACAGGCGAGCAGGGCCTGCTGCGGACCGCCCAGCACCGGAAAGCCCTGGAGGTCTACCCTACGAGGTAGGCTGTCCAGCTTTCACTCGTGAGCTGCGGCAGTTCCAGTGGCCCTCTCACCGCACCTTCAAGCCTGACGTTGGCGAGAAGTACAACGACAAGACCCACCCGTCGGAGTTCCTCAACATCTACACCATCGCGATGCAAGCTGCCGGGGCCCATGACGATAAGGTGCTTGCGAATTACTTTCCGTTAGCTCTTAAACCTAACGCCATGTCATGGTTGATGCACTTGCCAGTAGACTATATTTCCTCCTGGTCCGACTTGTGCCATGAGTTTGTTGGCGCCTTTACCGGAGGCCATCAAGCCCATGGCCAAGCGAGTGACCTGCATGTCATACCCCAGAAGGAAGGCGAGACTCTGCGCAAGTACATACAGAGATTCAGCCGGGTACAGTACAATATCCCCGATGTTCACCCTGCCGCCATCATCAGTGCATTCCACCAGAACGTGCACAACCGCAAGATGTGCGAAGAACTGCCGATGACCTAGGTGAAGGATGTGGCGAAACTCTACGTTCTTGCCGACAGATGTGCCCGGGCTGAAGAGGGAAGGAAGTACCTCGGCGAAAGCGCCGGTGCGGAAACCGACTCCTCAGACGAGGATACCGCCGCTCCAGCGTAGAAGGGCCGGAACCGTAACAGGAAGCGCAAGGGGAAGACCGTGCTTGCCGTCGAGGGATGTGATGACACCGGCTCCGCCAAGAAAACCAAGGCGGGTGACCCTGGCAAAGAAATTACCGGGTGTGTCGCTTGCCGGGCCTTGGCGGCTGCCGAGAAGCCAGGAAACTCCGGCAAGCGATACTGCAAGATCCATCGTACCAAGGGCCATGATCTCGAGGACTGCCACCAGGTTGAGCTCCTTGCTGAGAAGCAAAGGGCTGAATACGAGAGGGAAGACAAGGAGAAGGGCCAAGACGGCGTTGAGGGATCCAGCAAGAAGCGTGACGGCCAAGCAGGCCGTCGCGGCAAGGAGTAACTGCAGGAAAGGCCCGCCCGGGGCCGCGACAGAAGACCGGAAGACGACGATCATGAAGAGGACGACGAGTCCGGCGGCCAAGAGTTTCAGAAGGCTACGGATGCCATGTGCGTGGATGGTGGCGCCTCACTGCATGTTTCTCACCGCCAGCTTTAACAGTGGGCGCGTGAGATTGTTGCGGCAGAGCCATCGTCCGGTGCCCAAAAGCCGCTGAAATGGTCCAGCGCACCTATCATCTTTGACGCCGAGGATCACCCTAATCGCACTACTGCGGTCGGGTGCTTGCCATTGTTGGTTTCACCGACAATACGCAACCTCAAGGTGATGAAGATGCTAGTAGATGGCGGGGCCGGTCTGAACCTACTTTCACCCACCGTGATCGAGAAGCTGCAAGTTCCTGATGGAGACCTCGAGGAGACGGGCACGTTTCAGGGGGTCAGCCCAGGGAGGAGTCAACCCAAGGGGAAAGTCACGCTGGCCGTGACTTTTGGGAGTGATCTAAACTACATGACAGAGAGGATCGTGTTTGACGTTGCCAAGATCCCCCTGCCTTACAACGGGATCCTTGGCCGCCCAACACTGACCAAGTTCATGGCAGCATCACACTATGCCTACAACACCCTGAAGATGCCAGGGCCCGTGACGATCATCACCATCCCCTCCGACAAGAAAGATGCGCTGATTTGCGCCGACCAATTGTACCAGCAAGCAGTTGCAGCAACTGCCGCTACGGGGGCACTTGCTCCTGCCACTGGAGCCCCGGGATGGAAGATGAAGAACACCGGCGAGACCTCGGGCGCCCACTCTGGCAAGCGCACCTCTTCGGAGTGTTGTGCTCCCGTCGAGGACGTGCCTGAGAGCTCCACCGGAAAGAAGAAGACCGGCGAGACCTCAGACACCCACTCCGGCAAGCGCACCTCTTCGGAGTGTCGCGCTCCCGTCAAGGACGTGCCAGAGAGCTCCACCGGTAGAAACAAGAGATCCAGGGCTACGCCGCCAGGAAGCAAGAAGGTTTCTATCAAGGAGGATGGCACGGGAGGGGCTTTTAACATAAGCTCCGCCCTTGACAAAAAATAGGAATAAGCGCTCGTCACCTTCCTGCAGGCGAATGTCGATGTGTTTGCCTGGCAAGCATCCGACATCCCCGGCGTTCCCAGGGAGGTGATGGAGCACCACCTTGCTGTCTGTCCTCATGCGCGGCCCGTCAAGCAGAAGGTCAGGAAGCAAGCTTTGGAACGGCAAGAGTTCATCACCGAGGAGATCCGGAAACTGGAAGCTGCGGGTTTGGTGAGAGGGGTGCTCCAACCAACGTGGTTGGCCAATCCAGTGGTAATGCGCAAGGCAAATGGGAAGTGGAGGCTGTGTATTGATTACACGGATATCAATAAAGCTTGTCCCAAGGACCCCTTCCCGTTGCCATGCATAGACCAGATTGTTGACTCCACGGCAGGGTGTGACCTGCTCTCATTCCTTGATGCCTACTCCGGCTACCACCAGATCTTCATGGCAAGAGAAGACGAAGAGAAAACAGCATTCATCACCCCATGTGGTATGTACTATTTCATACGAATGCCTTTCGGGTTGAAGAGTGCTGGCTCGACTTTTGCAAGGGCAGTCCAGATTGATTTTGAACCCCAGCTCCATAGAAATATGGAGGCTTATATGGATGATATAGCGGTCAAAACCAAGAACAAGGCAACCCTCATACCAGATTTACAAGAAACATTTGTGAACCTGCGCAAAATCAACCTCAAGCTGAACCCTGAGAAGTGCGTCTTCGGCGTTCCATCTGGCAAGCTTCTCGGGTTCTTTGTGTCGCAGCGTGGGATAGAAGCTAATCCGGACAAGGTCAAAGCTATAGAGCAGATTGAAGCACCCAAGCGGGTCAAGGATGTGCGTCGGCTTGCCGGCTGCGTTGCCGCCATGAGCAAATTCATTTCCAAGTCTGCTGAGCGCGCCCTCCCCTTTTTCAAGATTTTGAAAAAGGCGGGCCCAATGGAGTGGATGTCGAAAGCCAAAGCAGCGTTACAGGATCTGAAGAAGTATCTTTCCTCCACGCCAATACTGGTTGCGCCTCGACCACAGGAACCGTTGCTGCTATACTTAGCGGCAACAAACCAGGTGGTCAGTGCCGCACTGGTGGCGCAGAGAGAAATCGATTATGAGGTGATAGCAGCAACGGAGCCTGGTGCCACTGGCGCAGAGGCGACACAGCCGATTGGAGTGCAGCCGAAGAAGAAGATGATGCAGCACCCGGTCTACTTTGTTAGCTCCCACTTGCAGGGGGCTAGGTCAAGGTACTCCGGTGTGCAGAAATTGCTCTTCGGCCTTCTTATGGCCTCGAGGAAGCTGCGTCACTACTTCCAGGCACACGAGATCACTATCGTCACTCGCCTCCCTCTGCAACGGATATTGCACAACCCAGATGCAACGGGAAGAATTGTAGAGTGGGCACTGGAGCTGTCAAGCTTTGGCCTCAAGTTTGAAAGTACCTCGACAATTCAGAGCCGAGTCCTGGCAGAGTTCGTCGTAGAATGGACCGCAACGCCTGATGAAGAAGTCCAAGAAACTGCTCTCCCCGGCAAAGAGGCAAGTTGCAACTAGATCATGTACTTTGATGGGGCTTTCTCCTTGCAGGGCGCCGGGGCCGGCGTACTGCTGGTCGCGCCCACTGGAGAGCACCTCAAGTACGTGGTCCAGATGCACTTCCCTAGGGAGGTATCAACGAACAACACTACCGAGTACGAGGGGCTGCTTGCTGGTCTTAGGATCGCGGCGGACCTCAGAATCAAGAAGCTCATTGCCAGGGACGACTCGTAGCTTGTCATCAAACAAGTCAACAAAGATTACCAGAGCCCGTTGATGAAGGCCTACGTCGATGAAGTGAGAAAGTTGGAAGAGCGCTTTGACGGTATACAGGCGGAGCACGTTCCCCGAGCGGAGAACGACATCGCCGATTACCTGTCAAAGTGCGCTGTCGTCAAGCTACCTGTGGAACCAGGTACCTTTGTGCTTCAGCTTTCTCAGCCATCCATTGATCCATCAACAGAGCAGAACAAGAGGAGGAAGTCAGGGCCCGGCAAGTACTTCCCCGCCGAGCTCCCCGGAGCCGCCGGCAAAGATGTTGCCGGAGACACTGAGCCCGCCAACGAAGGGCTAACTCCGGTGGAGCGTCAAGCTTTTGCCGCCAAGATGGCCACTCCCTTGGCGGAGGAAATGCCTTTAGTCCTCGCCGTCGAGCCCCAGGCTCCAGCGTGGGCGCAGCATGCCGTCCGATTCCTTCAGACTGGGGAACTTCCTGAGGAGCAGGAAGAAGCGGAGAGAGTAGCCCGTCGGTCCGCCATGTACCAATTCGTCGATGACGTCCTGTACAGGAGGAGACTGAACGGTGTGAAATTGAAGTGCATCCCTCGAGAGGAAGGACTGGAGCTGTTGGCAGAGATACATGGAGGCATATGTGGATCCCACGTAGGGTCAAGAGCCCTTGCCGGCAAGGCATTCTGGCAAGGCTTCTTCTGGCCCACTGCCCTCCAGGATGCGGCGGCGCTGGTCACCAGGTGTGAAGCGTGCCAATTCAATTCGAAGAAACTTCATCAACCAGCTCAAGCCCTTCAAACCATTCCTCTCTCCTGGCCCTTCTCGGTCTAGGGGCTCAACATACTGGGCCCTTTCCCCCGCGCCGTGGGGGGCTTTGAGTACTTGTACGTTGCAATCGACAAGTTCAAAAAGTGGCCAGAAGTGGAGGCAGTGAGGAAGGTCACAGCTCACTCAGCCGTCAAGTTCTTCAAGGGACTAGTGTGCCGTTTTGGTGTACCCAACAGGATTATCACCGACAACGGCACGTAGTTTACAAACCGCACCTTCATGCAATATACCCAAGACCTCGGCAGCAAGGTCTGTTTCGCTTCCGTTGCTCACCCCCGAAGCAATGGTCAAGCTGAGAGGGAAAATGCTGAAGTGCTACGAGGATTAAGGACAAAGACCTTTGAAAGGCTGCACAAGAGTGGGAGGCACTAGATTGATGAATTGCCAGCGGTTCTTTGGTCGATCAGGACGACGCCAAATCGAGCCACCGGCCAGACGCCCTTTGCCTTGGTATACGGGGGCAGAAGCAGTTCTGCCCACGGAACTCATATAAAGGTTGCCTCGAGTGCTCGCTTATGATGAGCTTGAGCAAGAGCAATTGCGACAAGACGACGCAATGCTCCTTGAGGAAGATCGTCTTCGGGGGGCTGTGAGAGCAGCGCGCTACCAGCAAGCCTTGTGCCGCTACCATAGCCGCAAGGTTCATGCCCGAAGCTTTGATGAAGGCGACCTTGTTCTCCGGTGCGTTCAATCGGCCAGGAATACGAACAAGTTGACGCCGAAGTGGGAAGGCCCTTATCGGGTAATACGAGTCACCAGGC
Source organism: Secale cereale (assembly GCA_902687465.1). NCBI lineage: Eukaryota > Viridiplantae > Streptophyta > Magnoliopsida > Poales > Poaceae > Secale > Secale cereale. The sequence goes on along the minus strand of LR738711.1, from coordinate 536,904,515 downwards.
CTGGCGATGTCCGCCTGGAGACCGAGGATGCCGTTCCGGTGAGAAATTCCTAGAACATCGAGCATCTTCGCAAGTTTTACCCATAATGCGCGGCTTGCCGGGCCTCCTGGCAAGCCACCCTTTTGTATGAGCCTTGTCGGCAAGGCATGTAACCCTTTGTACAAAGCCAGGCGCAGACCCTGAGCATAAATGAAGCGCTGGCGCCCTATGTTTTAGCATGCATGCTGAGTCAAGTCTCGTCCTTGGTTAGGGTTGATAGTGCTTAGCAGCGGCTAACCCCTAGCTTAGAGGTCGAGTCTTTGTCTTTCCTCTGTCTTCCTTGGTTCACAGGACGAGCAGACATCCTTGTCGAAGCCACTTGGAGGAAGGAAAGAAGAACAGACCAGTGCCTAGGCCCCGGCAAGCCTGTATTGCCGGAGGCTGCAAGGGCAAGAATTCGCCCATGGCAGGCCAGGGTTGCCGGGGGCTGCAGTTTCAGATAAGTCCTTTATCCCTTATCATGCATTCCGTTATGGACTGAGGTATGTGAAACCTCGTTCTTTTCCTTAAGCTACCGTGCTCCCATAACTCTAGGTCCTAAGGCTCGTTCCTGGGACCAAGTTTGGTCGTAGTCGCGGCAGCAAAAGGATAAAACGAGGAGCCTGAGCCCGCTTCATCCCTGCCTCCGCCAAGGGCGTGAGAAAGGTCGAGCGAAGTAGGGAAACGGCAGGGCCTGTTGCCGGGCGAGAAAATGTTTATCTTAAGGATATCATGGATTTATTCCCTGTTGTGGGTTTTTACCTATGAACAAATGACCCGGCAAACATTCCTTTTTCATTAAAATCATTCCATTCAGGTACAGTCCATAGGGAATGAAAAACATGAATAAGGAGATTACAAGTTTTAAACTTAGCAGATGCCCGAAGGCTTACAGACTAAAAAGAGATAAGATGCCCATAATGCCTTTCTTGTCCCTCTCCTCAGGAGGTAGGTCAAGGAGACGAAAAGGGCAAAAGGGGCGCCTAGGCGAGCTACGGGTGGCAGAAGACACCGAGAAAGCATCTCGGCGGCCTCCCCAGGGCTGGACGGTGATGACGGCGCCGGAGGCTGAGCTCGAAGACGAGGCAGCAGGACGTCAGTAGGAGACGAAGGCGTCGGTGCCCGCGTACTCCAACATGACGACCTTGCCGCCCGCCTTCTTCCTCTTCCTCTTCCGCAGCCTCCCTACGCCAGCCGCCAAGGAGACGGCCCCGAGAAGTTCAAGGAGCCGGCGACGCGGATGATGGGGTCACCGGTGCCACCAGGAGTGGCGCCCGACACCTAGTCGGACCCGTCATCCTGCCGTCCCCCGCCCTCGTCGTCGTTGTCGCTGTCCTCCTCGTCACCCTCGTTCGAGGAGGAGTCTTCGTCATCAGAGGAGCTCTCCATGCAGCACCTCGCGCGAGTCCCGAGGTGCCCGAAGACCTTGACGGAGAGGTGGCCATCCCCCATCAACTTGAAGTGGAGGGTGAGCCCATCCGTGAGGCTGTGGATGCGAGCGAACCTCTTCCATCCTTGGCGAAGATACATCACATGAGGGGCAGGGAAGTCGACGCGGGCCTGCGTGCCACTGATCCCACAACCCCTCATGTGCAGCCGCAGCGACTCCGGCGGGTTCACCTCCATCTCCCGCGCAAACGGAGTCGGGAGACGAAGGCGACGGCGCGGCGACCCCCGCATCCTAATGAAGAACTCATAGGGGTCATCTCGAACATGACCTTCCACTGGAGGAGGAGCTGCTGGCAGGGGCGAGGCCGGCGAGCCGCCCCGTCCTCCTCTTCCCCGAGCACCCCGGCCTCGCCCATCGCCCTGCTCCCTCCCTCTTCCCCTCGTGGCTGGTTCGGCCACTACGGGTGCAGGAGAAGGGGGGACGCGCTGTCGAGCAGCGACCCTCGCCGCCACCTTTGAGGAGCCGGGGTTTTCCTTCCTCATGGCGGACAGAAGAAAGGAGCAGAAGATGAAGGAGAAAGAAGATGGAGGAGTGCGGGGCACTGTCCCCTCCCTCCGCCCTTTATAAAGGGGCGGGGCTGGAGCTCGACCGCCCCGCTCGGCCAATCAAGACGCAGAAGGCGAAGGCCGACTGGGACCGACCCGCCGCCCCAACCAGCGACGGCTCGGTTTCCCGCCTCCACCGCTCGCCACCTCGAATGCATGGGAGGCACGTGGCGAACGTGCAGGACCAAAGGGACGAGTGAGGCGACCTCTCCCCACCCCGTGATCGTGGGGAGTGGACGCCTAGCAGACCGCGCCTCGCCCCCATCCAGTCAGCGGGCCATGCCCCAACACCTCCCCCCATTTATGGGGAAGGCGCGGGCCGCCGCCTTTCACATTTACTGCGACGTGATGCATGCCTGTGGAAACCGCCCCACGCATGCCGCCCACGTCACGCACGCCCCTCCACCCCGCGCCGCGCGCGCGGGTCGCAGGAGGCGCAGCGCGCGGAAATTTTACCATGGTGAAAACCACCCCGCCTGCCCGCGCACCGTTCTGGGCCTGGCCCAACAACGTGTCGCGCTTATGTGTGGCCCAGGCCCGGGGGCTCCTGTCGGTGTACAAAAAGAGGGGTACACTTTTTGTACCCCTATGACTGTGCACGGGCAGTCTGAGCCATGGCGCCCCCACACCAAGCATGGCGAGGAAGGCGAGCCAGGGTAAGACTGAAGCTCGATGGAGACTGGAGCGACGCCAAGAACAAGACCACAAAGAGCAAAGCGACGAAACGGCTCCCCCCAGCAAGATCCTTGCCGGGGCCAGCCCTGGCAGCCCCGGCAAGGCCCTTGCCGCGGCAGCTCGCCCCGCGCCTACGGAGCGAATCACCCTTGAGTCCACCGCCCCCATGGGGCGAGGATTCGAAAGATATCCCCGTGGTAGTATGCAGATCTTTGTGAACACATTCAAGATTAGATGCAAGTTAAGAAGACGACGACCCTTGGCGGGATCCCAGCCAAGGAGGACTAGAAGGCCCCCGGGAAGCACCTTGCCGGGGATGATAGCAGGCGCCACGGCAAGACCCTTGCTGGGGCCCCCAGCAAGGCCCTTGCCGAGGACACCCACGGGGCCACCGTCATGCCCGCATCAACTAGGTTTCACATATCCACGCAGTTGCCGACCCAACCAGCTAGACAGGCTCCTGCGTGATAACCCACAGATGTTCGTGGAGACCCGCCGTTGCGTCACCTCAGCTGCCTGTCTGCCTACATGGCACCTCAGGCACCGCTGGCCAGGGCGCGTGTCAACACGAAGAAGAGCGGCGACGGACAAGACGGACGTCTTCCCCCGTCCTCGATAAAGCAAGGACACCTAAGTTGGGCGCATTAAATGCACCTTGTCCTGTAATGCGAGGGATAACCTCGCATCACTGTACCCTTTCCACCTCCTGTGTGCCACTCTGGCAACCCATTTTCCCTATAAAAGGAGGTCCGAGGCGACCAGGAGAAGGAATCGGCTTTTTAGAACTCCTCACGACTCTCTTGGAGCTCTTCACTAGCTGAAGAACACCAACATATAATCCACCAAAGCAGGAGTAGGGTTTTACGCATCTTTACGGCCCGAACCTGGGTAAAGGAACTTTGTCCTGACCGTTAGATCCGCTCTTCTCTCAACCCCGCGCCCCGCAACCGTAGTAGGGATTCTTGTGATCCCATAGGTGTCGATCCAAATACACCGACAAGGTGGTTGGGAGGGGCTTGTGGGCTGTTCTAGAGGGGGTTGGGCCAAAAGAGAAAGAGGCTTCCGGCGGTTAACGCGGTTAACCGTTGGGCTATCAAACAAGCTCCGAATGCGATGAAATTTGGCAGGCGGCCTGTCAACACTATAATAAGACCACACGCCAAGTTTCATCCCATTCTGAGGACATTTTCCGGCCACTCATAAAATAAATATTCGGAGGCGTCGCGGGCGCGTCCAAGTGTGTCTGGACTCAGAACGAACAACGGAGAGGACGAGGGAACTCAGACAGATGCAAGTTTTGAAAACATGCTGATGCAATGCACACGATGACATGGCAAGATGCGACACGCAAGTAGATGACATGGCAACGACAACGAATAACTGGCTGACACCTGGCGCACTGGTCTCGGGGAGTCACAGAACAAGACGGATCAGCATCACCTGAACCAGAGAGGAGAGCAGGTGCCCCTTGGAAATCACGCCGGACACGCGGCCCACGAGAGTCATCACCTCAGCGGACGACCCCCAGTCCAGACCCTTTTGGTCCAGGAGGTTATCCTCTCTTGGGGTCCGGATCTGAATGTAGGCTCCGCCTCCCAGTTGGTGTCGCGGGGTTCGGTGATATAGAACCACTCCTGCTGCCAGACTTTGTTTGTCTCCACGAACGAGCCCTTGTGCCAAGTTGCGTTCGGGAGCTTACTAATCATAGCGCCCCTGCACTCTGCATGTTCCCCGTTCACGACCTTCGGCTTCACGTTGAAGGTCTTAAGCCACAGGCCGAAGTGTGGGAGGACGTGGAGAAAAGTTTCACACATCACTATGAATGCGGATATGTGAAGGATTGAGTTCGAAGCTAGATCATGGAAATCTAGCCCGTGGAAAAACAAAAGACCCTGAACGAATGGGTGGAGTGGAAACCCTAGCCCCCTAACAAAATGAGAGGTGAAAACTACCCTCTCGCCCACCTTTGGGACGGGAATCACCTGCCCCCTAGGGGAGACTCGGTGTGCGATGTTGTCGGAGAGATACCCCGCACTCCGTAGATCCTTCACGGTCTTCTCGGTGACCGTAGAAGCCTCCCACTTGCCTCTGGCACCGGATCCAGCCATTGCTGGGATGGGGAGTAGTGGTTGAGGAACGAGGAGTTGCGGGCGCAGGAGATGAGAGTACGGGGCAGGGGAGATTCGAGAGCTCCAGCTTGAGGAAGGCGTGGGGTTGATGAAAGGGATTGGTGTCCTTTTATAACGCTGTGAATATAGAGCGTCCCCCACCTTAGCGATAAAACTCGCCGGTTCCCAAAGCGGTCGTGCGTAATGCGCGGCGTGGGAGCTCACGTCACAATGATGAAAATCCCACAATAAGCGGGCACGATCTCTATTCTGATGGGACGTGTCAATGAGGATATGCCTCGAAATGCGAAACTAGGACCAAATAAAATGGTTCCATGTGTTAGTGGGATGGATGTGACGTTGCACCCAAAAGTTGTCAGTAAAGACGCATTATTCATTTTCTTTAAAAGCCTTGCCTTTGAGGCTAAGGGTTGTGCTAATCTTGCAGAGCCGAACACAGTCCATCAATTTGCAGAAGATATATTCGGGAGGAGGAACCCGCCTTGCAATGCTGAAGACAATACGGAAGCCGAACTCGTCGTCATCGAAGATAGGTTCAGGGGCTACTGAGGGAGTCCTTGATCGGGGGGTCCTCATGTGGCCGGACAAACTCCTGGTGGGCCGGACTGGTGGGCCATGAAGACTACTCTATAAGATCATATCTCATATCCGGATGGGACTCCTGAATTCCTGTAATGGCAAGTTTAGGCTCGGGTGTAGTTTTTCCTTACTCTGCAAGATGATATATACAAACCCTAGGCCCCTCCGGTGTGTATATAATCGGAGGGTTTAGTCCGTAGAGGCTAATAGAGAAACATTCAATCCTCATAGGAGGGTTTTAGCCTTTACGATCTCGAGGTAGATCAACTCTTGTACACATATTCATCCATATTAATATAGCAGGAAGTAGGGTTTTACCTTGATCGAGAGGGCCTGAACCTGAGTAAACATCGTGTCCCCTGACTCTTGTTAACATCAATCCTCAGATGCATAGTTCGGGACCCCCAACCCGAGATCCGTCGGTTTTGACACTGACAGGGGTTCTTGAGGGAAGATGGGTCAGGGCCCTGGAGCTCAGCAGATTAAGAGGGCAATGTCGAGAGAGGAAGGGGAAAGCGTGCAGATAAGATGGTGGTGGTTTCCTCTTATAGGTTGTCGTGATACCAAGAGTCCCTTTACTACGCCGTGGACATCGCCGCTTCTCGATATAATCGTGCCATTATGCGCGAGTGGTATAACCAAAATCATTTATCATATCCCTAAAAATGGGGAATGATCTCCATATTTATAGGACATGCCAATGAAGGACCTGCCTCAAAACGTGAATTGAGTTTTCACAATGGTTCAATGTTCATGGCCGGCTATGACCTGCCGCCGAAAATTGTCAGGCGAGGGCACTATTCACACTTTAGTGGTTGTCCTTGAGGCTAAGCAATATTTATAATTCAGAACCGAGATATAATCCACATAACACATGGCCGAACTTGTCGAACAACCCTTGTAGAAGGATTGTTTACTCGATATGATGGAGAGCAAGGGAGGAACTATTCTGCGATGAATCACGTACGTGTCTCGTCTCCGAAGACTAGTTCGGGGGCTACTAAGGGAGTCTTTCACTAAGGGGTCCTCGGCCTGCTGGTCTATATCTCATGGGCCGGATAAGTGGACCGCTCTACAAATACTAGAAGGTCAAGCTATGAAGAAACCCGTTGTCCTCATAGGAAAACGTTTAAGCCTCCTCCAAGTCAAGATAAGAGGATCGACATGTTTATTTTTTCATGGTAACCGACCAAGTGTAACCCTAGATACCCCCGGTGCCTATATAAACCAGAGGGATTAGTCCGTAGAGGCTAGAAGGGGAACCATCCTACTCATCTAGGGTTTAGTTTATCAGATCTCGTGGTAGATCAACTCTATAATCATCATGCACCCATTAATACAATCAAGCATGATGTAGGGTTTTATATCTTCGAGAGGGCCCAAACCTTGGTAAACATCATGTCCACCATTTCTTGTTACCCATCGATCCTAGATCCATAGCTCGGGTCCCCCTACCCGAGATCCGGCAGTTTTGACACTGACAAGAAGAACAAGGCCCCAGGGCCTGACACTTAAATTGATGATGAAGCACTTGTGCTCAGGAAGGTCAAGCCCAAGATTATGGATCATGACAACGCTCATCCAGTAGCTGAGAACATGATGCTCAGGAAGGATAAAGGATTAAGATAATGGAGGATTTATGATCCATACTCTGTCAGGAGGAGGGCTGCCTGTGACTATCGTTTCCATAGCATATAGCAACAGGATTTCTATGAGACAGTCTTGCTTGATAAGAATCCCATAGTCAGTGACATGAAGTGTGTGGACTGGAAGTACATTGATGCGAATAGAAATTATTTTCCCCACGTTCATGAGATCTTTAGACTCATAGGAGTTGACAAGTCTATTGGGAAGAATCTCACCAAATGGAATGATGAGATGATCATGAAATTCTATTCCGCAACTCATTTCTATCCAGATGGTAGGATTGTATGGATGACTGAGGGTTCTAGATACGAGTCAACAATCTTTGAGTAGCATGAACTCCTTGGTGTTCCATAGGAAAGAGAGGATGATATTGATGTGTATGGCAAGCGTCGGATGGACCACAACACAATGGCAAACATGTACAAGGAAATCCATCCGAAGGATCTTGAGGGTCATAAGCTTGGATCTGTCAAGCATTTGCTAGCTGGGTTGGCCACCACAAACACTATCTTGAGGCATACTCTTTTTTCCCAAGTTTGGAGATGATAAGATGATACGTGGCCACTCCAGTAACTTGCTCCACTTGTTTGAAAACCAACAGAAGTTCAAAGTCATGAGCCTGATAGTAGAGACAATCAAGAGGACAGCTGCTGATCAGAAGAGATCTTGTGGATATGCTCCACATATTCAGATGTTCATCAAATCCGAAGTTGGAATGACAACCTATCTACTTGATCATGAGCATCTCCCTCTCCAGCCTATGTTTGAGGATAATGTGGTGGTGATAGATCCTTCACACCCTGCATCTGTTGAGGCTCAACAGAAAATCCAGGCAGCCAAAGCAGCTCAAGAGGCCACAACACCCAATGCTCCATTAGCCAACCTGAAGTCCAAGAGTGATCAAATGGCATATCTGTTAGAGGCAACCCTAGGAATTGAGAGGATTCTAGCCAACATCTCCAAGAACTAGCAGAGCCTAGAGCGGATTGTCGAGACAAAGATTCATGACCTTGATGTAAAGGTCATAGAGGTTCATACCGTTGTTGAGAAGCTCAGAAATGATGTCGAGGCAAGAATACTTGTTGCACAAGATAGTGGAGATGAGCTACCTACTACTAAGAGGTTTCAAACAGTTTCTAGGGCACCTGGATCTTCAGTCATGCCAGTTGTTGACACGAGGCCTACTCACTCTGCACCTGCTACTACTGCTCCAGTGCCACCTCTAGTTTCCACTCCACCAGCCCAACAGACATCAGCCGAAGCCATTGCAGATGCACTTATATCAATGCAATTTACACACACCGGAGCCACCAGCTAGAAGACACCTTCGGGAGCTGTCGAGGATCATGCCTAGAGAGACGCATAACTCCGTACTTTTTTGAACTTTTTGGTACTTGTTGCCAAAGGGGGAGAAATTTTGTAGATCATTAGGCTTTGAGAGAGAGTGTCTCGCTTTTGCTCATTCATTTTTCTTGAGTTCTTGCTACTATCATGCTACCATTTCCGTTTGATTCGTGCTACTTTGATCGTCATTCTTGTGAGATACTACTTTGGTTATGTGTGACTGATCATACTATGCCACATGTGATGCTTGATGTTTATCTCTATCATTATTTGTGTATGATCATTCACTCAAGTTGTTGGTGATGCGTGCTTATTATTCCACTTATATCATTTTATGCGCTCCACCAAGTTGTATGTGACATGGAAGAGTGACCCATGATCCTAATAGATTGTCCATTTACATTCAAACGCAAATTTCGAATAATACACAACTTTTGGGGGAGCTCTTGCTTATCACATACTTCTCAAAGCGACAATGTATTTCATTCATTTAATCATTTATCGAAGCTTTGATCTATATGCTGCCATCAATTACCAAAAAGGGGGAGTTAAAAGTGCAACTAATCCATGGGCGGTTTTGGTAATTCATAACAACATATATCTCATTGAACTAATATCCATTCAAGATAAATATTTCAGGATGTTCAATGATTGGCATGGCATGGACTAAAAAAGTGGATACCTCAAAATGATAAGGACTAAGATTAGAAAAAGCTCAAGACTCTACATTTTCATTTGAGTGATCCAAGATCACATTGAGTCCACAGGAAAGCCAATATTGTTAAAAGGGGATGAGATGTTGCTTAATGATCTGGTTGCTCAAGTGCTTAGTGATATTACTCCAAAACCCTCAGCCACTTTCTCCATCCAAATATGTCTAAGACCTAATTCCAAACTCGTCCCCACCAAAGATTCCTATCTGGAGCCACCGAGTTCAGTTGACATAGCCACTTCCAAAACCCTAAGAGATCGGTCACATCGTTATAGATCTCGGTCTCAAGGAGAAGGCCTTGCAAACTCTCTGTGACTTGTTGCATTCACTTGGGTCTCACCAAGATGATGAAATCGGTCCCACCGAGTTGGCTTGACTGATTCTCTGTTTCTCAATGGATTCGCATCGGTCCCACTGAGACAATGCAATCGGTCCCACCGACACAATGCAATCGGTGCCACCGAGATGATGTTTTCCCTAAGCCCTAGCACATTGGGCCCACCGAGTTGTTCCAGTCGGTCCCACTGATATTCCTAACATTCATATTTTTGCACATATCGGTGCCATCAAGATTGGTCAAAAGCGTGTAACGGTTGGATTTTGTGTGGAGGCTATATATACCCATCCACCCCTTCTTCCTCATAAAGGAGAGCCTTCATAATGTGCCTACACTTCCACCATTCATTTTCTGAGAGAGAACCACCTACTCATGTGTTGAGATCAAGAGATTCCCATCCCACCATTTGAACCTTGATTTCTGGCCTTTCCCAAGTTACTTTCCACTCCAATTCTTTTTTTAACCTGGAAAATGCATGGCTTGGCCCCACATCATTTTATTAAAAGTAGAGTAAACAAAGTCATATACACATGAGGATAGATCCCCAATCAGTGGAAGCAAAAGTAAAAAAACTAATCTAAACTATGCTAAAGAGGAAAGCAAAAGAAATGAGTCTTCAAGGTGGTAGGAAAGAAATCCAGTGAAGAAGTTCCTCCTTGTGTCTTGATTTTATCCTATGTGCCATCAGGGAAATTACATGTATGAACCCAACCTTCCATCATATCCATATATGTGAGAAATAGTTGAGCGTTGGGGAGACTATCATTTGAAACACAAGAGAAGGAGTTCATCATCAATACACCGTCTATTACCTTTTGGAGAGTTTTGTATCCTACATTTGTTAGGTGTCGCTTGGGAGCATCCGACATAATGTGGAGTTGAACCAAGAAGTTTGTAAGGGCAAGGAGAATGCCTAATTCGTGATGATCTACCCGAGTGAGGCAAGTCCTTCATTGGCGATGGCCATGGTGGGATAGAGAAGGTTGCTTCTTCATGGACCCTTCATGGGTGGAGCCTTCCATGGACTCGTGCAGGCATTACACTTCGTGGGTTGAAGTCTCCATCTACATGGACATACGTTAGCACCACCTATCAGAACCATGCCAAAAATATCCGTGTCTCCATTGTGTTTGCCTTCTCCAAAACCTTCCCTTTACCTTCATATGCAATGTTCTACATTCTGCTGCTATACTCCTAGAATTGCATACGTAGGTTGATTGCTTGAACTGTGCAACTTGCTAAAATCTGCCCCTAACTAAATTGGGAAAAGGAAAGAAAATTATTTGGTCAAGTAGTCTAATCACCGTCCCCTCTAGACATACTTTCGATCTTACAGCTACAGGCGAGGGATTTGTGCATGGGGAGGCTCTATAGAGAGCTGGTGCTCGTGCACGGTTGATGGAGAGAACGGTAGGAGCTTGGTGCCCAAAACGTGGCCAGCGACTAGGCTTGGCGATGGCTAAAGTACAGTGGTGCATGGAAACGGTGTTGCGGTGCCCGAGATGAGGAGCCGCTGATTGCTACATGCTCTTGGAGGTGCACTGACTACGGTGATGTGCTCACGCATGACTTGCGTGTGCCCTAGCGACGGCGGTGACATGGCCGGCGGCAGGGAGCTCTTGGGTGCGGGAGGGAGGCCATCTAGAGCTCAAGCATGAGGGTGAGGAGTTAGGGGAAAGGGGGAGGATCTCACTACTGTACCATTGGGCAGGTCGGCGGCTCGGGGGACGCACTGGATGAAGCGAATCAACGAGCGGCGTACGTCGGTGCAAAGGACGAAGATGGAAGCGATGGTGATGTCTCCGTATTATTCTTGATGTTTACGTCTCCGTGAGGACAAAGAGGAACTCTTTGAAGCTTCTGGGCACGGCAGACGGATGAGGCGATGACGGTGGCCATGCAGGCAAGGAACGACGGCGATGGTAGCTCTTGAGAGAGCTCGGATGCGAGTGGGGAGAGGGGGAAAATGAGGGGCATTGAGGGAGAAGGACTAGGGGGCTCCGCGACATCTCCAGGAAGAATGCGGGAGGAAGTAGGAGGTGGCGGCCTTGGGTGCGTGCGCGTCAACGTGCCTTGCACTACCAAAAAAAGACACATCCGTGACATTTTGGGCCGACCGAAACTTTTTTCTGTCATACTTATGACAGTTCTATGACAATAATTGTGACAAAACATGGTATCATCATAGATGTGGTGGGGTCCTACATCTATGACAAAAAATCATGATAGAAAATGGGCTTTTCGTCATGGGCGGGCCGGAGACGCAGCTGCATGGCATTCTTTGGGCCGTCCTTGACGGAAAAAACCGTGGTAGAAGCGAGGGCGAGGAAAATATCGGGGTGTTCCCGGTTACGGTGGGTGGTTGGGGCCGAGCGATGCGCATTTCTCTTGTACACGCACGCGCGTCGGTGCGAGGCATTGGGCTCTAACTGAACCCGAGCGAGGTGTTGGGCTCTAACTGAATCCGAGCGATTGCACTGCAGGCTACGCGTTACTGAACCCGAGCGATCGATCGATGGCTGTTAACTGAACCCGACTGAGCGATTCATCGGCTACTGCTGCTAACTGAAGCCGATCGATGCTGCCTCTGCATGAACGGTGAGCGTTGCTGGGGGGTTTGGATGAACAGTTCCCGGTGGGGGTGGCTGAACAGGACCCCGTGGTGTTGCATGTGCATGAACAGCACCCCATTCGATCGAGCCGGTTGGGGCTGCATGAACAGGACCCCATGGAGGGCTGCATGAACAGGACCACCCCGTGGAGGGCTGTATGAATAGTAGACGGTGGAGGGCTGGATGAACAGTAGCCCGTGGAGGGGTGGTTGAACAGGAGCCCATGGAGAGGGCTGGTTGAACAGTAGCCGATGGAGTAGCGCGCGGTGGAGGCTAAACAGTCGCAGGTGGAGGCTGGAGGACGTCGATGGTGGATGAACAGTAGCCCGTGGAGACTGGACGGGGTCGACGGTGGTGATGAACAGTATCCCGTGGAGTCCCGTTTTGCGGTACGCCACACCCTTCTCGATGAACAGTACCCCCGTTTCGATCGTAGCGCTCTCCGTTTTGCGGTACGCCACACCCCTCCCAATGAACAGGACCCCCGTTTTGACCGTAGCGCTACAACACAAGTCTGTTTCCTCCGTTTTGCGGTACGCCTCACCCCTCCCGATCAACAGGACCCCTGTTTTGACCGTAGGAGGTCAGTTTCCTCCGTTTTGCGGTACGCCAGACCCCCTCCCAATGAACAGGATCTCGTTTCGAACGTGGCCAGTCAAACACAAGGCCGTTTCCTCCGTTCTGCGGTACACTAGGCCTCATTTCCATTGGCTGTTCCATCCAAGCCCTCCCGATGAACACGACGATGCATTCCGTTCCAACCCAGCCGGTTGGCTCCCCATGAACACGATGATGACGTTGTTTCTCCGTTCCGACCTAGCCCTGTACACGAGCCCTGGCCGTACGTATGCGTGAGTAGGCGTTCGAGACCCTTCCTGTATGTACATATGGGGCCGTATTTTCTTTCTTGCACACTGGCCACTGTATGTACGTGTACATGTTACGTGCACGCCTCTGCTACGACACGTGCACGCCTCTACATCGACCAGTATGTACGTACACGTTCGCGACCAGAATGACAACGGTACGTATGCTTCGACCAGGTGGGTCCCAACTGTCAGGCACTTCCTTGCCTGCGAAGATGTAGCTGGTGGGTCCCAGCAGTCAGGGTAGCGACTCTTTTTTTGTTTTGCCTGGACGTACTTCCTTGCGTGCGAAGATGTAGCTTGTGGGTCCCAGCAGTATGGGGGAAACGTTATTTTTCGCGAAATATGGTGGTTCGTCCGGTGGGTCCCCGATGTCAGGTGGAGGAATAATTATTTTGCGCGTAATAAGGAGGCACTTCCTTGCTGCGACCGTGGACCCAGCTGTCAGTCCCTCCATGTACAGTCCACGTCCGATGGAAGCCGTTCCTTGACCACATTGACCAAGCCGCACCGAGAGCACCAAGGCGGTGGACGACGGCGAGGCCTAGGAAAGGGACGACACGGAGCCGAGGAAGACGCGGCAGTGGATGCCCACGCGTAGAGGAGTACGAGGGTTCACTGGTTCGCTGCGGTGTGAGGCTGCCGTAGCTGTAGAATAACAGGGGGTGTGGGTGAGTAGAGGAATGGTCTGGCCAGCGGTTGGAATAGTAGGGGGCGGTGAGGCCTACGCGACAGCACAACCGCCCACGGAAGGCAGGAGCATGCGGCACGACCGACGCTGGTTTGGGCGGCTGGAGCAAGAAGACAAGAGGTTGAAGAAGCACTACGGCCATTGGATGGACATCGTACGGTCACTGGAGCTTGAATAGTTCATATTGACTAACTTGACAAAGCACTCCATCCCCGTCAACTTAGTATGCCCACAAGTCAGCCACCCACTAAGGTGGGTCCCAACTAGCAAGGGGGGTATTCATTTTTTTGTGCATAATAAGGCGGCACTTCCGGTGGGTCCAAGCTGATAGCGGGGTGAAAGTGCAACTAATCCCCGGGTGGTTTTGGTAATTAATAACAACATATATATCATTGAACTAATAGTTACTTGAGAATCATTTCAGAGAAGTTCAGTGATATGGGTATGGAAATGTCTGAAGAAGTGGACCCCTCAAAATGCTAAGGCAAGCATTGGCAAAAGCTCAAGACTCCATTTTTGGTTTAGTGATCCAAGATCACATTGAGTCCATAGGAAAAGCCAATACTATTAAAAGGGGATGAGGTTGTGTTGATGATCTGGTTGCTCAGGTGCTTAGTGATTTAGCTCGTTCAACTATCAGCAATTTTCACTACTAAACACACTCATAAGAAATCTCGGACAAACCGATTCTTCCAATTCAGTCCCACCGAGATGAACCACCTCAGCTATTTTCCAAACCCTAGAAATTTCGGTCAATCCGATTTTGAGTTCGGTCTCACCGAAACTGGACTGCCAACCTTCTGTAACCGTTTGTCATCATTTCGGAATATCCGAGTTGTTGATTTCGGTTCCACCGATTCTGGCAAGTTCCTACCTTTGACTCATATCGGACAAACCGAGATGGTATTTTCGGTCCCACCGAAAACCCCAACGTTCACTATATTTGAACTTTCGGTCTGACCGAGTTTCAACTTCGGTCTCACCGAGATTGCTCAATTATGTGTGTAACGGTTGGATTTTGTGTGGAAGCTATATATACCCCTCCACCCCCTCTTCATTCGTGGAGAGAGCCATCAGAAAGTACTACCACTCCTACCTTACACTTTCTGAGAAGAGAACCACCTACCCTTGTGTTGAGATCAAGTCATTCCATTCCTACCATATGAAACTTGATTTCTAACCTTCCCAAGTTGCTTTCCACTCAATCCTTTCTTCCACCACAGCCATATCAGTGAGGAGAGTTGAGTGTTGGGGAGATTATCATTTGAAGCACAAGAGCAAGGAGTTCATCATCATCAACAACATCTATTACCTTTTGGAGGGTGGTGCCTCCTAGATTGGTTAGGTGTCGCTTGGGAGCCTCCGTCTTCGAGATGTGGAGTTGAACCAAGAAGTTTGTAAGGGCAAGGAGATCGCCTACTTCGTGAAGATCTACCCCGAGTAAGGCTAGTCCTCCGTGGGCGTAGGCCATGATGGAATAGACAAGGTTGCTTCTTCGTGGACCCTTCGTGGGTGGAGCCCTCCGTGGACTCGCGCAGCCGTTACCCTCCGTGGGTTGAAGTCTCCATCAACATGGATGTACGATAGCACCACCTATCGAAACCACGAGAAAAATCTCCGCGTCTCCAAATTGCGTTTGATCTTCTCCACCTCTCTTTACTACATGTGCAATTTACTTTCCGCTGCTTATACTCTAGAATTGCATGTGTAGGGTGATACTTGTCTTGATCGTAATTGTGAAACTGCCAAAAACTGTTCATGATCAAAAGGCAGAAATTTTATATTTACAAGAAGTCTAATCACCCCCCCTCTAGACATACATTCGATCCTACAAGTGGTATCAGAGCTTTGGTCTCCATTGTTTTGGTTTCCATTGCATTGGACTCCATAAGCTTGGTTTCACAACCTAGGAGAGTATGGCGTCTAGTGAGGGTAATTATCGTAGAGGTCCTTACTTTGATGGTACAAATTTTGCTAGTTGGAAGCATAAAATGAAAATGCATATTCTTGGTCATAACCCAGCCGCATGGGGCATTATTTGTGTTGGTATGCAAGGTGAATTCTTCGAGGAAGGAAAAGTTCCGGATCGCGAAGCTACACCGGAAGAGTTGCGGATGTTGCAAAACAATGCTCAAGCTTGTGACATTCTCTTCAATGCTTTGTGTCCCGAGGAGTTCAACAAAATCAGCCGTCTTGAGAATGCTAAAGAGATTTGGGATACTTTGGTTGAAATGCACGAAGGTACCGAGTCTGTGAAGGAATCAAAGCTAGATATTCTTCAAGGTCAACTTGACAAGTTCAAGATGAAGGATGGTGAAGGAGTCGCTGAAATGTATTCTAGGCTTGCTCTCATCACAAATGAGATTGCCGGCTTAGGAAGCGAAGAAATGACCGACCGATTCATCATCAAGAAGATTCTCAGAGCTTTGGATGGAAAGTATGACACCGTGTGCACTTTGATCCAAATGATGCCAAACTACAAGACTCTCAAGCCAACTGAAGTCATTGGAAGAATTGTTGCTCATGAGATGACACTTAAGGATAAGGAAGAGCTTCACAACAAGTCAAGTGGTGCTTACAAAGCTACAAGTGATGCTCCCACAACCTCAAGTGACAAGTTAATTTCCAATGAAGAGATAAGCCTAATGGTTAGGAACTTCAACAAGTTCTACAAGAATAGAGGCAAAGAAAGAAGCTCAAAGTCTAGATCATATGATGAAAAGAGATCTTCTAGTCGTGATCGAAACTGCTACAATTGTGGAAGACCCGGACACTTCTCAAATGAGTGTACGGCTCCCCACAAGAGAAGAGAAGAATCTCCAAGAAGAAGAGCAAGAGATGAGTCACCTCGGAGAGAGAGAAGGAGTAGAGATGATTGTTATGAACGAAGACCCTCTCGGAGAAGCAAGGATTCGGAAAGGAAAGACAAGTCATCAAGGAGCTACACAAGAAGAAGACATCAAGCTCATGTAGGTGAATGGGTCTCCGGCTCCGACTCCGACAATCAATCCGATGGAAGCTATCACTCCGACTCCGACTACAGTCAAGATGAAGGTGTTGCCGGACTTGCACTCGTATCCTCCAACTCCAACTCCTACGACTTATTTGATTCACCAAATGAGGGAATTGGAAGATGCTTCATGGCTAAAGGCCCCAAGGTAACACACCCTGAATTCATTGACTTTGATAGTGATGAGGATGACTTGCTTGGTGAAGATGAGCTCTTGCATGATAAATCTAGTGAGCTTAGTAACGATGAAAATGCTAGTAGTCTTTATAGTCGAGAAGAGTCGAATGACAATGCTATGAAGGAGATTGAGCGTCTAACTAAAGAACTAAACACTCTTAAGTTAGCTCATGAAACAACTCAAGAACATCATAGAGAGCTCCTAAGATCTCATGAGAAGCTACGCTTCGAGAAGCTCACTCTAGAGCAAGAACATGAGTTTCTAAAAGCGATCAATGACGATCTTTGAAAGAAGAGTTCTTCATATCTTGCCAAACGACTTCTCTTGTCTAATTTCTTGCCACCTATTAAGACTAAGCATGACAAGCATAAGAAAAATTCTTCCTCTAGTAGTAACAATAACCATGTTAAATCTAATATTGTTGCTTCTAGTAGTTCTCTTGATTCCACTAACAATGTTTCAAGCCAAGTTACACTTGAGCAAGAAAATAGCTTATTGAAGGAAATCATAGAGAAAGGTGTCTACAAGAGTCTTGCCGGAAGCAAGAACTTTGAGGAAATTGTTCGCAAACAAGGAAGGCACCGGAAGAATCAAGGGATTGGTTTTGAGCGAAAGTTCAACACCGAAGGTGTTGAGTGGGAAGAAGGTCAATACCCTACTCCACAGTTTGTTTCTCAAAAGGAGAAGTATGATCCTACTTCTTCCAATGTGGAACAAGCTCAAGATGACCTTCCACCACAAGACCACAAGCTAAAGGCCAAGGACAAGCTTCAAGAGGAGATTGATGCATTCATTGAAGCACCTCAAGCCATGGTCAAGTGGGTTCCCAAGGACACATCAAGTTCTACTTCATCAAGCTCAACTACAACCCCAAGGATTCCCATCAAGATGATGTGGATCCCAAAGAAGAAGAACTAGAAGGTTCTTGAGGGTGACTCCGCCAACATACTTCACTCACATTCATTTTGGCAACTTGTGCAAACAACTTCCACATCATGCACTAGTTCATGGAGTCACAAACCCTCTTGTTGGTAAGTCAAGGGACAAGGTAATCATTGCTTTCATGGACATCATCTTTTGTGAACTTCAATCTGTGTCTATGGATATTCTTGTTTGTTCCTTGTGGGACTAACCCATGTAGGTATTGAAAGTGCCCTAATCCAAAGGATAGCTCCCAACTCTTGATGATCTACATCAACATTGAGCATCCACATCTTCAACATCTACATGAAGTCTTCTACGACAACCCAAGGTTAGTTTGACCCTTTAAAAGGGGTTCTCACATCTAGGGGGAGCTTTGCTCTAAAAGTTGAGCTAAAGCATCTCCAAATGATGTGAACACATCAATGCTTTATGTAAAAGTGGTAACCCCACTTGTGCTTAAACGATGAGTATGACCTATGATCAAATGTTCTCATTTGACTCCTAAGTCAAGATACTCATATAAAGATGACCTAGTCATCGACAAATTGTGTGCTAGTAGCTAGAGTTTTGGTTGTGCATGTTTGACACATATTTCATTTGCTATCTTATTGTGTGAGCATGTTGAATGCATGATTTTATCCATTCAAGGACATCCATTTGTTGTTTTGATTGTTTTGATTTTTCTGGCCAAATGGATGGACAAGAATGCCTAAGCACCTCCCCTAGCTATCTATGCTTTCTTGTCTCAAATTCTATTCATGCTCATATCACAACTTTGAACAAGTCATTTTCGGACCCTCCGAGTGAGGAGCACTCGGAGCCACCGATCCGTCTAAGGCTGACTTCCAAAACCTTCTATGTCAATTTCGGTCTGACCAACTTCTCCATCTCGGTCCAACCGAAACGCTTAGACTGATCTAGGTTTCATCTCGGTGAAACCGAGTTATATATCTCGGCGTGACCGATATGTGTAACTGCACAACAGTTATCCATTTCGGTGTCACCGAGTTTTTCAACTCGGTCCCACCGACAGCATGGGGATATAAATACTGAGGGCAGCGCGCGATTATTTCTTCAAACCGTTTCGCCCCCAAGTGCCCTGCTGCCATCGCCCTGGTCTTCGGATCGTCGCCGTCGTCGCCTGTGCGCCCTCGCCGCAGGTCTCCGCCGCCGTCAACGGTCTTCTTCTCCGCGCCGTTGCCGCCGTAGAGGGACTCTACCAAGTTAGGGTGAGTCTCGATCCCTCTCGTGCTCCCCATCTGATTCTTGCACGATTGGTTTGCCCTGCATCTAGCCACGTTTGAAATCTTCCTTAACATCAGATCAGATCGTTTTAGTTTCGAGCGAAATTCTTAGGTTTAGGTTTCCACGGAACACATCTCGGTGAAACCGAATTTAATTTTTCGGTGTGACCGATTTGGCCTCTGGCCATTGCACTGCACTTTCGGTCTAACCGAGTTGTGCAAATCGGTGTGACCGAAACTCAGTTTTAGTGAAACCCTAGTTTATCGGCAGGACCGAAACCCATTTCGGTCTGACCGAAAGTGGTGTGTAAGTTTCTGTTATACACTTCGGATTCACCGAAACTGAAAATCGGTTTGACCGAAATGCATTTTGTGAAAACTCAAAACTAAGACTTGAACTCATTTTTTTTGCAAAAACTCTGCAGTTGTGATAACTCTTCTACTCTGCCTATACCTTATCTATTCACAGGTTGTCAGCCATGTCAGATGCCAGTGATAGCCAGAACAGGTCTGAGTCACCGTTTGCAGAGACTCCAGAGGCAGATACTAGTCCTGAGGCTAGTAGTCCTAGTGATGATGGTGAGAGGAGTACTCCTAGTGGTTTGCCTCCTGCAGCCACCAGGACCAGAAAGCAGAGAAATTCTGATGATAAGGACTCTGACTTCATTGCTGAGGAAGTAACCTCCAAGCCCAAGAGAAAAGTTGTTGCCAAAGAGCACCAAGGGCTTCAGTCGAAGAAAGGCACCAGCAAGGTCAAGCAGTCAGCTGTTGCCAAGAAGCTGAACTTGGAAGAGCCAGCTCCAAGTAAGGTGAAGAAAACTTCCAAGAGGAAGAGAGTTGTGTATGCTGAACCTCATGCAGATGTAGCAGCTGAAGAAGAAGAAGAAGAAGATGCACCCCAGCCTCTTCCTCAGAAGGCCAAGTTCATGGGTGATGCTATTAGGGCTCAAGCCACTTCTAAGCCCAAGAAGCCTGCTCAAGCCAAGGCAGCTCCAGCCAAGCCCAAGAGGACAACCAGGAACATCCCAGCCTCTGAGAAGAACAAAGGTGATATGCCACCATCTGAGTCTTATGAAGAACATGTGTTGCTAAAGCTCCGTCCAAAACTGCCGCTCCACAACGATGCTCATCCTCAAGCCGAGGATATGAAGGCAAGGAAGGATAGAGGTCTCAGGCTATGGAGACAGTCTGATCCATATGCCGTGAGGAGAAGGACTGCTGTGGACCCCAGATTCCACACTAGAGAGCAGCAGGACTTCTATGAGACCGTGTTGATGGATAAGAAGCCTATTGTTGCAGACACCAGGTATGTTGACTGGGAGTACACTGACAGTGAAGAGCACCGAGACTTCTTTCCCCATGTGCATGAGAGCTTCACTGCATGTGGAGTTGCTGACTTTGTGGGTCAGAAGCTGACAGATTGGAATGACGAGATGATCATGCAGTTCTACGCTACAGCCCACTTCTATCCTGATGGCAAGATCACCTGGATGACTGAAGGTCAAAGGTTTTCTTCATCTGTTGAAGAATGGGCAGAACTTCTGAATGCTCCAGTGCAGAGAGAGGACGACATTGATGTCTATGGGATTCCTAAGAAGAACCATGATTCCATGAAGAACATGTACAAGGAGATCCCCGCAGCTGATTTGGAAGGGTGGAAGCTTGGCTCAGTGTACTATCTTCAGGCAGGTCTCACTACCACAAACACTATTCTGAGGCATACATTGATGCCCAAGTCTGGAGACCACCGCATGATCCGAGGCTATTCTATCAACATGCTGCACATTCTTGATGAGAAGGCACCTTTCAAGGTGATGGACTTAATGGTAGAGACCATTAAGAGGACTGCAGCTGACCAGAAGAGGTCGTGTGGATTTGCCCCACAGATTCAGATGCTCATCAATGCCAAGTTTGGCACGGGCAAATTCATGTTGGATAGGAAGCACTTGCCACTGCAGCCAGAGCATGAAGATAACATTGTTGTGATGGATGAGGAGGATCCAACCTCAGTTGAAGGTCAAGCCAAAATTGAGGCTGCTAAGAAAGCTAAAGCTGATAAAGAGGCAGCAGCAGCAGCAGCTAAACCAAAGAGCTTCGGAGAGCAGATTCTTGAAGCTACTCAAAGGATTGAACAACGCCTGGCCAGCATCGAACAATCTCAGGAGAGCCTAGAGAGGATTGTTGACGACAAGATCCACGCTCTGGACGTGAAGCTGACTGAGATTCAGGTGACCGTCAACAAGCTTGAGGCAGACATGGAGGAAGCAAGGCAGGAGAGAGCAGAGCTCATGCAGGATGATCTAGTCCAGGACTCTCATCGCCAGACTGCTCAGGTTCCCAGAGGATCCAGATCAGCAGCTATTCCAGTGACTGACTCCAGGGCTACCACTTCAGCACCTCCTACAGCTCCAGCAGTTACTCCAGCTCCAGCTCCAGCATCCACTCCTCCAGCGCAGACATCAGCAGAAGTCTTCACCGATGCCGTCATTTCTACTCCGACATCTACCCAGACGGGAGCCGCCAGCAGAGCCCACAGTGACGCTTAGCTCTATGCTTTTTCGAACTTTTTGGTAACTTGTTGCCAAAGGGGGAGAAATTTTATAGATCATAGGGCTTCGAGAGAGAGAGTGCTCTTTCGTTCTTTTGCCGGTTTTCTTTGAGATACATTTGGTTCTTTTGGTTCTTGAAACTTTAAGTGTGCTTGATACTACGTTTGATGCTACCTTAATGAGTGCTTAGTCATACTATGCTTTAATGTGTGCTTAATGCTTATCATATGCTATTCCTATCTTGTATGGCTATTTACTCTTGTCTTGGTGATTGGGTGCATGTTATTCATTCTTATCATTTTGTGCACTCCACCAAGATGTATGTGACATGGAAGAGTGACCCATAATCCTAATCGATTGTGCATTTGCATTCAAACGCAAATTTTAAATAATGCACAAATTTAGGGGGAGCTCTTGCTTATCACATACTTCTCAAAGCGACGATATTATTCATTGATTATATCTTTTGTCGAAGCTTTGATCTATATGTTGTCATCAATTACCAAAAAGGGGGAGATTGAAAGTGCAACTAATCCCCGGGTGGTTTTGGTAATTAATAACAACATATATATCATTGAACTAATAGTTACTTGAGAATCATTTCAGAGAAGTTCAGTGATATGGGTATGGAAATGTCTGAAGAAGTGGACCCCTCAAAATGCTAAGGCAAGCATTGGCAAAAGCTCAAGACTCCATTTTTGGTTTAGTGATCCAAGATCACATTGAGTCCATAGGAAAAGCCAATACTATTAAAAGGGGATGAGGTTGTGTTGATGATCTGGTTGCTCAAGTGCTTAGTGATTTAGCTCCTTCAACTATCAGCAATTTTCACTACTAAACACACTCATAAGAAATCTCGGACAAATCGTTTCTTCCAATTCAGTCCCACCGAGATGAACCACCTCAGCTATTTTCCAAACCCTAGAAATTTCGGTCAATCCGATTTTGAGTTCGGTCTCACCGAAACTGGACTGCCAACCTTCTGTAACCGTTTGTCATCAATTCGGAATATCCGAGTTGTTGATTTCGGTTCCACCGATTCTAGCAAGTTCCTACCTTTGACTCATATCGGACAAACCGAGATGGTATTTTCGGTCCAACCGAAAAGCCCAACGTTCACTATATTTGAAATTTTGGTCTGACCGAGTTTCAACTTCGGTCTCACCGAGATTGCTCAATTATGTGTGTAACGGTTGGATTTTGTGTGGAGGCTATATATACCCCTCCACCCCCTCTTCATTCGTGGAGAGAGCCATCAGAAAATACTACCACTCCTACCTTACACTTTCTGAGAAGAGAACCACCTACCCTTGTGTTGAGATCAAGTCATTCCATTCCTACCATATGAAACTTGATTTCTAACCTTCCCAAGTTGCTTTCCACTCAATCCTTTCTTCCACCACAGCCATATCAGTGAGGAGAGTTGAGTGTTGGGGAGATTATCATTTGAAGCACAAGAGCAAGGAGTTCATCATCATCAACAACATCTATTACCTTTTGGAGGGTGGTGCCTCCTAGATTGGTTAGGTGTCGCTTGGGAGCCTCCGTCTTCGAGATGTGGAGTTGAACCAAGAAGTTTGTAAGGGCAAGGAGATCGCCTACTTCGTGACGATCTACCCCGAGTAAGGCTAGTCCTCCGTGGGCGTAGGCCATGATGGAATAGACAAGGTTGCTTCTTCGTGGACCCTTCGTGGGTGGAGCCCTCCGTGGACTCACGCAGCCGTTACCCTCCATGGGTTGAAGTCTCCATCAACGTGGATGTACGATAGCACCACCTATCGGAACCACGAGAAAAATCTCCGCGTCTCCAAATTGCGTTTGATCTTCTCCACCTCTCTTTACTACATGTGCAATTTACTTTCCGCTACTTATACTCTAGAATTGCATGTGTAGGGTGATACTTGTCTTGATCGTAATTGTGAAACTGCCAAAAACTGTTCATGATCAAAAGGCAGAAATTTTATATTTACAAGTAGTCTAATCACCCCCCCCCCTCTAGACATACTTTCGATCCTACACGGGGGGAACGTTTTTTTCGTGAAATACAGTGGCCTGTCCGGTGGGTCCCAGCAGTCAGGGGGAAATGTTTTTTTGCCAAATACGATGGCCCGTCTGATGGGTCCCTGCTGTCAGGTGGAGGAATAATTATTTTCCGCATAATAAGGAGGCACTTCCTTGCGGCTGCCGTGACCCAGCTATCAACCTCTCCACGTACAGTACTCTTCCGATGGAAGTCGTTCCTTGACCACATTGACCACGCTGCGCTGAGAGCGCCAGGGCAGTGGACGATGGCGAGGCCTAGGTAGGGGACGACGCGGAGCCGGGGAAGATGCGGAAGTGGATGCCCATGCGTAGAGGAGTATGAGGGTTCATTGGTTTGCTGCGGTGTGAGGCGGCCGTCGCCGCAGAATAACAGGGGGTGTGGGTGAGTAGAGGGATGTCCTGGCCAGCGGTGGTAGTAGTAGGGTGCAGTGAGGCCTCTGCCGCATCGCAGCCGGCCACGGGACGCAGGAGCATGAGGCACGACCGGCGCTGGTTTGGGCGGCTGGAGCAAGAAGACCAGAGGTTGAAGAAGCACTACATCTGTTTGATGGACAACGTACAGTCACTGGAGCTAGAATCGTGCATATTGACTAAGGTGACAAAGCCCTCCGTCCCCGTCAACTTAGTAGGCCTACAAGTCAGCCTGCCACTATACTAGGTCCCAGCTAGCAGGGGGAGTATTCATTTTTTTGTGCGTAATAAGGAGGCACTTCCTTGCGTGCGAAGATATAGCTAGTGGGTCCAAGCTGTCAGCGGCGGTAATGTTTTTTTCGCGAAATACAGAGGCCCTTTCGGTGGGTCCCAGATGTCAGGTGGAGGAATCATTATTTTGCGCGTAATAAGGAGGCATTTCCTTGCGTGCGGCCGTGGACCCAGCTGTCAGCCTCTCCATGTACAGTCCACTTCAGATGCATGTCGGTCATTGACCATGTTGACCAGGCCACGCCGAGAGCACCAGGGCGGTGGACGACGGGGAGGCCTAGGAAGGGAACGATACGGAGGCAGGGAAGACTCGGCAGTTGTTTCCCACGCGGGGG